>JARKHS020029082.1:0-625934 GCA_030143305.2 Amblyomma americanum | reverse complement strand
AACGCTCCTTTGGGAAGTGTTTTTTTCGGACCGACTAATGAACAGGAAGTTCTAAGTTCATTTCTTAACATTAGAAACAGTAGAACCCTCGACTTTGATAACTTGAAAATCAAACCAATCAAACATGCCCTTGAATATAGTACTCCTGTGCGTGTCCATATATTTTATTTGACCTTTGCAACACGTACAATTCCAGACGCTATGAAAGACTACAGTGCCATATATAATAGGGAGTCTCAAATAAAGGTCTGAACGAAAGATGTTTGAAGAAGACGACGAGGATGGCGATAAGGATTATGTAGATTCACCGAAGAATAAATAAGATGGGAGAAGCATTCAGTGAGGTGGGAAGAGATGATTGGTGGAGAAGAGAAGGAGAAGACGACGACAAGGCTTACGTGGACTAACGCCAAGGCTATAAAAGAGCGAGGGAGAGGGAGGCCGAGGCACAGGGGGGGGGGGGAGAGAACAGAGAAGCGGAGGCTCCGGCGAATCAGGGACGCTTCTGCTGGAAGAGAGAAACGCCGGCTACTGCTCCGGTGAGCTCGCGTTCTACGCCTGCGCATCGTGGAGTTCCTGCCGTTCCTGAACGCGTTCCGGGGAGTCAATGGAGGACGCTACCACCTGCTACGGCCAGGGATGTTTGTAGCGCTGTTGCCACCCATCCGGGCGGTGCCCTCAACGCCAGCATCACCTCCACGGGCGCTTGGACCGGGAGCTTATACGACGCAGCCAAAGACGCTGCCAGCGACGCCAGCCTGAGCACGTCGAACGCCAACTCGACGCCGGCTAATGAACCCATGCAACGTCGTATCCACACCGAACCTACAGTTAGCACGAACGCCGATCGCAAACAGTAGAACGATAGTAGTAGACGCTAGTAGCAGTGTTCCCTGGTCCTGTGTGTTTATAGTCTTTGTGTTTGGTGTTAGTTTTGTTTGTTAGTTTTGTGTGCTTGTGTTTTTGTCACGTAGGGTGTATTAAATGTGCGTCTGTGTGGGAAAACCTGGCGCCTAGTCGATTCTATTTGTTCGAGTGTTCTCCGGAGAAACCCGTGACACAGAGTATCAGTAATTTACAAACTCAGTGACAAAAACCTAATGTCTAACTATCAGCCAATTTCAGGACTTCCCGTCTTTTCAGAACGACTTGAAAAACTAATTCTTTGCCACATAACAAAATTCATTCAAAAATTTCATATTCTTAGCGATGCGCAGTTTAGAATTCGAGAGGGTAGGTCAACAGAATCAGCGTTTTTAGATATAAAAAAAATTATACAAAACATTGACAGCAACCAATTTAAACTAGACGTTTTTATTGACTTTAGTGAAGCCTTCGACTGCCTAAATCATAAAATTGATCTTGGCAATTAATATTCATACGGCATTCGTGGAGCACCGCTAATGCTGCTTGAGTCCAACTTAAGTAATAGGAGGCAATGCGTATATCTAGAGCCAACAATCTTCCTGGTTATCTATTGTCAGCGGCGTGCCGCAGGGGAGTATACGAGGCCCTGTTTTTATAATATTTATATTCAGTATTTAGTGGAAATTCACAAAGTAGTTAAATTTTTTATTTATGCTGACGACCGTAGCTTCCTAATTTCCGGCAGTAACCCAAACACACTAATAGTAAATTGGAATGAAATACTTGGTAAACTGTGCGTGTGGTCGCAGTCTAAATTTCTTAAACTTGATGGAGGCAAAACCGAAGCGGTGTGATTTCGCGCCGGAAATAAGGTATTAAGACGAACAGTGCACTACGATATTTAAGCCGACCTATCGAACTTATCGAACAACATAAAATTCTAGGCGTATTGTTTCATAGCGATTTGAGCTGGTACGATCAATCGATCACATCAGTAAAAAGCTTTCTGTCGTTGCCGGCGCGCTATCCCGCTGTAGAATGCTACTGCCTGTAAAAGTTAGGCGTCAAGTATATTATGGCTACTTTTTCTCTCAAATAAAGTATTGCAACCTAGTTTGGGCCGCCACAACAAAAACGAACATAAACAAAATCAGTGTCCTTCAAAACTAATCGCTTTGCTGACTATAATATTATTCGAATTCATCACTATTAAGAGTATCTCATCCTAAAGTTATTTTTCTTTTTCCACAAAGGAGTTACAATCTTTTTGGAACATGTATATTCATTTGACACGCCATGAACACAATGTTGCTACCCGTAATACTGACCGTCTGCTCAATCCTCATTTTCACAACAATTATAAATTGCGGTCCATCAAGCACAATCTGCCTGATATATTACATCGCCATAAAGATATGAATATCTTTCGCGCAAAAAGCCACACGAATACTTCAGTAAATTGCAATTGCTTTCTGTCTCGGATTTTGTGGTTATATAACTTGAGGGCTGAATGACGCCGTTTTGAAGCATTTGGTCGACTTGCTGTGCAATAGTCTGGCGCTCGGTTGGAGAAACACGATAGGGGCGTTGCCGCAGCGGTGCGGGTGCACCAGTGTCTATGCGATGGGTGACGGTTGAAGTTCGGCCCAATGAAGTTTGGCGAGCGTCGAAGGAAGAGCGAAATTCATTAAGGAGAGCGAGAAGCTGTGTTTTGTTTTGTGCCGGGGGAAAATCGGCGTCGATGGAGCGCAAGAACAATTTGGTAAAAGAGGAATCTGGCGTAGAGGCAGGAGGGCTGAGCGCGTTGATGACGAGGAGCGGTGAATCGTCGGTCTCCTCGCGGATGAGTAGAGATGCGATGAGCTGCACACTACCGAGGCATTCACCAAGGCGCAGAGCGGTAGGGCAGGAAAACGGGTTAGAGACCAAACATTTCGAGAGGCCAGCGGACAGAGTCAGTACAGCGTATGACAGAGGGAGACACTTGCGGTGCAGAAAAGCATGTGCTGGAGTAAAGAGGACAGTGTCGTCACCGATAGAGCCGCAAGGCAGGTGTATAAGAACGGACGAGCACGGGTGAATGTCGATGTCTTCGGCGGCGAGGGCTTTAACACAGGCAACAGAAGGAGTAGCGTCCAGCCAAGGATTGGGCAAAGAAACCCGACTTCCGCTAGAACACAGTCGATGATAGCTTCAAGGCCGGAAAGGAAATCTCAGCCCAGAATGATAGTATGGGAACACGAAGGCAGCACGACGAATTCTATCGTGTAGAGGGAGTCCTGAATCACAACTCGAGCGGTACACGCTGCGGACGGCTTGATGTGCTCAGCGCTGTCCGTACCCAGCGAATTTCCAGCAATCGGCGCCTTTTCCTTCTTCAACGAACGACAAAACTTTCCGTCCATAACAGAAATCGCAGCGCCGGTGTCCACAAGGGCCTTGACAGAAAGGCCTTCGACAGAAACTTAGATCAGATTAGCAGGGGATATGCGAGGCCTTGGAATGTTCGACGGGGATCCAGTTCTCACCTCAGGAACTGCAGCACCTATTTTTCCTCCTGAGGGGTATTGGGATGACGTCGCTTAGGAGAAACGGAGCAGCGCCTCGGTGATGGTGAATGGCGTCTAGAAAAGCCCGAACGGTCAGGAGATAAAGGACGACAAGACGGCGGCTCAGTAGTGCCGGAGTACTGTCTCGTGGAAGGCCAGTACGCGTGAGCTGGAGGAGGTGGCGCGTTGACTGGGAGACGGCAACGGCCAAGCTGGACCACAGGACCAGGCAAGCCGCAATTGCAGCAGATGGGCCGGTTGTCGATGGTGAGCCAGGCATTGCTGACTCGCGGAGCCGGAAGAAGGAAAGGAGCCACCGCTCGCGCAGGTATTGGAGGCAAATATTTGGTAGGCGGACGAGTTCTTGCGACAACGTCCGCGTATGTCAGCGGAGTGGCCATAGGAGGCGGCGGCTGGGCAACGACGTCGGCATATGTCAGAGGAGCGGTGACGGGTGGTGGCGGGTGGGCGTGTGGAAGAGCCTCGGCAACCTGCTCTTGGATGACGTATCGAAGAGCCGGAGCCAAATATGGAGCTCGCTCTGTAGGGCTCGGCAGAAGAGAAAACTGATGCGCCACTTCTTCCCGAACAAAGCCTTTGATTTGTTGCAGCAGCGATGAGGTGTCAGGTGCTGGCGTTAGTCCAGCAAGCGACTCAACCTGTCGGGGGTGGTGTCGAGTCAGGAGCCTCTGCTTCCGCAGCTCCTCGAAGCTTTGGCAGAGGGGGACGAGTTCAGCAACGGTGCGCAAGTCGCGCGCTACCAGCATCTGAAAGGCGTCGTCGTCAACACCCTTCAAAATGTGTTTAATCTTGTCAGTTTCTGACATGTTGAGGTTGATACGCTTTCACAGGACAATGACATCTTCTATGTCACTGGTAAAGCTTTCGCCGACCTACTGGGACCGTTCGCGCAAGCGTTGTTCGACGGACGCGGAGTTTCCGGACAGCAGGACGACCAAACACTTCACAGAAGGTTGTCTTGAAAGCAGAACAAGTTCGGATGTCCACCTAGTGGTTCTGATACCACAGGTTCGCCACGTGGGGGAGATAAAAATTACGTAATTTAGTTTTGTCACATGGTCCCAATGGTTGTAAAGGCTCACCCTCACGTAAGACGTGAGCCAGTCTTCGACATCCCGCTCATCGGTCCAAATGAAGATGGCCTGGTCCCGTTGGTGAAGGGACCCGGCGCAGGTAACAGCTGTGCCCACTTGCAGGCTTGATGTTTAATGTCGTTAGGCATCGCAGGTGGCAAGAGAGTACGGTTGCGCAATTCCAGGGCTGTATCAAGCGCCTCCACCAAATGTAAGGCGGGAGTTTATTGAAAAGAGCTGGGAGGATGGGAGCAGCGGCGAGAACAGTCAGAGGGCAACCAGGTCAGGCACACACACTCGTGGCTATCGCAATAAGGCTGACGCACAGAACCATCTTCTTCGTTGTCACGAGGCGTCTGCTTTGACTTTGTCATCTTCTTCTTTACAATATACAAATTTTAATTAAATGGTGATCTGCACTACATCATCAACATTGCTCATGATTAGTTTACTTTATGGGGATTTAACGTTCCAAAGTGACTCAGGCTATGAGGGACGACGTAGAGAGAGGTTCCGGAAATATCGACCACCTGGGATGTTTTTTTGCGAACTGACATCGCACAGCACACAGAGATCTAGAATTTCACCTGCATCTAAATTCGGCCCATGTGGTCGGGATAGGCTGAGCACCATCTAGCTGAGCACCACAACCACTGAGCCACCACGCCGGCCTATAGCTGATGATTAATTTTGCTCAGTCTTTAATAGGAACTTAATACGCATTCACTTTCCAGAAGAAAATTGCTCTGCGTAATACGTTGCAGTGAGAATAACGACGGCCATTCGGCTTCGCATTATACATGTCTGTCTGCATTATTGAGCCTAACCTTTGCAAGAGAGGGTGATGCCGGTCATCGGGAAATTAACATCTAAGCCTTTTTTGCAAAGCTGCACATGATGGTGGAGTGCCGTATGTGACGTCAGCTGGATATAAACATCCCGCTTTTTCCACAGACGTGCGCTGCTTTTTGACGAAATTCATGAGGTCAGTCTGCTGCAATACAAGATCCCAATCGGTTTACCTTGCGCACGGATGGGTTTCTGACAATAGTTGAAGAAAAAGACCTGAACCCCCGCCTACGGCGTATATTTGTTGTATTGTTACCCCGGGGCACCTTGCTGCAGAAGTGTATGAGAAAAAATGTCGAAGCGTGAGGGCTGCCTGTTCCTGGTATGATACTGGTCGTTCACTGGTGTCTCTAATTTCCCCGTCAATCTCGTCAATAACTCTGTCCGGTTTATCGCCACAAGATGGATGTTTCTCAATAGTTGTACTGGGTAAACGGAGCAGACGCTTGGCCGGGTGACCATCGTAGCGAACCGTTATAATAAGGTAAGACGGACACAAACATCTTTCGGGCACGGCAGGTACGAGTCCTAACCCAGACCGCGAAAGTCAGACACAGGCCAGTTCCTGACCCCAGCAGCGTGGATCCTCCGGCGGCGTGGATTGGGATGTCGAAGATTAGTGGAAGCACTTCCAAACGCGTCACAAACTATAACGGCTGAAACCAGCGCCATGCAGTTCGTCAGCGTCGTCTTCTTTCCAAGAAGAAGAGGAGAAGCAATCAAAAAGTGCAAGGACGACAGGAGACATAGACTACGACAACTGACTAGTTGCTGTGTTTTAATGACAACAGCAACCTCCCAGCAAGGCTAACATGGGCTTGCGCTGTACAACCATAGCGCCATTCCGGAAATATCAAAGGGAAGATAGGGAGCGTACCTATCGCAGGCAATCTAAGAATGCAAATTCTTTTTCCGACAGGCGCAGTGAAATGGTACTGATACAATTATCGCCATGCATACTGATGAAGAATGCTTCTAGTATTTCTCATTATGCCTTGCCCCAACCTCTGGCAAGAATACTAAGATTACCGAAACGAAGGTAGCAACCTCACTCCGGGAAATGGCAAGGGTAATTTGCTTCATCATCAACAGAACTAAGTTGTTGCGTTGTTCACGCAGCCGATCATTGATGCATGAGTCTGTTTGGCCAATGTGAACCATTTCGCTGGCAAGCGAGAACTTCTAGACCCCGCGCCTGGCACATGGCGTGAACAAGTTCTCATGCTGTGTCGAACAAACCAATTTTTTACTTGCCTCTTGGGATGCACCAGCATACGCCTGAAAGCTTGCCGGGGCAGAAAACACAACGCGAATGCCCTGCTTTACAGCTACCTTTGCTTTGTGAATATATGGCGCAACCTCGAATTTCTTTCCTTGAGTTGCTGGTTCTCCTCCTCTTGGCTGGTTCCCCTTTTAGACATCTACCAAGTGATACAGTTTCCTACTATACCACAAAGCCTTCTTTCTCTCCTGCACAGAGCTCATGTGGTTCGAGAACCACGAAGATGTTTACTCAGGCGACGTTATCTGGCATCAGGCTCTTGGCTAGGCATGCAATGAAATTGTCTACTAAAAACAATCGAGGAGCACCCCGGCAGAATGACACACGTCCTGAGAAGTCTCGGGGCAGCTGCCATCACGCTGAGCCCCGCAAAGAGGTAATAAAAATAACAGGGACTGGTGTCAGTTAGAGGGAGCAGCTTTGGCCAGTCCTGAGGTTTCTTCCGCCTGAAGGCGTTAGCGCAGTTCACTGGTATGTCGGTATGGTGGGATACTGTCGCCAGTACATTCCCAGAAGCGTCTACTGCAAGGACTCTTAGTCAGATGCTGCGAAAATGTTTCCGTGGATAAAGAAAGAGAAACAGGAGAGCAGCTTTCTTCACTTTCACACGCTGCCCGATCAAGTCCGGCCCATCGATATCTAAACAGATTCCTGTGGTGTCGGAGTGTCTACGTGCTCATATAGAAGAAAAGAGATTTGCAGGTTGCGCTCAACCCCTGAGGCCTTTAAAGTTGTTCATCATTATTATGTGGTGCCGGACAAACGCAGCTACTCCACAACAGGGGGCCAATAAAAGTGCCAAAGAACAGGTTTTTTCCGCAGCCGTTTCATGTACCTGCGCATATATGAGAAATGAAAATTTGATTTAATTTGACTGAGTTGAAATTCTTGAGTTAGGCAAGCTGGAGGCTTGAGCTACTTGCCCAGACCCTTCAACGCTTAAAGTTCGGAGGGCCGTATGAAAAACTGCGTTCAAAGATGATCTTTCGAGGGCACCGGTCAATCACATCTAAACTATTGTTTATATGTATATCTATAAGCATTGAACCAACCAACCATTGGGTTAGAGGAGGAGGGAGAGGAGCAGCTGCTTCTCCCTCTGCAGAAGGAGCTCGCAGTGGTAGGCGCCCTCTCCGCAAAACGCCCACAGATTTTGCGCACAGATCGACAGGGTTTGCCCCTTGAGGTTGCATTAAGAGAGAAGAGCTTCTCAAGGCTCATTGTTAACAACAGCGGAAGAAGAACAGACGGCAGAAGCGCTGAGGCCGAAGTGATGCTTCATTTAAACGGAGGCGGTGTATACGCACAGAGAAAAACAGAGACTAATGAAATAAAGAAAAGCGCTCGCAATCAGTCAGTGTCAGTGTGCATAGACAGGATCGTAGGCTAACAAACAAGCACGCTCATGCTTCTGAGTATGTTTTGGTTGACATAGCCTTTGATCCTCTTAATATACACACCAAGTCTGACTGATGTTGAGTGCCTTTTATTGTTCTATTTTGCTTTATCGGTTCGTCTGCCCGTGCGTATACGTTGCCAGTTTGCAATTACGAATCAATTGCCTGGGTCGGCTTTCATCTTGTTTATTTATGTTTGTCTTGAGTCTGCCCTTTTTCCGTTATTATAATAATGAACTTAAGGTGACATTCCCAAATATCTCAATATTTCTCTTTCAAAGCTGGTAGACTGATTTGTCCAAAGTGATTAATACTCATAATGAGAAGGAGTCTCCGACGAGTCGGCTAAATTGCGCCATAGGGCAACTTACAGTGAGCTTTACGCTAACTCCAACGTGTCTCGTATTGCTACTAGTGATTTTTTGAAGCAGGCTGTGCAGAAATACATGCTAGAAAAAGAGGACCAACTGAGCTCTTTAAACCCAGTATCCGTCACAAATTTCGGTTCCCCGCTTTCCGGCCCTTTCAGTGTGCTGCTGGTCACGAGAGCGGCATTGGAAGGCATTAAATAGGCTTTGCCGGTTCGCTATCATGATAGAACTGAAGGCTGGCTTACTTTATTAGAAGTAACCGATCAATTGGCTTAGCTTCTCAGCTTTGTAGCAGGGCATTTAAGACAGCCTTCCAGCTCCAAATCTGTTTAGGGTAAGGAGATCCCTTGTCTTCACTATTCAGTACCTTGTGGTCCTTTGGAGTTCCTTAAAGGCTCCACAGCACTGCTGAGAACCACACCCTTTTGCTCGGTTACATCTGGAATAACGGGTACGTAGGTACGTACGTAATATGCGCTCAATATGACGTGGAACACTCCCGAAGTGAACGACCGAGATTTCTGCTTTATCGCAAATCAATGCGCCTTGACACAAATCGCACAACTTTCGCAAACATTCAATGTGCTTTGTTCTTTGCATCGGTGGTTAACTACATCAAATTTCAGAATTGCACTGGGCTCGCAACAGTTCAAGAACTGTGCGGCTACAAAGAATAGCATAGTTCAAAAAGTATATTCGATACCGATACTCGATGCGCTCAAAAATTACAGAACCGAAGATAAAGAACCGAAACTGATTTCTGATATACATGTTTATTTATTTATTTATTTTTATGCATACTTCAGCCTTCATAAGGCTATAGCAGGAAGGGGCAAGAGAGAAAAAGTTGCGTAGAATGATACGAACGTGTAAAAGACAAATAAAATGTATAAAAATGTCACTAACAAGTGATGACCACTAAAAACTCGTCAATGGGTAGCAAGCGGACGTTTCCAGTTAGCGAACTCCAGAGTTCAATGGCCAGGGAAAATAGGCTGTGTTTGAACGCTTCAGTGCGGCAAAAGAAAGGGGTAAGGTTCAGGCTATGGGAACATTTAGCGATGGAAGGTTTGCTAAAGTTCAAATAATTGCTCACTAAGGGAGGCGCTGAGAATGAACCAGTGTGTGCAAAAACTTCAAACGTTCTAGGTGGCACAGAGATGAGTGCTGTGAGAACTGAGGCTGCATGATGTGAAGAAAGCGAAAAATACTGTATCGGGGACGATACTGTACCGCGGATGCTTATAAACATCGCTGAAATCATCAGTATTTATAAATCTGTCAATATAATCACCTAAGTTAAGAAATTTCTACGTGATTTCAGGTTTAATTAGTGCATTCGATATATAGCGCACTGGTTTTAAATGGTATTAACTTATCTGGCTGCACGGGTTTCTCTGAGCCGCACTCTCGGCGCAGGTGGTTTTTTCTCAACTTTTGTTATATGACTGAACCGGAAGTTGCGTTGAAACGACTGCTTCCATCAGCAGTCTAGGACAGTATTTTACTAAGATAACGTTCTTCAAGCCTCTGTGTGAGCACTTGAGTGCATACGAATAAACATTAAACTTTTTTGATGCTTTTGGTTTGTTACTGCAGCATTTAATTGACTGCCTTTGTCATTGCCTTTTGCTGAAAGGGGCAGTCTTCGTATGTTTTTGAAAACCGATCTTGCTTTCTCCATATTCCATATAACCAATCATTTGAACATTGTGCGATAAGAGCTACAGGGAAAAGAAGAGAAAAAAGGACGGAAAGTTAAATGGGCAGGATATATATTCCTAAACTCTATTATTTATGTTACTTTTTGTTAACCGTATTAATAACCAGCATTCCTTCACATCGCCGGCGAGCAATAGCCCTGTGATGCGGCGACGCTGAAAGGGAAGCAAATGAAAAAAGCCTTTTCACCGGAACATACGCCGCGATGTACTTTCAGGCGTCGGCGTTGTTGGCGTTGTGAGGGATAAAGCAGGCGACTCGCCTGCGACATAGGTCATAGGACCTTGTGATGCCATCACACACTGCAAATTATGGCAGGTGGCAGCCTGTCTACAAGATGATAAGCAAGCATCCCACCGTGGCAGGATGGAATGCTTGCTTACAATTTCCTTCTCCTTCTTGCGCCGGGCGCGAAAAAACGAGAGGGAAATTGTACAGTTGATATTGCGTGTATGTGAGCGCCTCCCTTGGCAAGAAGAATGAACAGACGCGGACCGCGTCTATAAATGAGATGCATGGACCGCCGTCGTTTAAGCGTCAGAGAAGCGCGCCCGCACGACTCCCGGGAGCACACCACTCGACCACCTACGGACCAGCGTGCCAACGTGCGCCAACCTGCGGATCGGCTCCGTCGTGCTCCTCAGGTCGTCGGACTGCCGCAGTGCCCGGTAAACAAATTGTGTTTTGTTTGTTTGTCTCTCTCTGTTAGTGCACTTTAGGTGCAAAGATTTTGTTTAATTGTAATCTGTCTCGATTTTTATTTGCACGAGTTGCCATGTAAATGTAAATCACTTTGTATGTGCTCGTAGGAGTGATTTTGAAATCATCTGTATCGTCTCTTTGCTGTGTTAACATTGTTTTGTTTGTGATCTATGGCTCCGACCCATTCTCCGGCCTGCGACCGGCGAAAGCTGGGCACCAAACGATCAACCCCCTTGTCACTTGGTAGCTGGTCTCCGGCTGAGCTTGCCACGCCGAGTCGAGGGCATCTCCTTTGTGACCGAGACCGCTATCCTCACACGCTCTAAGTCTTAACTCTTAAAGAGTTAAAGACCGGGTGTAAAGAAACAGATTCCCCGGAGAGTGTACAAGATTGCCTGCAAGGACTGCAAAGCTGCATTCATCGGTGAATCAGGCAATTTTATTAGGCGCATAAAACAACATTAAAATGACGTCGCCAAAGGCCGCACGAAAGAAAATGCCTTGGCTGAACACTATAAAGCTGCATCACATGCGAACGATTAGAACAACGCCTCAGTCATCGCGACGAAGGAGTATTTATCGTCCCGCTTACTTCTAGAATCATTTCACATCCAAACGACACCACATGTTTTAAACCGAACGAGCTGTCATCTTCCTGAGATTTACGCATGCTCATTACGCCACCTGCACCGTACATAAGTCACCACCTTCGCCCAACCGCTGCCATTGTGAACAGGGAACCCGTACGGGCCCCGAAACGTCGTTGTTTTTTCCATTTTTTTGGCGAGTGCTCCTCTTTTTCTTTAATTATGTTCCTTCCTCGCCAGACGGGATTCCGTCAAAAACTCTCTTATGTGTAAGATTATTACACAGAAACCTGAATTAGTGTCTAACAGCCCTAGAAGGGAGCAGCGGTATGGGATATCCTGCGAAGGATTGGAAGTGGCAACTGGATTCATCTAGTCAGACAGGTAGCGAACAGAGAACTGGGTCACAACAACGATATGACTAAGAGAATGACAATAATGAGAATGCATTTTGCATTCAGTTTCACATCATGAATGCCAGTTTACCAGTACCTCCCAAGAAGAAAGTATAGAACTGCTGCGTCTTACCGGTGTTGACCTCTAAGGCAGACACATGGAGGCTAACTGAATTAGCTGAACTTAAAGTGAGGACAACGCAGCCAGCTACTGAAAGTAAGTTTACATATACAATGCTAAGAAACAGAAAAAGAGCAGATAGTGGCAAAGGAACAAACGTTATTAATGATACTCTACTCGAAATAAAGAAGATGAAATGGACATAAGCTGGGTGTGTACAGCTAAGGGAAATAGTCAGTGGCCACTGAGAGTGGCTGATTGGATTCCAAGAAAAGACAGTACTAGCAGGGGCGAAAGAAAGGAAGGTGGGCGGATGAGATAATGAAGTGCACGGGGATAAGGCGGCCGCAGAAGGCACAACGACCGAACTGATTCGCGCAATAAGGGAGATGCCTCGTCCTGCACGGGACGTAGTGAGACTGATGATGACAGTGATTGGATATTTACTATTTGCATAATACTAATCATGCATTAAGCACTGAGTGATAATGCGTTTTGCAGATTGAATAAAAAAATAGTATTTTTCTTACAAACGGCGTTGATAACTTGAATAACCAAAGTACAAAAGCAGTCCGTGGGGTTCGGTGAACTTCTATGCAAGGTTGACATAGTGGACGGCACTCCTTACGCTCTTTACAGAAAATCTGTATCTGTTTTCTCATGGCGAGTGGTTTCTGCTGGTACAGGTAGTCGAAATTCCAAAAATTCCAAAAATAATTTTTACGTAAACACGTCGTCATGGTACATGGAGATGATTAGGGGCAAGTCAGATGATTTCTCCGGTGCTAATTGGTAGAACATCAGTTTTTTCAGTGTTTCTGAGTGTTTCATGGTTCCCAAGAGCATTCCGCATCCTTGTGTGCGTGCACCTTAATCGCACTTACATGTAAGCGCGTACAATGGTGTGACCTTAACGAGCACAAACAATGCACGAATTGCTTCTGTGCCATTTAACCGCAAACGGAATACCAAAAGATCCCTCTCTCCTTCGTTTTTTAATTGCTGTGGCCCCTATGAGAGCGTGGAGGCTTCCTTGTTCACTTGTCACGCTTGCTTCCTCTCTACCATCTCACTCACCCACTAACTACAACGGCAGGCCTTGATCGTCTCAGCGGCTCACGTCGAACGGTTCGGTACTCTCTGCCCAGCTCATCAGTACTTTTCGAGTTTTGATTTCGCTTTTTTAAAACCAGAGAATTGATTGTCTTGTTGAGCGAAATCCCCGTCATCAGAAAGCCATGGCAGAAACGCGACCCGCGGTTGACGACATTACCCGCCCCGGCCATCACAAGAGTGTTTTTGACCGAGGAAACAAAGCCGGCTTTCGCAGTGAATAGAAACACACTCTAAGAACAGAAGCAGTGCTGGGAACGCCTTTTGATAGAGCATACGCTTGTTCCATATTCCACTTCTTTTTCCAGAGTCGCCGCACTCCTTCTAAGAGTACATCTCTATAGGAGTAGATAAACTCCTTTATTACGATACTACCGAAAAAAATTGCGCCAGAGCGAGAAATCGAATCGATGAACTTTGGGTAGCGAGCCGGGTGCGCTGCCTCTTGACTATTACTGGATGTTTTTTTCTTTACTGCATGGAAATAGTACCGGAAAGAAAAGTCTAAGAACACTTACGCCACAAAACACCAGGCCCCCTTACCCCTGCATGACCGCTCCTTCCAAAACATCAAAATTGTGGGAGGCACACACATGCATCCAGATAGGGGAGCCAGCTAGGAGGCTCTTGCAGGGCAGCATATACACCCCGCACCAAAGCCCATTGTTCACGAAACAAAGATTTCGACGACCGTGGTGGTTCAGCGTGGCGGTCGATCATGCGGCTCTTCTAGAGATTAAATAGTGCCAGCAACATAAATAGGTCATATGGCACAGCGCTGTTTTTCTCCACAGGCAAAAAACAGATACTGTAGGGTGTTGATGTCAATGTCCTTCTTAATTGTTCGTTGTAATATGTCCCAGAGGAATATAGCATCAATGCACACAATAAAACAATACTTAATTGTCTCAGGTGCATTGCACAGGTGGCAATTCACCGTCCCTGGGGCAAGCATCTCCTTAGCATGAAGCCATGCCTTCACAAGTAGCGTTGACGTATGCAGCATAAAAAAAAAATTTCGCGGCTGAAGAAATGAAAATTCGCCTAACATTGTTCGAGCACTTTTTAATGTACCGTATCATTCCCATACTTCACAGCTATTTTCGAAAGCAAACATAATACGCGCGTTTAATCTTTATAACTATAAGTTAAGTCTGGCTTTCAAACGGGAGGTGAAAGAAAATCTCAAGTTTTTTCATGAATTATCAGATCTCGATAAAAACACACATTCCTACACCACCCGTTACACAGAACCGTGGAAAGTGGTCACTGCGCGGGTAAATTATTCCAGGCAAAAAGTGTCATACACACTGCCAACCCTTTTAAATTCATTTCACAAATCAGGTATAGATTTGCATACGATTTCTGTACGAACCCTACGCCAACATTTCATTAACAATCCTTGCTTACAATAACAACTAAAAGTGTTATCTTGCCTTTTGTTATGTTTACCTGTTGTGACTATCAAGTTTGCGTGCATTAATTTTGAATATTGTGCTTTCTGCGAGTTCTTTGTTTTATTTTTTTGTTGTCCTATCGCTGCCTGCTTTGTAGGGAGGCTGCGGGCTTCAGTCAAGTCGCTTGTTGTCAAGCGGCTTTTATCCGCAGTCTCCCCCATCACTGATGGAAATAAACAAGTTATTATTATTATTAAAACACTGGCGTCAAGGAACTCCACAAATGGTTGCTGATATAACGGTCAGGGAACAAATACTATGTACCTGCCTGAGTCATCTGCCTTCTGGAGATGGTATACAGGTAGTCTAAAGAAAAGCGCACAGTCAGGAAATTGAATGTGTCAGCAACTTCCTTAAGGAATCCCCATAAAGACCCCTCAACGAGTGTGTCCCGTCGGTGCGAATAGGAAAGGCAAATGAGCACTGAGACGCCTAATAAGCACAACTAAAAAAGGGTGGTTTGGCGATTTGAAAAAGAAAAAAACGCGAGACAACTTGATGCATGAATAAGTGAACAAGGCCGATTCCACCAGACTCTAGAGAAAAAAATAGGTTATCGCGACGCATGGGTTCCAGGTGGGAACGCCATACGATTGTAGCAAATATTCTGTGCTTCACCTGCACTTTCTATTTGCTTTGCTGATATAGGCAATTTATGCAAATAAACAGTGTTGCTTATTTCACCCCGAGCAAGCACTGATAGTTCCCTACCCGTCCAAGCCTGGGTTTGTAGCCTCTTAGAGACAATCTGTGAATCCTAGTAGGCGCCACTGTTGAGAATTTGGTGAAGAGGAACCCCGAGGTAGTGAAGGGACACGCAGTCCCACCTTATACCACCATAATGACTTGGCGTATAGCCCAACCAAAAGCCCTTGGATTTATCTAGATTAATAGCCGCACCTAATGCCTCACAAAACACTAGAGTCAAATGCAATGCCTCAAGCACACTCTTTTTGTTACAACAAAAGAGGGCGACATCATCTGCATAGGCTAAAATCTTAATTTCACACAGCGCCAGGGAGAAGCCACGGACAGATGTGCAGTTAATATTACTGAGGTGAAGGGGTTCAAGATATATGGCAAACAACAAAGGCGATAAGGGACAGCCTTAGCGAGAAAATGCTGTCAATGGGATAGGTTTGGTTAGCTCTTGGTAAACCATTAGTCTTGTATGAGAATCGTTATAACACGGTCTTATGGCCCTAAGCAAAACATCTCCAATATTTGCATGCTCTAAGACCGGGAACAAGAAATCGTGACAAACTTTATCAAAGGCCTTGACAAGGTCAATCTGAATTAGAGCTATTTGCCCGATCTCATCTGATACTGTCTCCACTACTGAACGCGCAATATGAATATGGATTTGGATGCTGCGGCCTCTTATACCGCAGACCTGATGCGTGACTATTAAGTGAGCGACAACTAGCTGCAGACGATTGCAAAGAACCTTTGCAAAAAGATTGTAATCTATATTACGCAGAGAAATTGGACAATATTCTTCAACTGTTTTCAACTGATTTGAATCTGTGCATTTTGGAATTAATATAGTATGCTCCGAATAGAAAGTGGGGGGCAAACAACCGACATCGTAAGAAGCCTGGAAAACCTCCATCAAGACAAGCGCTAGGCAACTTAAAAATGTTTTGTGGAACTCGCTAGTAATGCCAACTGGCCGAGGAGATTTCTGAGCCGTTAGGTCAGAAATAGCAGATTTAATTTCATCCATAGTGATAGGCCCCTCCACTGCAACACGCTGCTCATCGTCAAGTCGGGGCAAGGCTTCGAATAAGTTACTGTAATATGATGTCACATTTGTGTCCGTACAACCACCAAACAGCTTCCGATAATAGTCAAAGAAAGCCTCAGTAATATCAGGACCATCGCTCTATGTGCAACTAGAATATTGAATTTCCAATATTTCTTTAACTAGAGCAGTGAACCTTTCATCACTCAGGGTCCGACGAGATGGCTGCTCATCCAGAAATCTATGGGTCCTAGATCTTATCAAGGCCCCTTTGTACCTTTCAGTTTCGAACTGCTGAAGCTCTCCTTTTACTGCAGTGATATCTTCTACATAGGCACCTGGTCTAATCCTCTCCAACTTATGTAGCTCAACCAAAGTGCAGGCGAGCTCTCGAAGGTGATGGCTCTTCAAAAGCGCGATTCTTGCTGAGGCTTCAATAGCAATGTTTTTGTTTCTTGTTTAAATAAGTCCCATTTTTGCAAAATTGAGAGGCCACCGCTTGACCACGTGTCCTTCAAGCAAGTAGGTACAGCACGTTTGAATATTTCATCTGAGAGCAGGCAGCTATTCACCTTCCACAGCTCCCATCGGGGATGGAGTTTGCGCCGATTGCAGTGATCCCTGAATCATGAAGTATGCGCATCATGCAGTGATCACTGAAGAATGTGGGCCGCACCCAGTAACCAAAATCACTGGCTAACAGGTCTGCTGAAACGTAAATCCTGTCAAGCTGAGCACTAGAGGAGCACTGAAAATGAGTGAAATGAACGTTATGTCCGTTATCTTGCCCAATATACACCAGTATTCGCATGCCAAATCTGTGAGTACAGCAGCACTTGGGTCATATCGCTTACTTAACACTGCTCGGTCTTCATCCCTACAAACACAATTGAAATCACCCAACAGCATAATTTTACGAATCGCGGACAAATCGTCGACTAATCACAGAAAAAACAGCCTTCTATCACTCTGCTTTACAGGGGCATAAACAAAAACAATTCGCCACTGTACACCCGAAAATGCGAGGTCACAGGAGATAAGTCTCCCCCATCATCTTCTGTGCTATGCGACACAGTAGTAATCCCCAGTGTGTTGTCCAAAAATAGCATGCACGCACCTGATAAGCCTCTCGAATGACTAACGATAACATGAAATTCTGACAAAAAAGGCTCAACAGAAGCTTCAGTCTCTTCATCACAAGACAGCTTGGTTTCCTGGATAGCTGCCACTCACACCCCATTTGTTTATAAGATGCCGTAACTGATGTTGCCTTCGACGATTATCCAAACCCCGAATATTAAGGATAGCGACCTGAAGTGCTGTGACGCCCGCCATTTTCAGTGCTTGTCTTATTGAAGGCTATCCCCTGTACATAGGTGGCCAGCCTGCAAATCGGCGGCTGGTAGGACAGACATCGCCCTTCGTTTTGAGGTGACTTTTCCCAATGCCATCACACCAGGTGCCTTCTGCTCATCGCCATCGACACACACCTCGATTATCATCTGCAAGACGCTTCAAAGGTGCGTTGTTGTCCATCGCCTCTTCTGAGACAGCCAAGGTTTCGGCCCATGAAGCCGAGTGGACCACAATACTCGCAACCACGCTGACAGCCGACGGGGCACCGAAAACACTAGAACCTGACTCTTCAGGCTACGCACTGCTGCACTCTGGCGGCGAAGGGGAATCGCCGGCACAGAAGGCATGTCGCACATTGACTGGCGACTCTACAGCAGGTGTGTTCTGCTCTCGTGATCGTTGGGTCACAGGTGACTCCTGAGCAGCAAGCACAGGACTCAAAGTAGCTGACCCGGGCAGTCAATGGGTCCGGTGGCTTTAGGCCTGGAGACGGGGATTCCTGTTTTTCCGTACTTGCAGGCAGACCCTTGCCGTTATTCAGTGCAGAAGCCATTGGTCCATCTTCTGTTTGGAGCTCATGACTCAGTTCACATGCGACACATCCATAATATGCTCTGAAACCACTTCATCCTCATGTGCCCAGTCGCCTTGGCGTAACCTGTCAGCATAACTCATAACACAATTGTCTACTGTGTGCCCAAAGCGTCGGCAGTGGGTGCGTCGAGGCGTACGACACTGTCGCCGTACATGACCCACATGGTTCAAACGAAGACACAGCGGAGGCCTGCTTGGGATCAAAACTAAAGCTTGTACCCTGAAACCGTTGAGCGTGTGATGAATCGTGCTTGCTGACACTCCGTCCTTGTGCGTGAGCGAGAATTCACGGTTCGCCGTTTCCATGCGCTCCATTCCGGAGCACCGCCACTTCTCACGCTCGATAGTTTGTACAGTTCCAAAATGCTCCAAAGCTTCCACAATCCTCCGGTGCGTTATATAGCGCGGGGGCCAAAGAAGTTTAAGCTTCACGTTTTTAGTGTCCGGGTCAAACACGATACATTTTAGACCTTAGACATGGAACTCTGCTTTGTCAATGAGTTTCTGCTTTGAGGAACTGCTCTCGCAGGTAACCACCCAAACGTGGATAATTTGGTACTGGCCAATACACAGAACCTCACGGAGGTCCACAATCGGCGCGAGCGCGTCTCGGAAGTCGGGAGCACGATATGGGCAACCCTTGAGGTCAGCATGTAGAAAGACGGTGTTGAGGACAACATTACCAGTAGGTAGTCGAGGGAGGACAACTTTGTACGAGTCCATGGAAATTCAGGTGTCGGGAGACCTCGGCCAAAAGCCGATGCGCTGTTTTTAGCTAGAAGCATTTCAATACACAGCCGTTTAGAACGGTTTCCTCTTCCTCTTCCCCCCTGCCACCACCCCCCACCTCCTTTTCCACCTCCGCCTGTTCACTATTACTGGAACTGGAGATCTTGGTTTTGAACACTTATAAATGTTTTCATCATGAGTTCCGTGGCGCTTCTTAGGCATGTTTCGTGAACTTCTGGCTTTTAACTTCACAGATCGCTGCCGGGTTGTCACAGCTCAGTAAATGATGGAGCAGTCCCGACAACAGCTTCGCGCCACGGATAATACTTGCTCGGAAGCAATTTCATGGTGCACCGTATGTTGAAGCCTCGCCCTTCGTGAACCCGATAACTGCTGTGCTGTTGCCTTTTTCTTTGCGTTAAAAACGATCTGAAGCTTCACTTGAGCGTTGGGCGAACATTTGCACCGTATTAGCCCTTCAATAGGAAGTATTTAGATTGATTTTTCGCGGCGAATCGAGAATGTTTGCAGGATCTGACAGAATTGTTTTCCTTGAACTGAAGCATTACTCTTTTGTGCGAAGCACTTTTCCTCGGAAGGTCGCTGTTTTGAAACAGATGTACCAAAATAAGAATGGCGGCTCCGGAGCGCATAAAATAATTAGCGATTGCGCTGTTTCGGATAAATTGCGACAGTTACAAGACAGACACTTCACATACGCATGTACATAAAAGCATGCTTTCGCAAACGAGAGCTCATCATTTACGTTAAGCGGATCCAGGGGCGGACCTAGGCGACTATATAGCTTCGCTGCATTACAAAAGCAAAAAAAATTAACATCGCCTAATTCCTATTGGCCGTAGAGAGAGTGCAGTGGCAGTTGTACTTTTCGCCGAAGGAGGCGTTTCACTCCTTAGGCAATTGGGAGGAGTAGAATGCCGGTGTAGAGAGTAGAGTGGCCGTTATACACTAGCAAAGCGAGTGCCAGTTCTTAGAGTGCAGGTTTGAAGGCCCTCCTCCTGCTCCTTCCAGTGACTGCACAATGCCATCTCACCTGGATAACAAAGCAGACTGCTTAAGATGGAGGCGGCTCGACCTCTCCCTCGCGTGCACCTGGCGAGGAGCCACTGTCCCGTCAGATTGATGTGGTACATGTACACAGTGGCGTGCTGGCTACGCGGGAGACCCAGGAGTACGATTCGCACGGGATAATTCATGTAAATGCGGCTTATGGCGTCTCCATAATCTGAAGTTGAATCGGTCGCCTCCATTTCAGGCGAGACAGGAACGCGTTACCGGGTTGCGCAGTTCATTGCCGAGGAAGCACGAGACCATCACAACGAAGCGAAACGAGTGATGCGAGCTGCTGGAGCTAGAAAACATTCACCTCCCATGTGTACCGACAACTCAGCTGCACACTCAGTAACAACACAAATGCTCTCGCGTTTACACTTCATAACATACGCTTACGTTCCCTATAATTAATTCATTGAACAGAACAGGTTGTACTTTCTGCACTCGGGTCTATATTTTGTATCTCTTAATGTAACTTTTCTCATTGAAGCCGTTTACCTCTGTCATTACCGCGCACAGCTATCGGACGCTTGTGTGTACTGCTCCACGTGAGTACCAACTGTTTACTTTGTTCACGAGTGTAGACGTGTAAAGACAGACTCACACATGTTTACACTATTGTTTTTTCAGTGATATAGGGCGACTCGTGGCTGGTGTTGTGGCGCGCCCGAACCTCGTTTCTCCCGCCAGCTTGGTCGCCTGCGACACTTGGTTATTCTAGCAACAATCGCTACTTCCTTCGTTCCAGCAGTATGTAATCGTTAATAGACTCATCTTATAGGCTGTAGAAAGCGCTTACCGGTTATACAGTAATATCTAAAGGAATATGCATTGATGTTCACTTTAAAATTAATTCTGACTACTCTCTTCTAATAGTAGCTCTTAATCGAAAACGGCGCCGGCCAAACCGGCGTTTTTTCATATATATTTGTCCCACTTCCTGAAATGGCAATAACTGTCTCCCTGGAATGTATATATTTACCATTACGAGGGCGTTTTAAAGCTCAATTTTCTTTACTTCTTTACAATTCTGGCGAAAACCTTGTCATGTAAAGAAGAAAGTTGTTCATGACGTTCACATTTTTTTGTGCTTTTTGTTTGAGGCTTGAGAGTTGCATTCGTATATATTTCTGGACACTGCAGTTTTCACCGCCGCGTTACTCTAATAAGTACTGCTGGCTCCCTCGGCTTTTAGCTTATCTTTGTCTAGGTATGCGTTTTGGAGGGGGTGCATGATATTTAAGCACAGCGATGAACATTCAGGCATTTCGATCCTGAAGAAGCAAACATGTGCCGTATTAGCTAGCATTTCAGAAGAATCATTTTTACTTTTTGAATTTAAAGTATATTTAAAACTTCAAAAACTAATTTCTTCTCTTCGAAGCAACACATTCTCACGTCATGGAAAATTTTCTTCTAGCTGACGTCAGCCTCATTGCTTTTTACGTTTGGCATGCGCCCCCGACGGAGACAAAACAGGCACGATCAGGGGCGCGCGCTTTCGAAGTACGGCGATGTAGGAAGGCAGATATGAATGATCGTTCTTTGAATAACCATTATGTACACTGGAGTAACATACACCACATGGTAGGGACTTGCACGATAAGTGAAAAATAAAAAAGGTTTGAATTATCTCAAGCCTAATCGTTTTTTGATCGATGCACACCAGCGACGTTTTGTATAAAACTCCGCGAGAACATTCGGTCGTTTAAATACGTACCTCCGTCTAAGAACACTTCGGTGTGTTTAGATCAAATAGGATGCATTGGATAATCGTTTACGTTGGTCTCTCGGCCCTGGCACTGTTTGGAGCTCTACATGGTGAGTTCGGCGTTAAAATATCTTGTTAGTTTGTCTAATTTCTCACGGCGAAATGTTTCATAGAAAGAAATAACGCAAAACCTTCAACAGAACAATGGTTTTTACAATAGAAAAAATAAAGCAGATCAAGAATGTGGCCTTGTTTCAAGTTATGAGTTATTTCGTGATTTTAAGCACAAATTTGTTCTTGGAAACATCAGGGCAGTCTTAGGTTCAGGACGTGGCGACATGGCGGGACGACTTCGTTCATTCGAACTGTGTGCTTTCTTCAAGGTGCTTTAAAGCCCGTGGCGCGAACATTTCTCTCCACAGAGCCTAATGGCAGTGCTGTCTGATACTACACGCGGGACAGCTACCCTCAGCAGCTAGCGCTATTTTTCGTGACGAGGTTTTAATAAAAGAACTATAGTTGTCAGTCGCGAACTTGGCTTGTTAACGCTGCCTTGGCGGAGAGGCTATAATTACGGAACACGCGCTCCCAGATCAGTATTCAAATCCAGGCTTGCACAGAGAGAAGGAAAACATTCGTGCAGTTTTATTTTCGGGTAGCCTTAAAGCAGCAAGTTAGAATGAGTCGAGTCAAATAACTGCATTTTAGCGATGAGCGCCGGTAAAATGCAGTTACTGCTACCTACTACTCTTTACTTCCAACCTGCCTTCTCACTTATGGTTGGAAAGCTAACCGCATAATAGATGCTAAAAAGCAAGCGCCTAAAAGAAATTCACTGGTGGTTGTTTTATGCTCAGGAGAAAACTTCAATGGGTGCGTTTTGACATTTCAACCGAGCTCCACAGTGTTTTCCTCAGCCTAACAGTCCTGCCTCTTTCGACGAAATATCTGCGCTCTCTGTGTACGTTGTAAACATCCACACCTCAGTGCCCCTACCATATCGGAGCAGATCGGGGCATCTTTTGGACAGATTGCTTGGCCTGGAAGGTAACTTCTGCAGAGCACTTCCTCCAAAAGGTCTTCCCTCACCACCCTTCCTTCGTCTGCATCTCCTAGCAGCCGCCTTTCACGCAGCACCGGAGGGAAATAGCGAAAGTTTAATCAAACTCGAATAGAAGATGGGAAGGCGTGCAATGTAATCATGAAAGGTCGCTTGATATCGTGTCATTGCCTGTACATTTTATTAAATGTGTAATACATAAGTACTGCGAAACATTTGCAGACAACGAAACAAAATAACATTAGGCAACATTTCTCTGTACCGGACACGTTATTAACGTTTTTTAAATGACGGCTGCGATGTGCAACGCGAGTCTAGCTTGTGCTCCAAACAGGCGGCCTTGCGTCTTTATTTCTTGACTCCTCACATCCCCCTCAAGTTCCACGTACACTATAATGAACATTTGTCTTTTAAGGAATTTAAAAGAAACGCATCACTCCTGCAGCCTAAGTACCATTGAAAATCAGAGACGACTCACCGTGCTTCCACGTATTCAGCTTTTCAGCAAGCGTGAAACTATATGCGCGCTCTAAGCTACCTCTCAATTGAGTTGATTTCTCTACTAGATTTCTCCCAAGTTTCTCGTGCTTTTCCTCGCGACTTATTTTAATTTTCATTTAAATACGCATTGTGTCCTGCGTGTGTTTAACTAAATATACGCTGAAATGTGTTGATGGTTTTTATGTGAGCTGTGAGGACCGTGAAAGAGAGCATAGAGCAAGCTCATTAAGGAAGAACTGCTCGAACTATAGGTGCCGGATTTTTCTGTACGCTGTAAAATACAGAATATGTGACTGAATCAACGCTCACAGGCTGTTTTTCTGACGGGTCTGACGCTAATATACCTTTGAGGTAAAACAGGGTATTACAATACCTTTATTACCATTTCGTTCGCCTCCGATAGCACGGAAACAGATGCAATTTTTAGTGTTCTATTTTAATCTTACTGTCAGGATGAGAACCAGAATTTCAAATTTTCGACGTAAATTTTGCTCGTCCGCTTGCGAGGCCGATATACAGTGCCGACACAAGCCAGACAGCAGGTTGACTAGTGCCGTGGTGTTTAATATTTGCGTACGCCTTTAGATTGTTCGCTTCGCTCAGTGTGCGTGGCATTAGGAGATAGGTTCTTGAAATAGTATTCTCCGGGAAGAGTTTTTCTCCAACGTGAATTCATATCGTAGATCAAAGAATATTTCCGTTAAAGGGGACCTCTACAGCGCGTATCGATTCGTGAACATTCCACACAAACGGTGCCCCAAAGCGCACACCTCCCGATTTTTTTCACAAGCTGCTAACACAGCTTAAATATTTCTTTCTAATTCTCAGTGCTTGATCTTTCAAGGATAGTGAACATCGTTTCTTGTGATCTTCTGATCCTAAGTCAGCCATTGCCACCCATGAAAGCAAAGAGTGCAATGTTTGTCGAACGCGTGTGCTCATGGACGGCGTTTTATATTCTGTAATCATGCCAATATAGCAATTGAGCTGCGTGTCTTACTACTCGTGTATATTTATGTGTGCGTCGCGTAAAGAGAACTAAGTTGGGCAAGGATGTCAAAGAACGGTTTCTTGGTGCTGTCCTTTCGGCTCACTGAGATTTTGCACATTGTAGTCGAACGTTTCTATTTCTTCTATTTTCTTTCGTTACGTCATTTCCTGCCTTTAACTCCACTTAAATTTCTTTGGTACCGCCGGCCGCGCATTAGACGCCCGAAAATAAAGGGCACTTTCTGCAACCGGCACTTTTTCTTCTGCGTATAATTTATTATTACCAGGACAAAATACGATAAACCAGAGAGATGCGTCTGTTTAAAATCATCTAATTAACGCCCTGGTGATAATTTCCTGCCAGCAGAAAGCATAACCTAAACTATAAGTGAAAATTCATGTGCCCTGTACCTTTTTCTCCTCTATGGTTTTTAAATTCACGAACCTTCTGTAAACTCAGATTGCTTATATTCTGTGTTTAATAAAGATGCTGAACAATGTATGCATTCGCATTCTTCAAGAGAACTACTATAATGCCAATATTTTTCATGCGCGGATATTCCCTGCCCTTGTCATGCAAACTATTGATTTAATAAAGCTACTAGCACCACCACAACAGACAGTACAGAACCATGGGCTGTGCGTCGCAGGTGAATACTTTGCAGAAGATATGGAATTTTCTGGTATCAGCGTGTCGACGGTCTATCAGGAATTTATGTCCACATCAATGCCCGAAGACTATATGTGCCTCCTCTCTTCACGTGCGATTTGTTTCAAAAGTGGACAAGTTGAAAGCGACCAGAACCACTCTTTCTCTGAAGGAAACAACATTTCCATACTCTTCATTGATTTTTAATTATAATCCTTGAAATTTGTATTTGCAGATGACTTACAGAAACCCAAAGTGATAAAACACTCGCGGGTGCTGGTGCTCGCACAACAGTTTTGTTAAGGACCTTATGTCTATTTAATACCTTAAAAATCGGACAGGTTGCGGAAATGTAGAGGGGTCAGCATTCCCCCCCCCCCCCCCCCCGCACTCCCACTCCGCGGATGCAGAGTTCCCGCTCGCTATCCGCGGAGGGGTTTGTGCTCGAGGGAAGCAAGCGGAAGGACGACAAAGCGTGAACACTCACATGCTATTTATTACACTTACAATCAATACACAGAGCACGCCAGCCAGCTACAAAACATCAACGAGGCATTCCTGGGAAATAGAAGGCTACGTAAGCAGGGCCTCCCATTTACCGGCTGGGGCAGGGGCGCGACTTCGGAAGTATCGGCGGCGAAAATTTGGTTTCCCTTGCGCGCCACATTATTGGGGCGAAGCCATCCCCGAGCATTTGCTGGGGAAGGTTGTGAGAGCGCGCGTTGGCTGCTCTCGCTTCGTAGCCTGGAACCAGAAGTCCAGCGGCAAGGCACGAAGGATCTCCGTGCGCCTGCCGCGGAAGGTGACAAGAGCGCGTGGCTGCAACCGCTCGTGACGCTGGCCGGATCCGGAAAAGAGCCTCTCCGGTTCCGAAGAAATCCGCGTAACCTACGAGGTGGCGCTTACGTCGCTGTCTCCGCCTGCCCCATGAGGAATACTTTTCTCCTCGCCCAGCCGGTGCTGTCGCGACGCAAGGTGGTGAAGATGGGCAGCGTCAAAATGAAGGGGGAAACAGGTTCTCCACAAGTTCAAAAATAGCGCACCTAAGGGCAACCAAAAACATTGTTCAAAGTCGCTTGTGGTGAGTTTCCTATAGGTTTAGGCAGTAAAAAACAAGGTAAGAACAGTACTTAATTCATGCAATCATAAGTAATTATACGTGTCTGTTGATATTATTGATCGGGGATTATGATTAGCAATGCATTTCCAAAAACTTGGACAACATTTTGTTCGCGATTAATATTCACTTGCCTTTACGGGTGCATGAGAGTCGTGCTTTACAAGTATGTCCATCTTTAAGTGTCTCTAGGGGTGATTTTTCACAAATAATGGCGACCAACCATGAAACGTTTAAATATTCATTCTCTGGAATATTAAAAGATTCTTCTGACAGACCATTTCGATTAGGTAACCCCTGATAAAAATAACATATCACTTTCTCTTAACATTTTGTACAGGTTCACCTTCAGCAGGCCACAGTACTACTGGTGAGTCCCAAAATAGGCACTCTCGAACATAAGAATCCTGCAGATTGCAATGGAAGTTTGTCTGCTTATGAAGGCCACATCTCTGCCAAATTAGAATCCTCATTTTCTAAACCAATGCATGTTGTAGCAGTAAGCGACAAAAGTGAAAATATTCACACCGATAAATATTTTGGTCGATTAAGAACATAGCTGATGAAGTAAACCGTACGCGCACTATTCCAATCAAATTGCCTATGTTTGTTTTTACATGACAGTGTAGCATAAATGTAATGTCTGCGCTGTCTAGTGCACTCCAGCTAGCGTAGGTTGCTACACCACCTGTTTAGAAGAAGTATTTGGTGTTCTGAGGCATACTGCATATTTCTTAATCAAGGAGTTTCCTAAAATACGGTTGATTTTTTCTTTGTATTTCCTCCTTATGACCTCATTTCATTTCCTTATGAGAGTAGACAAAGGCATATTGTAATAATAAGGCATGAAATGAAGTCGAGGAAGGCGTAATGAACATGCTGTATGCCCACATAGCCAATTCACTGATGGAAACAAACTGTTCATGCTTTGTATTTAACCTTTTAGCACGAGTAAAGCATCATGAAACTGCTGCCGTCCCTTACTGAGAATGTACCAACTCTGTGCTCTTGTTCGTAATTTCTCTCTCAAGCAGACTGTACATTCAACATGAGTAAATACTTTCCAGAATAGCGGTAGAGAGCATTAAGTATGGCTGAAATAGGTCATTCTGTCAAGGAATTTTTCGTTGTAGATGAATAGACACACCTTCAACCCCTCAGTAGAGTGCGCTGACAAACATAGCAGCTTTTGTATACTACTGACACTAGAATTCTACAGCAAAACTTAATCTCCTCGATGTGCTCCTTTCTTTACGGCGCAAAGAAAACAAAAATGCTGAGTTGCAAGTTTGCGAACAACTTTCTTAAAAAGCTCAATACTTTAAGAAAACTGTAGTTGTAATTGTAATCCGGACCTATTGTGATTAGTAACGAAGGCATCTTCTTAAAATGCAGCAAAGTTGAAAGCAACGCGAACAATTTCTGCTGTAGTATTGGGAGGACGTTAAGTCCAGAATAAAGGTATTAATAGCGATTTTATAGGAAAAGGAAATAGCTATGACTCCAACTAAAAAATGAACGTGAGAATAGGCCCATTCCTACCAAAGCCCAGCGGCGGCATTATAGAAAGCAGCTAATGGGCCGGAGGGGAATGAGGCACGGATATCGCCGACCATGCAAACATATTTAGCATACTGTGGAGGAATAAAAATGAGAGCACACAAATTGCCAATAGCGCATAAACCGGACATATAGAAATATGTTACGCAGACATTCGCAGATATCTATTACAAGGTGCCGTGAGGAATACTTATTGATATTCTGTAGTTTGAGATGACGCATTTTCCATCATTTCAGCACTTCCGCGATTCCACTTTAGAGACACTCAGTTGTCTTTTCGTCAATCTCTGACTTCAGGCTTCTGATGTAATCAGCAGGAAAGTGTCCATTAAGAGGACGTGTCCAGAAGATTCACGGATTCTTTACACTTGGCATATTTGCAGCGCAGTTATGAACGTAAACACACGCGCATAGCTCGAGCATCCGTTAGTAATTGAATTGGTCTAATAATTATTCCGAAATTCCAAACTCAGGAGATATTTCCAAAGATCATCAAGCTTCAACGCACAATTTCATGTGTAGCGAACGCCTCAGAGCTCTTGTCTGCTGTAACCATACCGAATAGACACTCCCAGGCCTTCTCGCCGCGATCCTGCGCACCTGCACGTGCGTCAAAGCTATTGTGCCGGCGCGCCTCACAGGCGAGGAAATTAGACGCGTACGTGGCAACCTGGTGGTCATCATCATCAACATCGTCGCCATCATCAGACTGACTACGTCCACTGCAGGGCAAAAGCTTCGCCCTTTTCTCTCTAATTAGCCCTGTCCTTTCCCAGCTGCGCTCACCTTATGCGGGCGAACTTCTTAATCTCATCCGCCCATCTAACTTTCTACCGCCCCCTGGTACGCTTCCCTTCCCTTCGAATCCACTCCGTTACCCTTAACGACCAGCCATTATCTTGCCTTCGCGTTACATTTCCTGCCCAAGCCAAATTTTTTCTTTTGATTTTGACTAGGATGTCACTAATACGAATTTGTTCCCTCACGCATTCCATCCGCCATTCCACCCGTTAGGTCTATCATGTTTCTTTCCAAATCTCACTCAGTTGTCCTTATCTTAAACTTCTCCCTTTTCGTTAGCCTCCACATTTCTGCCCCATAGGGGAGTAATAGAAAGATACAGGTGTTTTATGCTTTTCGTTTGAGAGATATTGGTAACTTACCATTCAGGATCTGAGAGAACCTCCCATATGCGCCCCACCCCATTCATATACTTCCACTTATTTCCCAGTAATGATTCGGATAAGCGGCCACTATCTGCCCTAAGTAGACGCACTCCCTTAGCACTTCCAATATCTGATCACCAGTTGTGAACTTCTTTCCCCTTGCGAGATAGCTGAACATTACTTCGGTTTTCCGCATGTTAATATTTAGACCCGCCGTTCTGTTCTGCTTCATTGATCATTCTCCGCGGTGCGTAATCTGAATGACTCCGCAAGGAAATGTCATCTGCGAACCTCAGATTATTTACATATTCTCCTATAACTGTTGTCTCTAGCTGTTCTCAATTCCCAACTGTTCCCGCCTGTAAATAGGCGGTGAATAGCATTGGCGAGATCGTGGGCCCCTGCCTGACGCCCTTCGTTATTGGAATTTTATTGCTGATATTTTGGAGGACCGTGGTACCTGTTCAGTTCCTATATACATCTTACAGTAATTTCACCTAAGGCTCTTCTACGCCCTGATTCCTCAATGCCTGCATGACTGCTGGCGTTTCTACTGAGTGAAATGCTTTCTCGTAAACAATGAAAGCTATGTATAGGATTTGGTTATATTCAGCGCATTTCTCTATGACGTGACTGATAGTGTGAATATCAGTTATTGTGAAAGAATGTCCTTTAAGAAAGGCTGCCTGGTGGTCATTTGGTTGACTGAAGCCTAAGGTTGCCCTGACTCTACTTGCGATTACCATAGTAAGTACTTTGTAGGCTACGGAGTGTAAGCTGATCGGTCTGTAATTTTTCAAATCCATGGCGTCTCCTTTCTTATGAATTAAGATAATCTTGGCGTTATTCGTATCCTGGGGGTAATGTCGAGGTCATAAGACATTGTGCATACATGGTGGCTAGTTTTTCTACCAGAATCTCTCCTCCGTCCATCAACAGATCTGCTGTTACCTAATCTTCACCAGCTGCTTTTCCTTTTACATTGCTCCGAAGGCTTTCTTTCTTTTTTGTTTATTGGCGGGATGACGGATTGCTGTGTGCTATTGTCTCTATCATTAGCGTTCAGATTAGATTGGCAACTGTATAGTTTGGTGTACAACACTTCGGCTTCTTTAACTATCTAATCCATAGTGCTAACGAGATTTCCCTCCTTGTTCCTGAACGCATACATCTCGTTTTTGCCTATGCCTAGTTTCCTCTGCAACCGCTTTTAGGCTACCTCCGTTCTTCAGAGCATGTTCGACTCTCTCCATATTAAACTTCCATATGTAGGCTACCTTGCGCTTATTTATTAACTTCGATAGCTCTGTCAGTTTTATTCTGTCGGTAGGGTTAAACGCCTCCATGCTTTGGCGTTTCTTGATCGCATCTTTCGCCACCTGAGATAGCTTTCCGGTATCCTTTCGAACTGTCCTATCGCCTACTTCTAGTGCGCACCCTGTTGCGATAGCAGTGACATTATTGTTAAGTGTTTGAGCATTAAGATCGTGTTCCGCAGTTAAAGCAAAATGTCTGTTCTTCAGCGAAATCCTGAATTCATCTACTTTCTCTCCTACAGCTAACTTGTCAATGGGGTTCCGCTTACCGAGTTTCTTGAGTTCCCTCTTCACGTCTGAGCTAACTCGAGACCTTCTATTCTGTGGTTGCAACAACACACATTTCCGAGGCCCTCCACATCCTTCACAATGCTAGGGTGAGCGCACACTATAAAGTTATTGCTTTTTAGCCTAACCATTGGGGATTTTCTACATCAACTTCCTGTTTTCTCGTTTTCGGAAGAAAGTAATCATCAATATCATGGTTTGTAACTGCATTGGTGGACGCGCCACGAAGAACGCGACCCCAAACCAATCGGAGAGCGCGGCTCCCTGGTTTTCCGAGATTAGTTTCAGTCGTATATTTAACCTTTGTAAAGTTTCGAGACTCATTTATTTTCTTTTTAAAAAATGATTTCCGAAAGCAAAGGTTGGTGCCTAAGTGTAGCGCCATCTTTCATGCTAACCTGAGCTATTTATTTTACTTCCTGGGGCAGCCGGTAGATGGCACTACATGTAAAAAATACGCTCACAATAGTCGTCTGCGCATTCTACTGTATGTGGAGAGATGGACGTCCACCTCGAACAGCGTGTGAACATAAAATTCTGTATGAAGCTTGGCAAGACCGCCACACAGACGTATGAGTTCCTTCGTTACGCTTTCGGCAAAGAGACATTATCGCGGGAGTGAGTTTTCGAGTGACAGAAGAGATTCCTTTCGGGGAGAACGTCAGTGGAAGACGACACAAGGCAGGGGCACCCTCCAACCTCACGGAATGAAAACATGGCTCGGATCAGGGAAATCGTACAGAAAGACTACACTATTACAGTCCGCATGCTATCAGATGTTTTTGACATAATAAGGCAACATGTCACAACTTTTTGCGTGAGAATTGGGTTAAACAAAACCGGAAAGCCAGACTTGTGCTGCACTCCCTCACACAGGACCAGGAGGACACGCAGACATCAATGAGCGCTGATTTGCTCTGCGAGGCAGAGAAGCATACTGCATTCGCCGACAGCATCATTGCTGAAGACGGTATTTTCAATACGATCCTCAAACAAAGAGGCAGAGCGGCGAACGGCGGTCCACTATCTCTCCGGCATCTAGAAAGGTGCGGCGACAGAAGACCCAAACAAAGACGATGCTAATAGTTTTTTCGATGCCAGAGGTGTCATACGTCACGAATTCGTGCCACAAGGGCATACCATGAATTAGGAGTTTTATATCCGCGTTATCCAACACATGTGTTATGCACAGTGCTGCGACGCCGTCGCGTTTCTTATGGGCATCTGGACAATGGAGCGTTTTCCACGACAACACAAGGCCGCGCACTGCTCTCAGTGTGACAGGATTTCTCGCCAAGCACAGCATTACTGTACTTCCCCATCCGCCTTACACGCCTGACTTCCCCTTATGCGGTTTTTTTCCTGTCTCTAAGTGTGAAGAGAGTCCGAAATGGCTTCTAGATGGCGAGAATGGAGGCCATTGAAGACGCCCTGCCAAAAGAAGCGTTTTCCCACTGTTTCCAACAGCTCAAGAAGCGTTGGAAGCTGTGTATAAACTGCAAAGGAGACTATTTCGTACGGGTGCTGCACAAATTATTTCAAGGTTGAAAGCATTTTTTTTAATGAACTCAGTCTCGGAACTTTAAGGACAAAGGTTGGACATGATTGCGGCAGCGCGCAGCATAATTCCTGGCGAAAGCGGCTGACTCACTGCGCTGCTCTTAGCCCGCATTGCAAAGAAACTGCTGGAGCTGTGCAGCTGTGCACAGAGAACGCCGCGAGATGATTATCTGCTTCTATCTTGCGCTCAGTTTGCAAGCGATATCTGGCAGCCGAGAGTCAGTGGCTAGAGCATTAGACATGCATGTGTGCTTTTTCCATAATCCAATTGGCAACATACGACCTGTTTGTACATAGCAAGGAAACAGACTTGCCCTTGTAGAATTAGATACGGTTGTCCGTTCAGCGCGACGTGCCGTACTGACGCACTGCTTTGATTTACATGAGGCCGATACGCCAGAATGTTTATGCCTTACTGTTTCTTATATGCAAAAACGGTTTTCGAGCCAAGCACTACCACCGCTGATTTTGCTTTCTTCCTGACATGAAATTCACTAATCAGTCGCGTCGGTGCCAAGAAGGAAACTACAGCATTTGTCCGGGCCGCCGCGGTGGCTCAGTGGTTATGGCGCTCGGCTGCCGGCCCGAAAGACGCGGGTTCGATCCCGGCCGCGGAGGTCGAATTTCGACGGAGGCGAAATTCTAGAGGCCCGTGTGCTGTGCGATGTCAGTGCACGTAAAAGAACCCCAGGTGGTCGAAATTACCGGAGCCCCTTCACTACGCCGCCCCTCATAGCCTAAGTCGCTTTGGGACGTTAAACCCCCATAAAACCTAACAGCATTTGTCCGTAAAGTTCCGAGATTGAGTACATTTAAAAATATGCGTTTAACATTGAAATCATTTGCGCAGCACCCTTTCGAAATAGTCTCCCTTGCAGTCTACACACATTTCAACGCTTCTTCAGGTCTTGGTAGCAGTTAGAAAACTTTTTTTTCCGGACTGCCAGCTCTTTTATCGTGGTCCCTTGAAAGGCCTCCACGCTGCGCATCCAGCAATCTTTTAGGGCTCTCTTCAACGAAGGAAACTGGCAAAAATCGCACGGGGAGAAGTCAGGCGAGTATGGCGGATGGGGAAGTACAGTAATCTTGTGCTCGGCGAGAAATTGTGTCAGGGCAGGGTGCGGATTTTCGTTGTCGTGGAGACGGCTCAATTGTTCAGATGCACATAAGTCAGGGCTACCGCGTCGCAGTGCTTCATGCATGTGTTGCAGCAAGCGGATATAAAAATCCTGATTCACCATCTGCCCTTGTGGGATGTACTCGTGGTGTATGACACCTCTGGAATAGAAAAAGAAACTATCAGCATCGTCTTTGTTTCGGTCTTCTGTCATCGCACCTTTCTTGATGCCGGAGAGCTTGAGGACAGCCATTCGGCGTTCTGCCTCTTTGATGTTCGTATCGTATTGTTTGATGATCGTTTGATGATCGTCTTCAGCAATGATGCTGTTGATGAATACAGCATCATTCTTTGTCGAGGAGAGAAACTCAGCGCTCATTGATGTCCGCGTGTCCTTCTGGTCCTTTGTGAGGGAGTGCGCCACAAGTCTGGCATTGTGCCGTCGTTTTCGAAGTTTTCACGCAAAATTTGGTGGCGTGTTGTCTTACTGATATCCAGCGCATCTGATCGCATGTGGACTATAATGGCGCGGTCCTGCTGAATGATTTCTCTGATCCAAGCCACGTTGTTTTCACTCCGTGAGGTTTAGGGGGCGCTCCTGCTTTGTGTCGTCTTCCACCGACGTTCTCCTCGAAACGAACGTCTTGTGCCGCTCGAAAACTCACGCCCGCGATAATGTGTGGCTGTTTTTCCAAGCTTCACAGAGAATTTTACGTTCAGACACTGTTCGCGGTGGATGTCCATCTCTCCACATTCACTCACTGTGGAATGCGCGGACGACTCGCAACAACGTAATTTTCTACATGTAGTGCCATCTAGCAGCTGCCACAGCAATTAACATAAATAGCTCAGGTTAGGCGGAAAAGACGGCACTACACATGTTCATGAATATTTGTTAGGAGGATGTTTTTTACAGGAAAAAATAAATCTGTCTCCAAAGTTTACGGACAAAGGTTGTAGTTATTCCAAATCGCATGCTACGTGTGTCGCTTTAGAGTGCCTGACTTGGAGTGGCGACATGCGGGTGGCACAACGCCTCACCGTTTTCCAGGGATTCTGGATTTGCATGGTTATGAAGCTGTACTGATGTCTTTGCTTTTGTTGTTGGCTGGGCGAATTCCACACGGGTATAAAAGTCTATCACCGTCTAATATTTACTGGTACAGGCCCAGCTGTCCCGTACCCTTCAGGTTTCTCGGGTAATAAGGTATGTTGAGTTGACATTTAGTGCTTGTAAGGTGTCATGCCTTATGTTTAAAAAATACCTACCAGATCCCTTTTCTGGTTAACATCCCTAACTTTCCCTCCTCCTCTTTATCTATCTATCTATTGCACATAAATTAGTCGAAAACCGTAAAATAAAATCTGATGGTCTACAGTGTAGCTAAATGTTTTATTATCAATCAGTGCTTCCCATATGGTGGATGCCCAACTCCAACTGAAAGCGTCATGGATAACAATGCGCGCTGTTTGTGTTCAAACTGACATTACCGATTTTGCATGGTATAAATAAAAATATAAGGAGCTCAAGAAAAAGAGGCACGCCATTTCTCAAAACGAAAGCCACTTCTGCGGTGCTTGCATGATGTAAAGCAACATATTATTGCTTAGATTCTAGAACAACTGTTACATCCAGAAGCATATATACTAAGTTCAGGTTCGGTTTTCCAGCGTAGGAGCTAATGCCATTTTGTTATTTTTATGCGTCTGAGTTTTTTTATCGCAATAGTTCTTTGACGTATTGTTTTGGTGCTCGTGTTTTTATGGTGTCTTACCTGTGCATACCTTGTTCTAGTGCTTATGTATACGTTGCGCTTAAAACGATGACCTGAAACCTTATTTGTGAATTTTTTGGCGCATATATCCACCTGTCTGCAGTAAGTAAGTAACGCTATGGTTAGTACGTAACACTGCAAGAATGTCAACGAGCTAGATCCGAAGGCGCAAATTCTTTGTATCATGACCGGCAAGGAAGCCATGTCATTGTGAGGCACCACATTGAACTTGGCGTTTAAGTTGGGCGCACGCAGCGACGAACGAATGGGAGACAGTAAACTGAGTTTGCTTCGTTTGATGAGGCGAATTTGCAGTGCTTGATAGTCGATAAGGTCAGCATAAATGCCCACGGATGCATTACACGCGGTCGACGCAAAACCATACCAGATTACTTAAAAGCAGTCATCATGATCTAACCATGCAATGCATGCGATGTATTACTGCACACTATCGCGCTCGTTACAGGGTGCGAAACTCACATTGAGTTTTCCGGTTTTGGCAAGAAGCGGAAGCATTGCATCATATTTTTTACGCCAACTAAATATCGTCTCCTGTTTTCTAATGAATGCACCCCGCTTGATCTCCTATACACATGCATAGTGCGAAAAAAGCAAATTGCTTCTTGTGTCATATTTTCTGCAGGTGAAAGCAAAGATGAAAGTTTTGAAGAATATGGTAAGTGCGCATTAATCCTTATGGATTTGCATGATGAAAGTAGCGGTACACTCCCAACCCACTCGGCGCTTGGTATGTTACCTTTTCAGGAGTATTGTGCGTTGGCTCTTGCTTGATCTTTTGATCTTGCTTTGTTTGGTTTCTGGTTTGAGATTTTGTGGTATATATATATATATATATATATATATATATATATATATATATATATATATATATATATATATATATATATATATATATATATATATATATATAAATTGTCACTTAGGGTCATGCATAACAAAGTTTAGTACGTGGACAGAACACTCACAGCAGGATGCAGGCAGGCCGGCTTGGGCAGCCCTGAACTGCACTGAGGGATGGCGTCGCCAGTCTCATCTGATTTGCGGACTTTTCTTCTTGAGCCCACATTTCAGTTCAGTTGTGGGTTGCCGCGGTGGCTCAGTGGTTTAGTGCTCGGCTGCTAACCAGAAAGACACGGGTTCGATCATGGCCACGGCGTTCGAATTTCGATACAGGCAAAATTCTAGAGGCCCGTGTACTGCGCGATGTTACTGCACGTTACTGAAACGCAGGTGGTCGAAATTTCCGGAGCTCTTCATTACGGCGTCCCTCATAGACTTAGCCGCTTTGGGACGTTAAACCCCTACAAACCTAACCATCAGTTCATTTGTTAGGTGGCCGAAAAGGCTGTGATGTCGTAGTAAGCAGGCAAATCGGCTTTTCAACCCCACCTTGGTCCATGGTGAATCTATTTCGCTAGTACAGCAGCAGCCATATTTAAGCATGCCATGGCTTTTCCTACATAGAAATCACAACTGTCTTTACTTTAGTCAACACGAAGGCAGAAAGGGGCAAATGTTAGTCCGGTATTAGAAAATGCCCTGAATTTGCAGTTCCATTGCCAATATAGGAGTTATTCGGTTTTGTCAGCAGCGCACCTTATTTTGACTTGTCCGGGCGTTCCTGCGAGGCCCAGACGTAGCTTGTAGACTCGCTTTCGGGATATGCACGCGAAGTTCCTGTAAGGCTCTTTTATTTCTGTAGTGAAAAGTTATGGCTTAAAGGTAGGGTAACGTTTACGCTATACGACTTTTTTTACTTGTAGTCGTTCAACAATGTAATTACTCGCGTAATGGATGAACTTTGCTTCCTCAAAAAACTTCTAGAAAAGGGGTAATACTTTTATTACAATACAGGAAATTAAAAAAAATTAAACTATAAGAGTGGGACGGAAAGCGAGCTAGGCGAACAAATAGTTCATCTGGTAAAGCAACTCTTCTAAATAAAAGAAAACGTTCCCTTCAGCACGGTTCTTTTGTTCGAGGGAATGGTCAATACATTTTCTTTTAAACATGGACGCATGTCTCGCGTAGTGGCACATAATTCTCTCCAAAGAGAGACCATCCAAAGCTCAGTACAGCACAATTCACAGCTCTCAGCGCGAATCCCAAATGCAAATAATGGTATTACCCCTGTTAAGTGAGATAGAGAAAAGACACATTTCGCGACGAGGTGTAGTTTCCGTTGGTTCTCTGATTCCCCAAGAAGCAATCTGATTGGCTTTTTACCCCCTAGGGTGAAAGATGCTATTCCTGACACTACAAAGATGGCGTTTCATGTAGCTGCGCAGTTGTCCAAGTCGCTGCTCTTCCTGACAGCGTTCAGCAGTGCGATTCGAAAACATTTAGGTTGAAAGAGCCATCGCGGCGGCTACTAAAAGGAACCGCGCTTTGAGCTGTGGATTTATATTCGCTTATAATGGAAGCATTTACTACACACAAGCGATCTAGCCGGCACATGGTAAGGGGGTGCGGCCGATATAAATAATCAGGGCGTTAACTCATGACACAATCAAGTGCGGTATGTAGTCTTAACCTGCGTTTCGCTATCTTTTTCGAGGGTGCTAGCATGTATGAGGACAAGTATCCTTATCAATAGCTGGAATATTTGGTGTTTGTGAAGCAGTACTTGCCGAGTGGCAGAATTTAAAGCTGCATCATACTGCACCTGCACGGCAGAACCCGATATTCACTTGCGATATATGAACTTGAGAAAAATGAAAAGATTTGTAGCTGAAAATTGTTTAGGTGGGGTGAGCACATCAAGGTAAACTTCTCGCTCGTTCGCTTTTTTATAATTTTCATGGCCCCTTGAAGTAGCGCAATGACGTTTACCTATAGCCTGGCGTTTATTTTAATTTCAGATCTGGAGTGTTCTTGTGCCGTTCCAAGCCTTCTCAGTCCTAGAAACTGTACAGCGGTAAGCGTCCAGGGAAAATTATCCATGTTACTCTCCACAAGTACCGGTCCGAATATAAACCGAGACATTTCCGAAATAACGTTGCCTTTCTCTAATACCAGAGCTATCGTTGCGATTTCTTTCAGTTGTTTTAGTTGAAAAAAATAACTGACTCTTTAGCATTGCTAGCGCAAAGTGGGGTTTATTTTGAGAAGCTACGCAAATGTAGCAGAACCAACAGCAGTTAGAGATCAGTTAGTCCAGCCAGGATCGTATATCAGGCGATGAAAATGCACCTCGCGAGTATGCCCATTGTCTTCTTTACAATGACCCTGGGCAGAAGAGGAGCCATGCTGGATACTGAAGGGGCAGACAAGACAGCAGGGTTATGGAAGGCCTTGAGGCGCTCGGCTTGTAGTCTATAAACCGGGGAAATGGAAATTTCGAGAGGACGTGTGTGGTTCAACAGTATAGTTCACAGGGGATGTTCGCTTTGAGGTGCGATAGGGGCCCTGATATTTGACGATAAGTTTCTGGGAGAGGCCCGGAGTACTGTGAGGTATCCACAGCCACAAAATTGAGCCGGGCGGAAAATGCTGGATAAGTTGATCTTCGCTGTGGAGGGTATTATGGATAGACTGAGCAGCTATCTGGCGGCCGAGCTATCTGGCGGCAGTCTTCGGCGTGCCTGAATTCTTTAGAAACAGTGGTGCACTCAGATTTGTCAGGGCGATAAGGGGAAACAGTATAGATGGGAACGGAGGGATGTCGGCCGTAGAGAAGGAAGAAAGGAGAAAACACTGTTGTAGACTGCGTAGTATTATTGTACGCTTACGTAATACAGTCAATTAAGAATCAGCTTCTAGTCCGTGTGATTCCAACTGATGTACATAGCAAGCATATCACCCAGAGTGCGGTTAAACCGTTCAGTGAGGCCTTTTGTCTGAAGGTGGTAAGCAGTGCAAGTCCGATAAACGACGTTTCACTCGTGAAGCAGGGCTTTGATGACGTCATATCGGACGACACGATCACTGTCACTGAGGACTTAACGATGGGCACCGTGTCGAGTATGAACCGCCGCAGAAGGAAGGACGCCACATCTTGGGTCACCGCAGCAGCGAGCGCGGCGGTTTCAGCATAACTCGTGAGGTGACCAACGGCAACAAATACCCACCGTTTGCAGGAGCAGTACACGGGGGAGGTTCGTATAAATCAATGTCAAAGCGGTCGAAAGGGCCAGGCGGACAAGGTAGCGGCTGGAACTCGCCAGCAGTAGGGTTAGTGGGTGTTTTGCGGCATTGCCAGTCGATGAACTAACGGACGTATTTGAAAATGAGGTTGTACATGCCACGCAATTAGCATCGAAGGCGGAGGTGCGTGTACGTTTAAAGGGACACTGAGAAGAACTCTATCATTTTTTTTGTTAGCAAAATCTGATACTTCGGCATTTCATGGCTTTGTTGCCGCTTGTCCGGGCGTGAAAGATGCATTAATTTCAAAGAAATGAAGATTCGAAGTTGAGAAAGTTTTTCCCGCCGCTCTGATTCAAACTCGAGAACTCTTATGACGACACGGAGAACTCTTATGACGTCACAGAACGGAGTGACGTGATACGTGACGTAAACGCAGACTCCGTGATTCCTGACGGCTAGCGGTGTGGTGCGCAACCTTCCTTTGCTAGCCTCAGAGATTCGTGGCTTCCATGAAGTAAAGAAAATCCCTCCAAGGTGGCGCCTCTTGTCCTAGGAAGTCATCACGCTTGTACTTGCGTGATTGGCCTGTGGCGGCACCTGTATTTTGGTTCTTGCTATTTACTACATTACAAGAGCTTTGTTTTCAATAAGAGTGGCGTTTTTGTGATAAGGAGCTGTTATTCTATCGATACAAGCCAACTTCAATTTCTCCTCAGTGTCTCTTTAAAAAAGGCCCGCATGACCGCATTGTAAGTCAGCGTGTAAACGTGAGCAGACGTAGGATTTTAGGTGGCGAGGAAAGACGAAGAGCCATTTTCGTCCATCAGAAAGATAATTACGGCGATAGAGCAATGTTTTTCAGATCCCAAAATGCGAATCTTGATGGCGCAGGGTATGCGATGGTGTAACCACAGATGGGTCAGAAAGAAAGTCGAGCTGAGCCCTAATTCAGGGATGCTTGCAATGTACAGAAGGTAGGTGAAAGATGGCGGGAGACGGTGCAGGGGCCCCGATTTTGCAGAGGCTGGTAATTTCGGCGGGTAGCGGGGAGCGAGACAAGGCATCGGCGTCTTGATGCTTGCGTACCGACCGGTAGACGAAATGAATGTAATATTCTTGGACACCCATCCCACTGGCCCATCGCATCTAGCGGCCGGAAGGATCTTTCAATGAAGAATGGCAGCACAGGTCGTGATTATCCGTAACAACATCGAAAGGGCGGCCGTAAAAATTAGGGCGAAACTTGCCTATTGTCCGCACAGTTCCGAGGGGCACTTTTTTCGTCACAGAATAGTTAAACTCAGCCTTCGTAAATGTACGGCTGCATAGGCAACTACATATTCGGTGCACCCAGGTTTGCGCTGGACGAGCACTTCACCGAGACCAACACCACTGGCATCAGGAGACGAAGCAAGGTGTTGTAGGCGTAGTCGCAAGCGGGTGACCCGGCCGAAAAATTGGCATTGGTTTGGAGCAGCTGAGTCAAAGGCGCAGCAATTGATGCAATGTTGCGAATGAAACGCCTAAAATATGCGCAGAGCCCAAGTAAGTTGCGGAGTTCTTTATTAGTGGAAAGTCTAGGAAACGCAATCCCGGTGCGAAGTTTGGCGTAGTCAGGGCGCACATCATTTTTCGACAGAATGTGAACTAAAATTGTGGCTTCACGGGTAGAAAAAGTGAAATTTTAAGTTCAGCTGCAGGCCGACGTTTGTGAGGCATGTGAAGATGTGCTTGAGGCGAGAGAGCTTTGTCTCAAAGTCGGGCTGATAGATGACTATATCGTCCAAGTAACACAGACACGTGCTCCACTTGAGGCCACGCAAAACTGTATCCATCATTCGCTCGAAAGTAGTAAGAGCGTTATATAGGGCCCAAATGCATTGCGGCAAACACGTACAGGCCGTCAGGGGGGCATATGCACCGGTGTGAATGTGGTGCTTGACAGTCGACGTGCGCCTCAAAGAGGGTTGGTGGCAATCGAAGGAGGGACGTAACTCTTAAAGAAGCATAAAAAAGGTGGGTTCCCTGTAAATAAATAAGAGTGGCATGAACAGAGCGGAAGAATAGGTCGGTCGGTTGGATTATAGGTGAGCTGAGGGCGTCCATTGCGAGCGGCGGCGTATCTTTGGCGGCGTCGTGGTAGGGAATAGAATCGAAGAGCTGCACGGTGCCGGCGCATGTGCAGCAGCGCAAAGCGAAGGGTGTTGAAAACGGGTTGGAGACCCAAAATGCGGTAAAGCCGACGGATAAAGTGAGCAGGACATAAGGCGGCAGCAGACAGTGCGGAGCAGAAATGTATGAGACGGCGTCAGGAGGCCATTTGCGTCGCAAACAGAATCATAGGAGAGAGGCACAATCACGGAAGAGCTCGCAAGAATATTGGTACTGTCAGCGACAAGAACTTTGGCAGAAACAGAGACATCGCAATGTTCAGTCTCTGGCACGCAATTCAGCAGCGTAGAAAGCGCTACTTGAGCTAGAGCACTGTCGACGACCGCGTCGTGGAGCAATAGGAAGTCCCAGACCAAGATGGTCGTATGCGAACAAGACGGCAGAACGATGAACTCGATGAAATAGAAACTGTCCTTTATGACTACTCGAGCAGTAGACGCAGCTAACCGCTGGATGAGGTGCGAGTTGCAGTTTGTAACGACAGGCTAGAAAGGGGCCTCTTCACTTTCCTCAAAGAGCGACAAAACGCTTCATCCATGACAGAGACCGTAGTACCGGTGCCGACAAGCGCCATCACAGATACGCTCTCTGCAAAAAGTTTAATTAATTTAGCGGCGGGCAAACCAGGCCTCGCAAATTTCGATGACAACGCAGTTCTCGCATCACGAACTGTGGCGCCTAGTTTTCCTCTTGATTTGCCGACGGACGATGTCGCATCGGCGAGATAGAGCGGCGACGTGAAGGCGGTGCGGTCAGGTGAGAGTATGGCTTAGGGACGGCTCAACAGGAGGTAAGTTCTGACGCTATGGCCAATAACCATGAACTTCGGGGAGTTGGTCGGCAGACGTTCATGCGCCGACGGCAAAGCCGCACTACACGACCTGGCAAGGCACAGAACTAGCAGATTGGGCTATTGTAAGGAGTGCGCCAAGAGTTTCCCCGCTGAACAGGCGGCTGAATAAAAGATACGGGTGCTCGAGCGAGATCAGGAGGGGGAGCATAAGTAGGCGGCCGAGGTCTTGCCACAACGTCCGCATATTTCCGCGGGGTCGCGACTGGTGTGGGATGAGGGGCTTGCGAAAGAGCCTCAGCTATCTGTTCTTGAATAATCTGGCGGCGATGCGGCGCCAGGAGCGGAAATGAGTGGGAACTGTCGAGCAATTTCTTCAACGATGAAGCTCTTGATGTGCGGTAGGAGCGGTGACTGGCTGTATGCATCCGTCAGGAGAGCAAGACACTCGACGTGCGTGGTGTGTTCGCGAGTCAGAGCCCTCTGCTTTCGTAGTCCGTCGAAGCTCTAACATAGAGTGAAGATTTCTGCGACGGTGCACCGGTCTCGCGCTAATAACATCTGAAATGCGTCGTTGCCGATGTCCTTGAGATTGTGCCTGATGTTATCGGCTTCTGACACCTGTGAGTTCACTCGCCTGCGCAGGTAGACGACATCCTCGATGTAACTGGCAATGTTCTCGCCAACCTGCTGAGACCGCGCAAGCATGTGCTGTTCGGCGCGGAGTTTTCTAACAGCCGGACGGCCGAAGACTTCTGTGAAACCTATTTTAATAACGGACCATGATGAAATGTCCACCTCATTGTTCTGATACCACAGATTCGCTACGCCCGTCAGGTAGAAAACTGCATTAGTCAGTTTGGTTTTCGTGTACCATTTGTTGTATGCGCCCACCCGATCTTAGCATGTGAGCCATCCTCAACATCTTGGTCAACGGTGCCGCTGAAGATGGCATGTTCTCGCTGGTGGAGAGAACCGGCAAAGGCGACGGCTAGTCCAGCGTCGGCAGGCATCGAGGTAGGGGGTAGCCTGTGGCTGAGGAGTTCCAGGGCGGGAGGATGTTACCCGGTACCTGCACCGGGTAACATCCTCCCGGTACATGCAAGGTGGGATTTATTTTGGAAGCTTTGCAATAGGAGCAGGGCCAACAGCAGTCCTAGATGAGTCAGTGCATCCAGGAGCATGCAGAGAGTGATGGTCATGCGGCTCGCGCGTATGCCTGTCTTCATTACACTGAGCACGAAAGATCCTGCGAAGCCATGTTTTCTGAAACGTGGATACCACCGGCACGTACCGTAATGCACGAGCCCCGGTCCTCTTGCAGGCGAGGCGGATGGTTCACCTCAGCGCCATCGCTGCCTTCCCCAATGGCAGGTGCCGTTAAAGCTAATGGTTGGTCACTCAAGAAGAGCAACCTGAGCTGCACGAGACCTACCACTGGGAGCACCTGCCACATCAGGGTAGTGGCGCATCTCTTAAACGCTGCCCCACTGTGTCCAGGTGGGGTATGAGGACTTTCAGGGTTTTATGAATATAAAGAAGATAACAACCTTCTGCATGTTTGAAAATTAACCTTTTACGCTATCCCGTCATGCCCTTAAGACTACGCTTAAGTGTCCTCTCGATTTTTTTGATTCTAGTATTGTCAATGCTTTGTTTAGACAGAATGCGGAACGAGTTAAGGACTCAGGGGTGCAATCGTACGCACGTATAAGCAGTCAAAAGTGCCACAACTATAAACATTATGAAGGTGAACCAAAAAAATTCGAGAATATTGCGCAGAAAGCCGCATTAACTTTAAATAGTTATTTCCGCGGTCGTGATAAAATGAATGCATATGAGAGAGCTTGTATGCATCTGTCCGAAGTGTGTAGCGCGGCATCGAAGTGTGAAGTTTCGTAGGCTCGTCATAATGCACTTCGCGTTGATAGCAGGTGAAGATATTTAGCAATTTATGACACCCTTTGTCCACCGGGCGTGCATTTAACCTAACACTATAGCGCGCCGCGGTTGCTCACTGTTTATAATGCTAGGCTATTGACTCTAAAGACATCGGCTTGGTCCCTGCTGGGGCGGTAGAATTGCGATGGAGGAGAAAGGATAATTCCTACCAACTGGGCTTCTTTAACGTGCCCAGCTGAGATCGCAGATTGAATGGGTCTCTAAGATTTCGGCTCCTACGATACGCTACAGCAGGGGCCGTGGTACCAACCTGCTTTTCTCGGGTCAGCAGCCGAGTAGCTTAACCATGCAGCCAACGCGGCGGCTCATTCATGACGTCTCGGCGACTCAGTTTTAGAGTGCCTTCTCGCAACGGACTCGTCTCCTTACCACCGCGGCGAGTAGGACCTTTCTTTCACGAACAGGCGACCCGTAAGCTACCAAGAATCTGGCCCTGACCGGAATTCTCCCTTCCATTATTCCCCCCATCTTCACACGGACTCTGTCTCTTGTCACGTGAGCCAGGAGTGTCAGGCCCGTGTCATCAGGCCCGTCTCCGCAGCCTCCGTGGGCGATGCGTTCAAGACAACACGGCCATGTATGTGCATGTGCCGTCGTAGGTACAGCCCCACAGATATGCCTACCGCAGAAGCCATCGCTGTAACCATCACCATAAAATTAACGGGCACACAACAGCATGGCTCCCGCATTTTTACTGACTCTCAAGCCGCCTACAGAGCCGGCACAAGTTATCGTGTACCGCGCATGGCACCCTGCGTTCTGGGCGGCCATCTGCAACAAATGTAAATCATCTTCGAAGCCCCAGGACATGCAGGTCTCGATGGCCGACGCCCTAGCTCGAGAATATACCTACAGAGCGGGGAAAACTGGCTCTACCCTCTGCCTCCTCTCAACCGATTATTTTCACCCAACTAGAGACCTTCCGCGTAAATGGGCTCCTCACCTTCCCGCTACAGAGGCTACTCTCCCCGGCGGACTCCTACCAACTCAGAGGCGCCCAAACACTCACTTTCCCCAATCTCCACCACGTGCACCGCATTCACCCAGCATTATAAGCAGATTCAAGCCTTAGTGTGGTGATATTCCCACATTTACACGCATTACATGAACATGCACAGCTTAACCGCACCGAACAATTTCAAGCCGCTCAACGTGACGCACAAACAGTGGGAGGAGACGCTGGCCTAGTTGCCACCGCCAAATCGTCGGCGGAATGTACTGTAGTACAAGACAGATGACCACACCCACAATCCCCTCCAGTCTCCATTTGTACTGTCAAGCAGTGGTGACGGGGAGTTCAAGTAGTGAGGAATACAGCAAAAAGTGCTTCTAGAAGTAAACCGCTTATTTGGCTGACTTGGGCCCACAATGGACCGAATCATTCGGAGGCAGCGAAAGCAACAAGAGTGCTCGGCGGATGTAGAGCAGAATTCCTGCTACTGTCAGCTGCACTGAATTTAAAGCTGATAGTGAAATGTCGAGATATGCGTGTAAAGTTACCACAACATTTTGGAACAATGTAGAGTCGGCTACGCATGGATGCGATCAAACAAGATAAATACCGTCGCGTCTTGTTTCACAAACAAAAGGATAAAAAGGCGAGCGAGCAGCTTTGAAGAATGAACAAACAGTACAAGGATTCGTGGGAATACAGTAAGTTTACTTTCTCTCTCTTCCTGCGTGATGCGAGAGAGAAAGCATGGAGTGAAAGAAGGAACAGAGTGGTCTATAGTCGGACACAAGACAAGAATGCAGGATCCTCGTTGAAATTGGATTACCTGCAAGCCATGACTCCGTTTAGGCCATTGGCTGGAGGGCCTCCTCTGAAGGGCATTCTAACTGCATTCTTGTATCTGACTTTAGCGAAGGGCTTCTGGTGAATTTAGGCAATCTGAGGCAAATTGCAACAGTAAAGTCGAAGCGAATTAATCGGTGCGACAAGCTCCTACCTTCGGTTTCGACGACGCTGTCAGAACGTAAACGCCCAGTGTTAACCGATGTCTCAAGACACGCTAAAAACGGACGAAAGCAACTGTTCATTCCGTAAGCGCCGGCATTACGTTTCCGGAGTTCCGGCTATATCCATCGCTCCTCCGCGGACCAAGTGAGAGCTCTCCGCCGCGGCGGCATTCGCACCTATACGACCAGTGAACCTCACGAACCCGATCGAGATCGAACACTGGAATTCGCATCAGCTGCTGCGGTGTAAGAAAAGTTTCTCTTGATCGACTGGTGGAATTCGCCATGAGTTTCTTAAGCGAGTAGCGAGATCGGACAGCACACGGACGTCATTTCGTTTTATGCCGCCATTAGAACGAAGCCACTGCGGTCAGGATGGTACCAAAGAAACGTCCGACAGGGGCGCAGGAAGCTACGGGAAAGGGTTGAGCACGACAAAAACCACCGGCCTGATTCTCAACTTGCTTAATGCTTCATGGTCTGCCCCTGCCACACTCTCCTTAACTTCTTCCTAGCACAGACCACGAGTCGATCCCTTTGAGAAGATAGTACTACATCATTCTTTTTGCCTTGTAATAATAGCCCAGAAAAAGAGGCGCAGTGTTTGGCTTGCGCGCTCCTGACTGCTTTAGCAGATCACAAGCAGCGCCCACAGGAAAAGACGAGTACGGCAAATATCACTCTATGCGACCCTCAACTTTGCATCCTACCGACAAGAGTGGTTCAGTGGCTTTGGCGCTCGGGTGCTGATTGCCATTTTACGGGTGTGATCCCGGCTCCGACAGCCGTTTGTCAATGGACGTGCCGTTAAACGACCGCATGTGGTCTAAATTAGTCCCCAGCTGCGCACTACGGCGTTCCCATAGCCAGCTGTCTCATTTGCTCGTTGCAGCGTAACAAAATTATATGGCACAATTTCACGATTATTCCCTTACGCTACTAGGCTATTCTTAAGCAGGGCATAAGTAGACTGACTTGGGTGGGGGGGGGGGGGGGTGTGAGGGCGCTTGAAGCGTGTGCCTCTGCTGCTCCGTGCTGCCGTGATTTAGGGGAATGCAAACTGTTTAAGAAACTTCATCACAAGTGGCCTAAAGCAACTTGCAACGCTCCTCTACTAGTCCTGGAGTCTCCATGTGCGATAAATCTCGTGTCTGTCGCATGAAAAAAATTAGGGGAACACTTAAAGGGACAGTGTAAACCCTATTCTCCCATCTATTTCAAGGCACGTTCCGGTACACTTTCGTGAAACACCATTAAAGAAAATACGTACCTCTTTATATCAATTTTGTCGTATCTTTATGATCTTTCGACGTAAGGAAAACAAAGTGACACAATTAGAACAATTTTTTTATGAGTTTTCCCTCAAGGACAAGATTTGAAACCATTTTTGCCATTCTTTCTGTATGTAAACTAGAACAGGACATTGCACATGATTAATTTTGGTTCCCTATATTGCCACTTGCTGATAAAAAGTAGAGACAAAGAAATGGCCTTGTGGCTCTCATCGTTTTGAAGACAATGATACAATTAGAAACGAAAAATAGTGCAGTCAGTTTGAACTAAAAAGTATCTTTATTGGAAAGGTTTCCAATTTCAATGATGGCAGCTGTTGTTGACATCCTTAGTGCCTTTTGTTCTAGAGAGGCGATATTCCGAGCTTTCCGTCAGGTGATGTGAATGAAGGACTTAAATGCTGCCATGGAGCCGTAAAGCTTTATGATTGTTTTACGTTTTTACTCAAATGAACCAATGAACATCCAGTTTCGTTCCTAGAATCAAGTTTCAAATGGCTGGCAGGACATTGTCTCTGCAAAAAAGGTAGTCTGACCACACGCTTCCTCATTTTCAAAGCTACTCTTGAAAGAGAAATATGCAAAACAGGAAGCAGTGCGATATACAACCTTTGTCCGTTGAGTTTCGAGATCGATTTATTTCCTTAGAAATGATTCCCCAAAGCAAATGTTGGATGGATGGATGGAGGGATGGATGGATGGACGGACGGACGGATGGATGGGTGGATGGATAATGCTGAACACTAAATAGGGCGGTGGTTCAAGCCACCTAGCCATGACTTGAGAGATTTTACTCTTGTCGTGATTTTAGCCACCAATCAGATAACCTCCGCTTGCTTACTTCTACCAGCTTAAAATGTTGGTGCGTATGCGTAGCGCCATCTTTTCGTACTAATTTGGGTTATTTCTGTTAATTGCAATGGCAGCTGATAGATAACACTACATGTAAAAAAGACGTCACTAGCCGTCTGCGCATTCTACTGTGGGTGAATGTGGAGAGGTGGACGTCCACCTCGAAGAGCGTGTGAACATAAAATTTTTTGTGAAGCTTGGCAAGACAGCCAAGCAGACGTATGATCTCCTTCGTAACGCCTATGGCAACGAGGCATTATCGCCGGCGCGAGTTTTCCAGTTGCACAAGAGGTTCGTTTCAGGCAGAACGTCGGTGGAAGACGACACAAGGCAGGGGCGCCATTCAATTTCACGGAATGAAAAAAACAAAACAAAACGTGGCTCGGATCAGGGAAATCGTACAGCTAGACCGCACCATTAAAGTCCGCATGCTATCAAATGTTCTCGACATTAGTAAGATAACGTGCCACCAAGTTTTGCTTGAGAACTTGGGGAAACGAAAGCTGAATGCCAGACTTGTGCAACACTCCCTCACACATTACCAGTAGGACACACGGACATCAGTGAGCGCTGATTTGCTCTCCGAGGCAGAGAAAAATGCTGCATTTGTCGACAGCATCGTTGCTGAAGAAAAAACATGATGTTTTCAACACGATCCTCAAACAAACCAGCTGAGTGCAGGATGGCAGTCCACAAGCTCTTCGACGTCGAGAAAGCTGCGGCGCACTACTCTCGCAAAGCACAGCATTACTATACATCTCCATCCGCCATACACGCCTGACCTCTCCCCATGAGATTTTTTCCTGTTTCCTTGCGTGAAGAGAGCTCTAAAAGGTCTTTGGATGGGAAGTGTGGAGGCCGTTCAAGACGTTATGACGAAGGAGCTGACAGGAATGTAAAAAAGAAGCGTTTTTCACTTGTTTCCAGGACTTCAAGAAGCGTTGGAATCTGTGTGTAGACTGCAAATGAGACTATTTTGAAGGGGTGATGCACAAATCATTTTAATGTTAAACGCATTTTTTAATGAACTCAATCTCGGAACTTCACGGAAGAAGTACATGGCTGAGAGGTTGCCTGCATACTGTCTGTTATTGCCACAGCCCGGGCCTTTCGTCTGACATAGTGACGCCCTGTTAGCATATATTTGGTTAAAGGTTTCACCTTGTGCTTCAGTCGAGTGCCTTCAGAAAGGGTGGCGAGTTTCGTTATCTTGTCCACAGGGTGAAGGTCCACCTCGCCTAGGATGTATCACCCGGCGTCCGTTTTGCAGAGCCGTTCTGTGTGATTGGATGTATGTGCTTTTAATTCGCTCGTGCAGGGCATTATGTTACCCTCAGTTCCAGCAGTTAGCTGTTGCCAGCAACACAGAGGGTACCTACTGCCGCCCTGTAAGCACCACGAACGACGCTATCAATACCACCTCTGTCCTTATGGCAAATTAGATAATACGAAAACGAGTATGCGACTTTGCTTAAAAGAAATGCTTGCGTGAGGCTACATTGGCCAGGCTCCTTCATGCCCCGTGTCTCATTGCGATTCTCATCAGCCCCTAAATCTGTTTAGAGGTTCTTTTCACCTGCTGAATAGCCTCCATATCCTGCGTATTGTTTTGAACCAGCATCCAAAAAACCTTGATACTCTTGAGATCGGGTATGCAGTTGCTATTAAGAGCAAGGTTTATGGTGTTGACCGATGCGTCCACCCTGCGCTCCCTGTGCTTGTGCGGAATGATGTGTGGCTCGGACTTGCCATTTGAGCATGTTCGTTTAGCGCGCGCCCACATCTACTGCCGGAAGAAAGAGAGCGTGGGAAGAATGCCTTTGCCAACCAACTTTCGCTGATTAATGCGCTAAGCCGGTAAGCTAGGTCTACATTTTTTTCTTCGTGCTCCTATCGTCTGTTTTTTTTTTTTGCTCCTCTCCGCTGTTTCCCTCTGGCCGCTCAGGAGAGGAAAGAAACATGAAAGGACCTGTGCACGGCCCTGTTTCGATGGGCTGCCCAGTTTCGATGTAGGCCGAACACAATAGGCGCCCGTGTGCTGTGTGGCGTATAGATACGCAATTAAAAAGCAGCGCCAGTAAGATGAAAACCCGGAGGGAAAATGTTCACCAGACAATAATCCCCATGTGCGCTGTTTTCCCTCCGTAGTTTCTGCTTCTCCGCGCTGGTTCACTACTAAGTCACATGGTGCAGCTGTGGGAATGATATGGTAAGTCTTAGCTCTTAAGCGATAATGCAGACTTTAATTTTGTTTCAATAATTCAGAGCGCTAGTAAAACACACGGCCAACACTGCATGAGCAATAAGCGATCTAGTCTAGGCATGGTAACAAAATGGCTCCATCTTAAAATATTATAGAATATTGCCTGTCTGATTCCTTTTTTTGTTCAGTGTGATGATAATCTTCCTTGTGTCATAAGCCCTTCTTTTTTAGAAAGAGCATAACGTTCTCGCCTTATGTTTTCTTTCGTTTTCTCTAGTATTCCATAGGATGCACTTACACCTGCGGAAATCAAAGCTGCACAGTGGGCAACGGATATCCTTGCTACGTATGTATGAACTGTAGCCTCCATCCTTTATTCTGTTGCATTTTACTTTCTTCTTTTCATTCCTACATCTTCGGCTGAGTAATTTAACATTTTGAGATATTTCGATTGGCAATGGAGAACCATTGCATTTAGTAGTGTACTCGTTCAGCCAGGAAGAACGGCTGAGTACATAAGAACAGGGTTAATTCGTACTTGTGCTATGTAGGCCGCATGCGTATTTACGAAGAAATGTGCACTTTTTTAACGATCAAGCGCCTTTTTTTTTAAAACAAACTCTTGAATCTAATTTGTTTTGTATTGAGCGTGTGATGGAATTATACGTCTGTCAAAGTTCCGGTACAGTATTGATGATTCCGTTCACTCAACTGTGTAGACCGCGTAGAGGTACACATAGCAGATATGAAAATTCATGCGAAGCATGCGAATGACTTAATTTATCGCAAGCGATATGCTGCATGCGCGAACGTGACGCTTGTGGTAGACACTTTAGAACAGGATGCAATTCCGGGTGTGCTAAATTATGGCAGTACACTAAAACACGCCTTAGCCAAAAGTAACATTGGAACTAAAGCACACGACATTTTGTTGCCTTGTATTGTACACTTACGGGCCTCTTGTTCGCATGCGGCGAATTGAATGACTGATCATCTGTTTTTATAGACTTCACCAGCGCTCCAATGAGCACCTGCATGATTTAGCAATGGGCCCACGTTCAGCTTGAATGAGCGTTTGGTTGATGAGATGTCAAATGGTTCTAGGAGCAATGGTAATGCTTTGTGGAAAGCTGTGACTAGTCGATTGTGTGTGATTTTCTATGTGTGTCTCTTGCAGCCCCCTGACTCGCTAGTTTAGGCTGCGTTGCAATTTTTACGGGAAACTTTCGGCATCCCATCTGGTTATATGAGCGTTCTAAGCAATGGTTTCGTTTGGTTTACGGGATTTAACGTCCCAAAGCGACTCAGGCTATGAGGGACGCCGTTGTGAAGGTAGCCGGAAATTTCGACCATCTGGGGTTCTTCAACGTGCACTGAGATCGCAGAGTACACGGGCCTCTAGAATTTCACCTCCATGGAAATAAGACCACCGCGGCTTGGACCGAACCCGCGTCTTTCGGGTCAGTAGCCGAGCGCCACAACCACTGAGCCACCACGGCAGTCCCGTTCTAAGCAATCCTGACGAGTATAAGTTGCTGCCAGAATTTACTATAGCGTACACGGTGGGAAGGGGGGGGGGGGGGTATGTGAACTTCATAATAACCCAACGTTTAACAGCCTTTCGGTCACTTCAGCACTCTCTGGAACGGTTGCCAGCTTCTATTTCTCGGCAATAGTATGGGCATGTTCGCAGACTGCCGGTGGAGTGTATTTAGAATTTCGCTTATAACGCCATTTTCACGAACAGTTTAACGTTTTAACCTTTACTCCTCCCCTCCGTTTGCTTTAGCGCAAGAGACAGGCTTGCGCAGACAGTGCAGACTGCCCATAATACTTACGCCAAATAGGATGCGCCGAACTTAAGTTCAGCATTTTTTCGGTAGGCGTGTGGCAACAGATAAGCGAACTTTTTTAGGACTGTCGTCGTGTGCTCCATTGAGATTTGGAGCAAAGCGATGCTATCAGAAAGCATTAGGTCTGTTCCAAAATGGATTTCTGCAAAAAGGAATTCAGATATTCGAGAGGTTCCGCTGCAGTGCAAAGTTGAAGCAAAGATGGCAAAGGTGGGCAATACGTTATAAAGAAAACAGACGTGGTGAAGGAACACGTACTTTTTTGACGTTTCGGCCGGGGACCAGCCTTCGTCTAAAGAAACAGCAGCGGGTAGTCTCTTAAAATTATATGGGGACGTCATCATTATCTGCACCACTGACGATGAACATAAAAAAGCTAAAGGGGGCAAATTCCTGCAATGGATAGAGCGCGGAGTTATGAAACCAGGGGTTATCTAAAACACCAAGAAAACATAGACATTTCTCAAACTAACAAGGTGCAGAATATTGCGGAGCGCACACATGCGAAAAGGGTGCGTTGCAAAAAAAGTAAAAGTAAAAGTGGGGAACGAGCCACGGTGCGAATCTACGTTCTGGATGATATCGTAGTAGGGGGCAATTATTCAGAGTGGAAAGCAATCACAATACAAGAAACTTTTGTAGTCATGTACTACGCAATTTAATAAAAAAATACAAATAATAGTCACGTCATCGCTGTTCTTTGAATTGGTAAAAAAAGGGCAATTAAGACCGCCAAGTTAGCTTAACTGCACTTTGATTTATACCTGTAGAACTGGTATCAACTGTGGAATTAAAAATTATTCTCTGGCCTCTCGGTCGCAGTGCGATTGAAACCCAGATTTCATGATGGTTGCTTTTAATTTATGAAATGAAGACCTGAAACAATTACTTGCCTATACATGGGTAGGTTGGGTAAACTTCCACTGTGAGCATTATGGCTGTTAAAGTGCAATCTGAAATAGGTCACCGCTTGACCTATTTACTGCAGTTGACAGGCGGAACATTCCAGCAGATAAACTAGATTTTTAGTGTCGCAGGTGAATTATCTTTAATTCTTGCAGTGTAGCTTGAAGCAGTGCTACAAGCTATCTGTGACGCCGTCATTTGTAGATAAATTTTACATCGTGATTTGTTGAATGTTGCACAAGCGGAAAACACTTTACGGGTGACTTTAGAAGAAGTTGAAAGATCTCGCAAGCTTTTAAAACTTCGGAATATAGCTCGTGGCGGTTCTTTAAAGATGCCCTTTAGTTGGTCACTCTGCATCATGATATTATTATGTCTTCTTAGAATGCCTGTTACGTTGGGAGCAGAGGCTGAGTAGGTTAAAACTAAACTAGTTCGGTTTCTCAGGATAGCTTCTCTTGTATTGCACAGTTTCGCAAACGGCGTCATTAATTACCCTTGCCAGATACTTGTTTCGTAAGAACACAGCGAAGCTCTGCTCGATTCTTGTAAAACGCTGATGGCTCTGAAACACACACACACACACACACACGCACGCACACGCACACGCACACGCACACACACACACACACACACACACACACACACACACACACACACACACACACACACACACACACACACACACACACACACACACACACACACACACACACACACACACACACACACACACACACACACACACACATATACACACACACACACATATATATATATATATATATATATATATATATATATATATATATATATATATATATATATATGGTGGCGCGCTGGTTGACACTCTAGACGTCAGATCAACCGTGAACTTAATACCCCCGAAAGTAGATTTGACAGCCACCGCCGTATCTCAGTTGGTAGAGGCCACCGGCACGTAATTCGGAGGTCGTGTGTTCGGTTCCCATCTGCGGATTATGATTACTTTTCCTTTTGATTTTCTAATAATTTATCTTTTAAAAAGTAATAAAATGTTCAATATTATATAATCAACTGCACATATATTGATGATAACAATAACCCACTATGCTCCATGGCTTCTGTGTCTGTTGCTGTTGGCTTCTTTCATATGTATAACGAGCCACTAATTTCCCTTGTCCGATAATATATTTAGGTATACATTTAAAGACACGAGTTTAAAAACACAACCAGGTTTTACTGACGTTTGGACTCGGGACCAGGCTTCTTCAGAGTGCTAAATGATAATTTAGAGCGAACGTTTTAGGGGTTAGAAGAAGGCTGCTACAATATGCCAGAGTTAGCCCCCCCCCCCAAAAAAAAAAATTACAATAATGGCATCTATGTGCATTGCGCGTAACGAGTCAGTTCAGAAGGCTCTACATTTTCAGTACTTCGGGCGCAGCACAAAACGCTGGAACTCACACACATGCACAGCACACAGCTGTAAACGCTGGAACACACGCAAAGCACACAGCGCAAAACGCTGAAACACACGCACAGCACACAGCGCAAAACTCTGGAACACACGCACAGCACACGCACGCACGAACAGACACGCACGCACGCACGGACAGGCACGTGCACATACAGTTATTTCCAGTAGGGCTTCCGACAATTTCATTGTCCGTAGCGGGTGGTGCTTTATTCAAAACATGTTTTCTTGATCGGATAAGTGTTTGCTTTGCCAGAAGGAAGGACATGGGTCACAGTCTCCGAGAAGAGCTTCTCTACACGCTGGCGAAGATGTTCTATAAATGTGGATTTGCTCAGCTAATCCTGCCCGCTTCGGTAGCTCAGTGGTTAGACCGCTCGGCTACTGATTTGGAGTATGAGGGTTAGAACTCGACCACGGCGGCCGCGTTTCGATGGAGGCGAAACGGAAAACCGCCCCTGTGCTTTGCAATATCAGTGCACGTTGAAGATCACCAGGAGGTCGAAATTATTCCGGAGCCCTCCACTACGGAACTGCTTTCATCTTTCTTCATTCAGTCTATCTTTTATATCCCCCCTTGCGGCGCGGTTCAGGTTTCCGCCGAGATGTGAGACAGATACTACGTCTCCTCACCCCCCCCCCCCCCTCGAGCAAAACAACCTGTGGCCGCACGCGATGGTCATTTCGGGCCGCACTTCTGCACGCAGGACGTGATGCTCCTACTTGTACACATCATAGACTCGTGCTCTGAAAACGCGAAAGTAATTTTCAGCCGCCTAGACCTCACCAAACCGTTTGACCATTCCAAACAAGAGGCGATCCTCAACAGGTTGAAAGTTCTGGGATGGGGATGAGAACTTAAGAATATATAACAAGGAGCTCCTATCGGGCAGAAAAGCAATTAATAAATTACAAAGCTTAGAATCACCCCCATTGAGCTGCGAAACAGAGGCACGCCGCAGGGCTCAGTCTTGTCGTTTATCTTCAACGTGTTAATGAGAGGCCTCCCGCGTAGATTAAAGGATCTAGAGGGGATAAATTTTAGCATGCATGCGGACGATATTAATCTCTGGGTCAACCGAGGAAGCGATGCCCACAGGGAAGAGAGGTTACAAGCAGCAACAGACATCATTGTCGAGTAAGCAGGCGAAAGGTGGCGTGCTCACCTCAAGAATAAGAACTTTTTTTATTTACCCCAAAGACTTCCGCTGTAATGAACGCGGGGATATTAAAATTAATGTCGCGTACATATAGGTACCAAAGGTGCATAAAATAAGGATCTTGGGTTTATAATTCACTCCCTTATACAACATGAAGGCCCTTACCAAGTTAGAGCAATACGCGATGCTAGTCCTCATAAGAAGAATCGCGGTTATAGGTAGGGAATGGAAAAAGAAGGAACTTGCTGAAGCTAATACAAGTCTACTTAATAGGTGTAATTAGTTACGCGACGTCCTACTTAGATATGAAGGCTGCAGAGAGGGAGAGAATAGATGTCCTCATAGAGAAAAGAATGTTTTAAAAAGGCACTAGCGCTACCCATGGGTACGTCGACGGACATTAAATCGAAAGACAACGAAGGAATGCCGTGGTAGTGCCCCCTTCCCGAAAGATATGCACCCGGAGTTCAACGTAGAACGCAAGGCCAAGACAGCGGATGTTCTAGAGCTAAGATTCGGTAACATGGAGGAAGCGGACGTGGCGTATGTTGAGGCGGCGGGTGGCTGGACGGGAGCTGCAGTAGCTTCGGTCGTCAACGGCCGAGGGGTTCAAGTCTCCCCGGCAGCCGTCTGTGGGCGCAACAAACAGACTGCGGAGGAAGTTGCTATAGCGCTCGCCTGCGACCGAAAGAAAGCAAATTCCCGAGTAAGCGACAGTAAAACTACAATTCAAAATTTTGGGAGACAGGATTTCACCGGAAGCGGCCAAGATCCTTAGGAAACAACCGCTCAATAGGAAAATTCAATTAATTTGGACACCCGCACAGGCCGTCGTCCCCGGCAAAGAGGTGGCTCACGAGCTGGTCCAAGTTCTCTATTTCCGGGTAGCCGTAGAGCTCCAAGAGCAGTGGGAGGAAGGGGAGTGCCTTCAGAATTACGGGGAAATTGTTGACCACTACAAATTGTGACGTAGGCTGGTACCCCCACTAGACCAAAAATAAATATTAGAGAAGCTGTCTTCTGGAGGCGGCTATAAACCAGTACATTTATGAATCCGATATGGGCTTACCACGTGTACACATAGCTGAGGTCGCATGATTGATGAACACACTCTGGGGCGAGAGAAACCCTCTACCACATAATTTGGGAAGGCCCAAATTCTGCCAGGGTGGACAAAAATATTGATAGCAGCTTTGGAGACCTAGCTATGAACCCCGGACCCTGAGCTCAAGCGCACCACCATCCATCTGGCAAAAGAGGTTGAGGCCAGTCAAGGACTGCCAGTGAGCTTCTAACCGCGCACACCCAACTCCCTGTTTCACAGGTCTGCGTGCCGGGGGCGGGGTGAAACGTATTTTCTGAGGGGAATAAAAGTTGTTCAATCAATCAGGATATACAAACCGAAAGCTGTCGGCGTTCGTAGTGTTCATTAGCGTTGGAATTATAGATGCTAATTATTTTGAGAAATGTAAGGGCTCAAAACTGGCTCCTTGGGCCAGTGCACACCTCAATCGCGCTTTGAGGCATGTAGCGGCCCGGGTTCGAATCCGACCGCTGCGGCCGCGTTTCGATGGAGGCGAAACACATACGCATGCGTGTATTAATAATAATAATTGGTATTGGGGGAAAGTAAATGGCGCAGTATCTGTCTCATATATTGGCGGACACCTGACCCGCGGCGTAAGGGAAGAGATAAAGGAGGGAGTGGAAGAAGAAAGGAAGAAATAGTGCCGTAGTGGAGGGCTCCGGAATAATTTCGACCACCTGGGGATTTTTAACGTGCACTGACATCGCACAGCAAACAGGCGCCTAAGTGTTTTGCTTCCATAAAAGCGCAGCCGCCACGGTCGGGTTCGAACCCGGGAACTCCGCATCAGTAGCCGAGCGCCCTAATCACTGAGCCACCGCGGCGGGTACGCGTGCGTGTGCTGTGCGATGCCAGTGCACGTTAAAGATCCCCATGTGGTCTAAGTTGTTGTTGCTACTCTCATACAGTGGCACATGGCCACGTGGGTTAATTGGCGAAGAATTGGGGGGCACAGAGCCCTCCAGAACGGCACCTCGGTCTTCCTTTCTTCTCTTATTGCCTCCTTTATCCCTTCTCTTAAGGCGCGGTTCAGGTGTCCGCCGATATGTGAGACAGATACTGCGCCATTTCGTTTCCCCAAAAGCAATTTTTTTTTATTTTTATATAGCGGTGGTGAGAGATATGTGGGCTGCATGCAATAACGCTGACAACGTTGTCGCAGACACGCGGCACTGGAGCATAAGCCGCAGCGCTCAGTGCGTGACCAACCTCTCGCGATGAATCATTAACTGCCACCTACCTGGACGGCAGGTTGGGAGCGCTGTCTGTCCAGTGGGCGGAACGCAATAGAAGCAGGTTTTTGCAGTTCCACACCAACGCCACGTATATGAAAGCGAGATTGAGTTGTCCACTGACATTGAGAGCCAGTTGTCCGCCTTTCCTTTCATGGAAATAACGCCTCTACAACTTCGTAGACGCCAATAAACGCCGGTGGCTCACATGTTTCGTTGCGAAAGCAACACTACGCCAGCCAGGCAGCCAGCTCGGCTCGTCGCGTGGCCGCACTTCGGCCGTATGCCGTGGCGTTGCCTAGGAACACCGCAGCCGCGCTCCAACAGGTGGCGCCGCCGTCGACGCCGCTGCCAACGACGCTCACTCCACCAGATGTGGTCCGCTGGGGTAGAGGGAGACGTGTCGCATCGAGGAATATATATATATATATATATATATATATATATATATATATATATATATATATATATATATATATATATTCTAGTCGCTATGGGGAGCGCGAAAAAGAGGCAACAACGAAAGAACGAAGCAAGGAAGAGACAACGCGCTCACGACACGGCAGAAGAATGCGCCGCACGACTCGAGAGGCGTGGTAACAAAGATGCGGCTTGAAGTCGTTCCACGTCCCGGAGTGACCCTTCAACTGCAGAGGAGACCGGTTTGAGTTCTCGAGAGCGTCGGAAAGAGACGCTGCGTAGACGACATGGCGATGGAACGAAGCTTTCGCGATTCAACTAGGGTTAACCAGAGCTGAACCACAGCCAATTTTTTTGAGGAAAAGATATGGCGCACAAACTGTCACATCTTGGTGTACACCCTAACCGCGTCTTAAGGGAAGGGATAAAAGAGGGAGGGAAAGAAGATAGGAAGAAAGAGCAAAATAAAAATTGGTTTTCGAGGAAAGAAAAGGTCGCAGTATCTATCACATCTAGGTGGACACATGAAGCGTGCCTTAATTAAGAGGTCATTACTTGTTGGTGGTGGTGGAAACATTTATTGCCAAGTACAGACGGGGGCGAACAACTAACATAGCACGAGGCAACCCCTACGGGGCTGCCATTATGGGACAAAGGGCAGCGCTTGGAGGGCTATCCGCTTCAGGGCGTTGGTAAATATACTTTGCTGGTCAGCAGCAGCGGAGCTGATGAGGAGAATCGAACAGTATGGCTCCGCCGTGGCTGAGAATGGAGGGTGTGGAAAGGTAGGACATGTGAGGAGGACATGAAGGAAGTCTCCCGGTTTACCGCGGAGCATACAAGAAGAAAGGAATTGATCGTGGTTGCGGGCAAGAAAAAGAATAGGGTAGGAAGCAGTTCGGGTCTGGAGTCGGCGCCATTTGTAGGCCTGGGTCAAGATTTGGGTGAGAGCCGGCGATGCGTGATCGCGCCGGGTATCTCAGTAGTAGGTAAGCATACCTTTGAACGTAAGTAGACGCTCCTGGGATGGCAGAGGAGGTCCAGATCTGGCCCGGATAGAGGGACTTCGGGCGAGGGGATGGACTTCCTCGTTACCCGGAAGGCCTGCGTGTGCGGGGGTACATATAAGGGTTACGGGGCAGGTGGGGTGCCAGAAGCGTAGAAGACGAGCCGCGGTGCGGGATATCAGGCCTTTGACGAAATTGGATAGAGCGGATTTTGAGTCTGGCAGAATTTTAGTGGCAGAGGTGGAGATGAGAGCGAGTGCAATGGGCTTCCTCTGCAATTTTCGATGAGTCTCTAGTGACGGATCGTGATGCAATTAGTCGTCCCGGATTATTAACGACGGCGAGAACCATGCTGGAGCCTGACGAGAACGCTGCCGCGTCCACGTAGGCTACCTCGGAACTGTTGCCGTGCAGGGCTTTGGCGCAGGCTGCCTGCGTTCTCCGTCGTGCTCGGGGTTCATGTTCTTAGGGATTAGAAAGATGAAGAGTTGGAAGCGTATGTCTGGAGGTAGGGGAACCCCCTCGGTAGGATGGGTGATCGAGGTGATGCCTAGCTGACAGAATAGAGCGTGGCCTGCCGCGGTACTCAACAGGCGGGTCAGCTGTGCTGCTAGGGTGGCTTCTGCCAGCTCCTCAAACGTGTTGTAGGTACCGAGGTTGAGGAGCCGTGTATTAGAGGTGCTGGGGGGGGGGGGGGGGGGGCTAGGCTTAGGCCATAGTCCACTATAGCAAAACTTAAGCGCATAGGTGAATAGGTAGGGCGCATGATTTTCTGCGTTTCCAAAATGCGGGGTGGTCTGCGAGGCAGGGACACGCTACGGCTCACCCATGTCTTCGTGACCAGTCGGATCTTCTACGACGTGCCGTAATTGCGCAGCACAAAACAGGAAGACGAGAGCATTGACGCCATCGTCAGGAAGGCGGCAAAGCGAGCACTGGGCCTCCCGGTGGCTACCTTCAACGCCAAACTGAAGGCGTTGAGGGTGCTAAACTCCTATCAGGAATATCGGGAAGCCTACCTTCGTGAAGCATTATACGCGGCTCTCACAGACGGCTCCTGAGAGCGCCTCCTAGACCGCTTACACATCCAATACATACACATATCAGAGGGGAGGAATAGCATCCGTGTGCTCTTGCGCCATGGTCTTTTGGCTCTGCTCCCGCGTAACATGGATACGACTTCACACGAAGGCAGATGACAAGCGGGGGCTTGCGCTCTTGAGAGGCAATATGAATCGAAAAATGGCGTCTACTATGTGGACATCACAGGGCCGTCGCCCACGGGATTCTACACGGCTGCTGTAGTCCACCGAGGAATGAATATCGACGGGCTATTTTTTCGGGCCCCAAATTCAACGCGAGCGGATGAAGTCGCACTAGTTCTCGCTGCCGGGGATCCGAAATCGAGACAGATAATCACAGACTCTCACCGGGCCTGTGAACACTATCTGGCGGAGGAGATATCACCTCTTGCCTCCCAAATTCTAAGACAAGCTGCTGCCGATCTTCAACTCACACAGACAATCTGGGCTCCTGGCCACCAGGGTCTACGGGGCTATAAGGCCTCTGATTCGGCCACCCGAGCGCTTACGCACCGTTCTCCTCATCCTAGCTTTATTGGCTCCGAAGCCCATCAGCCGCTTTTGCGGTTCCGCGAAATTTTAATTCAATATTTTGACATCCACCGCCACTACCCAGCCCCTGCCAAGGGGCTGAGTGAGGCGGAGGAGCAAACTCTGCGGCACCTGCCATAGTTAAACACTTTGATCCGAACACAGATGGGCGTCGCCCGCACCGTGGTGAGATCTGCGATAGCTTTCACATGGTGTGGGCATACACTCAGAATCATTACCATCCCCCTTCCCCTACCTATGCACAAGATGCATGGGAGAGTACCCTCCACCACTGCTCCACACTCGAGCCCCAAAGGGCTCTCGTAAAGTGAGCGCGAGACGGGGCCTGACACGTGCGGTGTCCCGGACTAAGGATGCCGACCATGCTGCGGGTCTTTTGATCGAAACTCTCTTTTAAGCATTAAAAATGTTTTTCACAACCATAACCACCACCCACAAAGATTCGCCCTACGCCCATCTCCTCCATTCAGAATCCTCCATCGACCACCATACATTCTACCTTCACCCACAAACCGCCGCCATTCCACAGAAGGCCTGCACATACTTCCCAACCACGTTTTCCCTACTGCGCGCACTTTCATCGCACACATGCCTCCACCTACCAGCAAGAAACCTACGGACCTCCAACCTTCAAAAGCTCGCCCACCTTCGCCCAAATAGGAACTTTAGTTGAGTGCGATCGTGTAAGGGCTTCATACGACCACATCATACCACATAGCTAGCAGCGCTATCGCATTAAAATGCTACTTAAGCGTCCCCCGAATTTTGTATGTCAGGCGGAAACGAATCTTTACATGGCGTCGGTTCGTCCTTTCTGCGGCGTAAAACGTACTATAGCCATGATCAAAATCTCGTCTGGGGAGAAAATCCGCGACGGCACTGTCAAACGAAACCGGCACTAGCAAAAGGGAAAAAAAAATCTAAAGCAGATACCTTTTCCAGAGCGTCACGCACCGCTCTTCACATGCAAAACGAACGAAATCAGGGATGTATATGCATAAATAAGGGGTGAGTGCGCCAGTGAGCATGCACATTTCCAGGTGTATATCCAGGCGTTCGATTATGTGAGTCCATAACTAAATGGGCGTTCAGTGACTCACTATGCGGGCGCCATGCTAATATATTTTTATTGGTGTGATTATAGCCTCGGTAAATCCGGTAGTGTTTTAGACTGCTTGCCGTCTTCTGCGTAAGTGCGTCAAGCGGTTTGCCCTCTAGAGACATTTTGATGCTCTATTTGCTCCACGTGGTAGTCCTGCGATTCGCCAATGTTGGTTATGCGGCAAACTAAAAAGCTTGTCATTTCGCATGTCAACCTGGTGTATCGGGACGTTGTATGGAGTAAGCTGCCGGGAGATTTTTTTTGCCGAAATTTGCATTTGGGCACGTGTCAACTTTGCGCCTTATGAAATTGAAGATTGACAGTGATTCGCTGACGCCTACTGCGCAAATGATAATATTCGGCTTTATTTCATTCTTGATGGCCATAGGAGTGTTTTCTGACCGCCGTTTGTTGTTTTAAAATGCAAAGCTACTTATGCGAACGTCAACCTTGGCACAATGAAGAAAATAAAGAGCGAACTGCAGAAACTTCAGATGGACGCCTTCAACTTTGTTGCTCCTGAATACAACATCCTTTAAGGCTGCTATGTTGCAATGGCTTAGCTCTAGCTATTTACGTTTTTAAGGTACCGTGGGAGACAAAAGGACGCTACTAAAAGTTGTCATCCCAGCCATACTGCATGCGGGTGTGAGTTGACGATGCGCTTCCGGGGTCGAGACCAGTGAATTCAAACGCGGCAAAGTTCCAAACATGAAAGGAAGGTCATCAACTTTTGTCAGCGATAGTATACCTAAGACGCATCAGTCTTTCCGCTCAGTATCCTGCTTTATGGCCCCATTGTAAATATGTTAGTGTATTACAAGATAAGAGCCGGCACGTTTGGACAACAACTTGTGCGAAATACTCGAGCTACTTGGTCGTAGTTTTATGCAGTGACGACGCACAAGACAGCCGAACAACAGCATAGTTATCTATTTTCTTGTGCGCCAGTCGTATTAGAACTGAAGGCTTTAAAGGTGGAGTAAAGAGGAAATTGAACTCGTATTTTTATCGCGGGAAGTCTATCTACACGTTCCGGGCATTCTTAGAAACTTCAAATTATTGTCCTGTGCGGCATTTTGCCCTGATTAAATCGGATTATACGTCCTGGCTCCCGCCTTTTTTTGTAACTCAACGCGGTAGCTAGGAGGAGTCAGCCAACGCGTCAGCTAGTCCCGTGACGGCTTGCCGCTCTGCCATCGGCGGAGTGATACGTAAATCAAAGGGTTCACGCGTATTTTTATTTTCATGGGCCTAATTTTTTTGTTGCTTTATAATCTGTGACTGAAACTGTTTATTCACAGAAACCTAAAAAACAAAATAAAAGCCGCCACTGGACTGGATGAAAGGCACTCTGCGCATTGGTCGACTCCGCCTAAATACCGCGTTGAATTAAAAAAGGCGGAAGCCGGGATGTTTAATCCGATTTCATTAGGAGAATCGAACGCACAGGACAATAATTTGAAGTTTCTACGAATGCCCGGAACGTTTAGAGTTCCCGAGGTAAAAAGACGAGTTCAGATTCCTCTTTAGTGCAACTTTAAGGAGGTCGAGAAGAACGCGACTAAAGCTAACCGTAGAGCGATTAAATGGGCTGACCTCTCTTTCTTCTTGAACTTCAGCGTCTATAGCGCATACTGTATTTATAGCCTCGAATTGCAATGCCTCATTAGATTTCAATTGCATACTCCAATTTCTCAATCGAAGACATGCATGCACTTGTTCTTGTTTCATTCCATCCTCGTCTCCGTATTTTTTTGCACGGTGTAAATAATTCTTTTTATGTATTATACTCGGAGGTCGAGCCAATAGTGCCAGCAAACTTTGATCGCTTTTCACCTAACGACCCTCATAACACTGGAAGAAAAGGATTTCGGTCGCCTCGTTTTGCTTGAAGTTCTAGCGGACCGAAAGAGAACGGACCTAGCGGCGTCTCTTTCCCGGAAGCCCGCGCATAAACAAAATACTTACCGGACCAATGTTGGTTCATGCCACAGTGACAGTAACGATGACGCCTCGCATGACGGTGTATACGATTGAGGTCACGCTACGGCAGAGATGCAATTAGTGCTTTTCTGTACGAGGACAATGCGGGTATGCGCCTCAGGATTCTCTCGTTCAGCGCATTTGTGGGACATTTACGCAGATCATTGTATCTCGGGTCATTGACGGCGTTTCAGGCTTCTAGCACAATATTCTGCCTCGGCTGCTTTCATGGCCTTCCAGCCATGTCGGCTCTTGAGCCATTCTAAGGCTGCCGACCGGCACTATTGCACAGTCGAGGACGTGTAGCTGCTGATTACGTGCGGTGTCACCGAACTAAGCCACCGGAAGCCACCTTTGGAGAATCCGTGTGCTTGCGCGCACACGCTATCCGGAAGGATCGCCACGTACCCTCTACTTTTGTCGTGTGTTATTTCTCCCTCTTTTCTCCAGATCTCACCTCTCTTCTTTCCCTCCTTCCCTCGCCGTTCCAAAATAAGACGGCAGCCTTTCGGAAGGCACGATAGCGACCACGGCAATTACACTTAACTGAGGAGAGAGGGAGAATACAAACAATTTTAAAGATAGAAAAGAATAACGCACCAACAATGGCGGCCCAAGCCAAATCTTCAACATTTTCCAACGTATGTCTGCAGACTATCGCACACCATCAAGAAAGGAGCAGAAGCTGCCAGCTATTTGTCATGCAGCTGGTGTCAGTGAAAGGCTATAAAAAAATATGAAAATACTCGAAATTTCATTTTTCCAAGGACCATACAAAGCAAAATACCGCACCAACTTGTATTTGTTCTGGACACTCTATAGAACACAAAGTAGCTATAAATCTTGTCTGCTTCAGTTTTAATTCTTCCGTTAGGCGGATGTATATTTTACCGCAATGTGCTTTGAAATACGTAGCGACGTGGAGGAAAAGAAGCTATGAGTGATCGTCATTGTCGGGAACTTATCAGCAATTTAATCCTTTCTGGGAGATTATTACAATTATTTCTTTAAAAATTCACAAATGCTTGTTTTAACTTTCTTAAATATCCCCGTCGTTGGCAATCGTCAAAGCCACAAAAAAGAAGGAGCCAAAGTGAATGATTTCTGGGGTTCTCTATGACGAAGAGAAACACTTAGTGAAGAAATATTCTTTAAAATTGCAGAACTTGTATTGACATTGCTCCCGTCTGAGCTAAGTCACGTTAAATGGAAATGAAAATGTGCAAGCTTTTCAGAATAATAAAAAAGACCACATACGGCAGCCCTTAAAGAAATGAAAATACACCCTTATATCCGTCTATCCAGTTCTAGCTAACTTCTCCTTGTGCACTGCCAGAGCCGAAGTTGCAAAACTAACAACGCAACCGAAAACTACTCCCAGCTATCTGACCTAATTTGAGCTTGTAATAAATCCCATATATCAGTGATAGAATAACGGACAAGCTCATCGCATTGAACATGGGGCCAGTAGCACGCGACACTAAGCAGAAGAATGCTGACTCTCATTTGATGACCACATGTGGCGTGTATTTCCTTTCAGAACTTGACCCTTGAAGCAGTGATGCTGCAATTAAATACTAGTCGCACGGTGAAAAATTGTACGGCTGGAGTTTGTGTCGCTGGCTGCTGCGTTCCAAATGGCACGGTTGAAGATTGCTTCGGAGTGGAAGCAACAGAACCAGATTTCTTGAGAGAAACATCGTCCTTAAGCTGACGGATGGGGCTAGGCCAAAAGACTCTTGCATAGAGAAGCCCTACCGGAAAACTTTTTTTTACATATAGTTTATTGAGTCACTCTCTCTTGCGTTAAGAAATAAACTTTTTCAGAATCTGACATAAAAGTTGCAATAAATTATTTCCAACAACTTTCACATCCTGACTCAAGTAAATGACTTTAAATCAAGACCTCCCTTCTCATTTTTTGTCAGGGAGTGCGCCGGCAGGAAGGATGCTGTCCATTTGGAACGAGAAAGCGATTTATGAAAATATTGACTGAGTGCTTGATTCATCGATTAATTCAATGATAATTTTATTCATTGAATTTTTTATTTATTGATCCATTGATTGATCCACTGATTTATTCATTGTTGATTCATGCCAGATTGATTGATTGAAATGATAGAGTAAAGCATTTTCATAGGCTAGTTGTTAAACCGTCGGAGTGTTCCAGCTCGCCAAGACGCCAGCCAGCATGGTGGCGGTCCGAAGCAGTCACGTCCCTGCAGCCTGTTAAAGCACACCGCGGTTCCTGGCCAGCTGTCGCAGCGACGTCCACTGCGCTCGAGCACCAACGTGCACTACCTATCACACAACCCGTTGTCGCCTCCTTCCCACGCTGGGATGCTACCGCGGCGCCACTTATACATATGCCCCTTGTTCAGGAAATTTGCACGGGCGCAACACCTCCGCACAAGAACAATAGTCGCATAAAAGTCTCGTTTGGTTTGGTTTGTGGGGGTTTAACGTCCCAAAGCGATTAAGGCCATGAAAAACACCGTAGTGAAAGGGTCCGGAAATTTCGAACAATGGGCTTGTTTAACGTGCTCTGACATCGCACGGTACTCAGGCCTCTAGTGTTTCACCTGCGTCGAAATTCAACCGCCGCGGCCAGGATTGAATCCACGTCTTCCGGGTCAGCAGCCGAGCGCCATAACCACTGAGGCGCCAAGGCTGCAAAAGTCCCATAAAAGTCGTTCCACGCCAACCGGACAAGAAAAAAGTGAAAACAACGTGTACATATCAGAAGAAGGGTGAAGAAAACGCACACTTCAACACAGAAGAACGGAAGATCATTTGCCGTCAAGGGGAAGTCCAACTTCAGCGCTCGTAAACGCTCCACGGCGCTGTAATAGGGTGATTAACGCTCCAGACTTCTGATAATATGACAACGGTCTCGGCACGGACAGCAGCGAAGCATCGTGTTCAATTCCTCTTGTAGGGTTTGATTTCACTGTTGGCAGCCCATTTGTCTTCTTCAATGTCTGCATGGGAGCTCTTCACTGGCTGTGATCTCATGTGTTTGGCCGAGCAGGATAATGTTGCGATTGAACTCTTCGCCAAGGGTGGCAACCTCGTCCACAGGTGCAAAAAACGAAGGCGCAGAGTGGCGATTGGAGCGCAGCCTTCGCGGCGGGTACAAGGAGTGCGTAAGGGTAGCATGATGTCCACGAGTAGTTTCTTGGTGGTCACGTTGCAGCGGAAAGTCTTTCCGTTGGCAAACGAGTTCTGTTCGTGAGAGCAGCTGCCCTCTCACGCCAGCTTGTTGCAGCCAGTGATGACGATTTCGCAACGTAAGCCTAGGTCTCGTACCACCCCACAGCTGGCTGCCTTATTGTCGCTGGCTTTGGGCAGGTACTGCGTGTGGACGTGCTGAGACCGCTCACTCAGAACTGCGTCGGTGCAGTAGTTTATCTCGTCCACTGTCTCTATCTGAGAGGTGGTATTTTCTAAGATGCAAATGATCTTGAGAGTCACATGAGGAGACCATGAGGAGGCACATGAGGAGGCATGAAAGCTGGCACTACGATCCTTTCTTGAAGGTCCGAGAACCTCAGGCGGTCTTCGGTCGAGGAGAGGCGGAACTCCCGCGATGTTCCCCAGAACGACATCGCGCAAAGCGTCACCAATCCATTGGGCCTGCACTGTTCCCGTGAAGAATAGTGTGTCTGAGAAAACCAGCTTCTAGGAAGCTACGAAAGACAGGGTGGAACAGGAGTACGGGACTTTTAAGAGCGTTACCTCTTACTACCTACATTTGCCAAGGACGCGTCTGTCTGCAATTAAGGTGAAATTGACCAATACAGTAACCACCTGACCGCACTATGCCACATAGCAATAGCGGGCGTGTACCGCTTCAATTAATGCTACACTTTCCATCCATAATACTGTATGTGCCAGTACAGCGGCCGTAGAAGTTTGACACCACATTCCCCCCCCCCCCCCCCGGGACCACCAATTGCATTATATTTGGAAGCCACACGGTTGACGCAGAATGTTCGAGGTGGTGTCAAATGACTTAGCGTACTTTAGAGATAGAGAATAACAACACTAATTAGTATGAAGCCCAAAATATGTGTTAGAATCACACCGGCGACCTTTCCGCCCTCAAAACGTGCATAAGGAAGGCCTTCAGACGCCATTTCGGCCGCATCCGCTCTTTGCAGGGGACGCTGGATGGTGTCAAACGACTCGTCTTGTGATCCACACGTATATAAAATTTATTAACCGATATAATTAGGAAATATGCCGGATATAGCGAACGTGGCTGTATATCATTGTAGTAGTGCAAATTCTATGAGGCAGATGGCGCTGCTTGTGTCTAAGAATGAATGTTTCCGGAAAACAAACATCCGTGGATGTTTGCATTTCGTCTTCTCTACGTTTACTGAGCACATCGACGTTAACACCTGAAGCTACCGTAGCTAACGCTCTTAAGTCGAACATTGAGGCAGTGTTCGGTGGATAATTTTTTTGCTCCTGTAAACCGTACGGCACCCTCCACTGCGACACAGGTTTGACCACCGCCTTGGTCAGAACTCCGCAGCTGCTTGGTCTGAGGGCCGAAGGTTAATTGGGGTAGTCATATAGTAGGTTATGACCGAGTGCTACACCACTGTGGCCAAGTCGTGTTCTAGTGCGAGATTTAGGTAACCGAGATCAGGCCGCACCCTGCCCTAGTTATGCATGGATAAGAATCTATAGCTCCGGACAGGCCGCCATATGAAACTGAACCAGTCAATGTATAACGCTAGAACCTTATCAAGTGAGGTTAGTCTAGCAGTGCTCATCGAGGAACTAGATAGTATTAACTTTGATGCCATATAGGGCTCAGTTAGTTAAGGTTTATGGTTTATGGTTTATGGGGGTTTAACGTCCCAAAGCGACTCAGGCTATAAGGGACGCCGTAGTGAAGGTCTCCGGAAATTTCGACCACCTGGGGTTCTTTAACGTGCACTGACATCGCACAGTACACGGGCATCTAGAATTTCGCCTCCATCGAAATTCGACAAGCCCGACCGGGATCGAGCCCGCGTTTTTCGGGCCAGCAGCCGAGCACCGTAACCACACAGCCACCGCAGCGGCCTGAGGTTAAGGCAGATGAGGCGTATACAGTGCTAAGGAGTGGGCACCTACTATGCTGTCGTGTATTGACAGGCGAGTACTAGGTGTGATATTCCTCATCAATATAACTGGCAACATAGAGAAATTCTGTCGAATTAACGAGAGCGTGGTAGTTATCGTAATTAGGCTTAATAAGAAGTGCAAGCTGGAGGTGGTACAGGCTTACGCGCCTACATCCAGCCACGATGACCAAATAATCAACAACTATGAATACATTTATTCGGCAATTAGCGACGTAAAAACACAGAACATTTTACTGATGGGGGACTTCAAAGCCAAGGTAAGAAAGAAGCAAGCTATAGACCAGGCAGTTGAAGACTATCCCGTATTAGTACAAATCGCGAAGAGATTATTTACAGGCAATGAATACCATCTTCTGCAAACGCGAGAACAGGAAGTGGGCGTAGAAGGGCCGCACTGGTGAGAATAAAAACAAAGTAGACTTCAAACCGTGCGCTACCCTGACTTCGTGCACGATGCGCATGTCCTCAGAGAGGTGCGCTGTAGCGATTACAAAATAGTAAGGTACCAGATTCGCCTAGACGTGACGATGAAATCTTTTTGCTAGCGCTTAGTGAACACACGAGACAAAGAACACAAATACACAGGACAGCCGCTAGTCTTCAACTGCCGGTTATTCGAAAACATTCAATATAAGACATATCAAAAGGCTGAAACTCACACATGCGCAGTAGCAACGCCACGCTTCAGGAACAGCATTTCTTTTTTTGATAGATTGACAGACGGCGTGCTGACGCATTTCGAACCTACTTTATCAATGCACATAGCTCCGAAAATTACGCGTCCTGATTGCGTTTTGAAGGTTTGTCTGCAAGGTAAATGGTCACGGTCGCCAGGGCACCGTTCGATAAGACATCGTTTGCAGTGCGCAGCGATCTACCCTCCCCCCCCCCCCCTCCTGCAATATGGATTCCGTTGCCAAGCGGTGCTCTCTCAGCCGTTCATTTGTGCATCTTCCTGATTGCCCAATATAAGCCCTGCCACAAATGAGCGTGATTTTATAAACACCGATTCTGCATGGTACGAACTTGTTCTGGTGGTTAGTAGTGCACATTGGCTTCCTTGTCTCGCCGTTTACGAGCTGGTCCAAGCTCACAAGTTTCTTCCGGGCAGTCAATACAAGATCGACGGTACAGTTTTTCGTCACATTTTTTAGACGGTCCGACATGTTGTGAACATACGGCATAGCCACAAGTTGAGTCCGTCGCTGGGGTCGTTGGGGGGGAGTCCGTCGTTGAGTCCGTCGTTCACAGTTTTGTTGCCTCCCAGTTCTCACTTCGTTCAGCAGCTTTTCCGCCACAGATGTCACAGTTTCCTCTGGAAACCCGGCGTTCTCTAAGCGAAGCTTTTGGAGTGTTACACTTTCGGTGATGCAATGCTCGCACGACTTATTGAGAGCAGCGCGGAAGTCGTTCATGCCAATACCCCTTTTGACAATTTTAGAGTGCGCCGACTGATAACTGAGAATTTCTTTTTTTGTTTTCAGCTGATACATCCAGCAAACACGTGACTTTTTAAACCTAATAGATATCGCAAGGAACTGTAGCCTATCATCGTTTGGGATTTCTTTTGTAAAAGTTAGACCCAGGCTACAAGAATTAACATGTGGCTATGCCGTATGTGCACAGCATGTCGGACCGCCTAAAATTGTGGGGAAAAAGTGTGGCGTCGATCTTGTATTGACTGCACCAAAGACACTTGTGCGCTTGAGCCCGCTCGTAAACGGCGAGACAAGGAAGCCAATGTGCACTGTGCAAAAAAAGTTCGTACCATGCAAAATCGGTGTTTATAAAATTCCGCTCACTTGTGGCAAGGCAATCAGGAAGATGCATAAATGAACGGCTTAGAGAGTACCGCTTGGCAACAGAATCCATATCGGCGGGGGTTAACCTCGATGCGCACTGCAAACGTTGTCTTATCGAACGGTATCCTGGCGACCCTGACCCGGTACCTTGCACACCATTATTTCAAAATACAAGCATTCTAGGTACAATAAAAATGCAATCGAAACGCGAAATTTTCGAAGTTATCAGCATTCATAAAAAAAGTTCGAAATGCGTGGGGACCCCGTCTGTAAATCTATCAAAAAAAGAAATGTTCCTGAAGTGTGGCGTTGGTACTGCGCATGTGTGTGTCAGCATTTTGTGATGTCTTATATTGAATGTTTTTCGAATGAACGGCAGTTGAAAACTAGCGTCTATCCTCTGTATTTGTGTTCTTTGGTGTGCTCATTAAGCGCTAGCAAAATTATTTCAAACGCCTTCTAACTACCTCAAGTTTCCCCCTCAATACTTTACGATGGAACTGAAGTAGTGAAGCGGGAGCCCATTATGGAGATAGTGGTAAGAAGGAAAGTATAGAAATTCAGGATACCGCTTGAGAACAGATATTCGGCTTTTAACTGAGGACGACCTTATGATCGATTGTCTCACAGCTATCCTTACGAAGTGCGCAAGAGAGGTAGGTGGTGGGATGGTGCGACAGGTTACCGGCAAGCTCTCGAAGGAGATGAAACATCTGATTAAAATGCCAAAGGATGAGAGTATGAAAATCCAAACACAGAATAGAACTACCACAGCCATCAAAGTTAACAAGCAAGTGCATGGTAACTGACGTAATGACGTTTACTCTGGCTTAAATCGAGCATGCTCTAAAGGACGAAGGTTGCATAAAAGCGATGAAGAGGAAACTTGACCCAGGCAAAATTCAGATGTATGCGTTAATATACAAACAAGAGAAAGTCGTTTCCAACACGGATAATGTTCTCAGCAAGTAAATGAGATAGGCAGTACAACAAAGCAATGTGATATCTCGCCAGTAGCAAAAAAGGCAATAACGAAAGCTTAGGAGCAATGCAAAGGAAGAAAGCGGCTAGTGAGGGTAGGGCAACAAGAGATAAGTTGATGGACGGAGGGGACGTTGTGCTATAATAAACTGGCTGCCCTGTATACGCACAGCCTTATGACCTCGAACGTCCCAGAAGTTTGGAAGACGCTAACATCATCACAATCAGTAAGGAAAGAAATGTAAAGGACATGAAAAATTGCAGATCGATCAGCTTACCGTCCCTTTAATATAAGCTATTTACCAAGGTTATCGGAAAAAGAGAATCAGATCAACCAAACGATCAGGCTGGCTTTCGTAAAGGATATTTTATCATAGACCACATTCATATTATCAATAAGGTGATACAGAAACCAGCAGAATATAACCACACCCTATATATAGCGTTCATAGATTACGACAGAGCATTTTACTCAATGGAAATGTCAGTAGTCATGGAGGCATTGGGAATCAGGGTGTAGAAGAGCCTTCAGTGAAAATACTGGAAGATATATAACAACTGCACAATGATGATAGTCCTTAATAATTTCCTCAATAAACTTCCAATACGCGCTGCTCTATTTTCATGGATCACCAACTCGCCCAACAAGCAACACTTCTGCAATAAGGAAGGGTGTCAGGAAGGGAGACACGATCTTTCGAACGCTATTCACCACCTGTTTACAGGAGGTGTTCTGAGGCTAGGATTGGGAACAGCTGAAGATAAGAGTTAATAGAGAATATCTAAGTGATCTGCGATTCCTTGATGGCATCGCCTCGCTAAGTCACTCAGCAGATGAGCTGCGAAGCGTGATCAATGTGTTAGACAGGCAGAGCAGAAAATTAGCATGCCGGAAACCAAACTAATGTTCAACACTCTTGCAAGAGAACAGCGATTCATTATTAGTAGCGAAGTGCTGGGAATGGTAACGAAATAGGTCTATTAGGGCAGGTATTGACCACAGACCCGAATCACGAACGCGAAATAACTAGAAGAATACGAATGTGGTGGAACGCATTTCGCAGGTTATCTCAGAGCATAAATGGCAGTTCACCAATATTCCTCAAGAGAAGTACATAACAGTTGTATCTTACCGGTATACTTATGGGGCAGAAGCGTGGAGGATAACAAAAAGGGTTTAACTTAATCTCAGGACCGCGTAGGTAGGCATGCAAAGGAAAATGACAGGTGCAACGTTAAGAGACAGGAAGACGGCAGAGTGTGTCCAGGAACAAAAGCGGGTTAATGACATCGTGGTCGAAATCAAGAGGAAGAATGGGCGCATGCAGGGCATGTAATACGAAAGCAAGATAACCGATGGTGCTTAGCAGTAACGAATGTCTTTTAAGAGAAGGCAAACTTAGTAAGCGGCGGCAGAACGTTAGGCGGGCGGATGAGATTACGAACATTGCGGGAATAGGGTTGCCCTAGCTGGAATAGGTTTTGAAGGCTTTCTGCTGCAGTGGGCGTAGTCAGGCTGATGAAGAAGAAGATGATGATGGAGAGGAAACCATTGGGCGGGAACAAGGAACAACCGCATTACAGCAAGTGTAATAAATCACACTAGTGAGACGATTCTCTAGTCACTCTCCGACAATTGAGATTTCGCTAGCTTCTCTCTGCGCACGACGAATTACAAAAGCATTCACAGATATCCGGCAGTGTCATTTCACGGAAGGCTGCCGTTACTGAGCGCAAAAAAGCAGGACGCTTGCACTGTTGCCTCCATACCCCTCTCCGAGTACGGGATTATGTGCGGGTAGAGCTCTCGTAGCTCTAAACATTTTAGTTGTGCGTCCGCAATTTCTTAGCTTACGCGAAGGTCTTGCGGGGACAGTAGTGCGCATGCGCGAAATGCAAGAGCGAGCCCTGCGTCTTGCGCACATATGCAAGCCTACGGACCATGGTGTAAGGATGTAGATGTGTACCAACGGCGCCACTTGTCCTGTGCTCCGAACGTTGCGCGAAGAGTCTCGCAGTTTCGGTGCCTGCCGACAGATGGCGACTCAGAACAGCGGGCCCTCCCGCCGTTTCCGTCGATGTCGTCTGCTTGCAGTGAAAGCGCCATTGAAGGAAAGTTTTCTTCACCACGGACATCCAATTCGGTCTGTATTCTTGTTCTTTGACTGAAACATGATTGTATTTTGATTCTTCTGGTGTATGGTGCTGTCGCCAGTACTTCGGTGTCTCGACAATGGGACGAAAGTGCTTTGCTCCACGATGCACGACAGGCAACAAGTCGTGCAAATTAAAGTTTGTCGCTGTTTTCGGCACCGAACGACGAAGGACCTTTGAAGGTGTGGAGAAATGCCATCCCATGTAAGGACCTTTTGCTGCAACCTTCAGACTATTTATGTGAGAAGTATTTAGAGCCTCATATCGTGTCGAAAACGTGGGAAACCATGTACAAGGGCAATACACGTGGACGTAGGTACACCGCACCGACCGTGCCTCGCGAAAGATGCGGTGCCAACAAGGTTCCCTGACTGCCCTGCACACCTGTGGAAAGTCAGGAAGGAACAGAAAAGGCCTGCTGATAGGTACGATATTCCGGTGCCAATTAAACGCCGTGTTCTTTACGAGCTGCTCGACGGTCCTCAAGAGGATGCGGCGAATCAAGATCTCCCGTTTATAGAGGAGGGCCCGCAGGAATCATCCTCCTCTCACAGCACATTGCGTGGCTTATGCTACTTGTCTGAGTGTCGCCGAACATTTTACCTTCTAGCTCTTGGGGCTGCCATCGACTCGAATTTGATGGAGTCAGAAGCGTGTACTTTGGAAAGCCGAGCGCATCAAAGTTGAGCACTTGACAGCACCGCCAATCCCGTTTCCTGCAGTCCCGAGAACAAGAATCGTAGACGTCTCTGAGAACATGAGAATGAATGTTGTTATATACTGGGAAGGAAAATCTCACTAGATCAACTTCAGCTGCCAAGTGACGCATGAAGCGCCGAAAATGCCGCCGCTTTGTTCAAACAAATGGATGACGAGCTGTTGTCTCTCGTGGTCTAGCAAATCCAAAGGCTTATCCTCGAGTTCAGCCGGAAAGCGGCGGTATAAGCAATGGAAGTTTATTCTACAGCCAGGTCTGAGCACTTGTCCAAGATGCGTCACTACTCGCGAAACGTCTCTACCAAATGCAGAACAATAGGCGACACTGAAAAGGGCGAACTATGCACGCGAACTACGTCAATGAGGATATGCGTCAGTACTGCAAAGCAAAGAAAAAAATAAAAGGGCAACAGGACGAAAACACTTAGCAATCTATGAAAACTTTCCAAAGTATATTGTTGATTGCAACCTTGAAAGGCCGGGATTTTAGTTTCTAACGCTAGAAAAACTAGGTATATTTTCCGTGCTCTTTGCCTTGTAGGTCGTACGTGTCCTCTTTCGCTCATCAATGAAACTGATTTTAAAGTGTCTTACTTTCTTTGACAATAAAGCTATTCATATATGCCGAATAAGGGTATACGAGCGTAATATTATGCAGTTTCAGTAGCATGATCACAGATTCTAAGTCAGGCCTGCGGTTTTTTTAGCGTGCGTGATATATCTTCTCTCTATGCCAAGAATTTCAAGTTTAATTTGTTTTAATGTCTGTAAAACAGAAAAGAGAATTTATCTTAATTTGCTCAGATTATTCACTGAATCAGTATTTTACTTGGTATATGGTACTATTTTTGTCATTTATATCATTCAATAATTTGTGTTTTGTATTGGTCTGTATGCTATTAGGTGTGTAATCATTTTTCATTCAAATAAGGGTTTGCATTATTTCTCATATTTCACTCACTCGTCATTTATGATGGCAACAACTTTATTTTTTTGCATCTGCTGTCTGTAATTCTTTTTTACAATTGTTCTTACAGGAGGTCCCGTCCAGTCTCTGACCTTGGGACCTACTTTTGTATTGCAGTGTTTTTCTCTAACCTTGTACCATAAACATGTAATAAACGAACCTTGAACCTTGAACATCGAGGTAGAGGGATTGTCTCAGCTGACTGATTGCTCGAAGATTTAATCTAAAAGATGCTAATTACGGGCAGACGTGGCCGTGAGTCGCACTGGTCTCACTTCAGTTTAGTTCTTTGGGCAACGGTTATCTAAAAGATGATTGTGTCTTGCAAACTTTCGAGCGATTATATTCTTGCCGTACACGGTTATTGTTGGAGATACTAACTGAAGTTGGCTCGCTTTGAGCAAGAAAGGCGGCAAATGTCAGTATAAAGAAGAAAAATTACTTTAGTCAGGAGATAAACAATATCCAAACCAACCGACCGTACAGTGGAAGAGTTTATTAGGAAATAAAGAATAAAAGTCATTGGGAGCACCATCTATATAGATTCATCTACTAGCCGTGCTCGCTCATTCACCTTCTAAACCTAATGTTGGTTAAGGCTTATCAGCTGAGAAAACTAGATCCCTCTCAGATTGCAGCAGTGTTTGTGTCCTGCTGAAATATAATTGAAGAATTTGTCCCCGCGAGAACAAGATAGTGAAGAACCACTACCAGACGAGCACTCCTTGTCCACTATATCTGTCCCCGTCTTGTTTGCGCTGAGGAAAATTCTATTGTGTATCACTACCAGATGACCCAAAACATCAGTGCTCCTGCTAGAACAAGCGTGGACTCTGGCCACCGCAGGAACGGGGAGGAGGCTGCCCAGCCATTGGCCATTGCTTCCCCAAGTCAGCGTCAAATGATCTAGCTGCTCTTTGCAGCTGATGCTTTTTTGCGCGCAACGGCCGCTCTGTCCTTGGCTACAACAGCGGCTCCTTATAGCAGCTTCATGGACTTGACTTTCGTTTCAAAGTGCCTAAACAACAGCGTCCGGTGGTTTTCGGATGTAGAAGCCCATTGCAGCGACCATATCCCAACCTATCTGATTATTACCGGCCATTCCACATTTTCCCCAGCCACGCGTAGGCAGGGCATTAACTGGACAGTTTATAAATTACTTATGGAGGCTGCTTGCGTAGAGGGCTTCTCTACCGGTCTTGAACAAACAATTAAGGAGGCCATGGAACACGCCACCTGCCTCTTTAACCCTGTCGCTAACTACACCGATTTTGACATCGAATTGCAGCGACTGCGATCACAACGGCGCAGGGTAGAGCGCAGATACCGACGCACAAAGTCGCGCCTAGACCTAAGAGATGCTAGGCGCATACAGAAGAAGATTCAGCGCAGAATTCAGGCACTGAAAACACAACGATGGAGGACATTTTGCCAAACACTTGATCCACGGAAGCCTTTGTCACGCGTTTGGGGTGTAATTCGGGGTCTTCACACGTACCCTCAACAGCGCTACCCTTTCAAATCCGTAGCGCTCCACCAAAGGCGCAGTGTGGTTGAGGTAGCCGAAGATTTCTGCGCAGGAATAACAGGCCCTCCGAATCCAGGCGCAACGCTGCACTGCAACAATGTTCCACCATCATGGGATTCTCGGATGGATGCACTATTCTCCATGGAAGAACTTGATGCTGCGCTGGCTTGTTGTAGAAGGCCAAGAAGCTCGACGGGCTCTTTTGGACACTTATAACAAGTCATGCACTGCTGGCATAGTTCCTCATGATTGGAAGACCAGTCGTCTAGTTCCACTTCTTAAGCCGGGGAAATCACCACTCGACCTTTCATCATACCGTCCAACTGCACTCGCCAGCTGAGTCGGCAAAGTCATGGAAAAAATGCTGCTCACACGCGTGGAATGGTACTTGGAGCGATATCAGATTTATCCAACCTTCATATCTGGGTTTCGATGGGGCCGGTCCTCTATCGACAACGTGGTTGACCTTGTAACGTCGGTGCACCACAGCAAAAGTTTGAAAAGATTGACCGTGGCATTGTTTTTGGATATCAAGGGCGGGTACGACAACGTAACGCATCAGGCCATTTTGGACGCAATGGAAGCTGCTGAGATCGGAGGCCGCACGTTCAGCTGGATACGCAGCTATTTATCAGAGAGGTCGTTTTTTGTCCTGACTGCGGACGGACCAACGTCCTTACACCGAAATTCGCGCGGAGTCCCTCAGGGCGGAGTGCTGAGCCCAGTTCTCTTCAACCTTGCTCTTATCGGCCTGGTCGACGTATTGCCACAATCTGCTCAGATCTCGGTATATGCAGACGACATCTGTATTTGGGCATCAGGGGTGGCCCGTCCTCAAGTTCGTGCAAGACTTCAAAAAGCGGCATCGATATTGACATCTTGTCTTCGCTTGCAGGGCCTGAACATTTCGACCGAAAAGTGTTCACTTGTGGCGTTCACACGCAAAATAATGTCACGTTACACCATTCGCATCAATGGTGAAGCCATTCCCCTTGAGAGAAGCCACAGATTCCTTGGTGTTGTTATCGACAGGAACCTCTCGTGGAGGCCACATATCTGCGACATGAGAAAGAGACTAATTTTGATTGTCCACGTCCTCTCCTTCCTCGGGGGGAAAGTCCTGGGGCGCATCAGTGCGCTCGATGCTACAGCTGTACCGTTCCCTATTTCTGGGCTACATGCGGTACAGTCTCCCGATATTCAGTTCCATTAGAAAAACAAATATCAAGGCTCTTCAAAGTGTGCAAGCGCAAGCTCTCCGTATCTGTCTTGGACTGCCTAAATGTGCATCAACAGCAGCAACTGTTCTTGTTGCCCGGGAACATCCTGTTACTACATACATTGCTGTTGACACCATGAGAACACATATTCGGCACCTCACACGGGTTCCCTGTCATCACGTCGCATCACTCCTTATAATTAGGCCGCGTACTGCATTCGCCAAAGTCATTGAAGCCCATTGCGCATATCTTCCATCGCAGTTCACCCCTGCGTCAAGACCGAGCTCACCCTTATGGAGTCTCACCTCGGATTCACCTCTATATTCCTGGCATTACAAAGAAAGCTGGTGTATCACTGCCCGCTCTCAAACAACTGACATTGAATCACCTGCATTCTTACCACAGTCACCGCATACATATTTACACAGATGGATCGGTTCACTCGACCAGTTCTGCGGGGTCGGTGGTGATACCGGCCAGAACCATCTTCATGAAAGTGAAGACGACCTATCCAACATCTTCAACTGGTGCGGAACTCGCAGCCTTACGGGCTGCGGTAGAGTTCATCAGTCAAGAAGCTCCGCATGACTGGACGGTTTTCACCGACTCTAAACCAGCCCTTCAAGTCCTGCAAGTTGCGCTACGCCGCGGGTCGCAGGAGCAACTTGTTGCTGAGATCCGTCTACTGTACCACGGCACCGTTTCCAAAGCTCATGACATCATTTTCCAATGGCTGCCAGGACATTGTGGTATTAACGGTAATCACCAGGCCGATGCGGCTGCGCGTTCTGCTAACAACGACGGACTTCCAGTGAGGATCCTAATATCGAGACCTGAAGCTGCGTGTGGGCTTCGCCCTTTGGCGCTGGAGCTCACACTTTCAGCGTGGAACACGGGAGAGTTTTGCAACCTCCGCCTTATGGCATTGGACCCTGAACTGCGCCTTCGTCTTCCACGTAACTTAGAACGTCGCGACGCAACACTGTTATGCCGTTTATGGATCGGTGTTACATTTACCCATTACTATGCTTTCCGGATTGGGATGGCCGACAGCCCTGCCTGTGAGAGCTGTGGTTGTGAGGAGACCATCCCTCATCTTCTCTGTGAGTGCCCTGCATTTGCGAGTGCAAGACATACACGGTGTTGTGCCCTAGACCGCCTCGATCCTCGCCCATTAACAGAGCAAAAGATCCTCGGTCCGTGGCCACAGCAGTCAACTGCCCTCAAGGCATACAAGGCTCTCTTTGCCTACTTGAGAGCGACTGGATTGAGTGACAAATTGTGACAGCGTTGTGCGTGTGTGTGCTATGCCTTTTTCCCCTTCTCTCTTCCTCCTTTTAGTCCCCTAATCCCTCTTCCCCAGTGCAGGGTAGCCAACCGGAACCCGTTTCTGGTTAACAACCCTGCCTTTCCCTCCTCCTCTTTATCTATCTATCTATATACCCATCTTCCTGAGTTTTCCTTTTGTCTATAACACACTTAATTTTCTTTCGTCAGTGAAGTCTTTTTCTTTGGTTCTACAGATTTTTTATAGGCTATCTAGAGACAAATATCTATACCAGTCTTAATTTTCTTTTGCTTATAGACTGTAGTGTAAGCTCTACTACCACCATATATTCCCTGTGTCTATAGACAGTCTACAGACTACCTTTAGGACAAAAACTATAATCGTCCTAATTTTCATTTTTTCCTAAAGCCAGTCTGTAGATTCTCTGTAGACTAAAATCTATGAAACCCTAAATTTTCTTTGTCTATAGACGGTCTATAGTCTTAAGAATATAACCGCCTTAATATATTTCCGTCTATAGACTTTCTATACCCTAAGTCGATAAGAGCCTTAATTTATTTCACCTATAGACTGAAGCCTGCAGCATCATTAATTTTCTATTCTATGTAGACGGTGTATGGACGATCTCTAGCTTAAGACTAACAAAACCTTTGTTATCCTTTGGTCATAGACGGGCTATAGACTATATATAGACTCATGTGTATAGCCGTCTTAGTTTACTTTCGTCTATAGACAGTATGTAGATTATTCTACATAAAAATCTATAACAGCATTAATCTCTTTTTTTCTATAGGCAGTGTATGGACTATCCTTAGACCAAACTACGAAACAATATCAATTTCTTTTTGTCGGTAGACTGTCCATTAACTGCATTTCGACTAAGTCTATAACAATTTCAAGTTCTTTTTGCACTTCATGACGAATGGAACCCCTAGCGAGTGGCCGCAAGTGGGGCTAAAGTCCAAGACCTCCTCCTCTGTTTCGGCAATTGAAGAAGTATTTTGTGAGGACAATGCAACGACCTTCTGTGCATTGTTCTTAGAAGCCTTGAAAAGCTGCTTTTTGTTATACCGTGGTGTTTATGGTAAACACAAACAAAGAATATTTAGTGCTATCTTGTAAAGCGAAGAAATACAGCCATTCAAGAAGTATGCTTGCCAGCAAACTGTACTTCATCAAACGAGCAATCTTGCCATTAAAGGAATCGCTCGAGACAATTCCATCTTTCCATCGTTACTGCCCGCCGCGCTTAACTTGTGTTTCTTCTAAGACTCCACCTTTTCCATTAAGACCTCCTGAAAATAAAAGAGGAGAGCCGGGTTTCAGATTTAAAGGGTGTGCCCATCGCTTAGAAACACCGTTAGAAGTGTCTCGAAGAGCACGGTCCTCTATGCGCGATTAGAATCTTCCATTTATGCCTTTGCCGTTTGCATTCACGTGGAAGAGCTCTGAGAGCGCAGCAATCATAAAGGCAGTATTGTTTACTTCCTCTTCATATACCTGGTGCCGGGGGCCGACTATACGCAGATATCGCCCATACTAGTTGTATAAACACAATCGCGCAAAAAGAATATGCTTTGCATCTTTTTAATTATTTGAAAAGTGTGCCACATACTATTCGGTGCAAGACGGGGCACCTATGGACGAAACAGTAAGGTTTCGGGTTTGTTTTCGCGAAAGGATAGCGCTTTTAAACGCGAGAGTGGAGAATTAAAATTTATAAACCAATTGTCCGGTCTGGTCTTGGATAGATACCAGTTCAAGCTACGCATGACAAGAATGCGAAGAGTAAGGATACGACCAGGAAATATGCTTGTTTCACATTTTTCACATTTTACCCGTAAACGGGAGAAAACCATTCGAGCTGCAAGAAACTGTGCGCACAGATGTGTTGGTGTCGTCGGCGTTTTTTCCCGTGGATTACATCGATTCTGTTTCGAAAGAAATCCAATTTAATCCTCAACTCACGTTAAGTCTGCACGATAATACTTTATTATTTTGTCTCCTAAACCACTCTAAGACAAGCTGTGTGTGCAGAAAATATTACCTTTGCAGCAACAAAGTTCCTGCTCTTGTTTGTGAGCTGCATTACAAGCACCGGAGTGCCGCTTATGTCCGCGACGCTATGTTATTCATAACGGCCCGAAAGGCGGTTGGTGCGAAACCCGTGATGTTAAGTGCTCTTCGCGAGCTGTCTACTGGCTCTTTCGTGTTGCAAGGTAAATGCGTGGCTACAAATATTAGTTAGCCCGTGAATGGCGGCCAAAATAGAACTATGCGTTAGCGCCTTGTGAGCTCGATTTACTTGGCGCCTCCATAAACGCACTTTTCCGTTACAAGGTAGATTAAGTTTATTTCTTCTATCTCTGTGTTATCGCCTATCTAGCCCATGGAGTGTTGTTCGTTGAAATGTTTGTATTCGTAGTTAACTATAGACGCTTGCTCGGCGCGCGTCCTGGAAAGCGACGTTGCACCAAAGATGTTCTGCAACGCTACGTCTGTTAACAAAGTATCCGCCCTTTGGCGAAAGAAAAAAAACTGGCATAACTGGAGCGTTGGAAACAAAATCACCCTCGAAGTTGTATCCTTGGGATTTCACACCCTTCTCTCAGTGGCGCTGCCATTGTTGGAAGCATTCCGAGAAGGCCTGATTTGGAATAGGGTTTACCTCAGCTGTGGTTGCAGCCATAATGTCCTCTCTTGTCTGAAATCGCGCTCTTTCAATAGCCTCTTGATTTTGAGAAACAGCCAGAAGTCGCCGGGGGCCATATCAAGAAAGCAAGGAGCCTGTTGAACTGCAGGAGTCTGGTTTCTCGCCAAAAATGTCTGAATCAAGTGCGAGGAATGAACAGGAGCACTGTCGTGATGGATGCGCCAATTTCCTGTCGACAACTCCGGTCTCTTGCACCACACAGCACCACGTAGGCGACGGAGAACATCCCTGCCGTACTCTCTGCTGATATTTTGACCCTGTGGTGCGTACAGATGGTGTACCAGACCGCGGGGGTCAAAGAAAGCAGTCAGACTCATTTTGATGTTGCGGCGCACATGGCGCTCCTCCTTTCGTCTTGGTTACGTGGAATGCTCCCACTGTGACGACACGGACCACATTTTTGCAGCACTTGCACATAAGAGACTGTTCATGTACACACTCTTTATGCCTGACCTCTTGTATGCACCAGTGGAAAGACGCAAACCTAAATTATGTACTGGATCCACTCGTTTCAGGTACGATGGTCTGGCTTAGCCATAAACTATGCATCCATATTCTAATGTAGAGCGTACTACAGAGCAATAAATTTGTAAATTACAAGTCCTATCAGACCCTCAGTGTGTTCGTGAGTGTACGTTTAGTATATTAAGAGAGTGAGCAGCTTTCTTTTTGAGCGTATTTATGAGTGGCACGAATGCTAAGAGTTTTTGTCAAAAGTTATTCCTACAAAATGTTTCTCATCTTTAACCGGTAGTGTGACTTCATTTAGATAGAAGAAGGGATCAGTAAGCAGTGCGCTTTTAAGCGAGACAACACAGATACTAATTTTTCCGTAGAAAACTTAAAACCATTTTTATCTGCCAATGTTAGTTTTTTTTTTTTACTGTCAGCTACAGTTGACTTTCACACGATGTAAAGCTAGAGCATGAACAAGCAATCTGGAGATCGTGGACATAGACTGAATACGTGATGGACTTTGGCTTTATTTTTTGCTAGGGAATTCGTTTTTACCATGAGAAGCGTAGTGCTTAAAATGCACCCCTGAGGCACGCACTTCTCTCGAATGAAGTTCTTAGAAAGAGTGGCCCCTAGACATACTTGAAATGAACGGTTCAACAAAAGGTCACAGAAGCATTTTAGCCTCCTACCGCGGATGCCAATGTGTCCAAGGTCCTGCAGAATGCCAAATCTTCATGCGGTGCCACAGTCTTTCTGTAAATTTAAAATTACCACAAGGCAGAGTTACAAGATGGTCGGTTGTAGAGCATGTTTTTTTTTTTAAACCCGCACTGGTGGATGTCAAGAAGATCACGGGATTACAATACAAATATTACCCTAAGTTAAATATTAAGTTAAAGATGCTTTCAAAGGATTTTGCAAGTACGCATGTTAGGGCTCTGGGCCTGTTTTCCCAGGGAAGGTGGGTACCTTTGCCGGCTTTAACAATGGTACAATGAGGGCTTTTTTCCAGGTCTCCGTTATCTCCCCTGATACCCATTTTTCGTTAAAAAAATTCAGAAAGAGGTATAAGCGGGTTCGGACTGATGGGCGTGCATTTCGTAATGAATATCATCTGGTCCTGGTGCAGTCTGTGCACCGGTAGAAAGCACGCTGTTAATTTCTTGTGGTGTAATTGAGCTACTACATGCCTCGTGAGCACTGCACGCTGTCGGCAGTCTGTTTCTCGGCTGTTTTTATATTTTAAAAGTGAGCCTTTTTAATGAGACGAACTAGCGACAGTAAAATATGTGACCTAATATACCCCCTTGGTATTTTATATTTGTCTGCACACCGGGAGCTGTCAGAAGAGGAACCGCGAACAGAGAGTAGCGACCATCTAGTTTCTGTACTGCCTCCCACATTTTTTTTTCAATGAGGATTGGCTGCTCATGTTGGAAATGAAATTCTGCCAAGATGTTTTTTCAGCATTGCCACGTGCGTACCGAGCTTAAGCTCTTGACTTTTAAAGTTTATAAGATTCTCCAGTGTGGGGTGTCAGCAAAATATACCGCAAGCTTTATATTTTTTTCCTTCATTGCAGTCTCGTGTCCACCACACTTTATGGTTGAGTCATAATATTTCTGAAGACTGAGGTATAGCCTGTGGGCTGCAGAAAAATACATTTTGTGAACGTTTCATTTATTTTGTTGATATTACGATTTTCTAAAACCATATTCTTTATCTTGGTTTCTGTTCTAAAATTTTGCAAGTCTTCTAAACTGAGCTTCCAACGCCGTGGTTTTGTCGGGGTGACAGATGGTGAAGTCGACAGGCAGATTTCAACAGGCAGTTGATTTGGTTGCTTCCATAGAAGTCTAAAATCCCATTTAAAATCGCTAAATAATGTATGGAGAGCTAAAAGACAAATCTAAAACGCTTCATTTTTTCTTGAAGTATTAGAGCAGTATGTAGATTTACCGATGTGTAATGAACAAATATTGTTGGAGGAGGACTAAAGGCAGGGGGGTTAATCGGAAGAATCATCGGTTTCCTACCCTGCACGGGGGGAAGGGGTGAGGGGATAAAAAGATGAAGGAGAAAAAGAAAAGCGAGCAGTAGGGAAAGGAAGTCGCTACGCGATGTCACAGCGTTCGGTACACTCAGAGCGTATAGTACAGGCAAGAAGTCTTTAAGAAGTGGAGCAGTGCTTTAGAGGCCTTCACCGCCCACGATCGCCGCGGCCCTGGCCGAGAAACTTCATTTCCGTCAGTGGGCGCGTATCTAGACCTTCCAGTCCACGGCAGAGAGAGTGCTTTTCGGCGCTGTAGGCAGGGCATTCACAAAGAATGTTGGCTATAGTCTGGTCGGAGCAAAAGCGAGGAAAAACCAGCTCCGAGAGCGTTGAGGTTCCAACTGTTTTATTTGCGCTGCTCGCGCTGCGGCGGCCTAGCCCAAGCTCCTCTTTCTTGTCCGGCGCCGCGTGCCATGGCCTGCGAGCCGAGCGCGGCGCGAGGGGCGCCACAGGGCTCCCCCCCCCCCCCCCCCCCGCAGAGCTAAGCCAGAGGATTCGCCCAGCGCATGTGCTTGGAGGAAGCTGCGCACAATGGTGGCGCAGTCGAAGCGAGAACGAGTGTAGGGCCGTCGGGCAGAACAGGAGCAACGTAGGCTGGTTTGAGGCGGTCAGCAGCAACGACGTCTTCACCGCCTATGAGGTCTAACGTGAAGGTCTTCTGTGCACGATGGAGGACGCCGAACGGTCTATTGTAGGCGGGCGTGAGGTTTGGAAGGACGTGGTCACGGCGGATGAACACATGGGTGCAGGAGGCCAGGTGCTGGCTGACGAACACGGACTGAGGATGATGGGCTGCAGGGGGGACAGGAGTAATGTGGCGAAATGTTTTGCGTAAAGGTCTCGGATGTAGGTGAAAGCGTCATGGATTAACGGGAAAGAAGGAGAGAAGAATGTTCCAGGGAGACGCAGGGGAACACCGTAGACTAGATCAGCAGAAGAGCTGCAGGGGTCAGCCTTCAGTGCTGAGCGACTGCCCAAGAGGACGAGGGGAAGGTGGTCGGACCAGCGTTCCCTTGGCTGATAAGTGGTAAGGGCAGCCTTCAGTTGTCAAAGCAGACGTTCCACCATGCCATTGGGCGAGAGACGGTAGGCGGTCGTTTGGATGTGGCGGACGCCCAGTATATAGGCAAGAGCAGTAAACAAGGCCGATTGAAACTGAGGACCGCAGTCGGTGGTGGCGACTGACGGGTAGCCAAAGCGAGAGACCCAGCTGGCCATGACAGCCGAAGCAACGGTCTCGGCTGTAGTGTCACCAATGGGCACCTCCTCTGGCCAGTTGGAGAAAAGATCCACACAGGTGAGCAGATAAGATGCCCCACGTGATAAAGGAAGTGGTCCAACATTGTATATGTGAACGTGGAAAAACCGTGCGTCAGGCGGCCGAAAAAGAGAGGCAGGCGTGACGGTATGCCGGTGGACTTTGACGCGCAGGCAGTGGAGGCAGGTTCGTGCGCAGTGGCGGAAGTCGGCATTGATGCTTGGCCAAAGGAAACGAGATGTGATCAGCTTCTGCGTAGCACGAATACCAGGGTGGCTCAAACGGTGCTATTTTAAGGAATGGTGCGCCGGAAATCCAAAGACGCGTAGGAGCGCGAGGCGCTAGTTGATGTCTCGCACGTAATTAACTGGAAGGAAAACGGCAGTGGACATTCGGCGAAGGACAGGGACATGGGTGAGGAAAGAAGACGATGCAGCTCTGGATAATTGCGTTGTATAGCCGCTAGCTCCTCCATGTCCACTGGTCATTCGGACGCCGTGGCACTAACAAGGAAAAGCGCATCAGCAGCAGCATTCTCCGGGCCATGGACGTGAAGGAGATCCAAAGTAAACTCAGAGATAAAACACAGTTGGCGAATCTCGCGTGCACTGTACGTGCTGTGGTTCCTTTGGAAGGCAAGCATAAAGGTCTTATGGTACGTGATGACATGAAAGTCCCGGCCCCCCAGGAAGTGGCGAAAGCGCTTGATTGCAAGGCATAGAGCAAGCAATTCTCGACCGAAGGTGCTGTGTTTAGTCTCAGGTGGCTTCAGCTTTCGGGAGAAAAAAAAAACAAAGGGCTGCCAACTAGAGACGTACTGCTCGAGAATTGCGCCGACGGCAATGCTCGAGGCGTCGGTGGCCAGGCGCAGTGGAGCATCAGGAACTGGATATATGAGCAAAGTGGCGTCTACGGGTGCCTTCTTGGCACCAGCAAATGCAGCGGCAGCGTCCTCAGTCCACTCAAGTTGCGCAGCAGAATCGTTTTTCGTTGCCAAAAGATTGTTCAGAGGTTTCAGGAAAGAAGCGCACTTTGGGAGAAAGCGGCAATGAAAGTTCAGGAGGCCCGAGAATTCTGTGAGTTTTTTTAGTGACGTGGAAGCGGGAAAATCTTGAATGGCTTTGACTTCGCTGTGGAAAGGCCGAATACCCTGTGGAGTGACAAGATGGCCGACGAACTCTATTGTAGCTACGCCAACGAAGCACTTGTTCGGGTTGATGACGAGCCCTATTCATCCAGTCGGTGGAAGAGGGCGCGCAGATGAGCTTCATGCTCAGAACCGGATGAACTTGCTACGAGATCAACGATGTAAGCGAACACGAAGTCGAAGCCTCGCGTAACGTCACTGATAGCACGCTGAAAACTCTGTGTGGCGTTGCACAAGCCAAAAGGCATTCGCACGTACTCAAAGATCCCGAATGGTGTGGTAATGGCCGTCTTAGGAATGTCAGCGGGCTCCACAGGTGTTTGATGATAAGCTCTCACTTTGTCAATTTTAGAGAGGATGGTGCACCCAGACAAATTTACTGTGAAGTCCTGTATCTGTGGAAGTGAATAGCGGTCTGGTAAAGTGTGAGCGTTGATGGCTCGGTAATCTCCACATGGTCTCCAGCCACCAGGATCATTCTTTGCAACCATGTGAAGTGGCGATGCCCAGTTTCTGGAGGAAGGGCGTACTATTCCGAGTTCAAGCATGCGTTGGAACTCACGGCGAGCGATAACGAGGCGTTCTCCCGACAAACGGCGAGGGCAAGCAAAACTGGAGGTCCCGAAGTCAAGATGTGGTGAGTGATCGAGTGCTTCAACGGTGACTCTATTGTATGCGACTTTGTGAGGTTGGAGACATCAGCCAGAACATCGCATACGGTGAAACAGGGACGAGAGTGCGAAGCCCCATCGCCGCAGTGGTAGAGAGTACGCCGTTGGCGTAGAGGTGCGTTCTGAGATCTATGAGGCGATTACTTGCATGTCGACGACTAGGTTGAAGAAACTGGGGAAGTTCGCGCCGAAAACAGCTTTCGAGACGTCAACAATAATGAAGATCTAGCGAAATGTGTGGCGCAATCCGAGTTTAATCGTCAGAGACTGTTGGCCATGCGTGCGAATGTTGGAGTTGTTCATCGCTTGGAGAGAGGAGGTCTGCTCGTTGCGACGGCATTCTGCCCAAAAGGCCGCTATAACGCTGACTTGTGGTCCCATGTCGACCAGAAAACGAGCGCCAGTAATCTTGTCCGAGACGTAAAAGAGGTGGCATATCCGTCCACCAGCACCACTTGCCGCCGTCTGTGGCCTGTCGCAGCGTTACCCGACCAGGAGCACGGGGGAGCGCACTTGCGGGCAGAGCTGCCGAAAATACAGTGGTGCCACCAGAAAGCCTAGGGCGAAGTGGCTGGTGGCGCATCGGATGGTCGGGATTCCGGGGAGCACGAAGGTGCCGGGGAGCGGCGGCGTGGCCTGAACCTCAGCGGAGAACAGCGCGGCAAAGGAGCGAGGACATCAAGCCGCCTGGAAAGATCATCAAGCCGACATTTCGTTCTGGCAAGCTGAGAGTCTGCGGCAGTAGTTGAAGGTGGAGTGGTCACCAAGCTGACGTTGGGGAGTCGTGAGTACATCGCAACACAGTCAGCGAGTTCAGCGAGCTTGTCTAATGGAAACGTCACCCGCAGCTGCGAGGATGGGGACTATGTGTTGGGGAAGACGCTGAAGAAATAACTCACGCATAAGTGTGTCGTGCTGAGCAGCGGAGTCTGGCAGAAGCTGGCGCATGCGATGGAGGAGCTGCGAAGGGCGGCTGTCACCCAGCTGTGTAGCGCTGAGGAGCTGCTGGAGCTTGCTGCGCTCGGACGCTTACTTGCGGTCGATGATGGCCGCCTTCAATGTGTCGAATGGTCGAGCCGAGTCCAAAGCTGATGACGTCCACAAAGTCCTCAGCGATGTCTGGAGGCAGGGACGACACGAGGTGGAGGAACTTGGTCTCCTGGCTGGTGATACGATGCAGCTGTAAATGCGCCTCAACCAGCAGAAGCCAGGGGCTACAGGGCCAGAATGGTGGCAGGCTGACTGATTGGAACAAGGCCACCAAACCACCAAGAGTTTGAGCGTTCTTGGGTAGGTTTCCGCCGGTAGGAAGGGCGGAACAGCCAGGTGTATGCATTTAGGATGATAGGGTTGCGTGTTCGAAGCCGAATCGCCAAATCTGTCAGCTAAGGCGAGGAAGAACCAGCTCCGACAGCATTGAGGTTCGAAATGTTTTATTTGCGCTGCTCGGGCTGCGGTGGCCTTGCTCAACTTCCTCTTTCTTGTCCGGCGCCCCCCGCACACCCGCAGATGGCACATGCTGTTATCAGCCATGACGTATAAAAAAGGGTAATGCTTGGTGAAAGCTACACCAAGCCACAGGCGACGCAGCTAAGTTGCTTCACGTCGTGGTAGGCCGGATGGAAGCCGGAGCTTCAGATCTGGGTCCAAGGTTTTCAAACGCGAATTCGAAAATTGGCCTAAATTCCACGCGGCAAACGTGATCTCCCGCGCCAGTGGTCAAAGCCTACCCGCTGCGTCGGCTCTCGAGGTGGGGATCAACACACAATTGCCCTCATGGCAACCAGTTCGCGCGGCCTCGTACGCGCGGTGGTTGCCTGCGATGCCGATGTGTCCTGGCAGCTATTAATAGACAATATCGTGCTCTTTATTGATGGCAAAGTGGTGGAGCTCTCGGATTACCACGACGAGATGTTCATAGGACCCATCGCGAATAGCAGACTGTAAGGCTGGGAGGGCTGCCTTTGAATCCGTGAAAACAGACGATTGCTTGTGCGTTTTTTCACGTATGTTAAATGGAGACAAGAAAAGTAGTAATTTCTTCACCAGTCGATGAAGTCCGGTGTGATGATTTAAATTTCTTAACTATGGTTCTTACGGGGATGACCACGGAGGCCGAAGAACTGGAAGAGGCCACTGAGCCGTCTTTGTATACGTGCAGTCGGTGTCCGTGTTTCTCATGCAAATATTCTAGAGTGGTGTGTTTTAATTCTGGCGAAATAAATCAGCCTTCATTTTGATGCCCGGTAAGGAAAGCAGCGCACGAGGTTGGTGCAGACTCCATAATAGAGAAGGCGGTCTAGAGGATGGTGTAAAGTGGGCTGGCAGAAAGTCGCGATGGGCGTCAATAATTTTCGCAAATGATGTACTCGGCCGGCTAGCATGAAGACTGGAAAGATGGCGAGCGGGAATCCGAGGCGACGTGGTTGACGAATCATCAACACCATCATCATCAGCCTTACTGCACCCACTGCAGGGAAAAGGCCTCTCCCATGTCTCTCCAATTAATCCTGTCCTTTGCCAGCTGTATCCACCCTTTGCCTGCAAACTTCTTAATCTCGTCCGCCCACCTAACCTTCTGCCGCCCACTGCTACACTTACTTTCCCTAGCGATCCACTCCGTTGCCTTTAAGGACCAGCGGTTATCTTGCCGTCGCATAACATACCCTGCCCAAGTCCATTTCTTCCTCTTGATTTCAACTAGGATGTCGTTAAAACCCGTTTGTTCCCTCACCTACTCTGCCCGCTTCCGGTCTCTTAACGTTACACCAAATATTTTTATTTCCATGGCTTGCTGCGTTGTCCTTAACTTAAGCTGAACTCTTTTCGTTAGCCTCCAAGTTTCTGCCCCGTAGGTGAGTACCGGTAAGATACAGCTGTTGCATACTTTTCTCTTGAGGGAAATTGGTAAACTGCCACTCATGATCTGAGAGAACCTGCCATATGCGCTCCACCTCATTCTTATCCTTCTAGTTATCTTCCTCTCATGATCCGGATCAGTTGTCACTACATGCCCTAAGTAGACAATTTCCAGGCTCTCACTGCCAATTGTGAAGTACTGTTCCCTTGCTCGACTGTTGAACATTACCTTGGTTTCCTGCATGTTAATTTTAAACCCAGCGTTCTGCTCTGCCTGTCTAACTCATTGATCATGATTTGCAGTTCACCTCCTGAGTGACTCAGCAAGGCAATGTCATAAGCGAATCACAGATTATTTAGGTATTCTCCATTTACTCTTATTCCCAACAGTTCCCAATATATGGCTCGGAATACCTCCTGTAAACATGCGGTGAACATCATTGGCGAGATCTCGTCTCCTTGCCTGACGCCCTTCTTTATTGGAATTTTATTGCTGACTTTATCGAGGACTATAGTAGCGGTGCAGTTGCTATACATATTTTTCAATATTTTGACATAAGGCTCTTCTACCCCTGGTAACGCAATGCCTGAATGACTGCTGAGGTGTCCACTGAGTCGAATGCTTTCTCGTACTCAATGAAGGCTATATATAAAGGTTCGTTATATTCTGGACATTTTTCTAGCACCTGATTGATATTGTGAATATGATCTATTGTGGAATATCCTTTACAAAAGCTTTCCTGATCATTTGGTTTGATTAAAGTCTAACGTTGGCCTGACTCTCTCAGCAATTACCTTAGTAAATACTTTGTAGGCAACGGATAGTAAGCTGATCGGTCTGTAATTTTTCAAGTCCTTGGCGTCTTCTTCTTATGAATTAAGATTATTTTGCATTCTTCCAAGCTTCTGGTACAGTCGAGGCCATAAGGCATTGCGTATACAGGGTGGCTAGTTTTTCTAACACGATGTTCCCACCATCCTTCATCAGATCTGCTGTTACCTGATCCTCCCCAGCTGCTTTTCCCCTTTCCATTGCTCCTAAGGCTTTTTTTTAATTCATCTTTCGTTACTGGCGGGATGACGCATTGCTCAGCACTACTGTCTTTCTCATTAACGCTCTGATTACTTTGGCTACTGTAAAGGTCTGTGAAGAACTCTTCGGCTACGTTAACTATCTTATCCTTATTGCTAATGACATTGCCCTGCTTGTCTCTTAACGCATACATGTGGCTTTTAACTATGCCTAGTTTTCTCCTAACCGCTTTTAGGCTACCTCCGTTCTTTAGAGCATGTTCGATTCTCTCCATATTAAACTTCCTAATGTCGGCTACCTTGCGCTTATTTATTAACTTCGATACCTCTGTCAGTTCTATTCTATCGGTAGGTTAAGACGCCCTCATCCTTTGGCGCTTCTTAATGAGATCTTTCGTCACCTGAGATAGCTTTCCGGTATCCTGTCGAACTGTCCTACCACCTACTTCTACTGCCCACTCCGTAATGATGGCTGTGAGATTATCGTTTATTGTATGAACATCAAGATCGTCTTCCTCAGTTAAAGCCGAATATCTGTTTGCAGCGCTATCCTAAACTCCTATACTTTCCCCCTTACGGCTAACTCATTAATGGACTTCGTCTTCACTAGCTTCTTCCGTTTCCTCTTCAAGTCTAAGCTAATTCGAGACCTTACCTTTCTGTGGTCGCTACAACGCACCTTTCCGAGGACAGCCACATCCTGAACGATGCCAGGTTTAGCGCATAGTGTGAAGTCGACTTCATTTTTAGTCTCACCATTGGGGTTCTTCAAGGTCCACTTCCTGTTCTCTCGTTTGCGGAAGAAGGTATTCATGATCCGTAAATTATTTCTATTTGCAAATTCGACTAATAACTCTCCCCTGCTATTTCTAGAACCTATCCCATAGTCACCTACCGCGTGGTCGTCATGCTGCTTCTTGCCCACCTTCGCATTGATGTCGCCAATCAGTACAGTGTACTGTGATTTTACTTTATTCATTACCGATTGTACGTCCTCATAGAAACTTTCGACGGACTGGCCATCATGGCTGGATGTGGGCGCGTAGGCCTTCTATGAACAAACCAATTAACCCTCGGCCCTCAGTCCCCAGCGGATGCAGAGCAACTGACCAAGGCGGCGGCCAGACCTGTGATGCAGCGTAGGGTGCTAACAATACTGGCTCCGGACAGGCTGCCATTGGAATCTGAACCTCCTAACGTTTAACGCTAGAACTTTATCTAGTGAGGCCAGCCTAACAGTGTTGTTAGAAGAACTAGCGGGAATTGAATGGGATATGATAGGGCTTAGCAAAGTTAGGAGGACAGGTGAGGCGTATACAGTACTAAAGGACGGAAACATAGTGTGCTATCGCGGATTAGCGGATAGACGAGAACTAGGTGCGGGATTTCTTATTAATCAGGATATAGCTGGCAACGTAGGGGAGTTCTATAGTATTAACGAGAGGGTAGCAGGTATGGTAATTAGGCTGAATAGGAGGTACAAGCTGAAAGTGGGTGACGATTATGCATTCTCAAGGCTTCGATTGTTATATAGGTAGTCACTAGATGCTCCTGGGCGATGGGTACAGTTGCAGCTGTAGGCACACATCTTGGCATTCCTAGGGACGTCCGGAGAGCTTGAGCTTGAACACTTTTTAGACACCCTATGTATGTTTTCCTTAAGTTTCCTAATACAGGGATACTGTACGGAAGGAATCCCATTGAGTAATGCGGTGTACAGATGGAGCAGCGACTGCCTTGATGCTCCCTCCGACTTCGATCTCAGAAAGGAGGGAACGTGAACGATCGATTTCAGTCGCCTTTTCATCTACGAGGCATGTAGGCTTCATATTAGATTGTGATCGATGATTACTTTATGGAAGCAATGAGTTCTTTCGTAGAGTATTGTTGAGCCATTTATGCGGACGGGGTAATGAGACATGCTCTTGAGTGTAGAGGCAACAAGGAAATATTTTTCACTAGAAATCTCCTGGCCTTGCAAGCGGAGGTAGGCCGTAAGAATGCTTGCCGCCTTTTGAAGCCTTGCTCGAACTGGTGGTCGCGTAACTCCTGATTCCCAGATACAAATATCGTGCTCGCAGACTGACACTCGTGCCAACTTTGGTAGTACATGGATAAGGCCGACAAGCGCAATATTCAAAAGCGTTGGGCTTAGTACTCTACCCTGTGGGACCCCACAAGACGTGAAATGTGAAGACGTTGGTCCATCCTCAGTCTGCATAAATAGTGGTCTGTTGGATAGATAACTGCGTATCCAGCAGAAAATGCGACCACCAAGTTCTGCAGCTTCCACAGAGTCCAAAATAGCTTGATGACTCACGTTATCATGCGCCTCTTTGACATCTAGAAACAACGCCACTGTAAAGCGATTCAGATGCTTCTGATTTTGAAATGATGACACCAGGTCAATCACGCTATCAGTAGACGAACGTCCACAACGAAACCAAGACATTACATCTTGGAAAATTTGGTAGCACTCCAGATACCACTCATTTCGCGTATGTACGTTCCGTTCCATGAGTTTGCCCACGCAACTAGCCAATGCGATCGGACGGTACGATGCTAGGTCAAGCTGCGATTTTCCGGGTTTAAGGACTGGAACCAGACGGCTTGATTTCCACGCGTCCGGAACTGTACCCGCACAGTATAATGTGCTGAAGTGGTCTTAAAGGGTACGTCGAGCCTCCTGACCAAGGTTTGAAAGTGCAGATAATTTTACTCCATCGGGCCCCGGCAATGAAGGCCGTCTGCAATCGGCCATGGTGGCGTCTAGTTCTTCCATGGAGAAAGAAAGTACAACAAATACAGGAAGTACATATAAAATAAACTAAAAGAACACCATGGCATTAGATTGATACCATTGCAGGCCAATACCTAAAAAGGCTATCTCTTTTCTTGATAAGCGAAGAGTCGGCACGCTCAAGCCCTTGTCACCTTTCATGTGGATGACGAAAGTTTCGTAAAGTTCTCGTTTTTGTTTGCTTGCGTACGTGCGCAGCACTTTCGTTTGTTGAACTGGGGAGTGCATTTGCATGTTGTCACATGCTCGGCGAGCGTGATCCCTCTGCCTACTCTGACATCATTAGCGTGCTCTCTTACTCTCTTATTTAAGCAACGGCCACTTATGTTGGCCAGACTGGCCGTTGTTTTAGACATTAGGCATCTGAGTTTTGCTTGAGTACGCCCCAAAATGTCTCGAAGTGGAGCTTCCCACTGTGTCTAGATTTAGGTATTCTAATCTCAGAAGGTTCGCGGGAAATACGAATTTTGGAATGTGGCAGTTTTGAAACCATATTCTTTTAATTGTTTTGTAATGGTGTCATCGTGTTGGACATCTGATCACTGATTCAGTGTATATATTCTAATCCCTTCCTAATTTATTGTGGTAGTAAATACATGAAATTCGACCGCTCTCTATAGCGTCTCAACTGCAATAGTTCTAAGTTCGCCGGTTTGGCAAGTACGCTTGGTGATGAGCGCCTTCTCTAGGAATTAAATACGAACCTTGCCGTTTTTTCTGAATGCTTTCTAACTTGTTGATGTTGCACTGGATAGTAGAGCTCCCGTATGCAGCAATTAGGATGGGCATAATGAATGTTTTATATGTTAAAAGCTTAATTTCTTGAGTTTCCTGGCGCACAGTTCCTGAAATATCCTAGCTTCGGCATGGCCTTTTTTATGTTATGAGTTATGCGTTCATTTCATCTGAGGTCGGATGTTAGTATTTCTCCTAAGTATTTGTAGCCTCTTACAAAGGAGAGCACCTGTCCTTTGATACAGCATTGAAAATTTAATGATTGCCGTTTTCTAGTGATTGTCTTTGGTACTGTTTTCTTTGTGCAGAGAGAGAGAGGGCTATTTAATGAAAGAACAGATTATTTAGCCGACGTTTAAAAATCGCTGGCATGATAGTCTGCGTGGGGACGAGAATTTGGGAGGTAAAGATCGAATGAGAGGAGTGCCGCAAAGGTTAAGTTAAAGAACGAAAAGAGGAAAGAACATAAAATGAAGCCTCTTGAATGTCTACTAAGGGCCATCGGCGAGGAAAGATGTAACATGAAATGATGAAGAGCATAGTCTGATAAATGGGCTAACAAAGTTTTGCGAGAAAAAAAAGCATGAGGGCATAATGCTATATGAAATTAGAGCTTGTCGAGATGTCTAATTTGCTTTAAATACGCAAACAAAAAGTATGTTGCATGTCTGTGTTTCCTAGGGCAGGCTAATTAAGTAACCTTAAACACTGTCGATTGTTAGAGGCACTGGGGAGAGCTTTTCAGTGCACTGCTCATAGTACGCACGCTTATCAGCTTATGCAGGGCACTCAAGGAGGATATGTTGCACAGATTAGATCGAGCAGGAGCTGTCACCAAGGACACTGTTCTTTTGCCATTAACGGTATCGCAAGCCGTTTGTAAACACAGCGTTAAGGCGAAATCGGTGATAAAGTGTTTGCAGGTGGCGAGGAATTCCAGGTGGTGATGAATTCCGGTTGGGAGTCTTGATCTTGTATGTGGGTCGACTGAGTAAGGAAAATTGTAGTTATGGGTCGGCATGCTCCAAAGCCGATAAATTTCTTCTGAAGGAAAAAGTTTAGCAATATGGGACGCATCAGATTTTGCGAAGAAGGTCCGAGTGAATCGCTGATGTTGGTGGCCTTTACGGGCCGCTTCATCTGCCTCTTCATTCGCCGGAGCGCCGCAGTGTGCTGGTATCCACTGAAATGTTATGCAGTGGCGCGCGGCATTAGCCAAATGATGTGGATACCCGATGTCAAGGAAAATGGGTTGATGATTGGCGTTCTTCAGGAGGTTCGATAGCATCTGCAAGGATGCTTTTGAGTCGGTGTTGATAACCCGTCGGCTGGAGAATCGGCGCAGGACATAAGAAGCAGCTTCTTTGATGCCAAGAAGCTCAGCTGGCTTAGAGGAAGTCGTCCGCTGTAGCCGGTAGAAACGACAGGACTGATTGAGGGCACATAAAGCCAACAGGAAGAGGTTTCTCGAGTAGTTGAACCGTCGGTGAAGACGTGGGTGTGCTGCGCATATATCGTCGGCTAAGTAGGCTAGAACTGCTTGCAGAAGCGCTGCCTGTGACATGCGGCTGTTTGCATCTATACATGGAATAAACTTCTTCACCGTTAGAGGCGAGTGTCCAGGGGGGAAACGACACAAGTCGTAGTTACAGTAGCTAAGAGTGGGGAGGGGTAGGAGCTGCCCAGCTCGGCCAAAGTCAGTTTCAGAGAGTTAGGTGGACACTTTGTGGGAAGTGTTTCTTCCTTTTGATGGCATGGCGGAGGTGGGTGCGCATAGTTTCCTGGGCGGAAATCACATCTAGCGCGAGACAGTTCGCTTTCCGCCACGGTTGCTGATGCAGAGGAACGTCTTAGGAAGCCGAGGCATATCCGCAAGCGGTTGTTCCGCGCGGCCTCGAGGATCTTCTTGCTTGTTGGAGATAATCTTTGAAGCACCGGTAGACAGTAGCTCCAGGTTCCTTCAACGTATACTTTTTCTAGGAGAACCAATGTCCGGCAGTTGCTACCCCACCGTGTTCCCGCCATGAATCTGACAGCTTGCGATGCTGCACTGATCCTCTCGCGAAGTTTTTGATGTGAGCTGAGCACGAGAGATTACACTCTATGACAACACCTAGGAATAGCTGTGATCTTACATAAGGTAGTGACCGTCCCCCTAGGAGGAGCGGATAACGAGCCATCGTTTTTCTGGTAAAGCCATGGCAACACTTTTTCTAACGAGCGACGAAGACCTCGAGGGGCCAAGTAATGTAGATGTTCAGTAGCACTCTCTGAACACCTTGCTGGGCAATATAGGGTAGGCGTGACGCGCTCAAGGTTCAGAGGTCATCTTCATAGATCGTTATGCGCACTCCTCGTGGAAGGTTTCTTGTTAGGTGTATAAGGGTAATACTGAACAGGAGTGGGCTGTGGACCACTGCCTGAGGTAAGCCCCTCACCACTGCGTGAAAGAATGTCGGGCCATCTGGAGTGCTCACAAATATTTGTCGTTATTTCAGGGAGTGTCCAATCCAGTTGTACAACTTTCCTCCGAGGCCATGACTCGCCAAGGCGGCGAGAGTTGCATGTTGAAAAACAGTAAAAAGCGGCCTTGATGTCAAGCATTCGGCTGTCGGTATGCACCCATCATGAAGGTACCCTTCTAATGGTGAGACGAGGGCAATAACATTATCAGTCGCAGACATCTTTCAAAGGAACTCGTTCATTTCTTCGGGGTACTCATTGCGGCTTTCGAGGAACCAAGTTATGCGTTAGGAGATCATTCGCTGAATTAGGTCACCTACGCAGCTCAGTAGAGCGATGAGCCGGAAGGACGCGTAGCTTGTAGGCTGCTTAATGGGTTTCAAAACAAACACAAATTTCGCCAGCTTACATTTTCTGGGGACCTCATCAGGTATCAAGGAAGAATTGCAATATTCCCGGAGTCTACGACGCGAGTTGCTTGGGAGATTTGCGATTGCGTCATAGGTCACCACTATGTGACCAGGAGACGTGCGTGTTCTTGGTTACGTGAAACCTCCGGATAGCTCTTGAATTGTGAAAGACAGGTCCGATGCTGGCACTGCCGCATGTGGAATCCTGGGTGACCATCTGCGGACAGTGTCGAAGGCCCTCACCCCACTGAAAAAAGTCTGCAGTATTCGTCGGAGACTTCTTTTAGTGATTTTTGTTCATGCATAGAGAGTCAACTGAATCGGTGGTGCTGTTGGAGTGGCATCCACGTACCTCTAAAAATCTGCCGAATTTTAGTTACTGGTTGGTGCACATCCAGCTTAGAATAAAAGTCACACCATCTTTCCCGACGGATTTTATCAGATAGCACGCAATGTGACGTTGCACCCGTCGGCAGACAGGAAGGTCGTCAATGTTTTTGGTGCGCAAAGCTTTCCTTTCATCTCGCCTGCGAATAGCGCAGAGGCTTTGAAATACCGCATCATTTGAAGGTTGCTTATAATTTTTAGCTGTAATTCTTGTGCTTTCTCTCAGGCAATCAGCCATTGTCAACACCATTTTCTCATTCCGGGTTACGGTAGTAATTCTTTATTTTTCAGCGTCTTTTTAGGCATTTAAGTCTGTACATTTTGTAAGGAATTTCAATGGCGCCGTCTGCGTGCCGCCAGCAGATATGAGGACTGGGTATTGATCACTTTCATGTGTTTCCAAATCAGTGCACCAGGCAAATTTGCGGGCAAACGAACTTGTTAGAAAGGTCACGTCGATGCTGCTGGCAGTCGTCAGGCCTCGGAGGTTATGCTGCCGTCATTGAGTGGTTCAATTGATTGTTTTGAGAAAGTTCTGCAAATGTGGCTCTTGGGGCAAATTTATGTGAGCTGCCCCATATTTCATTGTGCGCATTAAAGTCTCCGAAAATAATATGCATAGAGGGCATCCTTCCTATCAAGTTTTCAAGCCACAGAGCGTCGATTACTTGCCTGGCTGAAGATATACTCCAATGAGAGTGTATACTTGTCTGCCAATTAGCGCTACGGCGCACACGTACTCGTTGTCCCTGTGATCCGAGACAGCAACCAAGGAAGCCGGGATATGTTTGCGAAGGCTCATTAGCAATTGTGATCTGGCCGTTTTGTATGGTGAAAATAGCGTCCGTGCAGTGTGAAATTTTCCTCGACGTGCGACTCACATGACTATGAACGCGAAATGTTACGCTCGCACGAGCTGCCGGAAATCGGAGTGTTTCGAGCGTTAACCACGAGCGTTTTACTGAAAAATGGTGCATGTGCGAAAGATGATGTGGATGGTCAGCGACGGTGAAGCTCACTCTGCGGAAGCCATTATAATTGCTGTCTGCTATTACGCCCCAGCGGAGCGTAGGAGGCCGACACCAGCGACTCCATTGAAAATACAGCTACTTCTGGGAGACCTCGTGACGACGGGCTGGCGCGTACAAGAGATTTGATGGCTGCAAACAGCATCGGAATCAGTAGGCATCGGAATCATTAGCCGCCCACCCATTATGTAAAACCACGGTCCAAGGTGCATTTGAGGACTAAATAAATAAATAAAATAAAATAAATATCTTGCTCAGTGCTTCCGTTTTGCTGCCTTTCGGTGATCATCCTGTGACATTGTGGCGCCTCAGGCTGAGAGCGAGAGCGGCCGTTTGTCGGGACTTGTGTCGAATGCTGCGATAGTTTTTTAAGGAAGAGAGCCGGCGGGGTTGCTTTGGTTTTTTTACTGCTGCTGCATATGTATTTCCAGCTTTCTTGTCTTGCTGCGTTGATGCATCTTGGTTAATCTCTGGCGTATTCGTGAAAACCATGTCAGTATAGGGCGATGGTTCATATCGCTTGGGCGCTTTTTCTCTTGACCTTGCTCCTTAGTGCGTGAAAATGTGTAGCAGGTTTATTTTTAAAGCGTCATCCGTATGAAGTAGAGTTTGGTCGATGGCAGTTCGAGCACTTAGGTTGCGATCTGCATGTGAATTCCTTTTTCGATGGGGAACGGCCGCACAGACTTTGCAGCGAACAGGTCCTGTACAATGCCTCGAGGTATGGCCAAGCCTCTGACATTTGCACCATTGTTTTGCCGCCTCAAGATATACAGTTACGGAGTAACTGCAGGATCCAAGTGTTAGCCTTTTAGGTAGTGGTGAATTCTTGGCGAATTTCAAGATAACTGTTCTACGATGTACCTCTCTGATCTTGCCACCCTCTCCAGGGATGTGAGCGGTGAGCCTCCTTGCTGAGATGATGCCTTGGTCGCGTAGCTACTCTTGCAGGTCTTCTTTGAGTACGTGATTGGTACAGCTTGAATTTCTTCATAATTAGCCAGGTGTGAGTAAGATACACGGACCTCCACACATACTCCAGCCAGTGTATTGTCCTCGAGGAGGCGGTTGAAAGCTCGTAGTGTTGAAATTGTAACCATGAGGCTTCCGTCCTTGTTAATTCGATGGCTGATAACTTTTATTGTGCCGACGTTACAACCGGCGACGCCATAGCGCTGAGGTTACCTTTTCATAAGCTTCTTACTTCCAAAATAGGCCTGCACACCACAGGAACACAAGCAGCTTTTTTTCTTAGGGAGTGGCTATTCTCCTGGCAGCAGTGAGAATTGTGTTTCTGAAAGTTGTCGCGGCACTCGTTTCTCATTGGCTGCGCATTGTCATGTGATGACTGCCCACATCTTGCCTCGTCTGCTGTGCAGAAACGCGTTCTTCTTGTTCTTGCTTAGATAAAAACTTCGCGCAACGCCTAAATGTGTTATAATAATAATACTATTTATTACCCCTTACGTCGGAAAAAGAAAAGTATGTGTGGAAACATGCATGGCTAGACCGAGAGGTGAAAATCCCGAAGCGCTCATCTGAAGGGTGGATTTCTGCGCCCTAGCTGAAACCATGAAGTGAGAAAAGAAAAAGATTTGATTTTTGCAACTGCCGGAAGAGAAAAACATCTTTTTATGCCGGCAATTATCATGTGACCATGCACAGCGTGAAAATTTGGGGAACGCAATTTTCTGCCATGAGACGGCCACCGGCAGAATAGCGAAATCTTAATCTACCGGCAGTTAACATGTGATCATGTACAGTCAATGAGAGGCGAGAGGCGTGAGAATTGAGAGAGTAGAATTATCAAGGCTGCCAAAAGAATAGCTTCTTACTTCCAAGGTTGGCCTGAGCACTACAGGAACACCAGCAGTTTTTTCTTATAGGATACAACCGTGAAGGATGCCTGGTCCATCTCCTCTGCATTTTCGCTCAAGAGATCGCGGTAGCTTTTTCTTTCCGCAGTTTCTTGTTTCCTGGGCCTTGGTCTGCAGCCGAAGCTACCGTGGCCACCGGAGCAGCTGTTACCAGTGCTTCAATGAGTGCAGCATGAAGCGCAGTCGGTGAGGAAGTTCCCCCGTCGGGGCGGGTACAGCGCCGAGCACGCAGGCGATAACAATGACGTGCTTCTCCTGGTGAGCGGGGAGCCCCAGGTCGTAACGCACCGATTACTCAGGCCTAAAAAAATCTAAGATTACTCGGACTTTGAGGAGACGCTGAAAATTAGAGAATGGGCTCAGATAGCCTGTCCGCTAATCGTCGTCTTACTCGTCTTTACCTTCTTTGCGCATATATTCATTTGCCATGTAAAACACATTCTTTCTAGAGCGGTTAGCGAAGAATTTAAAAGGGCCTAATCATTTGGACTATTTATTTCCTAACAAAGTTACACTTCTCTGCTGTCGTATATTTAACGGTGTAGTTTTGGCTGTAACGTGAATGAAGAAAAGAAAAAAATTACAGTCGGAAAAGAGATCCCCTGAGGACATCACCATCATCGTCATCAGAGATCCCTGCTAAGGTGGCTGCACATTGCTCCGGTGAAAAACCTCACCATCCGCGTAAATATGTTCTTTATATGAAGAGAACAGAGTTCACAGCATTTGAGGAAGCTCCCGATGCTGATGCGCTGTCTGACTATGTGGCATTCAGCAAATGTTACTCAGTCATCCCTACAGCTGGACTGTGCTCCAAGACTAGGCCTAGGGCCAGCGATGACGAGTTCCCAGAAATGGCTTCGCCGGCGTCGTTCGTTATGACGGCTTCTGCAGCACCTCTTTTGACAACTGAGTCTGGGTCCCAGCTCCTGGTTCCTGTTCCCGGTCCATAAGCGGCAGCGCACATGCCGCCTTCTCCAAATGCACCTCAGCCCGTGAGCGATCTGCCCTCTGGGCGGAACTCAGTAATGGCTGTCCAGCCTCCTGTGCTTGATGGGACTTCAACCATGCTCCGCGAGGAGGGCAGCAATTCAATGGACCTCTCCTCAGCACCTACATCCATGCCACCAGATTTTCGCAGTTCTCAAAAGCATCCCTCAGGGGACACTGCACAGGATTCGTCTTCTGCCAACTGCAGCTCACAAGACAAGCGTTCCTGCTAGCGTATGCCAACCATGTTGTGCCGACATTGGGATCGGTATCTTATAAAGTGGCCATTAAAGCTCTGGCAGCGAAAAGCTTGACAGACATTCCGAACAGGATTCTTCAGACGAAACTGGACTCTTGTCTTGGCACCAAAGGTTTCCGTCGCTTCACGGCTAGAACGAAATCTAATACCTTCTCTGTGCGGCTCCCGACTATAGCTGCTGTCGAGCATCTGTAAACGATCAAGATTGTGTAGAATACAAGCGGGATCTCTGTGCCGGTCAAGGTGTACCTTCTAGAAGGTACGGACCAACAACGCTCTGTTAGATACAACGTCGACGGTGCCGAAGACCAGACCACCATCCAGAGTGAGCTATACTGTCCTGCCCACCGTGTCACTCAAGCGCGGTATATGGGAAAGGCACACTCTTGCGTCGTCACACTTGAAAGCCCCCAACTCTTCCAGAACGACTTTACTACTATGGCTGTATACTGCTGTGTCGCCCTTACAAACCGAGTGCTGTCAATTGCTACACCTGTTTCAGACCTGGCTACATGCGCCGATTATGCCCTTTTACAACGCATGATGAGGCTAGGCCACAACGCACACTGTCTTACAGGTGTGGACTGCAAGACAGACGGCCACGAGAACACCTCTCCAACTTGCCGAACAAAAGAGAAAACAATTGGAAAGTTTCAGCGTGGGATCTGTAAACAAGTGCCTCCTAATTAAAACAGAGCCCCGATAAAGACATCCAACAGGTTTGCGGCTCTCCAGTAGGATGAAGATGACTGGCCGCAAAAAACAATATAAAAGATGTATCTGCTCCTTTTTAGATTTGACCATGCTTTCGCTGATTCCTTATCTCTTTCGTTCCATTAAGTGTTGACCTGATTTGAAAAACCAATAACATGTTTTTCTGTGAAGTACATTTTCTGTTGCTTTCTTGTTGTCATTTTTTTGTGTATGCTTCATTTCCTTATTGTCTTTTCTAATGATTTTTGTGTATGTATGTTGCCTGCTGCCCTGCATGTATGGGCTGAGGGGTATGTCAACCCACAATTTCTGGCTTTTTTCTCACGACCCTCACCTTGTATACATAAAAAATAAATTGAATTGAATATCTGGTCCCAATCCACCTGCAGCCTCAGGCCAACAGTCTTACAGTGATAAAGTGCGCAAGGATCGCCGTCGCCTTCAAGTTACACTAAAGCGCAGCATGCTGGAACCTCGACATGATGACATGGAAGCAGTTCACGACTAAATTGCACGCCTTTATGCCAAGCTCTGCAAGCTGCGGCAACTCCGTGAACTCTTCCTCGTCGTAGACAACCAGCGGAAACCCAGTCCACACCAATCAATGCTGCATCACGGTCGACTACGTCCAGCCCTCATGTGTATTTCTCAGACTGCCACGTCTTCTACAGCACTGCTGGATACCTCTACAAGATCCCTCCTCCATTCATAGTAAACAGCTATCTATTCTGACATCAGTTCTTTTACACCGCTTGGACGCTAATCGAAAATGGTGAGCACACGTTTTTGTGGTGGACTCCTCTGGAACTGCAGAGGCCTCTCCACAAAGTTTGGAGAGCTCAAATCTCGACTTCGCACGAGCAAGCTCCAGGTGTAGGCCCTGCTACTGCAGGAGACCAATGCCTTGCATTGCATTCCGGGCTTTAATGGATACAAGTATCCTTAATGAACTACAGCAAACTGCTTCCCCTCCGGGAAAGGCGGTGGTATACGTTTATGCGTGTTTTCTTCAAGTTCGCCTCTCTCTAGAAACCTGGTGCACCTAATATCAGCAGGTAGTCGCAGTTTCTGTGAAGCTTCCCAAGGCAACTGTTGTGGCCGTGTCATACTAAGTAAGACCCACCGGTGTAACTATGTTCCGCATCAGTCTGCGATGGTTATTAACTCTACGACGACAGCACCCAGGGTGGCCTATTTTAGTCGGTGTTTACTTTAACGCCCTTCGAACGAGCTGGCGGTATGCCACTTCAAGCCCCCGTGGTAGTCTTGTGCGAACACATTCGCCGACGCGTTGTTCGTTTTACTCAACCACCCAGATTCAGCTCGCCGACAAGCGGAGATGGCATCTTCCCGAGACTCGACTTCTGCGCAAGCACCAAGAAGGCTGAATTACGTTACTGCCAAGGCTCGCAGAAATCAACGCGATGTCTCGCGACGGCAGTGGTATGCGTGGTGTGAGCAGTTCTCGATAAAATCACCGAATCCTTCTCTCTGGCGAACGTTCCGTGCAATGGAACATGGTTCCTGTCGCCCTGACGCAGCGGCCACAGAATGCTTCGCAGCTAACTTAGCTCCGTATGATTTCGTCAGAGAGGCAGCGTGGAAGTTTTTCTTCAAGTGTAATGTGTTGCCTCCAAGAGTCATAATAGCCCCCTAGGCTGACATTCCAGCATATTTCAATGAGCCGATATCTACAGCCAACGTCGAGGGAATTAAGTCCATTTCCGGACTCCATTCGGTAAGAGGTTTACAAGAACTTGAGCTCCGCTGTACTCCTCAACGCTGTACTCCTCAAAGGTATAGCTACAAGGCGTCGTGCCAGAAACTTTGAAATAGGGTAATGTGATCTCCATTCCAAAGCCAGAGAAGCCGCCGACTGACCTTGGTAATTTCTGGCCTGTATCCCTTACGCCAACATTGTGCAAGATTACCGAAAGAAATGCTTGCCACACGACTGTCGCGGTGGCTCTAGCACCATGGTTTCTACCACCCGGCCCCAACTGGCTTTTCTTGCGTCCATAGGTACAGAGGATGGACTGGCTGCCTAGGCGTCAGCAGTTCTGGCATCACCTCGCAGCCCAATGTACAGGGTCGTCTACTCTTAAAATGTCGCTTCGTGCTGCCGGCGTTCCGCGGAGCGCCTCTGGCGGTTGCCGTAGAAACTACTGCGCAGTAGCAGTGAGAGCCGCAGGCGAGGCTTCGTGCGTCGTCTGCTAGAGTGCGCTCTGTATTGTGGTGAAGTGGGCTTCAATTTTGCACTGCGTCCGCATAACGCCGATTGGATAAACGTTGCTGATTAAACAAAACACTGCTAAGAAGCCTATCATATCCCGTTGCACAAACAGTAACAATGTGTTCTGTTTGCCTGATTAAGTTGATACCTACAAACAATGAAACTGGGGAGGAAATGTGCACCACGTAATAGTCAGAGCTTTGCTATTGTTTCTACTACGAGATAAAAGCCGCTCATAGACTTCTCAGCACTCTTTTGTTTAATCAGAAACGTTTCTCCGATCGGCGTTATTTGGACGAAGTACAAAAGTAAAGCCTACTTCACCGCCATGCAGAGGGCACTGTAGCAGACGGCGTGCGTAGCTCTGCCTGCGGCTCTCACTGGTCCTTCGCAATAGTTTCTCTGGCGCCCGCCAGAGGTGCCCCGCACAGCGCCGGTAGCACAGAGCGATCTTTTAAGGGTGGGCCACCCTGTGCACCCGGCCAGTTCTTGACCAGTACCGCGCGAGCGTCGACGAAACTGATTGCCAGCGCCTTATCACGGCTCGGAGCGACGAGGGTAGCGAAAATAACTGCATGCGCTCGTTTGCCCACGCAAAGTTTGTCCCCTGCGGGCAAACTTGCGCGCACGCGGTTATTCTCGCAAGCTTCGCCGCTCCGCGCCGTGATACGGCGCTGACAAGCAGTTTGGTTGACGCTCCCGCGGCACTATTGAAGAATTGGCCGAGTGTACGCACTGTACTCGTCATAAACGTTGAGAAGGCGTACGATATCAGTCATGCTGCTGTCCTGGAAATGCTTGACATTCTGCATTTCCTGTTACAGTGCGCAAATTTGTTAAAGCCTTCCTCGAAGGCCGACACTTTGCCATACGCCTCAGTAGTGAGGCCATCGGATCATTTGTCCATCTTCTCGGCGTACCCCACGAATCAGTTTTATCGCCAACATTAATATTGCTTTTATCTCTCATTCTTTCCGCTTACATCATGTGTCTAACCTTAAGTAGTTATTGAAAGCTGATGAAATCACGGCGAGGCGCACTCATAACAACCTGATGACACAAGCAGAAGCCCTACATTCAGCCAGAGATATTAGGTCGTTTATGCTTCTTATATTGGTTTTCAGCTTTCAGTGAGCAAAACCTCGTTTGTGTCTGTCGACAACCACTCGGGGCACCGTAAAGTCGCTGGAACACCTATTCGTCTCCATCAATCCCGAACTCCAACTCAAGAAAGTTCGGCCGGAAAAATCTTGGGCTTGACCATTCACATGTCAGAAACAGGTACTGCTTGGCTTTCTCAAGCTAAAGAGCAAGTAATTCAAGCGTTTGTCTGATTAGACGCATTGCTCCTAAAACAGGTGGAGCCGCTCTTATGTTGCACGACAGTTGGTGCGGCTGGTTATGAAACCGCGCCTCGTTTACCAAGCCCAATTCCAGCATTTTACGATGGCTCAGTGAGATTGTCTAGAAGCTGTTAATCGAGAGGCAATGAGGGTCATAACTTGCCTTCCCCGCATTACCCCGATCGTGGCGCTCCAGGAACATGCGCAGCTGAATACAATAGATGACCTGGTGCAGCAACGACGCGATGCTCACCGGCTGAAAGTTAACCTTACACCCACAACGTGTGCACTCAGAGCATATACACTATGTGCTTCATCGCACTGCATTCTACACCCACCTCCGCCAGTTCTCCCTCTCTGGCGTTTTTTGAAACTAAACGACAAAAAAACCAACTGATCTATGTCGGCCATAGTCTACCTCCGCGGCATCGTCGTTTCGCAACCGAATTACAGAACAAGACGCCAATCTGCCGCATGGTTCCATCGTAATATACGTTGACGGAAGCATCCACGTTTGCGAAACAACAACGGCAGTTTACTGCCCTTGCAAGCCTACCCTGATAAAAAAGTTTAGGTGCCGCCTCCCAGAACCTCATTCCTTCTTCTGTGCGGAGATGCTTGCGGTTTAAAAGGCACTTAGCTCTGTGGCCACCGTTCCCATGCCATCTACGGCCCGCATTGTCTTCGCGCCGACGCCCTTCACGTCACACGCCTACTACGACGCGTTAGTCCCACCCCAGAAATTTATCAAGACATCCATTGTCTAGCGGCACGCATTCCGCAGCAAATCCGTAATGAGTGGGTCGCGCGTGACCTCCTGGGCGCACAAGGCCGTGCAAATTCTGCGACCCGCCTTTCGACCCCAACCTCGTCTTTGCCTTGAGTCCTCACTCTGGATGGCACCACCCTCCATTTAACAAGAAAGAACAGCTCCGGCGCCGCACACGTGCTCTCATCCCTCCGTGACGGCAACCTTTCCTTGCGTTATTACCCGGGCAGAGGAGGTTGCGCATAGGAGGATCCGGGTCGGGGTTGCCCTAAGTCGAGCCGTGACACGAAAGCAGCCGCACTTTTAAGGTTTATATTCTCGCCCAGGGTGTCCAGTCTGCAAGACCGGAGTTAGTGAGGAGGATATTCACCACGTGCCGTGGGTTTGTCCGGCACTGAAACCGACGAGAATTCGGCACCTGGCGGCAGCGGGTCTCGCACCGAACAATCCGGATTCGTATGGCGCTTGGACACAGGGACCACATCATTCTTCACTACTTGCTTTCATTACATCAGCCAATCTTTTTTCATTTATTTATTCATCCTCGTCATCCCTCATTCCATATCCTTTTATGCCCTGAAGCAATAAACATCGCTTGAAAAAAGTGCAGGGCTTGAACACATCCCATCGATAGAAACGCTCTCTTTCGTTAAATAATGATAGGCTCATATCTATGTGAGCACTGCGTCATTTTTCAATAATGGTTTTAGCTTTATAAGCAATATTTGGTGACTCACGCGGTCAAACGCCTTTAAAAATAAATAATGTGTTTGCTTGTTCTTGTCTATAAAAACCTGTCAAGAGGTCGTGAACACTTTTCATTAGCTGTGTTCAAAAAGATAACCCACTACGGAACCCGTGCTGCCGGTAATCTAAGATGATGTTTAGATCTCGACATATGGTTCAAGATAATGTGCTCCAGTCTCTTCGCGCAAGTCCACAGTAATCATTGGGGCCCGTATGAAGTAAATTGTGAATGGTCTCCAGTTTTTGGCGTTGGTGTAACTTTTGCATATTTAAAATCAACTGCCATCGCGGCTCCCGACCCCGATTTGCTATGTAATATACACAATTGCAAAAGACACTTCAACTGGCCGCCTGTCAGCATCATGTCGAACCTACCTTTATTTTTCATGCAGGTGTTCTTTCTTAGGTATACAGCGGCTGCCAGAAGCGACGGACAAGTATCAGCGTGCTCGGTCATCGATGCGCCGTCCGTCTACGGAGCGCATATCAACCACCTGTCGAAGCTTCAGCGCACCCGGTCATCGAGGCGCTGTTCTCTCACGGATACTGCGCACAGAAACCACCGCCGGGCGCAATCGTGGTCAACATCATCGACATCAACAACTCCGACTATCAGAAGCAAGCCGCCTTCAAGTGGGCACGTCAACTGGTCGCCTGTCAACATCATGTCGAACCCACTTGCATTTTTCATGCAGACGTTCTTTCTTAGGTATACAGCGGCTCCCAGAAGCGACGGACAAGTATCAGCGTGCTCGGTCATCGATGCGCCGTCCGTCTACGTAGCGCATATCAACCACCTGTCGAAGCTTCTGCGCACCCGGTCATCGAGGCGCTGTTCTCTCACGGATACTGCGCACAGAAACCACCGCCGGGCGCAATCGTGGTCAACATCATCGACATCAACAACTCCGACTATCAGAAGCAAGCCGCCTTCAAGTGGGCACGTCAACTGGTCGCCTGTCAACATCATGTCGAACCCACTGGCATTTTTCATGCAGACGTTCTTTCTTAGGTATACAGCGGCTCCCAGAAGCGACGGACAAGTATCAGCGTGCTCGGTCATCGATGCGCCGTCCGTCTACGTAGCGCATATCAACCACCTGTCGAAGCTTCTGCGCACCCGGTCATCGAGGCGCTGTTCTCTCACGAATACTGCGCACAGAAACCACCGCTGGGCGCAATCGCGGTCAACATCATCGACATTAACAACTACGACTATCAGAAGCATGCCGCCTTCAAGTTGGAACGTCAACTGGTCGCCTGTCAGCATCATGTCGAACCCACTGGCATTTTTCATGCAGACGTTCTTTCTTATGTATACAGTGGCTGCCAGCAGCGACGGACAAGTATCAGCGTGCTCGGTCACCGAAACGCCGTCCGTCTACGGAAGCGCATATCAACCAACTGTCAAAGCTTCTGCGCACCCGGTCATTAGGCTCTGTTCTCTCACGAAGACTGCGCACAGAAACCGTCGCTTCACGGCCACCGCTGGGCGCAATCCCGGTCAACATCCTCGACATCAACAACTCCGGTTATATGAAGCGCGCCGCCTTCAAGTGGGCATGACAGCTGACCTCAGGTCAGCACATGCCGAACCCACTGTTTTTTTTCATGCAGGTTAGTGACAGTTTCTACTACCGAAACAAGCGACCAATGTTTCATGCAGCTGACGTGCCTCCATATTTTGATAAGCTGTTCCTTGCTTGCGAAAATTTTGGTTTCTCTTTGTCAATGCGTTGTTGTATTAAAGAGCCCAATTCCGTGCCCACGACTCAAGAAATGGTAACTGAAAAGCTCGAACGTGTAAAACATACGCAAAATTGTCTAAATGAAATTGAATCAAAGCTGGAATTAGTGGGAGCGTAAGGAACAGCCACCAAGGAAATGAACAAAAATTTCGCGCCTCAAGGACACTGTCCGAAGTCGAGAGAGAAAACTGGATGATCTAGAAGAGCGCTCAAAGCAGAACAACACGCTTTTTTGCGTGTACACCTGAGAAAGACGATGAAACATATGATGACCATACTACGGGAGTAGTCGAGGAATTATTTAACAGTACGCTTGGTGTGCAAGCATCGTCCGCTGAGAAAGATTACCTAAAATAGGCAAGAAACAACAAGATAAAACACGGCCGGTAATTATAAAACTGATCCACCAGTGTGAAAAAAATCAACGTACTGAAGAACTTCTTGAAGTTGAAAAACGGAAGAATCTCTGTTGCAGAGGATTTTTGGGTGTCCACAAGACAACAACTGAAAGTAACTATGACAAAGAAACTGTGAGCTGCTGTCTCTCTCATTAACGTTCTGATTGCATTAGCTACTGTTGAGATTTGTGTGGAACTCTTCGGCTTTTTTAACTATCTTATCCATATTTCTAATGACATAGCCCTCCTTGTCTCTTAACGCTAACATCTAAATTTTACCTATGACTAGTTTCCCCTTCATCGCTTTTAGGCTACCTCTATTCTTTATAGAGCATGTTCGATAGCATTGTCGCGAATAGGTAATGCGTGCCCGACTTTGCGAAGGGGAACGCTCTCACGTGCGGATTCGAACACGAGAACAAAGAGATAAAAAAAACAAAGCCGTATTTAAAATTTGAAGGAAAAAGGCCAATAAGAGACGAAAACGAAAAAAAAGAAAAACACACACTCAATACGTGTACAACCCTACAGAATAAAAGGAAAGAGTTCACCAGGCGCAGAGCATCCCAGGTGAAGCGGGGATGCCTTGCAGACAGGGCGCACGCGGGTGGATGTGGTGGGACGCGTTGCTGGTCTTGAGTCGAAGAAAGCGGCCGACGGGAGCCAGGTATTAGTAGGAGCGGAGAGGAACATCGGGAGACGTCGGTGGTCTCCCGTCAATAGCCCGAAGAACTTGGCAACAGCAGCAGAATCGTAGCCAGATCCAGTATACGGCGGCTCGAAAGGCCAGAGGCTTAAAACAGGCTATCCAAGGGTGCCATTAAGCAGTACTGACCCTCAGTCCATCGGCTGCCAACTCCAAGCTTGAAAGGGACGCAGTAGGCTTGCGCCGGTTATCCAAGGAAGGTCACGGCAGCCGGGACCCGACGTCCGACGGCTGCCACCTCTCCGCTTGAATGACACGAACTCCGCCGCACTGTCTTCCTTAACACCTCGAATTTCTGACACGTCAGCTCTCCGCTCCTCGTGCTCGCCACGCTCTTTGTCGCCGTCGCCTCGCACAAACCCTTCGAACGCGCAGACGCGCAACGCTGGGACGACACGCGCTGCGCTCCACTGTCCGACGCACCACTGTGGACGCACCGCTTTTACAAATCCTCCGGGGATCTTTTATTAATTTAACAAGGATTATATGGCTCTTGAGGCGGAAAATCTGTCGTTGTGGTAGTTGTCCACGCCAGACGGTCCGGGAACCCACTTGACCTCTTGACGTTAGCGGTATTGCCTACATCATCAGGAATAATAAACAAAGGTCCTTCCGATGTGGATTTTGAACCCAAAACGGAGTGAAATATTAGCTTCGCTGGCCACTTCATTAGAGCGCTGCACCATTACTGCATTTTTTTTAATTCTCTGACTGAGCCATTGCCGCAGCACAACACCACGCGCGCTAAACTGCGAGTTTCTCGTGCTGGGTTTAGGTATCGTCGTTTTCATCAACTTATTTGGTTTGGTCTGGTTTGGTATATGGGGCCTTAAGGCCCCAAAGCAAATCTGGCTATGAGGGACGTCGTAGTAAAGGGCTCCGGAAATTTGACCATCTGGGGTTTTTTAACGTGCACTGACATCGCACAGTACACTGCCCCTAGACTTTCGCCTGCATAGAAATTCGACCGCCCCGGCCAGTATCGAACCCGCGTCTTTCGGGCCAGCAGCCGAGCGCCTAGCCACTGAGCCACTACGGCGGCTCTTCGTCAAATTCCATCAGACAAGCGAGAGAAGATCAGCTTTCCTGCACATTGCGTTAAAGTAGAAAGCCATAGCCGCGGCCGAGCATCCCGCGTGCATGCTTACGCATTCATATCTGGTTCTGTCGAAATTGCCGTCGATAATTTATTAATTTAAGTCAAGTGTACGCACTACATCTATGTTACGATAGCCTTCGATTTGTTTTCTTAATATTGCAATGGCATTCATGATAATTTTTTTATTGCCATATTTGTGCTTTTGCATTGCCTCTCATGCTATAATCTCTAGTCTTCATACTTTAATTCACAAGATCTTCGGAACGGATGCCGCGACAATTCAGCCGATCGTAGTTAATGTTTTTTTTTTAATTCTGCCCTGATACGCAGGAATCATTGTCATTAAAAAGCGCTATGTTTGATTTGAATTACGCGGTGCCGGTTTTGTAATTGCGAAAATTGTGATCTCTGACCTCATTTCCCCCGTTCAGTTGAATGCTCACTTCATTGCTTTTTATTGCGTTTTCTCTATATGGTGCTCTATAGACTTTATATGGTGCGCTATAGTAGAAGTAGCACGACAGAAAAAGGGCGGCTGCGATTTTTGATTCATAAGACGAAACTCCTGAAGTTGCAGCCTACTTAAATACTCTTCTCAGTTTATGGCGTTTTTCTATAAACAGGCAAAGCCCTATTATACTTCTCTTAAACAGATTATTTCCATGCGCACCGGCAGATGCATCGCAAGGTTACCTGAAAAGCCTTTTTTTCTAAAGCATGACAAATTTACCAGAGTTTATTTGTCAGGCTTACCCGAAAAGAATATAAACAAGGTATGTAACCTTTCTAATGAAATGTAGATTTGTATGTGCTATAGAAGAGTGCCAATTTTTGAACCAGTGCACCAGGACCATTGCCCAGATTGCAAAGTAGAGAGCGAAATCAAATTCTATGGCCGGTGCTTGTAGCCGCAAGTCGAAGACTTGAATAGTCGACATTTTGCAACAGGGCCGGTAAAGTTTCTGTGCGCTACAACCGACATCTCGTACTGTTGTCCTCTGCCTGTAGCTTCGTCTGTACAGAAGGCTAACACCTTTCCAGGTGCAACCTAGCTTCCCCAGAGATCTTTGCGAAGCCTGTGGATGCGTTTTGTCGCGAGGAAGCGTTCGGCAGGCGACTATTCTGTCACTCGGGAGATTTCCACAAGCTCTTAATTCAATTGTTTAATGAAGGTAGGCAGAAATATATGCACATGGAGGGAAGTGTTTCTGCTCTTGATGCTGAAAATGAAGCTCCACAACATTAATGAGTTGGTTAACCCTGCAGAACACGAACCGTCTATTGAGCTTTGTGCCTGGCGTGCTTAATCTTCTTCAGCTTTGACGGAATTACAGCTTAGATGAAAGACAGACAGATGGCATTAGCTGGACATAACCAGCTAATGCCATTTCGACCACTAGTACCGAACACTGTTTTTCATTTTGATTGGAGCCATGAAAAAAGCGCGGTAAGATGCTGCGCGGAGCGTTCAATACGAATGGGCTGCACTTTCTACGCGTCGCAGAGTCTGACTTAAAAAAATACTTCCTGCGTTCGAAACTTACTAGTTCTCTTGGCTATAGAAAATCAGTAGTGTGTACAAACAATTCAAAAATAATAGGTTAGTTTTTGGTGTTCTGAGCCATCAAGCTCATGTTGGCCGCCGAAAAAACTAGAAGCGCTTCTATATATATACTGGGCTTGCATATATCCTGATGCATTGAGAGTACCACTGAAACAAGAACAGTCCAAGTTTCCGAGGCTCGCGGCTTGAATGAAGTGGTTGCTTTACATATTCCCCTGAGAATATAAAACTCTTTGTGGCGTTACTTTTTAGGCTGGCTTTGTTATTAGTTATTGTCAACCTTAATTTCTTGTATTTAGTGTTTGATGATCAGATTCTAGTTTCACCGTCACATATTGTGTTCACTAGGTTTAGCCCGTCCGGATACAATGTAACTACAAAATGCTACGGCTGCAGCTTGAGTTCAGAGACTTCATGCGCACATGAAGCTCTTGCTGCTCTGTGAAAAGGAAGTTTGTTGACATTTCCTGGTATGCCAAGGAGTATACATTATAAATATTATTCAAGGAAATTTTTTCAGCGTACGCAAATGTGAAGTATAATCAAGAATTCGTATAAACATCAGCTATACATGGATGGCCTTTTGCTTTATAGCTAGTGGCTTCAGTGGTGCTGAATGTACGCCTAATTTGTGTTAAGCGATGCGCGAAACTCGAACTTGGGAGGGTTGGAGAGGCAGAGTTCGGATCAAAAAGTTGGCTTGAAATTTTTAATTTTCCAGTGAGAACTCAAAGGCTTCCAGTAGTTACTTTTGCTTCGGGAGACCAGGAGCTCTAGAGATCTGCCGGACCTGCTGCTATATGTTCTCGAACAGATCATGTAATAGAAATCGCCTATAAAAAACGCGGCTGCGTAAGATTTTGTTCATTAACTTAATGGGGCGCATGACGAAAAAGAGAAACGAGAGGAGATGTATCCCACGAATTCTTTCCTCAGATGCGCCTGGTTTACCGTCATCCAGGAAGTCTAAAAACATGCATCCATATTTTTCTTTCGCTGGCGGATGTGAACTTTTAAAGGGGCTACGCCCTTTCAGCAAGTGTCAAACAAGTGCGTTCACTTGTTTGATGACGGTTGTGTCATTTAGCCACTGTCAGTCCATTCTATTGAAAAACAAGTGAAACAATGAACTTCTGTTTTTTTCTGAGAAACTTTAAAGGCGGTACGCCCTTTCAACAAGTGTAAAACCAGTGCGTTCACTTTTCTGACGTCTGTTGCGTCCTTTAACCCCTAGCAGTCCTTTTCCATTTGTAAACAAGTGCAACGATGAACTTGTGTTTTTTTCTGAGAAACTTTAAAGGCGGTATGCCCTTTCAACAAGTGTAAAACCAGTGCGTTCACTTTTTTGACGTCTGTTGCGTCCTTTAACACCTTGCAGTCCTTTTCCATTTCTAAACAAGTGCAACGATGAACTTGTGTTTTTTTCTGCGGAACATAAAACCTAAATATAAAATAATAATAATTGGTTTTTTGGGGAAAGGAAATGGCGCAGTATCTGTCTCATATATCGTTGGACACCTGAACTGCGCCGTAAGGGAAGGGATAAACGAGGGAGTGAAATAAGAAAGGAAGAGGTGCCATAGTGGAGGGCTCCGGAATAATTTCGACCACCTGGGGATCTTTAACGTGCACTGACATCGCACTTACCTGGTGCCGAGGAAATATAAAAATATACAACTTCAAATTTTGCGCCTGTAGTCTCAACTAAGAAAATCACTAAGAGGAGCATTTTCGAAGCGACAAGAACTAGTACAAGTAAATCTGGCAGTTCGAAATAGAGAATGGCTACATTGTTAGTGTTTCATTGTATCAATTCAACAGCCATCATGACAAGTGAAAATATCATACGTTAAACACTGGGGTGGCGAAGCAGTGTTAACCGATTTTGCCGCGATGGTTATCGATAATGAATTCATGGAGTGTGCACTGCATGTGAGCGTCATGATGTTGCTTTGTGATTTGAGGTCGAGGACTAAAGATGAGGTCTAGCAGGTATTGCGCAACGTTTTTGATTACAAAGGTTGCGTTTCTAGAACGGTGACTTAGCGTCCGATGTCGGCAACGAATCGTTTCTGCTTCCTACCCAGAAAACTTAACATTTTGGTGTGAGGATGCCCATTATAGCCCATCACAGTATGCCCATCATGTAGCACCGTCATGATAGGTGAGGTCCAGCCCTATACGGCCAGTCGAAGAATTTGCGCCATCGTTTTCGCGGACATAGGGAGATGCTGCGGGACATGCACACTCCAGGAGGTAGATGACTGTTCTGTGTTTCACGGTGAACTGGATTCTTAATAAGCGTTCACTTGAGAGTCAGCGCTTGACTGCTGTCTACCTATGTCCCTGCGCTTTTAGCGCTGTTTACCATGCGAGGCAAAGGGGGGAATCCCTCTAGCTAGAGGGGGTGCAGTGGGGAGATGGAGATATGGCTGGTGTGTAGTGTTTTTGTAGAGTAAGGCGGAGGGCTCGTGCTCCTCGCTGGGCTGGACGCTTCACTTAACAGACATCAGATCCCAGAGGAAGCAGGGATAGAGCTGCACTGCTTAAGCAATGAATTCCCCTACCAGCGATAATGCCGGGTGAAGTACAGTCTGGTCTATGACGTTTCACAAAGTGTGGTGTAGAGCCTGTTGCTCAGACATTCCTAACAAAAACGTAGCGTAAAGACGGGACGAAGACAGGCGAGGACAGGGCGGTGCTACATGATGGGCATACTACGACGGGCTGTGATCGGCATCATCACATCAGAATGTTTAGTTTTCTGAGTAGGCCGCACGGACAGGAGCGGCTAAACCAGCGGGAAAAATGAGGGTGTGCCGACTGGAGTGGGTGCAGCACTGGTAAGAAATAGCTCTCGTCACTCCAGCTTTTGTTTTTGAAATTTTACAGGGGGCACCAAAAGTTTGCTCTTGTCGTTTGCGCAACATGGAAACAGGACTTTGCTAGAGATTATGATACTTGTGTTTATACACGACGGAATGTTTGCATTTCTTGCCAATTACTTCCTAATTTATTGGTTTTCATGGTGTAACTGCGGACATTATCCATTCCAATTACGATGACTGCAGCTTTTTAATTCGGCTGCTTTTCAATAAAATGTGAAGCGCTTTCCTTTATTCTTTCTTCAGGAAGTAATCACCTGTATAAGCCCATGAATCAGTTTTTTTCGTTCGAATTTTTATTGAATCGGATAGCGCGTGGTACACAGCGAAGCGAGTTCACTATAGACGCAGGTCATGAGATATAAGAAGACAGGGGGGGGGGGGGGGGGGGGGGAGCGGTGCGGTTTGCTGGGTGGTGCTTACGGGCACTGCACAAGTGTCAGCCATTCAAGTGGCGCTATTGGGTGAAAGGAGCGGTTTGTGACAGGATGTAGAGACACGTCGGCATTCTTGTCGTGCTTAACATCGACTACCGTACACTTACATTTGCATCTGAAGGTAGCAGCCCAAATTTTTCTCTACACATTTAGTAGGCTAATATCGGTTTCAGTTTATTTCGCCACAAATGTATAAAAGATTGACTAAAGACAAGTGGCGAGTAGAGTGGGGAAAAAAGCTGCGTGTTATGGAGCTTGACTAGCTCCGCGTCACCTTGAGTTTGGCAAACAGAAATCGCAAAACTACTCAATCACAACAAAAATTGCACAGCACGTGGAATACTATTCATCACTGGGGAAAGAGAAAATAAATAAGAGGAGTAAAAGAAAACTAAAATGAAATCGAAATAAAAGTGATCAATTTTTTACAACTAAATATGGCATGCAATACATTCGTTCATAATCAATGAGTAATAAACCTTCGTTCATTTCCTATTGCTGGTCTCACGAGGCGCTGTATTAATTGTGAGCATTGCGTTCTGATCATCGTGGGTACAGAGAGCTTCAGCAGAAAGGTGCGCACCCAGTTAGCACAAAGACAAATACGCGGATGTGTCTCATGGGCAAAACCTTTCTAGGCGATGACCATTGAGAACAGCTGAAAAAAAGTCTGATTTTCACTCACGGTTACGGAGAATTCATTTTTGATTGCGAATATTATTTGCCCTTTCTTCTAGAGCTGCGTGCACAGGCGCGGCTCTGTTCAGACCATTCTAATTGCGGGCTTCTCGCCATCCTTTATTTTCTGCGCCACCTGTTAGGATTGCGTCTACTGACATAGCCTGAAACTCTTATGCATGGTCATAGCTGTCTGAAGGCTACCTTCGCGTAGAGTGTGAATTAGTGGCTTTCGGTTAGTAGCTGTTTCACACTGTGTTTGACTCAGAGCTAGCTTTGGTTCCCAGAGACTGCCAAGGAGGGAAGCAACATCTGCATTAAGCATTTCTGAATGTAAAAAAAGGTCAAAAGAAACGCGTCCCCGTTACTGCACTTTGCCGCTTTGAGACGAAAAAGAGGCTTTCAAGATATGAAATACATTTGACTTGTTCTTTGTACCATAATGCCTTCATAGAACCTGCGAACTCTTAAACATGTGTGGTATGAATTGCTGATTGGGGTGGCCAACCCTGTTCCCATATTGAGTTATCGATCAATTCAGTCTGGCCCTACCTTGTGATAGCTGTCCCGGCTTGCTCATCTGGTAGAGCGACTACTCACGTGAAGCGGTGGTCCCGGATTCGAAGCCCGGAGCAGGACGAATTTTTCTTTAACGGCGAAGTTTCCTAAAAGGCTGTATAGTTTTCCTTTGTAGCAGTATGGCTGCGCCTGAGTTGATGCAAATGAGTAACTACTTCTTTATTAGAAATCAACTCTACTTTGGGGGAGTCTCTAAAACATTTGACGAACTTTGTTCCCACTTCAAGTTATTGATCAGTTAACTCTCGCCCTCCCATATGCTAGCCATGCCGGTTAGCTGTATGCTCTATAGTATCCCTGTCATGCACGTAAAAACTGTAAATATGGTCAGTGGTCTGAACTTCTTCCTGGTAACACTTCGTCCTAAAGCACCCATCCCGGGCCTTGAAAGGTAAACTACTCCCTTTGGAATTAGCAGAAACGCTTTAATTTCCAATCTTAGACTTAGCCGTGCTAGAGAGCTCCAGCGTTAGCTTATCCAGCATTTTCTTTTAGCAGTGTAGATTTTCAGAGCATCGCACTTTAGGTTTCTAGGTTGTCAAACTATCCGTTTCTTCACTTTGATATTGGTATTTATTATGAAGCATCTAGTTCTTCGCCGCCGTGTATTATCGATACATGGAGGATCATAGTCGGCCTGACATGCTCACTGCAGGGCGAAGACCTCTCGAATATATCTCTAATTAGCCCTGTCCTTTAAGTTGTCCAATTAACCAAATTAACACCGGCAAACTTCTTATCTCATGCGCCCACCTAACTTTCTTCCACCCTGTGCTATGCTTGCCTTCTACTGGAATCCATTACGTTACTCTTAAGGACCATCGGTTATCTTGCCTTCGCACTGCATGGTCGGCCCACTCCCTTTTCTTCATCATGATTTCCACTAGCATATCAATAAATTGCGTTTGTTCTCTGACCCACTCTGCCTTCTTTCTATCTGTAAACATTACACCTCTCATTTTCCTTTCCATAGCTCGCTGAGTGGTCCTGAATTTAAGTTGAACACTTTTCGTTATCCTTCACGTTTCCGCCCCATAGTTCAGTACCGGTGAGGTGAGCTTTTATGTACTTTTCTATTGATACTGATACAAATACTACATCGGTATAAGTACCTGAAAATTCTTGCCACACATCATTTCTCATTTCATATGCCTCATCCGTTCTTCATACTGCGTCTTGCTTTTTGCCTTACAAGCTTAAAATGTTGACCAGCTCATATCACTTTGAACTGTTTCATTAGCAGTGTCTCCATGTGTCCCCAAGGTAAGTGTACCGACTATCATCTGCTTTATTTCAAGTGAACAAATTAGGGCAGATCCCAAGCACACCACCGCATTTGCGAACGTCAAGCCCGTACCATTGCGCCTTCGCAAATTTCCCGAAGAACTTCATGTTTGTTATATCCCCAGAATTGCGCGACTCATGATGACAGTTGCTTTTTTTTCCTTCCTTTATATTTTCCTGACCTTGGTCTCACACGTAATCTCTGCCGTCATTTATTTATATAACAAGGTACTTGTACGTCTTAACTATAGGTAACTAATTTTTGTAGTTTGTTCGTACCAGGCTCATCATTATAATCGATGAATTCACGCTTTTTCAACGCTATATGTCAGTCCTAAAGCCACCGTCTCTAATCCTAAAGCCACTGTCGTAATCTAGAAGAGCGATATCATCGGCATATATCAGTTCCGGTATGCAATTTGTCTCTTTGTTTTGCAATGGAAGCGCTACCTGTGATAGAATGCCCACAGATATAGAGACGAGGAAAAGAACGACGAACGGAACAACTGCTTTTGAATTTTATTTTTCAGACAGGAAAACTTTTTTAAGGAATTGGGGGGGGGGGGGGTGTTCTACCATAATTAGTGCTTCCATTGCGAAACTGCTGTACCAACTAGCCCTATTCGGGCTTAATTAACTGGAGCCGTGTTACGGAACTGTCAAATAGCAACGTTGCCAAAACGTGTCAAAAACAGGCCAATTAGCTTCGCTCCTATTGGTCGGTCGTGACCGGCGGCCATATTGCGTTTTTGTGTCATGGGTGGCTTCAGATTACGTCACGGATATGGCAGAAGTGATGACGTTGCGCACTCAATTATACAGGCGCTAATTGACAGTTTTTTTGTGACAGCCTCGAGACGGTCAATTTGACCGCTGCGTTTTTGACAGGAAATTGCGCCGGCGTAAGCGGCGATACGTGTGAGGCGGCTGCGCCGGTGCGAGCAACGGCGAAGGAAAGCGCACGAAGACACGTTTGATTATGTTTAGCTTGCCGGACAAGCTGTTTCGACGCCTTTTTCGACTGGAGAAGCAGACCATGGAGTGACTGCGCGACGAAGTCACCGATGATCTGGGAGGATTGCGTGCGAGCGCGCAGTCGGTGAGGTGGCAGGTGCTCTGTGCACTGCGATTCTTTGCTACCGGCGGCTTTGAAGCTGCCGTTTATAACAAGGCGGACGTCAGCATCGCACAACCGACGGTAAGCAAATCCGTGCTGGAGGTGTTAGAGGCGATCTGCAAATTTAGCGAGCAGAAGGGATGGGTTCCCGAGGTCACCTCTGTGTCACAGGTACATATAAATAAAACACTCTTATGCTGCGAAATCAATTTGTTTTTTCGCAGAAAATCGCACTTCGTGGTCATCTTCTGTTCCTCAATAGAAACTAAACAGACAACCACACATCACATACTGCAACATCTTACCTTTTGGCATCTTTCCATCCATCGAAAGAGCCGAACAACGCAGACTTCCACAAGTTGTCTTCTTCGATTTCATACCAAGCGCTTCTTGCAAGTTTGCTCGGTAGGCGCGTAGCCTGCACTGAATTCGTCCAACTTTTTTCTGCGCACTTAGGTCAAGAGCACAGTAGCTTGGTTTGAGTCGCCGCGTAAAAACAATAACACGGTATGGAATCGGCGGCTTTCGTGCAAAGCGACTTGACGTTTTACCGCCGTCAGCGCATCCCTGCGGCAGCAAAAGTTACCCACCAGCAAATTTAATAGCAAAAAATGGAACGCTTTTTGCTTTGCTTAATATTTTCAATGTTTCAACTCAATGTTTTGGCAAAATAAATAAATAGTTATTTTGATCGCTGCGTATTTCTTAAGTCTCTTTACAAAAATTTAGCAGACGGTCCCTCGGGGCGTAATTGGCTGATTCCTCTTTGCGTCAAGCGGTGACGTCTCATCGTATCGTCATTCTAACGTCACTGCCAATAACTTTTGACATTGACTTTTCTGTTATATGGCCCCTGGTCTCCATTTGGTCTCTTCGCTTCCCAGTCCGCCTGTATCTATCCCTCGTTCAATCTATCTGATAGAGAGCATAAATAGCACCACGATAAACGACATCATTCCTTCAGACCCTTGTTACCGCAACTCATTTGGCGGCTTGGAGTTGACAGCTGAGTTGTTCACCTTGTAAACGTATTTTAATAAACTTATTCAGCGAGAGACTTTATTTTAAGAAATATTGGGGCCACGAAAAGGGGTATTCCTCCCATCTTCATGATGGGCCAGTCCTACGCCGGAGGCAAGGTGGCCGACCAGCAATTATGTTCGGCGACCTATTCGGACCTTCTTGTGACCCGGAGTTCAACTTTACGTTTCAGTATGAGCAGGACAGACAAATATTCGCCGAACCACACAAATCCTTAAGCAAACTGCAACAAATCTGCTGGAGGCAACTGCTGACAAACACATTCTTTAACCTGCACATGTAGTCAGAATAGCTCTCCGAAGAGTTCAGTCCCGTCTGTTCTCTTTGTGGGGACCCAAAAGCAAACACTCCTCGTTTCTCACGCCAGCTTCGTCGCTTGCAACACTTGGCGGGCCGACACTTCTCCCCGCAATCCTGCAGTATCTGATCGTTATCAAACTCCTGTAAATCGTTCCTACAAACACTAACAGACTCCTAAAATATGCCTTAGTAAACGCTAATCGACTTTTACCAAAATCAGAAGAATTATGCGTTGATATTCACTATAAACTGAATACTAACAACTCGCTTCTAATAGCGTGTTTTAATTAAAAATGGCACCAGCCAAACATGCCTTCTCTTTTAGGTTCCTCACCAATTTCCTGGAAAGGAGGCAACTGTCTGCCTAGAATACATAAACGACATTACTGGTGCTCCTGGTAGCTTGTTTATTATCGCTTCCGGATGTTGGCGAAAACATCATTTAATGAAGAAATTTGTTCACGATGGTCACATTCTTAAGCGATTTTTGTTATATCTGTCAAACAGTTGCCTTGAAAATTGGTTTTCTGGAAAGTGGCGCAGCAACTGTCTCACATACCTCGGTGGACACCATAACCGCGCCGTAATGGAAGGGATAAAGGATGGAGTAAACGAAGAAAGGAAAATATTTCAGGGGCACTTACGTCTGCTTACGTGGAGGAATGAAAATGCATGGAACTTTCTAGAACTAGAGTTTTTTCCACCACGCCAGTATGCGTCCCATTTCTTTTTCTTTTTTTTCAGTCTTGGCGTCCAGGTGCTATGTCGACGGCCGCGGCTGTTCTGATATCCAGGTGTTATGTCGTCGTCCGTGGGTATTATGACGTCCAAGTGCAATTTTTGCGTTCGATTAATTAACTAATTCCAATTCATCAGCAAATTTTACTGACGGCAAGATGTCACAACGCACTATGTAAAAAGATTTTTCACATTTATCTTTACGGGAAGACACAATCCTGCTGAGAAGCTTTTGCTGACGCCACATAAGAAAGTGTAATTTTATCGTTTAATTAACTAATTAAAACTCATGAACCAAAGTTTTCCCACAGGAAGCTTTCAAAACTCACTATCTAACGCAATTAATCTTTATTCAGATTTATTTTTATGGCACGACACAATCGTGCGGAGAAGGTTTTGTTTACGCAACATAGCCGTATAATGCTTTCGCATTAAATGCAGGTGCCGTAGTGGAGGGCTCCGGAAAAAGTTCGACCACCGGGGGATCTTTAACGTGCAGTTACATCGCACAGCACAAGGGCATTTTTTGCGTTTCGCCTCCATTGAAACGCGGCCGCCGCGGTCGGGTTCTAACCCGTCTACTCCGGATCAGTAGCCGAATGCCGTGACCTCTGAGCCTCTGCGGCGGGTCCAAATAGTTGCATTCATAGGCGTCTTTTTAACTGCTGTTTGCTTCGCCGCGTTATTTTAATAGATATTGCTGTTTCCCTGGGCTCTCACCTTCCTAGCTTTCTAAAGAATGCGCTGTGCAGGGAATAGGTGACTTTTAAGGGCAGCGCTCGACATTCAGGTGTTTTATTTCTGGAAAAACTTCATGTATGAAAAATTTCATGTATTAGCTTCATTTCTGAAGATTTTTTTTGAATTTATAACTTTCAGGCGTGATTAAACCTTTGAAAGGTACTTTACTCTCTGCGAAAGCAGCCGCTCTCACGTCATGGAAAATTCGTTCCCAACCGACGTCAGCATGATCTATTTTAGGATTTAGCACGCGGCGTGTACGAAAACAAAGTTTCCACACAAGAGCTGCGCGATTTCGAAGTGCGTTGACGTGCGAAGACAGTTATAAAGGTCACATTTGGAATAGCATTTATTTATACTGGAAGTACTTACACCGCTTTATAATGAAATAAACGATCAGTAAAAAATAAAAAAAAACACTGCCGACGTTTGTGTATAAAACCCCGCAGGAATCATTCATCCCGTAAAATACGGCCCTCCGTCTAAGAACGCCTCGTTGTCTCCAGTGCAAAGAGGATGCATTCGACAATCGCCTACGTTTTTGTGTCTGCGCTGGCACTCTTTGCAGCTCTGCATGGTGAGTTCTGCGTTAAAATCTCTCATGAGTTCTTTTTTAATTCTCTGGCGCGAAATATTTTATAGAAGCCGTCATTAGGAACCATAGCTTTTGCAACAACTAATAATAAAAGCTTATCCAGAAAGTGCCCTTGTTTTAAGCTATGCACTTTCATTATTTCAGATCATAGTGTTTATTAGAAACATATGGCCTGCCTTCGGTCAAGAGCGTGGCCACACTGTAGAACGACTTCGCCCTTTCGAACTGTGTGCTCTAGAATTCTAAGGCAGCTTGAGCATGCGGTGTGAGCAATTTCCTTCTTTGAGCCTAATACTAGTGTTGTCTGATACTGCCCAAAGACAGCTATAATCAGCAGCTAACGATATTTTTCATGACGCGGCTTTAATTTAGTGAACCAGTGCTGTCTGTCACAAACTTGGCTTGTTTAAACCGTATTGCCCGGAGTAGCTATATTTTTGGAATACGGACTACCAGATCAGCAATTTAATTCAGGATCGCACAGCGAGACAGGTGGAAAACGTGAGCGTAGTTTTGTTTCAGTTCGAAATAAAACAGCAGGTTAGAATTAGTTGAGTGAATTATCAATATTTTGCCGGTCGGTGCCTTCTTACTTTCACCCCCGCCTGCGCACTTATTTTAGGGGAGGTAACGGAATAATTTAAACCGTGCTCCTGAGTGTTTCCTGCGCTAACATCATGGACCTTTTTCGGTGAAAAATCCGCGCTCTCTGTGTCCGCGTGAAGCACCCACAGCTCATCGCCGCTAAAATATTGGAGCAGACCGGGGCACGTTTTGGAGATATCGCTGAGGTAAAACTTCCTAAAATAATATTATTATCATTTTCGTTGCCTTCTCCTGAAAATAAGACCTTTTTATTGTATGTTCTCTCGAGCCACGATGTTAACATTAAAAACAGAATTCCTAACTGGGGTTGAAATTTACTTATTCACTTACGAAGCCGACGTGGAAGAAACTTTGGGAACGGTGCAGACACAAGCTGGCCATTGCGTGAGCTAGTGTCGTGGTGTTGGAAGTCTTTGAATGTGCTTGAGCATACAAGGGAAGGGACGAGGCGGGCTCGTTATGGCATGCATGGCCGAAGCCAACATTCACTGACACTAAGAAGTAGAGGGGTTTTTTGTTTTTTTATATTTAGAGACGCTTATCAGTGGGAGATGATTAGGGCAATAATGTTTTCAAGATAATTGATGAGAAACCAGAAGAAAAAACAGCAGTCCTGCTTCTGATGGCATCCGAAACAACGACCTCCGGTTTCGATTGTCGGCGGGTTGGCGGCCACTTTTGTAAGACGTTATAAACTTGAACACTTGAAGGAGTAATGCTTAGCGGGGCAGCCGACCGCAGGGTTTGCACAGATTCGCAAGCCAGCAAAAGAAGGATGGTTGTGACGACTGTATGAGTACATAAAGGTACGAACGAAATCGTTGTACGCCGAAAACAAGGGCAATCGACTCTGTCACAGTGTAAATGCATTCAAACTTGCCAGAGGTGCGACTTACATAAGCGACACGTGCTGATTTCCTTCGTGCGTTAGATGAGCACAGCACCCAAGCCGATTCCGCTGGCGTCAATGTTGAGTTCAGTGGCCGCTGTCAGGAATAATAACTGGCGCAATATTGGCCCCGAGGTAACGAGAAACTTGAGTTGGCAAAACGCGGAGTCGCATTCGAGAGTCCACTGAAAAAAAGTGTCTTTCTGCAAGAGATATGTAAGCGGATAGGCTTAGTAAGAAAACTTCGGAACGAGGCGCCGAAAGTACGAGCAAAGTCTTTGGAACCTCCTGAGCTCTTCCAGCGATTTGGGTTCTTTGACACTGCTGGCAGCTTCAGTATTCCGCGGGTCGGGCCGGACACCATCGTTGTAAACCAGATGATTAAGCATATTAATTTACCGTTCACCGAAGCGACACTTCTTAGAGTTAAGCACGAGGCCCACTCTCTCTATGCAGCCAAGGATAACGGCTAAGTGGCTGTTATGTTCGGCGAAGGTCCTTCAAATAACAACATCGTCCAGATAACACATACAAACTCGCCACATCTGTCCACGTTAAAGCGTATCCATAAATCGTTCAAAAGCGGCCGAATGGCACAGGCCCGAATAGCATCAGAATAAACTGACGCAACCCACCAACGGTGACGAACGCCGTCTTCCCTTTGTCAGTCAGGTGCATCGGGATCTGCCAGTAATCGCACCGTAAATCAGCGGAGCAAAAGTAGCAGTCTGAGTGAAGGTGGTCGACGGCATCATCAATGCGCGGAAGCGTGTATGCATAGTTCTTTCTGACAACGTTAAGGCGGAGATAGTCGACATAAAATCGCCATGTGCCATCTTTCTTTCGGTCGAGGATCGCTTCAGTTGTCCATGGGCTCAATATTACTCAATATTACTGTTCCAAAATACGAGGCGCCTGGGAGATACGTCTTTTTCAAGAAGATTTGACTAACCCAGTAATGATATTTTTGTGGACCTGCAAGCGAAGCATAAAACATGTTATTGTGTGCCTACAATGCTAATTTTAGCGAAATTTTAAGAGTAACGCTAATTTCTTTAAATTCTGATTATATTCAAAGTTTATTATTGATTATGATTAATTTATATATTCATGTAGAGTTTTTATATGGTCATAGCTTTCATCTGCTGATATTGCCTGCTGTTGTCACGCCAGCTTGATCATTGACTTGACATGATACTTTTCTGATTCATTTGCAGGATAGATGCCATTAGCATAATATTATTATAATTTCTAGTGCTTGATGAAAGCCACTACCCCCGCTATAACAGACAGGCAAGAACTGAAGGTAGTGTAACGGAAGTCAATATCCCTTAGAAGACATTCTAATTGCTGCTCGGAACTTGTCGATGGTCTATTAGCATTTTGGGTCCACGCCAACAGTCAAAGACTAGCTTTGGCACATGAATACGCTACTGGTTTTATTTATTGTTGGACTGAAGAATTTATTGTTGTATTATTTATTGTTGGAAATCGAGAGCTTGAACCAGAGGAGGACCATTTCAGTTTTGAAAATACTAACGTTTCGCAATTTTTCAGGGCACTCAAGAAGGTTCAATACCTTTTTGCTCTTTCATGTTGTGTTTTTTGTTGTATGAATTGTGTTGTAAATGTTTTTTTTCTGTTTTATTTTATCCTCCTAAAATTTGTCGCTACAGGTGACCTTATGAATATTAGAGGCTTGAAAGGAGTGATTTAAATTTTAAAAAAGTCTATAGTGGTCGTCAACTACAGTTTCAATAAATATTCCGAAAATTAAAATAGTTAGGTCACAACAGCGCGTAATTGATCCCAAAAGAAGCAATTTTAACTGTCTACTGATAATCTTGGTCAAGTAATATGATTTACTTTGTGTTTAGAAAACGTGAGTAAAATATTAGTTATCAGTTTATATTGACTTCCGTTTACTGTGTGCGCAAGCTTTACCTTGGAAGTGTGTTGTTCTTTCGGTTTTTCTAATGGTGAGTTTTTGCAAACCATAACGAGTCCATATGAATTTTACAACAATTCGTTTTCCGACAGTCTTAAAGCCTGCTCTGACATATCCTTGCAATTATGTAATGATCAATGTTAAAATTAACATATTACTTTGCCGTAATATTTTCTGCAGGTTCAACATCAGCTCGCAATCATACGGAAGGTGAGTCCGCAAAACCATCGTCTTCCTATATGTGAAATCGTACAGATTAAAACGGAAGCTGCTGTCCCTATACATGCCCAAGAATATGCTATGTAAAGATGCCATTCTCCTAAACAACCCCATATATGTATAGCGTTAAGTGGAAAATTTTACATGTACACCACACCAAATACTTTATTTGAGTTAGGGCACCTAGAGTGGGCCGAACTGGACGTGCACTAACCAACCTACTTCCCTAATTAGATCTCAACCAGGCAGTGAGGCATAATTATAACATTTGTACTGTCTAGTGCAGTACAGCCAGCCTAATAAACAGCACCACCCGTTTAGCAGAAGTATGTGGCGGTGTACGTATTTGATAACTACAAATTTCATCGAATACCATTTACTTTTCTTGCCCTATAAGAATAATAAGTGCTTTCGAAATAAAGAAATAAAAATAAACAGCGTGAAGTTCTACGGCGCGCGATGGAATACCAACCTGGCGCTGCCACTTTTTTCTTCTCTGGCGTGGGGGGAGTTCTTAATAAAAGGCTTTTTAGCGGTGTATTAGTTACGTAAACAGCTTCGGATGATAACTGAAGTAAATAATTGAGCATAATAGAGTTTATTACAAGCACATTCTGTGATTCCGCCAATGTCTCAAAGTTCGGCGTGGTGGAATTGCTAAAGTTCTTCAGCCATTCAGTTTTTTTTGTCATATATGAGGTTCTAAATAAACACACGCGAATTTCAAGATTTTTTCAATTGTGAAACATAATAAATGTTTCTATAGGTTAAGCGATTTGCTTTAATAGAGCATGGAAGCTAAAAAATTAAGTACGCAAGAAGGAAAACGCTCTTGTCAATTTTCATATTCGCAGCTTTTGCCTACGCGTTCCTGCGTAGACCGAAGGCTGCGAGCTCCGGCTCTAGAGTACTTTTCTTTCCTGCTCCCTGTGGTCACAGCACGCGCGCCATGTCCTTTCTGTTGACCGCTCCATCCAACGTGGCCATGATGTCCATCCCTCCCAAACACTGTGCGCCTAGCTGCTTGAGGGAGCTCCATAGCAGTGCCCATAGAAATTCTGGGCGCCAGAGCAGCAGGATTGGGCGCCTAAAGAACCTCAGTGTTACAGTAGAATGGAGGCAAGGCTGCTACGGCGTTGTCTTCGTGCTAAACTACTGAGAGGACGCCTTCTGCCACGACCTGTTCCAAAAGAGAAGTCTCAAGACAATCGTTAAACTGCACTCTGTCAGTAAAGTTTTCACTCGATGAAGAATGCCTCTCAAAGCAGGAAGATTGGCCACGGCCGAGTCGATGAGTTTGCTAGCCTCGTTGCGCAGAATAGTGCAAAAAGCTCGACTGGCACAACGCCTTATACGCAGTGCATGATTTTTCGATTAACGGCTCATTTTCACCATGTCGGCTCCATTGTTGAGTCCAGCATTTTAGCGCCGCAAATTATAACGAACGACCCTGAAATCAGGCTTAGTTCCGGGCATTGCTGCCACGTTTCGATGAAGCCGAAACGCATGAGTCGGCCGCGTGCTGTGTGATGACTGCGAATATTAAGGGACGTCAGGTGGTTTAAATTATTCAGGAGTCCTCCACTGCCACGTCCATCACAGGCCTGCGTCACCTGGCAACGTTAAACCCAACATTTATTTTTATAAATCCACGTCTACCTACTTTCATCTCCTTCTGCTACTATGGCGCTCCCTTCAAATCTCTGCAGTTAATAAGGGCATGCAGATTGGCAATTAGCCTGCCGTATTTCGAGCGCTAAAATCTTGTATCTTCCTTAAGCGCCAGGCGCCAATCTTCAAGCACCCGCCACGAGAATGTGACGTTTCGTGAGCAGCTCGTGTGCGACGATCACACACCTGAATATCGGGCGACGAATAGCCTTCTAATTGATTCATTTCAAGGACCTTTATCTAATCATTCTCCCGAGGCAAGCGGTTCTAAAGCGCTGACGCTTAACAGGACACTGAGGACAAATTGACGTCTATCATTCGCCGATGTGATCGCTCTGTCAGAAAGATACCACGATCTCTCACGGCAGCGATTGAGTACACGGCGCACAGATGAGAACTTATCAAGTTTGATAAGTGTCATTGATTCCTCGTTGCTCCATGAGACCCAAGAATTTCCGCGTGAGGAGATCCAACGGCAGCTTTCATTGATTTCTTGCTCCCAGGGCTCATCATGTCCGCTTGCTTCCGCTCTCATCATCCAACTCGTCATCAGCCGGACAATGTTTACCGCATGGCAGATGCTTAATTCTCTCATATATCTCCAATTAACCCTGTCCTGTGTAGCTTCGGCCACCCTACCCTCTCAAAATTCATAATATAATCCGCCCACCAAACTTTTTGCCGCCCCCTGCTACGCTTCCGTTCTCATCGAATCCAGCCCGTTCCCTCAACGAGCACCGGTTATATTGTATTCGCATAACATCCCCTGTCTAAGCCCATTCCTTCCCCTCAACTTCGACTAGTTTATCATTAACACGCGTTTCTTCCGTGACCCACTCTGCCCTCCTCTTCTCTCTTAACTTTACACCTAGCACTTTTTTTCCATAAGTAGTTGCATTGTCACTAACCCTATTTGTTCGCGGTGAGTACCAGTAAAATGCGCCTGTTGAACACTTTCCTCTTGAGGGATATTGCTGATATTCATGACCTCGGAGAACCTGCCAGATGCGCTCCAACAAGTTCTTATTCTCATAGTTATTTCCTTCCCGTGATCCGAATGTACGCTCACCACCTGCCCTAAGCAGATGCATTTCCTTACTGCTTCCTGCGCTTCGCTACTGATTGTATACTACTGCTCGCATCCGAGGCGGTTGCACATTAGTCAAGTTTTCTGCATACTAAATTTTACAACCACCGTCCTGCTCTGCTTGGGTAAGTCATTGATCATGTTTTGCAATTTATCTCTTGAGTGACATAGCAGCCAAAAGCCATCAGCGACTTAGAAATTACTAAGTATTCTTCGTTAAATTTAAACCCCCATTGGTTCCAATCCATACCTCTAGATATCTCCTCTAAACAGGCGCTTAATAGCATTGGCGAGATCGTGTGTTCCTTCCTGACACACTTCATTATATTAATTTTATTGCTGACGTTATGGAGGACTATGGTGACCGTGCACCCGTTAGAGCTATCTTCCAGCTTTTTACATAAGGCTGTTCTAGGCTTCATTTGGAAATGCCTGAATGACTGTTGAAGTTTCGACTCTGTAAATTGCTCTCTCGTAATCTGTGAAGGCCACACTCTTATATATATATATATATAGGACGTGCTACGTCCACCGCTAAGACGTGGGTGGCACTGGTAAACACTCTCAAGGTTCGCTTACACGCAAAACATAAATACCCACGAGACAGCAGTTTGGACAGCCGTCGCCGTAGCTCAGTTGGTAGAGCACCGGACGCGATATTCAGAGGTCGTGGGTTCGGATCCTACCGGCGGCATGGTTGTTTTTTCTGCTGCTTTATGAGTAATTTTCTTTAAACCAATTGATTGGCATTACAAATAAAAAATTTAGAAACATTCCCCTATGCACCTTGGTTTCAGTGATTGTAGGCTTCCTTACTATATATATATATATATATATATATATATATATATATATATATATATATACTTATGAAAGGAGCCAACAGTCACCGAAACCAAGGTGCATAGGAATGCTGAATTTTTTTTATGTGTAGTGCTGATCAATGGGATAATAATACTTATATTAATATAACTGTTTAAAGAAGATTACTTAAAAAACAGCAGAAAAAACAGCCAAGCCGCCGTTGGGATCCGAACCCACGACCTCCGATTATGTCGCGTCCGGTGCTCTACCAACTGAGCTACGGCGACGGCTGTCCAATCTGATGGTCTCGTGGGTATGTATGTTTGTTTATTTTGGGTGCAAGCGAACCTTGGGAGTGCTCACCAGCGCCACCCTCGTCCATAGCGGCGGACGTAGCACGTCCTGTATTACCATATATATAAGTGACGTGGAGCCTCACACACACACACACACACACACACACACACACACACACACACACACACACACACACACACACACACACACACACACACACACACACACACACACACACACACATATATATATATATATATATATATATATATATATATATATATATATATATATGTGTGTGTGTGTGTGTGTGTGTAATATATATATATATTAGTGATCCCCTTAGGCAACGTTGGCAACGGACCAGCTGCATCCCACTTGGCATTGATCCTAACGCTTCCCCTCACCCACGCTATACGGCATGTCATCCAGGGTCATACCACAGCCGGTGTTCCTTGTGTCTACTAGGGAAGCCACCTGACTGTTCCACTCACGTATGGCGAAGCCGTCTCTCGGTCTGAAGTAAGCTTCCTTTCTTATTAGCTGCCTCCCACCATTCAGATGTCTGCATTCCCATGCGTTGTGCCACAAGCCGTCACCCGCTGTCGCAGAGGAGATAACCGCTCTGTATTTTGTGCCTGCGGCATCAGTGGCCATATCGCGCGCTGGTGCCGACGCCGCACGCTCCCGGCGTGCAAGCCACCGCTACCAGCCTTCTATGCTCCCGGGCAAAGTGCTGTCTGGTCATGCTAGACTTCTCAGTCACAGCCAACGTCACTCAACAGCACTTGCCTACTCTACATCACTTCCGGTCCATCTCAACCCGTCGTTCGCGTGCCCTGATGCGGCACCGCTGCAGCCCAGTCCCGACAGGAAACCATTAGCTGCAGCTCCCGAAGCAAGAACTGCGCTTCTGTACACATTTGAAAGCCCTCCTCTGTGGCCTGGCAATGTTATTCACCTTTGCGTCGAACCAGTTGCTACATACGCCCTTGGTGATAATGGCGCCGCCATTTTCGTCATCGAAGCTCGTCTTTGCGTTTGTTCCGTAATGTAGCCACTCCGGTGTCTTGTGTTTCCCCGTGTACTGCGACAGCGCACCCTGTCCAGCCTATAGTGTGCAGGTCTCGGGTTTAGACTCCGAACAGCCTGTACATGTTGACTTCGTTTTACTACGCTATCGCTCCTGTGACGTCTTGCGATTTCTTTTCTGAGCTCCATGCTACTGCCGACGGCATGTGCGAGCTGCCACTGGACGCCGCGGCGCGTTTCTTTGGGAAACGCAGTGTTACAAAAATGCTTACATGCCTGCACAATCTTTCATCGTCTCCAGACTCTCTTGTGATTCTTTTTCTAATTTTACTGTGTTGTTCGCTTCTTCCAATGCGTTTGTTTCAAGCAGTTCTGTTCCCTCCCACTTGCTGTGCTCACTGAGGATCACTTCTTCAACAGAATGAGTCTGTGATACGTTTCCTTCTCATTTTAGATTACGGGCTGTATCTGCCTCGGACGCGCTGACCAAGCTGACTCGAACCTTATAAACCCTTTCCAGCCTGCATCAAAATGTTCTGACGCTGAATGCCCTTAGCCCTTTTCGTCCTGCCCCAAACTCGGTCACTTTATCCGTTTTTGCGAACGCTCTACATTCCAGATTAGGTGCGATCACATGCTTGCATTACTGAGCTAGTTTCATCAATGTTTCGACTTCCAGTAAGCATGCTTACGCCGCACCACGACTATTACCCGTTACATCGACACCGTTACACACTCCGCATTACGGCATAACCCTTGCAGTGTCTTCTCTAAATAGCTTCGGCTACTCAAGGAAGAGGCCCGCTACACGTTACAGCGCTACGTCATTCAGCCGCCCAAGAGACATTGACCTTCACCGGTCATCCATGTGACTAAAAGACGACGGGTTTATAGGCTTGTCTGTCGATTATTGTTGGTCAACATGATCACGCGTAACGATGTTTACCTGCTGCCCAGCACTGATGATGCCCCAGACTGCCTCCAGGGTGCGGAATTCTTTTCATCTTTGGATTTACGCTCAGGACACTGGCGAGGTTCCAATGACCGACTTAACTGTCCGGAGACAGCCTCTGTGGCTACGGATGGGATATTTGAATAGAATGTCACGCCGTTGGGGCTGTGCAACGCTCCTGCAGCAGTTTGTTTTTTTGTGTAAGCTATATGAGTCTTATTAGGAGACAATACCGGCGTGTGTCTTTGAGTAGCCGCGGTATTTTTCCTCCGGCGCCTGCATCTATCTGAGCGCGAGTACCGCCCATTGACGACAGGCGGGAGGGAAAATATGCCTCGGCACAGAGGCGGGCGGAACGACGCTCTCAGGCGAGCAGTGGGTGGGGAGGATGGAAAGCGGGCCGGAAAACGAGCGCGCGTCATTGGCTGATCCAATGCTGTGTGCCAAGTACGCCGAAATGGGCAGAATCCAACTAACGTAAAAGCATAAAAAAAAGAATCATAAGGGAGGACGCCAGCCAAATGAATGCGAAGTGTAAGTGCAGGAAACGCAGCGCATAAAATCATTAGCAATAAAAAAGAACTTCCAATAGGAAGCCAAGTGTGACGCATTTTTCAAGCAATGGTATGCGCCAAGAGGGTGCAGCAGTAAATAAAAAACCATCACACTAAAACCAATTCTTATTATGTTACTCGTTGCATTTCACCATCTCATCGTTATTATTTGTGTGTGTGTGTGTGTGTGTGTGTGTGGTGGAAGCATCTTGGCTTTTTCACACGGGTGTATTAAACTGAAAGCGCATTCTATTTATGCAGCTCGTCGCATCAGACCATCCAACCACCTGCTGATTATTTTGGGCAGTTGCAGTGGTTTGAGCTTCTCGCTCACCTTGGAAAAACTGAAAAATGCAACACTAGAAAAGCGGGTACCCGAAACGTGCATAATATTAGGAGCTATTCCTGTGATTCTCAGTACCTGCTTATATAGCGGTTTTGGAAAGTTTGAGAAAGAGTGCTCAGTTTCAGTGTTATGCAGTTTCGCTTTCTCAGGACTCTCGTTCTACCTTTTTAATTCTTTTTTCTTGAGGGGAGGGTTTTAACCGACTTGTACGATCATCCGTAGCGCACTCTATATATCTTGTTGCCCGATCATACATACGTACCTTAACGCATTCCTGTTATCAAATTAGACATGAAATGGCAAATAAAGCTTTATTTCTGTTTTTCCCATGTGAAAGGGCTACTGAGTACTATGGTAGTATGTACTGCATCATATCTTTTCTGCGCTGAGTGATGTTACTAGATTTACAAGCGAACTCTTTATGAAACAAGACCAGCCATGCTATATTTTATGCGACGCTGATTTTTGTAAAGAATAAGTGAACAAGTGGAACTTAGCAAACTGCTACTCTCCGCGTCATCTGCTGAATCTTTCAAGCAATAATTACGAGCATCAGTAGCACCTGTCAGTTTTCCTTTTTTTCTCCTTACGGATGCATTTCAATAGCTCTTTTTTTAGATGCCTGTTGTAAAAAATCATAACGTTTTATCTCTAATATTCTCTGCAGATAATACTACTGAGGATTATTATTATGACCGTAAGTATGCCATACCAATTTATAATATTGCATGAGGAATGGTAATAGTACAATTTTATGTTCCCCGATCCATTCTGGGTTCTTCGTTTTGTGACGGTACTCTGAACGGATGCCTTCCTTTTTAGGCGATTAAGGTAATTAGTTTCTGGCTTTGATCAATTTAATCTAGCTTTGCGATTATCGATGTTGCTCTAGACGTGTTTATTTTTATTATCGCATGTAGTCATTTTCAAACGGTGCTGTCTCTTTTCGGCGTTGTGAAATAGTCGTAACTTAAGTCCAGAATACTTGTGCGGAATGTTGTTCACGAGAGAACATCAAGGTGGGTACGCAACACCAACTCACGATCAATTTGAACTCAACAGTTTTTTGGTTTGAAAACTTCTTCAGGCGTATCAAGGCAAAACTGGAACGCTTAAGTCAAGCACGTCGGTGTACGCGTTTTCTGCGTAAAAACTATGTAGCTGCAGTAATGCAGATTCGATAATTATACATTCTCTACCGCTTTAATTTCTGATATGAAATAATTTATCTTAGCTCCTCCTCTGCGTCCTTTAGTGATGCCTTATTTAAATCTTTCTCTAAAGAGGACCGTTGCTACCGAATGTTCTGCCTAAATGTGTCACGAGCCTCCTCTTTTTGGAGACCCATAAATATCCCGGGATTAGGTTGCTACCGCGATCAGCAGTGAGCTCTGCGTGGCAGTTACTTCGCCGATAGCGAGTTCAGTTATTGTTGCTTCATTTGGTGTAAGCTTCGACCGTTAATGTATCACATCGGTGACATTCGGAGAGCATAGGTTGCGTGCCCAACTTGATTAATGGAAAAAAAAGGACGGTCAATTGCGCTCTCTTATGTATGGCGTCGTTACGCTCATTGCGCTGGGCGCAAATAGAGCGATGTCTCCCGATTCGCGATATGCGACACGCTGTGCCGAGCACCTTTGTCGCGTGCTGACGGATCAGAGATTCCGTTCGGCGACTTCTAGTACATTTCACCATCAACATAAAGTGTTTGTTTTTATTGAGCAAGCTGATCACTTTAGCAACAGATCTACTACTTTGGAAGCACAGATGTGCCCAAAATATTACGAAGCGCGCTTCGGCGTTTAAAATTTTCTCATGCGTTCCGTAGAAGAGATGTTATCGTTTACTGAATTCATAAGCGAGTAAACGAGCGGCATGCGCCGCAGATGTACTTTCTAATTTTTCCTGACATTATTCTGATCGATGTAAGCTTCAGATTGAACTAATTTTTTTCTGATTCAAACCTTTGCCTAAGTGCCACCATATCACGCAGAACAGAGCTGAGATAGGCGATACGTGGTATCTTATTATTTATTACTATACCTTGAAGGCCCTAGAGGGGCGTAAATGAAGAGTGAAGAATAATAAAAAGTGAAGTCATAATGCAACAAAACGAGAACAAAATGTAATATAGCACAGAGAGAGCGCAAGCTTATACAGAATGCAAGATCAGGTTAAGTAAAGAACTAGAATTTTAAACACAAATTTTATAAGGGCTGGTTTAAATAAACACGTGTCCGAGGTATCTGCAACAGAAGTGGGCCGGTGGTTCCAATCGCTAGCCGCCTTCCGTATAAATGAGATTAATGTGCAGTGATCAGGCACTGTGGGATGCGTACCTTATGGCAATGATCTGTGCGAGCTGATATGAATGATGATACGAATGCAAGCGGATTGTAACGCAGACAGCAAGTTGGTTAAAACAACATCTGACACGTTCCGCTCATGCGTTTGCTGCACCACTTACTGTAATAGAAATATAAACACAATTTTGACATTTCTTGACATGTCACCTATACTTCAAGCCAAGCCTCTGTTGTACCATTCCATTCAAGGAAAAACACAGAGGGACTGAGGTCCAACTCAAAACCGGTCTTTATAGATAGAGTATAGCGTTTCTACGGGGAAGGCGCCAGTGCGAGTGGAAGCAGAGCTTTCACAGGCTAGAGAAGGCGAACAAATTATCCGCAGTTGTCACCATCAGCGCCCGATTCATCGAGTAAACTCCAAAGTAGAGACGCAGTTTTTTGGCCTTGCGTCACAGACGTTCGGTTCCGCGAACAAGCAGTAGTAAACCATTTCTTCCCTGCCAAGAAAGGAACTGTTGATAGAAAGTGTGGCTGTTTAATGAATTACTTTTCATGATGTGGGATGTTTGCCGATCGTTCATTATATAATTTTGTTACTTCCTTCAATCGCTAATATTTAATGCAGTTTTCGGGCCCAATCTTTATGCATCACTAGTGTTAACAGAACCGGGCACTAAGGCTGTTTCCGGCTCAAGTAATTGGTTTCGATTACTTGAAGTAAGATACTCTGAAGTTGCTACGAACCCAACATTATTAGGAAATGAAGTGGCTCTGGCGTTACTTTCCCGAGCAATGACTTTACAGTTTGCAGTTGCAAAAATTATTAACGTTTTCACTTCCCTGCTTTGCTTTCTTTCACTTTTATTAACTGTAGAATGTACGTGTCCTGCTCCGCATCTTAACAATACCAATGGAACTTTATTGGTAAGTGCATAAAACAATTTATTTCTTAAACCAGGCAAAAAATTGAAAAGGATGCTTAAGCTCCGCTTTAAGAGTATTAAGCGATAGCAAATGGGTTGGTGACCATATATATGCAGTATTCGTCCTTCTCTATTTCACATTCAAAGCTCACTGGTAGTCCTCATTTCCCTTTTGGCACTTTGATGCAGCGGTTAAGAGATGCGCCACTGCCCTGCGATGGCAGGTGCTGCCACCGGTGGGACTTGTGCGATCCAGGTTGCTCTTCGCAAGCAACCTCTCGCGACTACTCTTTAATTTAACTGCCACCTGCCACTGCGAGTGAGTGCACAATCCGGTGAACAGGTTTTGATGATGCCACAATGCCACGTGACCTTGGTGGCCCATCTGCCTCTTAAGTTCCTTCTCTGGGGAGTTTTAGGGCGTTTTTCGCTTACGGTGAACGACACCGGATTTTCTACGATACCAGCTTCTTAACGCGCTGTGGCGTTAATTGCAGACGCAAATAGCATTGTAAGGCATAAATAATTTTGTCTTAAAATCATTGCTATGTATTCAAATATTTAAAGTTATAAAAACTCAAATGATCACTTCTAACGCGCATTTTCATGTCGTTAGATTTCAAATCACCAACTTACAATTAAGGTGATGTTTCACTCGCTTTACTCATTACCAAAAAAAATCTATTGTTTGTGCTCAGCAAAGTTTACGTCTGTTTTTTCAGGTTTAACACTTCCGGTTCCCTCCAATCGTTTTGAACAGGTGCTCACATGTAGATTGTAGAATTAATAATGAAAAATACAACCTAATATTTCATCCATTTTACATCGAAGGAAAACTTTCAGGCATTTTGTTACTTTCTTTAGTCCCTAATATTTAATGCACATTTCGGGCCCAATCTTTAACTAGTGTTAACAGAACCGGGTACAAAAGGGTTGGGTTACAAGCTTCAGTTCTGAGTTTCGTCTGCTTTATTGATTATTTTTTTATTCAGTTGAGAACTCACGTGCGCTAGTTTGGTAACGCAGTCTATGCTGCATTATATAGATGGATATTTTAGAAGCACTTAAGATGACATCTTAGAGTTGTACCTGCTTCGTGGGCAGTATCGGAACGGAGCAGAAAATTAGGATAGGTAGCGAAGTGTTTAAAGCGGTAAGAAAATACATAATCGACTTAGGGCAGGTAGTGGACGCAGGTGCTGACCAAGAGAAGTAAATAACTAGGAGAATGTAAGGTCGGGGCTTGATATATTTAGCGAGGTATACAGATTTATGAATTTTTGTTTACAAATATCACTCAAGAAGTATAATTAACAGCTGTATTATACCGGTAGTCATCTACGAGCCAGAACCGATGATGCCAGCGAAAATTTTGAACTCAAATTGAGGACATCGCTGCGAGGTAAAAAAAAGATGAAAATGACGGGTATAACTTGTAGACATAAGAAGAGAGCAATGCAGGCCAGTAGAAAAACGCGAGTTTTTGACGCCCTAGTTGAAACTAAGAAGTTGAAATTGCATAAGGGCGGAAAATTGGCCGAGTTTGTAGGGATACATGTTACTGAGGCACCACTACGACGAGAACAGAGTCGAAGAAAGAAAGAACAAGTTCTCACTATCAAAAGAGAAAAATTTATTTATTCCAATATTATACGCTAAACAGAAAACAAAAGAAAGGAACAATACATCTATACATAGCATATAAATTTTTGTCCATAGAGAGCTCGTGTTATGTCTTCATCTTCGTCCTCGTCCTTGTAGTGCATTTGTAACTTAGAAAGAATTGGCTTGACCAGGCCACGCAATCCGAAAGAAAGGTAACCAATTTTCGTTAAATGTAGTGGACAGGATTCCAACGGTGGGCAAGAACAGCAAGGGGCGTCAGCGAATAGGGGAGTCGGGGGGTGTTTGATTAAGTTTGCGGGGATAAGGCGGGGACAGCTGTCAAAGGACATTGTTAACGGGAGAGGTCTTTGTCCAGCTGTGGACGACGTCAATAGCTAAACCAGAGGGCGCAGCGTGTTTATGAGGAGCCGTAGTGGCTTTGTGATAGTATATCCAGCGATTTTCGCGTGTTGAAGGAAATAAATAAATCCCGCCACTCAGTATAGGTGACGTTTAGAATGTAACTTAGGGAGGAAAAACGCTAAGGCGCCCGTGTGCTGTGCGATGTCAGTGCACGTTAAAGGTCCCCAGGTGGTCGAAATTATTCCGGAGCCCTCCACTACGGCACCTCATCTTTCTTCTTTCACTCCCTCCTTTACCCCTTCCCTTACGGCGCGGTTCAGCTGTCCAACGATATATGAGACAGATACTGCGCCATTTCCATTCCCCCCAAAAAACAATTATTATTATTATTATGTAGGCCAGTTGGTGAAACATCAAGATGCTATAGGGACCCCAGCCTAAAGTTTGCTGCGCGACAACAGCGCCGTGCACTTTCCGTAGCGGCGGAATTCTGAGGCCTGCGTTGATGCCGCGCGACGGCGCCGCGGCGCACTGACTGGCCGTGTTCGCCTGCTGCGCGTTCTTTCTCCCTCCGCAAGCTGCTCGCACCCGTGCGCTCGTCCCCTCCCGGGCGCGGCGGATGCGAGCACACGCCTGACGACTGCACAGTGCGCCGTTTATGTCCATCGGTGGGCAGATTTTATGCGGTAATTGAAGTGGCACGTGGCACCGTGGTTGACTAAAGGCTGAGAAGCGTCCAGCTTGACTTGTGGGATTCCCTGGAATGATGCATTTGCTTACCGCCGTATGTGCTGTCAACAGAAATTACGCAGCTGGCAGACATCGTTCAATGCGAAGTACCGGTGCAGTATCGGGCGCTGCAGTATTGATTAAAAAAGAGTACTAATGATCCATCCCCTGCGGCAACAGGAGAGAGCGCAGGTGGGCACTTAATATATGTGCACTTACTCGGCCGACACCACGTAAACTGGCAGCGCATACAATTGCGAAGGCGAAGATGGCAGGCAGCATTCCACATGTGAGCTAACATTTTGTCGTACACAAGAGGTAGCAGTGTGGCTCTGCAGATTGCAGACCACGAACTGTAGACCTCGGACGGCCGCCCAAGAGTGTTACGGGCCCGGTCGATGCGCATCAAAACTCAGTCGTTCCAGTGCTTTGAGAGTTTAACATCCCAAGGCTCTACGTAGATTGTGCGCAAAGCCATTTTTGAAGGGCTCCGGATTAACAGGCTTTTTTTAGATATCTGTATGGTAAATACGCTATCTGCGGTAACTACGGCCATACGCAAAAGGAGCTAGGCAAGCGCGACACCGGCAGGACGGCAGGAACGGCAATGAGCTACCATATTCAAATTAAATCCGTTTATTCGGACATGAAACACAGTACATGTCTAAGGAATGAGGCAAAAAGAAAGCAAATAAAACACTTCCTGGCGAGGCTTCACCCCGGATTACACAAAAAGGGCAGAAGGATGGACAAATCAATTTTCCTAAAAAAAATGAAATAACAAAATATATAAAAACAAAACCAAATACCGTCAATCTATGTTTTGACCTAGTTAGATATCAAAACACACACATGACATTATAAAAACAGAAAAATACAGCCATACCGCTACAATTCGCGACACAAAAGAAAAGTTGGGACTAGGCAAAAAAACCTCATGTCATAAGTATTTGGTACATCAGGAAGAAGTGAAAATAGCAACTTTATTTCCTTTTTAAATTGAGAAATGGTTTTCCAGGTTCGAGCGTCATGGATAAATCAAGGGTAGGCATTACATACTGAAGTAATTTGGTTATGTATGTGTTGGGGGCCGTAGTTAGTTCGAGCTCGAGTGTAGATGAGAGAATAACATGTAGACTGTAGTCTATATTTCTGTTCACATATCTTTGTCTGAAAGATGTGATGTTCTGGTGAATTATCTGAAAAATATGTACAGCAGCAGAATAGTTATAACACAATGGTAATGCAGGAATATGAAATACCTGAAATAAGTGGTCGCCCATACAATGGTCTGAGGAACATACGCGCAAAGCTCTTTTTTTGTAAAGCAAAAATCTCTCCGAGTCGTATTTGTTGCATGTACCCCAGAGTGATCTGCAGTATACCAGTTTAGAAGAAATTAGAGAAAAATACAACTGCCTTCTAGTCTGCACGGGCAACAGGTGCCTGATGCGATTGAGCACACCACTCGATCGACCTACATGCAAACGAACATGATTTGCATGGTCGTATCAGCCGTAGGCTCATGTTAAAAATCTCAAACTTCAAATGAATGGGATTCATTAATGTGCACCGACAACGCGAAATGCGCTTTCGTATTTCGCACAAATCGAAACGCGACGCGATTCGGCCTGTGACAATGGGGTGAGGATTCCGCCAAAGCTTTTAAAACATTGCGGAAAGGGAAAGGAAAAAGGTAACAGAAACGTGTGACCAGCACGCACGGCGGAAGCAAGCAGATTGAAGCTGAGCAAGCACAGATTGAAAACGCTAAGAAAAATTATCGCGAAACGCAATAGTGACGCATTTTTCTTCGAACGTCGGTTTTAGGTTCAGTTTTCACTTCGTACAGCACGTGGTTATGCACTGTGGGCACAAAACTAGGCTTAACAAAAACAGCGCCCTTTCGGGCTTTGTTCTTGACACCGCGCACAGGAGCTGCTCCCTCTATAAAGCACGAGAGCAACCGCTAAATTTCCGCAACAGTGCCAAAGCGCGAGAACAACCCTCGAGCGCGCGCGCACTTCTCTCATAACGGCGTCCATGCACGAGGCAACAGAGCATAACGCACGCGAAGCAAGCTCCTCTCAGAACGGCGCCAAATGTCGAACCAGACAGACGAGTGCGCGCGCGCGCAAAACGAGTTCTCTTTGCGTGCAAGCGGTGCAGACGCACACAAGTCAGTGGCCAAGCTCATCGTCCTGCCGGATCAATCACGAGAAATCGCACGGACAGGGCGCTGTTCACTGGCATGCGCAGCGCCCTCTGGCCACGTTGTTTCCGCTATAAACTGCAGCACACACATGACTGAGGGAGGTGACGACACAGGGCGGTGGCTAGAACACTTTCTGTGACCGCCGGTATATATAGTTTTCAGCACCTCAGTACTGAAGCCAAGGACGAACACGTGGAAGGTGATCCACATTTATTGGAGGTCCCGGTAGCCGCGGCTGGTGAGCTGGCGTTGCGGGCTGTCGACGTTGCTGGCCAGGCCGCTTGGCAAATGCGTTCTGTTTGCGCTCCGAGCTTCGTCTTCGTCATCGCCGCTGGCGATACCAGCGCCGCTACAGGTGCTCCCTCCCGCTAGCGCGGTGCGCAATAAAGAAACAAGAAAAAAATGTATGTACAAGTTTCAACATGTCGGTCAAGTTCAAGACACGGTTAGGTCCGTAAAGGCCGCCGGGCGGGAGATGCAAACTCGGGCGGTCGAACCTGGCTTCTTCGCAAAGGGTGAGGGGAGCCAGAAAAGAATGGTGACGGAATGAACTGGCGGGAACAGAAATCCACGAATTGGCTTCGAGCTGGGTGTGCGCCAGTCTTAAGGTCAACTGGTGTGGCCGGCGGTTGGGTTGAAGCGGGCCGGGAAATACCAGTGCAGAAAATGCGGCCGCGTGGGGATGTACGCGAGATATGCGATGTGCGCCGGCCGAGGTGGTGCGGACGAAGGTATGGCGTGGGGAAGACACATCCGTAGAAGTGAAGGCGATGCATCCGCCACTGGCGATGGTGAAACGACGGCGGACGGCACGGTGCTTGAGGTCTGCTCCGTGGGGCACGGGATGCTTTGTCAGGAAGTAGTCGAACCGGGCGACAGGGTGCACCGGCTGTCTTCAAAAACGAGCTCACTGTGGCATAGGGACAGGTGACTGGGGGCACAGGACGCAAATCCGAGCGTAGTTGTCGGAATTAGAAGGATGGGGCAGTGCCAAGTCCATAGGAGGTGTTGGATGGGGCCCGCTGTAATGCATCGCAAACATGCCACCCCCTTCGGTGCCTGTTCCGTCTCTAGCGGAGGCACAGTCACGTGGGAAGGTGCCAGGAGGGCAGGAAGACGTGGCGGGCGGTTCAGGTGGTGCGTTATGCGCGACAAGGCTCTGGTGTAGCTTGCATGCACGCCTCACGACAAGAAGGACCGATGGACTCAGTGGGGTTGGGCTTGTGATAGCCGGCGAACATGGGACTAGAAGTGATGCGGCGCCGATCAGGAAACATTGCGAAGAGGTGGGACACGTGCCGAGGAAGAACTCTTCTGGTGATGATCCGAGGGCAGGCGCCACAGATAGCAAGCAGGGCTGGACAGGAGGCGCCCTGGGCCGGGAGCACGCAGGTAGATGGCCGTCCGTAGGGGCCAGTGGAGCAAACTTGGGGGATACCGGGGTTGGGGGCGGCTCCTGGGTAGTAGCTGGCAGAGGGAAAACCGAAGCAGCTATGAGGGGGATTCGGCCAGTGGTCGCGAGTTAGTGGCGGCGCAGCTTCTGAGCCCGGAACAGCAGTGCAGAGAATCAGCGGGAGCTCAAAGCCAAAATACGCCGTCAGGCCCTCCTTGAAGTCGGCGTAAATTTCGAGGCCAGGAGCCGACAACCGCAGCTTCCCCAGGAGACTGTGTGGGAGTTCGCGGCTGGCGTGCTGATAGCGCAGCAGCTGGCTGCACACATGGTTGACATGGAAGTGGGAGACCAGCAGCGCCAGCCACAAAATGGGCTCCCTGGAAAACACGCAGGCAGGCCGGGCAGCCGAGGAAAGAAGGAACACTGATACGGCTGCAGGAGCTCACCGGATGCGATGGTAGGCGCGTACATGGCGGCGAGAAGAAGCTGCCGAAAACCGGGCGCGAACAACGGGCGTTTGGCGGCAAGGCCAAGAGGAGGGACAGGACGGGCAGGAGCGCAAAGCCGGCGGGAGCGGCGTTGCGTGCGTCGAAGCTGTCGTGCAGAGTCACCAGACGTGGAAGGTGCTCCACAATTATTAGATGTCCCGGTAGCCGCGGCTGGTGAGCCGGTGGAGCGGGCTGTCGACGTTGCTGGCTAGGCCGGTTGCCGAATGCATTCTGTTCAGCACGAGGGAGCTCGCGCTCCGAGCTTCGTCTTCGTCATCAGCTCAACTGGCGACACCAGCGCCGCTGCAAACACTTGTTATACATCATAATTTTTTTTTGTGTCTAGTTATTAATATTAATAATTATAAAATTTTATTCAAAGTAGGGGTATATTATAGGACGCGGAAACGCCAAATCCACAATTGGGCTTGCAGGGCGCTGTTAGGCAGCATCGACAACCTATGTTGCTTTTGTCACCCATAGTTTATGTTGAGAAATTCAAGTAAGGGTTAGCAATTCCTCTAACCTAGCAATGACATCATATATCTGATTGCGAGTTCTTAAGTCAAAAATATATTCAAGCATCTCTTTGAATATTTATGGTACATAGTATGATATTATGGATTCGCTAAAATGGGTTCGTACTCTGTGGAGAACATATCGAGGAATGTTTCGCAATGAGACTGTTTTAACATTTTTGAACTTGAAATCACACTTCCAGAAATACAGCAATACAGTAATTGTTTGAACAAGCTGCCAAAGGAAAGTACACTAGAGGAGCGGAATAAACTTTGTTAATCGTAAGGTGTTGAATATATAACAATTTTAGCCATGTTTTTAAAAATACGATTGATCCTGTTTTTTCATGTAAGAGAACAGTTAAAGAAACAGCACATGCTATACTTAAACAGACCATATGCCATAGCTAAGCAGACCCATTATACATCTAACGGCAGATGGCAGGAAGGGCTTCAGAGCATACAGCAAGCATGCCACGCCTCTGAGCTTCTGGCTCAGGTAAGTCATGCGTGTACTCTAGTAAAAATTGCCGTCTAGGTATATACCAAGACATTTTACATAGGGAACACAGGTACTTATGCGCAAGAACATGATGTGCAGCTGCAGCTATGAAATAAAACAGATCCATCTTTGTAAACAAGTTTGTGCGGATTTTCAAAGCAAAATAATCCAGTTTTCAGGGGGTTAATTTCAATCAAGTTATATTGTAAGCAATCATACAGCTTAGTAGCGCCATGTTGAAGTTCCTGGAGTGCAGATGAAAAATTGGCATTCGTTGAGATGAGCAGGGTTTCATCCGCGTATCGATAAAGGTATGATGCAGTTATAACCCTAGGGAGGTCATTAACATAAAGATTAAATAAAGTGAGAGAGGTTTTAAGGTGGTATAGCAAAATTTGCATACAGGCATTCCCTGTGGAATACCGCTATGTGAATTTATAATTCTGTTTTGCGTAGGTGCAATTGCCACTGTTGAGACCGCTCAGATATATAGTTTCTTATTAACATCAGAAAAAGACCATGGAACCCATTGCGAGACAGTTTTTTATACTGGATATCATGATTTGCAGTATTAAGCGCCTTCTTAACATCCAGGAAAATACCAAATCACAAATCGTTTTTATGGGAACTGGAAAGAGGGGAATCCGACTGATTTTCACCCACCCAAGCGCAGCCATACGGCTACAAAGGAAAGCTTTACAGCTTTCACAGAAGCATGACAGTTGAAGAAAAAAAAACAAGACAAGGTGAACACTTGTACTGCTTTCATCTATACAGCGCCCTGAGCTCCTATCAGCAAGTTCATTGTACAACTATCGGTTGCCCGTACAGTGATAAGGAGGTGCATTGGCCTCAGCCTTCAGTCATCTGTCAGTGGTATGGTCGTTCTTTCTGCTGTAGTGCATTTCTGCCGATAAATAGTTAGTCATGAATTCCTGGTCTCCTCCAAAAAGATGTTTACAAAGGAAAGGTTCACGAATCTTAAATGTTTCAACAGCTGGCGTCATTATTATGAGAGTGCTCGTATTGAAGCATCAGAGACTCCAAAGCATGTGGTAATGTGTAAGAAACGCTTGGGTCTTGCTAGGTGGAAAAAATAAGTAAAACTTTTTCTACATTTAAGCCCCAAGAGTTCCCGATACTTTGTTTCTTTTCCGGTTCTAAAAAAAAATACTAAGGAGCGCCGCTGTGCGGGGTCGTGAAAAAGGGTCTCCAGAGAAACAGATCGAATATGAAAACCGCTTTTAAATACACGTTAGGAATTCAGATAAATTCTACATATAAATTACGTTAATCATTTTGTCGGTACAGCCAGTACTTTTGGCTTGCCAAGAACTGTAAGTCTTTAAAAGCACACCCAGATATCAATATGTTCACCGCGGCTTTCATTATTGCAAAAGGGGAGTAAAATCTATTCTGGGCAGCATGGTTATAGAGAGGCAGCCTTTCGTGGAGCGTAGTCTATGTACTTCATTTGCGCCCGGCACAATTTTCAGCCTGGTAATTCCTCTCTTCTATGGTCGGTTTCGCAAACACTGCTTTTTACTTGACCCTACACAAAACTGGGGACCACGGCGACGAAAGCGCTGCGAAATTTGCTAGCAGGAGGCGAGAAGCGCACTAACGTCGTGCTGTGCACACGGCACCCAAAAGGATTGGTCAGGATAAGCAGCTTAGATAAATCGTGACCTAGAGGTGGTTGTGAAGGAAAAAAGTTTTACGCGACAATGGCGACGGCAGCGCTAAGGTTGTCGAAAGATTAGAACTTAACAAAAGAAGACAATGTCTGACCAATAGATGGATAGGCGAAGTCGCCCACACACTTGTCTGTAGCGTTTAAAAACGGCGCCAACTTCTGTACAGCCATGACAGTCGCTGCTAGTTTTTCAGGCCGGCAAAGCTTTTCAATACATCAAGAGTTAAAACACGATCCATGACAATTTGCATCTACGAGAAAGTCTTCTTTCGAGCCATAGGACGTCCGTAAATGACGGAAGTGTGATCCCCGGTGCGCCGTTTCAGCGTTCTGGACACCTGTGTGGACTAGTGTACCTGCACTCTTCTCTTTCTGAACCGCGCACGGCCGGTGCTGAGAAAATGTGGACAAGTGGCTGCACCAAATCGAAGAGAAGAGCGCCTCCCTAACACTATTGCTGTATGAATACCTAACATACAAAGCGCACTGTTCAAGTCTGTCAAATCGAAAAACCAAAGATGTTTCAATAATCTACTCTCTCGTGACGATGACTCAGAAAGAGTGTCTTACTCATATTTGACATGATGCCCATCTGCTTTGGGTTTATGTACAGGGTGTGCAAAGTCTTCTCCTAGTGAGCGCTGTTTATTTGTGCTTGTGACATTTGTTTGTGGTGTTTGTTAGACTTGTCTCCTCTACTATCCGCGGAAAATTCTTCAGGATGAGCGGCAGGAATTTCACTGCACAACTTTGATGGCTGATGCTTCGAGGCCACTTTTCTCAGAAATAAAGGCGCATTCGTCCGCTTAAAGGTGTTGAATAATAATTTAGGTGTCTGTTTGCACATTTCGCACCAATGAGCCTAACTCGAATTTCGTGCGCCAAGTGTACCTTTTCTCGCGGATAGCGTATGTACTTCAAGTTCGAAATCACGGTGAGCTCTCAAAACTAACGTGATTTTAATGAGAAGACGATTTTATTTTTATTTATTTTGAATCTTATTTTTATTTATTTTGAATTTTTTCTTTCTTTGTATTGACGCACATTTTCCTTCGCATAGTCGTAAAGCAATGATTTTACTAGATTCCCCTTTGTTCGTTAGGACGAAATGGGGTCTTCGTCCAAGGGGTTGAATCCTCGCTTCGCAATCTGAAGTTCCTAGGTTGAATTCCTCGCACCTTAAAAAATTTTATTTTTATTTGATATCAAGGTGACTTCATGTGACATTTTTGGGGCCACTGCTGCTGGTCAGCGCCAACGACTGGTTTCGTTGCGTACCACCGATATATTGGTTTCGCAATTAAAATAATTCTGTTGACACGCAGCACTCGTCAGCATATAGTTCTGTGTAGTCTTTCCGCCTTTTCGTGCAGTGTTTAAAAACGCGTTCTCAACAATTATCCAAACAAGCACTTAAATTTTATGAGTTCTTTTATAATGCGGTTGGTGTGCGCTTTTGTATTTTTTCTATTTAATCACCAAGATGAGTGAAAAGCCGCCCATAAAACGGCAACTTCGACATCAAAGCGAAATTAGAAATTTTCAGTGCAATATATAGATTTCTTGTTTTCCCCCAGAAACCATTGGGATGCAACTACACATGCTACGGCACAAGCTGCACCGCACCCGATAACTACCCATGTTATGTATGTATTTTATTTCAAAATTTGGCATTTTATTTTTTAATGACGACTTTTGTCATCCTTTTGTCGATACTACTATTGCCCTAACTTTGTGTTGCGACATCTTTAGCAATTTCCCGTCCAACTGCGGTGAACTTTAACCCGAAGCCTGCTTTCTTGTTTCTGTTAACAAGGTTTTCAAGGCATGGAGGCCTGGAAACATTTTCCGAGCATTACAAGCAATGTCAGTGCTGGAAGAAGAATATCTCTGCAGTGCATATAGGAGCGCCAACTTCCGGGTGCTGCCTTTGTTGCAAAAGTGACGCGCAATCTTGATCGAAAATTAGCAGTTAGAAGGTTGGAAAAAATTTCCCACGTCACCGCACCGGAGGCAAGAGCGGATGCTCCTTTTTATCGTTGCTCTAATATCGCAGACGCGCTACGGCACTCGCCGGCAGCGAGGGCAACGTTGCGATGGGGTACGGTGTTCTGTTTCTCCATGTCCTTCGAAATGAAATCTCCAGAGAGCCAGTGTGTCGTTTGACTCGACTGCTTATGCCTGTAAATTCGCTGCGTTAAGGCGCTTGGCAGCAGGAAAGTTTTGAAAACTGCAACTGGTAAGCATCTCAGCGCAAAGCAACTGGTGAAGCGGTCAGACGAAGGAAGTAAACAAGGGAATTAGGTCAAGTGGGCGATACGGCGGTATTTCGAAAATTGCAGTTGAGTTTGTGAGTACGCGCCTTATTTTTGTTTTTGCGGTGTCTCACATTGATTTCGGCAAATATTTTTGCAACTTGCTCCTACCTTTAAGTTCTAAGAGGTGCGCGCTTAGCTGTGATATTAGATGGTATTTTTTATTGTCTTAATTTTTTATTGTGCATGTTTTCCCCGTCCACGACAACAGCCTGTAGGTAATACCCATGTACACTAAATAAACAGAATTCGAAAATAAGGGACAAACAAAAATATCTGACGAAATCTAGAGCTCAACGCGGCATCGAGCAATGCGATTAAGATATGTCATTGCTCGAGCGAATTGTTCCTCTTTCGGAATACCCTTCTGCAGTTTAACGCGGCATCAAGAGCTAAATCAAGCCATTGAAGAATTCTTCATTGGGAAATAGCGAAATAATTACAATCTGCTCACGCGTACCTTAACAAACGACTGTGCATGAGCGATGTCTTTAGAATGACATTTCTTAGCGCAACAGGACAACAAAAAGGAGGCAACCAGACAGCGCTACTTTGCTGTGTCATCTCTGTGCCACCTCGTCGCTCTTCGAAAGACCTTTCTAAGAAAATGAACCAGCACCCTCAGCATTAACTTTTGCAGCAAGGTCGCTGTCTTGGTGCCAGTTTTCTACAGCACGAGATTGGCGTAAACGCCACCCGTACTAATGCCGTTCAAACGCTTGCGAGTTAATCGCGTGGTGGCATTTTCACTTAGAAGGTCGTGCTCTGTACAGTGAGGAGAAAAACGTTTGGTGAGCCAGGCGTCATGTACAACAGTGCAGCACCAACTCCAAAGGAGCGTAATTAAAGGTAGTCGAGGAAAATGGCGCACAAGGTTTTTTTGTGCTTCACTTTCAAGGACAACGAGAAAAAGACAAAGGAAGAACCCTTGCAGCGACTATCCTTGTAGCAGAAGGGCGCCGGAGGACGCACGCGAAATTGGCGCCACAACAGCGGGCAATCGACGCTCCGCTCGCAAGTTGGGTGGCCTAGGAATAATTGACAAATCATGTTCATTCACATTTCTTCAAGGTAGCATAGAAGCAATATTGTGTGCGGCGGTGTCAATATTTTTTTTAGCATTTAATAGTGAACTTTTGCGCCCCAATGAACACTCATAAGTTTGAAAAGTATGTTCTTATGCAATAAGACAAAGGAGAAAACACGCACGACATGTACTGAGCGCAACATATCATACTTTCTCTTAATCCGCAAGAACGTACTTTTCAAAATATGAATCAACTTGCCCAGACGAAGATACTGATAGAACGTGTAGCTTGTAGCTCGGCTGATAAAGGTGCCGTTGCATGCGATACTTGAACTAATAGTTTTTATTTTGTGCAACAAACCGAGTTGGAAGTCGCCGCTTTTGTGTCTGTCCTGTTTTCTTTCGCGCAGTTTAGAAGATTAACGTAACGAACCACTTAGCCCGCCAGAAGACACCTAAGGTTCAGTTTATCAGTTTGCTCTTTTATCTGCCTTGTGCAGACAAGAGGGCAGTAAACGCAAATTAATTCTTATCATACATATTCCACGCAAGATGCTCCTAACATAAATTCGTGGTAATTACTTGTTTAGAGCATAACATCATGTTCTTCGTAATATCCATAATCATTGTCCGCTACCCATAAAATGTACGTTCCATGGGTTTTCACAATTTACTGCCTGGCCACCGTGAACGGTCTAACAAACTTTAAAGGCCTTCTGACATTTCATAGGGAGCACGTCGTAAAAAGGCATGAAGCAGTGAGATTAAGCAAAATGTACGTTCCTCCTTCCCAGCCTGCTGCATACAAAAACTTAATGTAAAAAGATCTTCCGGAAGCTTCTTTCTAATCAGTGCACTTGCATATCTGGCACATGTAACGGGACTCTGCTCTTTCGGCTATCAAAATCAAAGCTGTTTTTGCACATATTTTCTCGAGTAGTTTTTGTCAAAATGCTTGCGCTAACGGTCATCTTGAGCTAACGGTCATCAGTAAGATTTCAGTCTACGCTTGTAAAAAAACGGCCAAAAATAAAACAAAGAGGGCTGCCGTACCTCATAACTTTGCTATAGAGATTTTTCTATCACAGACGAGAATGTTAAAGTAAAATTTTGTCTCTTCAAATATTGCGACATAATGCTTAACGCTGTCAGCCATTTTGTTCAGATAATACTTACTCACCGTATTATGAACATTTAAATTTTCGTGTATTGCTCGACCTCGTTTTCTGCAGTTTTACACAGGGAGCATGAAATGCTTTGGTTTCTTCAATTTCTCGCGCGAAGCTTATATTTTTATTTTGTTCTCTCTCAGAACTTAACCGCTGCTCAGGTCAAGAATCTGACAACTCATCCCTCTCAATTGTGCGCCGTGGGAGCCTGCATGAACGGAACCTGTGTTAAAAATGGCACGATGGAGCAATGCTTCAAGATACCACAACTATACGAATGACGACTGTTTGTGTACGCCCATTTCTACTATCTGATGGTGTGTTACAAAAATAAAAGATGCACAGCTGTTGACGTCTCTATAGAGAGTACAGTTCAAATATCGACAAATCGCGGCCACATTTGTTCTGACATGGTAGCCCTTAGAGAAAAACGGTCGTGATGAAATGCGTTTCGAACTTATGGTATTGATTTTGTAGTATTAATTTCGTTTTCTTTTATTCCTACACCTAAATACAAAAATGAATGTTTTCGGGGTAAGCTAGGAGCAAAATTTTGAACGTCCTTGCAAATATGTCGAAAAAAACACTTTTGCTTGCTTAGCATATATCTTGCGCGTCCAAAATACACCAGATACAGTTAGGTTTTAAAAAGGGGCGAAACGAATTAAATTTGTTCGACAGCGGCATTATTCATTGACCGGCATACGCAACACTTTGGTAGATGACCCTTTCAGTGCATTTCTGGCAAAAAGAATGTGGGCCCCCCAAGTGGTCACTCTAGTGTGGTACCAGTCATATTCAAATTTGTGGGAAATGCAGAACCGATTTCTTGTTGCGATTTGCGTCAGGCATCGCTCAGTAGTCGAACTGTCCAGCAAAACATGCATGGGCGCTTATTGGAGCCGGTCGGCCCTGCGAGTGGGGGTTCTTTTTTGGACACGTTCGGGTCCGGAGGTGCCCAAATGCACCTACCGGCCTAATGCTATTGCGTTCTCCACAGGTAATGGGATTAAGTGGTGGTTGTCTGCTTGCTATAATTTACGACCAGCGAAAGGACAAGAGAAAAGGAAATGTCTTGACCTTTCATCGAAGCGTGATTTCGAGCACTAGATGGTTCCATGCCAGCTACAAAAGTTCTGCACATATGTTTAGATTGATATCCCATTTGGTAGAATTGAAATATAATTAAAGGAAATTCATTTCAGATTTGTGAAGACAATGAAGCTCTTTAATTGGCAACGAGAGAATTTAGCTCCCTTTTAAATCCGCTGATTTGTTACTCTCCATGGAGAAGGAATTCCAGGAGAGAAAGTTGAGATGAGAGAAGTGTAGGAAATGGGTTTACAGAGAATGCATGGAGAGGTTGCAAGGAGAATGCGCAGTGAGATTGCCGAACGGAGGAGTTCCAGATTGTCTAGGAGACCAACGTCTTCTAAATAATCAAACAAAAAGTTCATGGTGTGTCTGCGCTACGTATGGCAGGTCACGCAAGGGTCCAAATAGACTGTCGTGCGTTAGAGGCACTTGAGTAATTCTATAATATATTAATTTGTGCACGCTCATCAGTGTGTGTTGGGCATCCTAAGAAAATATGCCCACTGTTTCTACTAAGCAGCAGTTGTTGCGACAGGGACTTTTCGCTTGAGCTAAACGGAACTGCAGAGCGTTTGTAAAAGCAGCGTCTTGACGAAATGGATGATTGTAGAAAAAAACCAGCGCAACGGACGGAGACACAGTACAGGAACACAGGATGACGCTGGACTATCGACTGCATTTATCTCAGAAATGATCACATTTATACCCTTAAGTATCAAACTACGCTTGCACACACAAGAGAGATATACAAGAAAAGGTAGACTGCAGCAAACACACACCCATCAGGACCGCAATCGTTGTGCAACATGTTACGTTACGGAGTTCAAAAATCTAAGTTCTTTATCGAATAGACTAACCATCGTTTCGCTTACATATCGATCTGCTTGTTTAACAATATGGTATGCGTCTAGAATTTTGCGTTGACTCTTAGTTTACCGCGTCCAAAAATTGTAGTATTCTTGAGGAGCGGAGTGCATTTGTGCTTCGTGCAATGTTTAGGAAAATTCGCCCCGCCATCTGTGGAAAGAGACCTTTCATGTTATCTGAGCCTCCACTCTACGAAATCGATGCGTACGCGCTTCCGGATGGCAATGCAGTCTGGGTGAAAGTCTTGATCTTAGGTGTGGGTCCATAGGAAGCAGAAATTAGTTCTGATATGTTGGCAGGCTGCACATCCGCTGTTTCTTCCACGTAAGCTTTTTTTTAGCTAGTTGGTAGGCATCAATCAACATGAAGAAAATGAGCTTGTAATTGAGGTGTTGATGTCCTCTGCGGTCTACGTCACTTTTTTGTTGGCTGTGATTGCACAGTGAGGTGGAATTCACTGAAATTCAATAAAGTGGACTGTGAAAACGGCACGGTTATTTAGGTAATTAATGTTCAAATAAATTGGCTATTGTATATTTTTATTAGTAGGTCGAACAGAGATTGTGGCGCTGTTTGAAAATTCATGAAGACAACCCAACGACCCGGGCTTCGGAGCGACATATGGCAGACAGCTTTGCTAATCCTGCGGAGCTCTGCTGTCCTCGAGGATGTCTTTCGTTGCAGGCAATGGAAAATTGTTGGTACCGTCGAAAGCACATAAAGACCACAAGAGGAAGACTCCTGTGAATTCTAAGCGTCTGTGAAGGCGTGCATGTACGCAGAGTTGATGCGCGAATTTGTCAGCAAAGGAAGTCACAGTAGCTTTCAGTAGCACCGCTTTCGGCATATGTCTTTTCGTATTTATACACGGTATGTGCAGCTTTAACTTTAGAGGAGAGAGTTTCAAGGGTGGAAAGGTTGGAGGCAGGAATTTTTTTGGCTGAATAATATTAGGGAGGCTGAGCGGTTTCACAGCTTGGCCAAAGCTAAAGTTAATGCGGATTATGTGAATTAGGTGCAGAAAGTGCGTTTTTCCTTGGAGAACATGTTGGTGTTGTGTTCGCATGCTTTCCTGAGAAATGATGACGTCGCGCGAAAGGTATCCTGCTTCCGCTACTGTTCGAGAAGCCAATGAACCCCTTGGGAGGCCAAGACAGATTCGCAGGCTGTTGTTCCGCGTGGCCTCTAGTGACCTCGATATTTGTGAAAAACTGGCAGGAAGTAACGGAACATACCTTCAGCGTAGGCTTTTCGAAGAAGAACCATGGATCGGCGATCGCAGCGCCATCGGGTTCGCGCCTCTATCTGAAAACTAGGGGCGCTGAGGCAACTCTCTCGTGACGAACTTTACTTTGGCGAGTCCAAGAGAGATTCCCATCTATAACAATGCTAATTAATTGTTGGTATCACACGTCCACCTAGGAAAAGCCGATACCTGGTCATTTTTTTTTCCTGTCAAAGCTATGACAGCGCTTTTTTTTTCTGGCGATCGGGGTTGAAGACCTCTGGGAGCCAATGCATTAGAGTGTTCAATAACTCTCTGCGGACTTTTCTGAGTAACGTGGTGGGAATTTAGCGCGTACCAAATCCAGATCTTGTCGGAATAAATCCTAATGTGTATTCCTCGTTGAATGTTTGTTACTTGTATCAGGGTGATCGTGAACACGAGTAGGCTGAGTACGGCCCCCTTATGTGCGCCTTACTCTACTGTGTCAAACGACGTTGGAGCGTTTGATAATAATAATAATAATTGGTATTGGGGGGAAACGAAATGGCGCAGTATCTGTTTCATATATCGTTGGACACCTCAACCGCGCCGTAAGGGAAGAAATAAAGGAGGGAGTTAAAGAAGAAAGGAAGAACTAGGTGCCGTATTGGAGGGCTCTGGAATAATTTCTACCACCTGGGGATCTCTAACGTGCACTCACATCGCACAGCACACGAGCGTCTTAGCGTTTTTCCTCCATAAAAACGCGACCGCCGCGGTCGGCTTCGAACCTGGAAACTCCGGATCAGTTGTCGAGCGTCACAACCACTGAGCCACCGCAGTGGGTAGGAGCGTATGGAGTAATGATAAAATCTATGCCCGTTTTGATGATAAAAATTATGCCCGTTTTGATGGAAAGCAGCCAACAAGCTACGCATCTTTCCGGCCATCACCCTATAAGTTATGGAGGTAAGCTTGTGGACAGAATGATCTATAAGCGCATCACATTTTCCTTGAAATCCGAAAACAGAATCCCCAAGAAATGAAAGGGATCCACCAAAGGTGGTCAGCTATTGATAATCTTATCCCTCTCGTTTCGTCCTTTGAAGAGAACCTCCATTATGGGCACATCACGGCAGCTGACTTTTTCTATATCGAGGCTGCTTTCGATCCTCTTTTTCATCACGCCATACTCGCAGCCTTGGCCCGTATTGGAATTGCAGGAATAGTATACAAGTGGATCGAAGACTACTTAAAGAATCGGCAAGGAGCGTTTGGAGTACTGATAAAATCTTGCCGATCTTTTAAGTAGTCTTCAATCCACTTGTATACTATTCCTCCAATATCAATACGGGCCAAGGCTGCGAGTATGACGTGATGAAAAAGAGAATCGAGAGCAACCTAATAATAATATTAATTGGTTTTTGGGGAAAGGAAATGGGGCAGTATCTGTCTCATATATCGTTGGACACCTGAACCACGCCGTAAGGGAAGCGATAAAGGAGGGAGTGAAAGAAAGGAACAATAGGTGCCGTAGTGGAGGGCTCCGGAATAATTTCGACCACCTGGGGATCTTTAACGTACACTGACATCGCACAGCACACGGGCGCCTTAGCGTTTTTCCTCCATAAAAGCGACCTCGATATAGAAAAAGTCAGCTGCCGTGATGCGCCTATAATGGCTGTTTTCTTCATGCGACGAAACGAGAGGGATGAGATTATCAATCGCTGACCGCCTTTGGTGGAACCGTCTCATTTCTTGGCGATTCTGTTTTCGGATTTCAAGGAAAATGTGATGCGCGTGTAGATAACTCTGTCCATTAGCTTACCTCCTTAACTCGATAGGGCGATGGCCGGAAAGATGCGTAGCTTGCTGGCTGCTTTCCAGGTCTCAAAACGGGCATAATTTTCGCCAGCTTCGATTCAGTAGGGACCTCACCAGTCATCCAAGAAGCGTTGTAAAATTCGAGGACTCGGTGATGAGAAATGCGAGGTAGCTTTGAGATAGTTTCATTGCTCATTTTGCCATGGCCTGCCGGCGTGGGACTGTATGTCTCGGCAACAGCGGTGTGAAGTAATATTTTTTATTTACTTCTACATAATGCAGCCCCTACAGGGGCTATTGCAGGAGGGACATATACATTAAAAAACAAGATATGGTAGCAAAAATTTAAAACATCAAAGTTGAATACATAGGGAGAATTGCACAAATGGGTACAGAAAAGAAAGAGATTACTAATCAATTGTCGCCTGTATAAATTTATCTATAGGGAGGGAACGCACTGAACCGGGCAATGTATTCCAGTGTTCGATGGTGGGCGGAAAGAAATTATTTATACACAATAGTGCGAGCAAAGTAAGATGAAGAATTAAGACTGATAACTTCTTGTTGACGATGGTGTGGCACTCATGATTCACCTGTCAATACAGAGTCGATAGGGCGAATTAACGACTCAGTGCTGAAATTTTAACGATTCTAGTTGCCGGCGAGTAGCGAGTGTAGTTATCTGTAGTGATTCCAGGGCAGAAGAGGGTCAAAGATCACTGCGATTTTTATGACATATGAAGCGAACTGATTTTCTTTGGATGGCCTCAGTTTTCATAATCTCTGTTACCTTGTAAGGATTTCACACGAAAGAAGCATAGTCAAGAATTGGATGGATTAGGAATTTATACATTACAAACCTTGTTTCTTTCGGAACCTGAGCTAATGTTCGTCTAAAATGCCCTAATTTTTTAAGGCTCTATTACAGATGAAGTCAATATGTTTTGGCCATGATAACTTGGAAGTAAAAATAATTCCTAGATACTTGTACTCGGACACCTTTTGAAGGCGTATGTTATGAAAAAAGTAATGAAAGAGCGATAAAGAGGAACTATTGCTGAATGTCATGACAATAGATTTACGAATGTTAATGTTCATCTGCCAACTATCACACCACCTATAGAAGCTAGAAACTGATTCATAAATGTGAGAGACCGCAACGGTGGCCAAGTTGTTGAGCATCCGCCTCGCATGCGGGAGGTGCGGGGTTCGATCACCAGTACCGCCGGGGACCCACCGGTAATACAATGGGTACAAGCTTTCTCCTGGTCTGGTGCTCGACTTATTTAGGTTGAAATGCTTGGGAAATGGGTCTTTTGACCCCACCTTGAGAAGTTGAAAATACCTTGTGCCATGGCGCTCTTTGGCTATAGATGCCCTTGCGCCATAAAAATCCATAATCATCATCATCATTAATGCGAGAATGAGGATCTGAGGAGTGAATGATGTCATATAAAACGCAGTCATCCGCGCACATGCGAATGCTCGAGGTGATGTTACAAGGGAGGTTATTTATATACTATAGAAACAATAAAGGTCGTAAAACGGAGCCTTCTGCCACACCTGATGTTACGGTGGCGATGAAAGGCTGGGCTGAACTGTAGTCAACAAACTTTTAGCGCTCACAGGGGAAATTAGATATCCAGGTCACTAAGGTTGAATTCTTCGATATATGGTTTAATTTGATTATTAGCCTGGAATAAATAACAGTGTCAAACGCTTTTGAAGATTCAATGAAAAGAGCGGTAATTTTACAACCACAGTACAGAATGTGAGCAATGTAGTGCACGAATTCCGTTAATTGTGTAGATGTGCCAAGACCTCGCTGAAGCCACGCTTAACATTAGATAAAATATTATTCGATTCAAGAAATTGTACGATGTGTGTATGGATGATATGCTCAAGCATTTTACAAGATGACGACGTAAGCGATATAGGCCTGTAGTTTTCAAGACGCTGCTTATTGCCTGACTTTAATAACGGCAGAACTCTTGCCAATTTCCAGGACTTAGGGACAATGCCGCGACTAAGAGATTTAATAAAAGAACATGTAGATAACGAGATGTACATAAGGAGTATCTAATGGGGAATGCATTAGGGATTCCATCAGGCTCGCTTGATTTCTTCATATCCAAATTCAGTATCATACTGAGAAAATCCTCCAAGAAAACTGTTACATCATCAATTCAAGATGATTCGGCATAGAGAAATGATGGAGTGACTAAATTGTCATGTTCAAAAACGGACTGACAGATTGAGTTAAAAGCGTCCCAAATGGTCTTGGGATTCTGAATTAATTGGTCGTTGACAATAAATGAATTCAAAGCAGTTTCCTTCGGAAGGATCCTGGATCAAAATTTTTTGGGTTGCTGATCAGTAAATTTTGCAGTTGAAGATGAAAATAAAAACCGTTAGCCGAATTCGTGAAAACACGGTTCTTCTTTCCCTTTGTTAAACTCGGCAGTATTTTCTGGTCTAGAACATGATCTCGATGTACTTAACCTTTTTATCCGACGTGACATATGCAAATTATTCCGGTTAATCTAGGAAGCGTTGAAGTTTTTCTTCTTACTTTTAACTGACACAAAACGATTAATGCAGGTTTTAAAGATACTCTAAAAAAAGCAACTAGAGCCTTAAAGTCACTTGTTTTACTAAGTACTAAATATTCATCGAAACGATCAGCAAGACATTTAGGGTTCGAAACATGATCGGCACTATTGAAATCTAGAGAGGACGTGACGTCATATCGCGGCTTATGAGTGGAACAAGTAATACAGATTAGGACAGCTTTATGATCCGAGATACCGTCTATTATTTCACATTTGTAACCTTTCCCTGTGACATCGGAACATAGGAAAACTAGGTCTAGCAATGCGTCATCTCTAGGTGTACCATCGACAATTTGTGAAAGACCAAAGGTTGTGGAATTATCCAAAAGCTCAGTACAAATGGAAATGTCCTTACCAGTAGCACCTAGGCATGGCCAATGATGGTTTGGTTAGATTTATGGGGGTTTAACGTCCTAAAGCGACTCAGGCTATGACAGACGCCGTAGTGAAGAGCTCCGGAAATTTCGACCACCTGGGGTTCTTTAACGTGCACTGAAATTGCACAGTACACGGGCCCCTAAAACTTCTCCTCCATCGAAATTCGACCGCCGCGGCCAGGATCCAAACCCCGTCTTTCGGGCCGGCTGCCGAGCGCCGTAACCACTCAGCCAACGCCGCGGCTGGATGGCCAATGAATGCCAGGGGCATTAAAAACACCCATACACACGAGGCTGGATACAGCGAATTTGTTTTCCAGTATGAACTGATACACATTAACCAAGTTGTCGATAGGAGAGGCAGGTGGGCGATAGAAGGTACAGATAATGATGGAGCACTTTGGGAAAATGATTCTGCACCAAACAGATTCCGTATCCGGGAGACTAGGCGAAAGACTAACCTTAACGTCTGATCGGACAAGCAGAGAAACGCCCCTCCTCTGCCTGTTTTCCTATCTGCCCGAAATGCAGTATAACCAGGAGGATGAATTCACAGTCGTCGACGCCATCATGCAGCCAAGTGTCAGTCATGCCAACAATATGAAGCGAATAGAAAGAAATGAGCGAGAGTAGACTGACAGTTTTATTGTTGACGCTTCGTACATTAATATTCAAGAGGGTCAGATTTTTTTACACAAATACAAGCAAGTCATTCAGAAGGTATACTGGGCGGGAAAAACAGCGATGAAGTTGACGGACCAGCTTTCGGCGAGGACGATGGAGACACACTGTGTACACAAGAATTATCCGGATTATTTGGGGTACCAGACAGCTTAAGCAAGGAATTTGAAGCGTGATGTCAATCGTACCAATCGTTATCAAAAGACAAATGATGAAAATGCAACCGCACCCGCGAACCATTACTGCGAAAAAAGCCGAGGCATCCCACAGACTTTTTCGACCAGAGCGCACCCTAAGCAGAAAATCCTCAGTAATGCAAATTTTAGACCCTTTAAGTTTAGTTTAGACACATTCTTCATTACACTGATTTTATCACTGACGTCAAGGAGTCTCAGAACAACTCGATGAATCCTACCGTTGCGCCTTTTGCCTATCCTGAGGCACCGCTAGATCTGAGGGCATTGAATACTTCGTTTCTCTGTAAGGAACTGAAAAACATTTGCAAGCAAAATGTCGTTGGTTCCCTCTCCTTCCTCTGCCTGGCCATGAACTATGATGTTATTACGTCGCCAGCAGTTTTCCAAGTCATCCAGCTTAATAAATAAATTTGAAGATATACCATTTGTTAGAGAAGATACAGAACGCGGCTCTTCACGGCTTTGGCCACAGGAAAGTGATTCTAGTGCTGATATGGGGATTCCGAAGCTTTGAATCGTACCAAAAACTGTGCCTTGACATCAGATACATCACGAGCACTTTTCTTTTTATTTTCAAGCATTTCCAGTCACGACAAGATTTCACATACTGTGGCACTGTGGCCGCAAACTTGGGCCAGTCGTACTTCTGGCGAATTCGGAAAATGTGCGAGCGAAGCGAATATGGCCACAAGGTGGTTCATCATGACAAGCGCGCAGGAAGTCGGTGCGAAGAGCGACAGGTACGACGAGGAGGTACAATGGCGAGGGGAGGCGAATGTCTGCTTCTAAAAAACGCCGTTGCGGAGGGAAAACAAGGTCAGCTCATGCGACAAACGGCGAGGTTGGCGTGACGTGCGGCCTTCAAGGTACTCGATGAGCGGGCAATTCTCCTGGTCGTCTCACTGCAGTTGAGCAAGGATTGACGTTGTTACAGCTCCAAGGAATGCGTCGTCATCCAGATCACAGTCAGCCACTCCGGATAGACTACTTTTCAGTGCTTTTGTAAAAATCCATGGTGTGATGCCACCAATGGGCAGAAAGGAAGAAAACGTCGCCCACATAGTTTCCGTTTGACATCAGTTCGCCGCTGTACGCTACAGGACATTTATTACTCACAACAGTGGTATTTATCAATCTTGTAGGAGCCGTACAGGTTTCTAGCCTTACACCTGTAGTTTCTATTTGATCTTTTTCAAGTATCTGATCTATTTTGGGAGGGGTCAAAAGAGGCATACTATCCCAAGGTGAAAAGAATCACGAATTATCTTCCGTGCCAACACATGGGCTCGTTTAAAATCAATATTTCGCCTTTATAAACAGAAAGCAGTAAAAATGGAGTAAGATGGCATCTAATGCACTTCATTTTTTTTATCTACACTGCCCAATATGCTACGCACAAACCCCCGTCAATTCTGGAAGTACATCAATCCTAAGTCGAGCGTTACTATAACCCTTTGCGACGATGATAATAATCCAATCGCGGAGCAAGACGTTGCAGTTATCTTAAATTTAACCTTTAGCTCTGGTTTCACTCGCGAAGCAGATGGTGACCTTCCTGTTTTTCCTTCCTTTGATTTCCCGTCCATGCCTGATATTACTTTTGACCCTAATGGTATTGTAAAACTTATAGACTCTTTGAAACTAATGTCATCTGCAGGTATTGACGGCATTAACGCAAAAATACTCAAACACACAAAGCATACTACTAGCGTCATACTGTCCCATATTTTTCGCCAGTATCTTTCATCAGGTGTCATACCACATGACTGGAAAGTGGGCAAAGTCATTCCAGTCCCAAAAAAGGACCCATCGTCTTCTCGTCATAATTACCGACCGATATCCATCACTAGCATTGCTTCAAAGATAATGGAGCTTGTAATATACTCGCATATTATGAAATTCCTACTTTCAGTTATTTTTTTCAGCCTGCTGAACATGGCTTTCTAAAAGGCTTATCGTGCAACACTCAACTAGCATTCTTTGTTAACGACTTAAGCTCCAACCTCGGCATTAACATTCCAGTTGACGCTCAGTTTCTTGATTTTGAAAAGGCCTTCGACAAAGTTCCTCATAAGCGGCTCTTTCTAAAACTTTCACGCCTAAATCCTAATTGCTTTGTTTTGGAATGGATTCGGAACTTCCTTACTAACCGATAGCAGTTTGTTTTAGCTAATAAGTGTACATCTTCTTATGCTTCTGTTCTGTCTTGGGTGCTTCAAGGCACCGTCCTGGGGCCCCTTCTCTTCCTTATTTATATTAATGACTTACCAGCTAACTTGTGTTCTAACGTGCGCATGTTTGCAGACGACTGCGTTATTTACCGCCCAATAACCAACAGTAGTGACATCCAACTCCTACAATCCGACATCGACTGTGTAATAACCTGGTGTAACGAATGGCTAATGTCTTTAAACACGAAGAAAACATCTCTCCTATCCTTTCATCGACGTCGCTCCCAACCTACTTCAAGCTACTCAATCTCCAATTCCGAAATCACTGCTGTAATGGAGTAAAAATACATGGGTGTTCATTTAACCCGCGATCTCAATTGGTCACATCACGTAACGCAGATTATTAACGATGCTAATCGTGTTCTCGGTTATTTTCGCCGGACCCTTCGCGTAGCTCCTCCATCAGTAAAGTTGTTAGCTTATTTAACATTAATTCGTCCCAAACTTGAATACGCATGCGCGGTTTGGGACCCCTATCAAAGTAACCTTTCTAATCTACTGGAAGCAACACAAAACCGCGCAGCAAGGTTCATCCACTCGGCCTCTTCCTATCATATAAGTGTCACTGAACTACAACGTAATGCTCATCTTACAAAACTTGGCAGACGGCCGTACTATTGCAAGAATATGCCTTTTTCATAAATTTTACTATTCACACAACGTTTCATGGCGACCCATTCCATGGCATATCTGCACCTTTCGCCAAGAAGTGCAACATCTGTTGGTCACACTGGATGGCGTAAATATGCTGAACGTTTGTTGTTTACCGCACGTAGAGTGAACTTGAAGATAGAGAGTGCCAAACGAAAACCAAAAAGTGAGGCAAAAGAAGGGTAATTTCCGCTAGGATCGCTGCGAACGTTATCCTTACCTAGGTATCTTTTTAAAGGTGGCAGAACCCGCGGTGCGTAGCGTAGTGGTTAGTGAACTCGCTTCACACGCGGAATACTAGTTCGATTCCCGCTGAGCGAACAATTTATTTTTAGTTTTTATTTTATTGTAAATCAAAGTGTGTTTTAGTGAAAACAAGCCGTGGTAACTAAATAAAGGCAACCGAAACCGAAACTGAAGTTTGAGCAGCGCCGCCTTTCTGCTCACGTGGACTTCGGGGCCGGATCTCAATGTCACGCAGCACAAACTTTGAATGCGTGTTTAGAGCACACCCGACGTTACTCCCCAAGCTACGATGTGTGCTTTCAGTGGATGATTAAGACAAACACGCCTTTCATAGAGTGCTGGGAACTGTTTCGTTCAGCTTGACGTCTGCGACCTGCACAGAGTGCGTCACGCAGACGTGCGCTGTCACTGAACGAAGATTTCCTCTGCGAGGTGACTGTATGCTTTCTTTCTGCTTGTGAAAGAGGGAAAGTAAAGCACAACTGGATTAGCTCAGACATGGCGGCACACTGCACACAGTGCAGCGAACGTTTCGTTGTCAAGGGTCCCACAGCCACCGGCTAGACATTAATGTGTCAGCCGATGGATGCGCGAGCTGCATGATTGCGAAGCATGGACGGCTAGGTCATCGACAAAGTGGAAACACTTCGTTCTAGTCACTGTGAAAGTATGGGTGAACTCTGAAGTGCAATCAAGCCGCCTTACCGAACTATAGTTCAGCGCATGCAACAAGGACAGCTTTATTCAAAAAATGGGCGCAGTTATACACTTAGCTGCATGAAGAAAAAGATTGCAGTAATGAAGACATAAGAGCACCTTCGCACATCAGGCTATAATCAGAGTGTATACATGTGTGCAGTAGAAAAGGAAGAAAACGTGGCTAAAATAGATATTGTTCATTATTTTCAACTAGAAAATGTTGTACATAAATAATCTTTAATTCATTTCAATGTACAGTCATAAGAAGCAAGGAAAAGGCTATTTTAAATCGGCTTGAGCCCCCAAAACTCCACAACTGCACCTTCAAAGAGGGAAAGAAAGAATTGTTACGCCTCGCGTTTTCTCATACATAGATAACTACAGATAACTACGTGGTAATCACCTAGGTACCGGGTAAACAGATTATTATTGCGATCACGAAGAAATACAGAAGCTGCAATAGCTGTTTGTCGCTTGCATTTTGGCTTATCGAGAAGGCTAGTATGGGTAAGAGGCACAGGTTAATAAAACCGCAAAGTAGTCATTGCATCTCTTTGTACATATTACGTGAGCAATAAATTTACTTTTCCTGTTTCACAAGCTCAAAGAAAGCACACTACAATCTCCTCGGCAGTGACGGTGCCAAGGGTAGGCTGGGGGTGACGGCCGCCACCCCGCAAATTTTCTTGACAACATTGCAAATTCGCCTACCTTTTCAGGAGGAATAAATGTAATAAATGGTTTAGTCTTGGTTAAGAAAGAACAATACATAAACGAAGCAAAGACACGCGTCACTCGTAATAAACATAATAAACACGTCCAGGTAGAAATAATTTTTAAAGACTGTTTTAAATACTCTTTTTTTCCTGCCACATCGTCTGATTGAAATAGCCTTCCTAACCACGTTGTGAATGCCCAATCTCGAGAGCAATTTGCTACCCTCATGTGCCAATATTTAACGCAGAAGTGCACATAATTTGTACAATACATTGACTGTATTTCATGAAATGTGTTTGACTGTACTGGCTGTTTTATCGTACTGGCCTGCGTTTATAAATTTTGATGTCGTACCCATTCCTATCTTAGTCCAGCTGGACTGATAGTATGTAAAAATAAATAAATAAATAAATAATTGGAAGAAAGGGGGCACATGTACAACCCTCACTTACTGTGACACCACTTTTATGATTATGATCGGACCTTTATGGTTAAAAAATTGGGGATCATATGCATTAGTGATACAGCTCTGGCTCTGCGACAAAATGAATTTGCTATCTTGAAGCGTTTTTATGAAAACCTGTGCTATCAAGACTTCTTTCTTCCTTTCCGGCGTCCGACTCCCAAACCTGGGTAGGGCTGTTGTGGCTTTTATTATTAAGTTTGTTTTTGTTGTTTTTGTTTTTGTTTTGCTTTTACGTTTAAGGTTTTGACTGTATTGCGTACGTCGATTGCATGACACTGCTTTTGCTACGATTCAGTGACGCTGCTATTGCTAAGAGTTTGTTCATTATATCTGTCTAATATAACCTAGTGCTTAGAGTAATCTTTACATAAGCTAGGGCTTTAAGAGAATTGAAGATAAGCTTCTGCATTTTGTTTTTAATATTTCAATTTGCATATTACTTGTTACTGGGTTGTGAGCGATAGAGCGGTGGCATATGGTAAATAGGGATTATAAATGTGCCCCTTTTATTCCAATAAAGAGTTGGTAGTATCGTCTTTTTCTTCCTTGTGTTGTTATTGCGACGTAGTTTTTAAAGTCATGCACCAAGTCGCCCCAGAGGCCGTCATTCTAAAGTGACAGCGCACGTATGCATGACGCAAACTGTGCAGCTCGCCGAAGTCAAGCTGAATGAAACAATTCCCAGCACTCTTTGAAGGGCGTGTTTGCCTGACTCATCTGCTAAAAGCACAGATCGAAGCTAGGAGAGTAACGTCGGGTGTGCTCTAAACGTGCATTAAAAACTAGTGCTGCAGGTGGCCCGGAGATTCCGTCCGTTATATTTTGCCGGTAGGAGCAAGGCGGTGCTGCACAAACTTCAGCTTCGTTTTCGGGTTGGCTTTTTTTTTTGCTACCACGGCTTGTTTGCATGGCTTGTTCATCCTGCTCTCCCAAAAAGTTATTTACGCAAATGTATCTTATAAGCTTAGTACGTCCTGCAATTTCCGCAGCTGATAAATTCTTTCCCTGTATTGCTATGGTTGAAAATGCTGAATGAATCTCAAGCCTTACGCTTACTAGCGCAAGAAAGCTAGTAAAAGGGCTAAGTAAACAAAAAAAGCTTATTTTAGCAGGAAGATAAACAATATGTAAAACTACCGAAGATCCAGTGGAAGCGCTTATCAGGATTAACGAGCAAGAAAAATACAATGCGAGAGCAATATATATAAAATTATCCACTGTCCTAGCTCGCTCGTTCGTCTTCTTCAATATATATTCTCAGTTAAAACTTATGCGGTGTTAAAACTAGATCCCTCTCAGATTCCAGCGTTGTTTGGATCCTGCTGGAGCAAGTGTGGACTCTGGCCACCACAGGAATGGAGAGCAGGCTGTCAAGCGATTTGCCAATGCTCCCCCAAGTCACGGTCGAAAGGTCCAGCTGGTCTTTACAGCTGCTTCTGCTTTCGGGCGCAACGCCTACACTGTCTTTCGCTGCAGCAGCGTCGGATCTGTGGCGGTGCTCATCCTCAGTTGGTGTCACGAAGTGCTGATTCACAATCGAAGGATGGTCTTCGTGTCGGCGCTGGCCTTTAATGTCTGGCAGCGAGGACACATTCCTTCTCTTCTTCCTTCTCATCTGCACCTGAAAATAGATTACGTCCACTAAGATACAATTCCACCAGTAAGGATAACACCTGAATTACTTCACTGGAGTAAAAAATCTTCGAACGTCTTATTGGATGTCTAGTTTCACAGAAATTTCGAGGAATGGAACATCAGCAGAGAGCCGCTATTACCGGACAATATCTACTTCAATCGATTCTTCAATGCATGGCGTACCCACTGCCTCACCATTGAACGCAAGCATTCCTCTGGATTTACGCTCGGTTAGTTTGGGAAGAAATTCTTGGACAAAGTCAATAAAGGTCTGTGGAAGGTGAATCCACATTTATTGGAGTCCCGGTAGCCGCGGCTACCGGGATGGTCGACAGCCGGCGGAGCGGGCTGACGGCGTTGCTGGCCAGGCCGGTTGGCGAAAGCGTTCTGTTCTGCGCGAGCCAGGTCGCGCTCCCAGCTTCACCTTCATCAGCACCGCTGGCGATTCCAGCGCACCTACAGGTTAAGCGCTGCTCTATCGGTTGCCCCCTGAAATACCATTTTGTGAGCGCGGCTTATGAGCTTCTCTCCACAATAACACAGAAAATGAGGACGCCCTGAATTCATTCCACGAAAAAAGATATTAAAGAAACCAAACAAACGAGGGGCTACAATGATGCTTCCGGCAATTAGGATTATTATATTCACAGATGTATTGTGTACGAAACGTCTTTAAGAATCTTGATGTGAATGTCATGGTAGTGCGTGAAGATTTCATAAAAGCATCAGACAAGATAGTTTCTTTGGCCCTCGATACTTTTAGTAGAGCGCTCCGGTTGTACTCCAAACCATCTTCTTTGAAAACCTTCAAGCCACACCTTTTGGGACGCAGTGCCGGTCTTCCGCCTGCCTTTCTTCACGTTGACGTGTCGAGAAGGCGTGCTGATGTCTTGCAGCAGCGGGTACTTGGCACTGCGTGAAGTTCGAATGGAGGAATCGCTCCACGAACGAAGCTGGCGGCTACGCTCGCTGACGTTCGGCGTCTCGCTCGCATCACGCGCAGTGCGAGCCTGCAGAGGGAAAGAAATACATCGCTAATGAAGGCCCACGTTGTGAATGTACGAGAAGTTGCTGTTTTCAGCTACGCAGTGAAATTAGCTCTCAAGTGGACGTGGTTTTTACTTTTCCGCTTAAAAAACAATGTTTGGACCGTATCCTGAGAGCCACTCGTCATGCCGTGTGCGTATTCTTGCACATTCAACGCAAAGTTCCATGACCACTGCTAGTTTGAGAGGAGAAGCCTACATTCCATAACTAAAAATATATAATGTCACGCAAGCTGTCAGTTTTCACCAGAACGCGTTGACAATTTTTCATATATAGTCATGTTCCTTTCGTCGCTGAAACGCTACGAGGCTAACAGAGGAAGACTTGTCTGCTCCTTAAAACACAACATGACATTTTCTCTTACGCAGAAAAACCTTTTTTTCTTATTGTTTTACTCTGAGCCTCACTAGCAAATTAGTTACCACTTGCTCACGCAATATATGACGTATTTTCTACTTTAAAATCAACAGATTGTTGGCAGCAAGAAAACAAAGGGAACCTTAAGCGATAATTGAAGTACTTCCGCTAGCTTTTTTCGCGCGCGTGGTACGAGTGAATTGTCACAGTAACCAAATACCTTCCACAAAGTGTAGCTCCCAAACGACATCTCCGTTTGTCATGAAGATTGGGAGTAAACGTTTGAAAAGCTGATAGTCAGGATGCAGGCATCTACAGGATTTATAGGCTGAACTTACTGTCGTGCTGCGCCAAGATCTGGAGAGATTAGCAGTGCTGAGACTAAATTAGGCTGGTCCTTGCTTGGAAAGTTCAATAAAAAAATTAAAAAGTTTACGCTTGAAGCTCAAATGTCGACAACCTACGAGCGCATGCACAAATATTATTTTTTAAATATGCTGTAGTACCTGTTTAATCTGGAAACCTTGGTTCCTGTGTAAAGGTTTACATAAAGCGAATCGTCCGCAATAAGGAATTGTGAAGAAAACAAAATGCTCAGGAAAAGAATTTGCACTCCATCTAGGTCTGCTTTTAAGCATAGTGGTGGGAACTGCAGTAGCAATTAGGCAAAACCTTGGGAGCTTCAAATACTTTATCCTTGTCGTCATTATGCTTAAAACAAGTTGGTGCAGTTTTGAACACGCAGTGCTCTATGAGACACGTGACGAGGTCCAGTGGCGTCATGACGTATCTCGTACTACGACTGTACACATCTCACCACCCGCTAGCAAACATATGTGCTCAGTCGGCAGCCAGCTGCTGAATGCGGCTTTCAATATTCTGCACGCAACTTAGTTTTCATCCCAACTATTCATGCAATCCAGCAAATGGGTAGTGTTCGGCAAAGCGCGTGGGCGGGCGCCTTGAAGCTATAAAGTTTAACTCTTCCCCCCTCCCCCCCCCCAAAAAAAAGTTATTTTTTAAGCATTTGCACGTTCCCGCTGCGTTCCAATCACGTCGTGCATTCATAATGCAGCAAAGGAAAGATATAGTAGTGAAAGTTGTCCTTATGAGCGCGGCAAAAATGCATCCACATCAATCAATTCTGTGCACTTTCACTCTGTGCATTGTCCAGAGTGCGGGTTTCCATATTAATCAGGCGTAAGTACATTGAAGAAATTTTATCCCTTGGAAAATTGTCCACAATTCGAGTAGTGCATATTAGGCGGGTCATGATGGCGGTTCACGATTGCATTTATCTGTTAAGGTTTCTTTTCTGCCTTTGTTCACGGTGCGGTCCAGGCGACCACTTTCTACAAGTGTCGTACTAACGCATTTCCTTACAACTGCTCGCTGCATAAACACAAACATTTAATCTATGCTTTCGGCACAGAGAGGGCGCTCATGCCTCGAGCAACGTTATGCGAAGTCTAAGGTGTGACCACAGCGGACAAGCACTGCTCCTAAATCTGAATTGCTTGCATTACTGACCATAGTGTTAACGTGCATGGCGGTGTAGGTCTTAACACAAAGCACCACAGATAACACATCTGGCTAGTTATAAGAGCATTCCATACTGAAATTCCGGGAACACAGTTTTAATGCAACGGCGTTAAGGAGCTCGTGTCGCAGAAAATCCGGCGTCGTCGGCGTCAGCCGTGAACGAAAAAACACTCCCCTCCTCTCTCCTCCTCCTCCGCGGAATGTACGCCACTGCCCCACAGGTGGCGTGCGACTGCAGCGCATCCCATTCGTCTCACTCGGGCGCGGTGGGGCCGTGCGGGCACGCAGGAATCACGCGGTGAGCGGCGAACACGCAGCGCACATCCAAAGCGTATTCACCACGAAGCATGTGGCTTGCTGCCCGTTCGTTCGGTGCGGAAACTATGCTGCCGTTCGTTGCATCAGATTTATCGAGACCGATGTGCCGACGAACTACGGCTGCAACTTGACTCCCGTGCGTTTGCTCAAGGCGCCTGTCAGCGCTTCTACGTGGTTTGCCGCTCCGAACGTCCGTTTCACCGTACGTAGCAGAGCTATTTGTCTAACGGGCAAAGCGTCGCACCGAACGGGCAATGGCGTTCCGTGGACTCCCTGGAAGTGCTGCAACACGCAGTCGCGTTTCACACTTAAAGGCGAAGCATAAGCGTCCTCAATTTTTTTTATTTAGCGACTGTGCTCAGGAGGTGGGCACGCGTGCAGCGAAACATATGGAGTGACATTCCATCGAGGAATGCCACGGGTAGGCAAACAGTTTCTGGAATGAAAGCCTGAACGCGCTTCTCTTGGAGCCGACTGTTTGCTACAGAACACTCCATATTCCTAAATCGTTATTCCTCAGGTTTTGCGTGCACCGAGCAGTTATAAGATATTCAAGCCAATATTTACCGAGCGTGTACTTGTAGAGCTAAAGGTAGATGACAGCGTTTTCGCCCAATCGAGTTTATTGAGGGGAAGGGGCAACATATTTGGTTCGGAAATAAATAAAGTATCTACCTGTGAAAATATAGGCTCATCTTCTCATAACCATCTTGCTTGAGTGGCTTTAGAGCTAAGCAGGAATTGATATTAAATTAGCGTCGATTCATTTTATTGTTACTGTTCTCCATCAAAGGCCTGAGCAAGCCGCACAGCCTTGCTTTGAGTCTAGATTTCAAGATTTTAATGCAACGTTTCTGAGCACAAAGCTCCTCAGCCAATACGTATGCCTGAACTCCGATTTCATGCACTAGTGAACTTTCCTGAATTTTGCGATTTTTAATTAGTCACTTCCGTTCAGCAAAATAACAATCAACGCTGGCAGCGTTTTGAAGCACTGTTAAATATATGGGGCCCAGGATAGAGAGAAAAGACGACCCATTGACCGATAGTTTTTAAGCTGCTGGCGAGAAAACATTGATCTTTGTCTAATGCTTAACTAACTGAAATATCGTTTATTACTTTGGCTGCGTTTGCAGGAACAAAGGCGCTCTATTTTAAGCCCCTCGCTTTTCAGACATTATGCTCGCAAAACATCTGCCGACTCGTCAAGGTTAGCGTCTCATATGAAACGCTGGCACTAAGAACATCAGCCAAGGTTTTTCAAAACACAGTTATTTCCAGTCTTTTCTGTGATCTAACTTTATACGCATAAATAAATTTTTTGACGTAGTGGAAACTCCTTGCCTGCCACCTCTCAACGGCCCCGGGGTATGGTGAGGACCTCGAAGAAGAGCTGCCAGCGCCAAGCTCCGTGCTGATACGAACGCTGTCGGGTGTTTCGCATCCCGGCCTCATGGCCGTGACAGGTACCAGAAAAATGTTCGGCATCGGGTCAGTGGCCTCCTGGCCATACATCAAGGTACTTGTGTGCGGTGGGCGGCTGCGATGTTTGCCCAAAAATGAATGCAAAAACAATACAGGACTTGCTGCAAACTGTGTAATTTTAATTCCTTTATTGTCGCTAATTTAAAATTGCATACTCCTGCACCGCTTAAGCAAATTGTGCTTGTGTGCGGAACTGGCAGCCAACAAGATACACAAGTGGTTCGTCACGCAAAACAAGTAACAGTTTGTTTTAAAAAAGTTAACAAAATGCCGATGTGTAAGTTGCTCAGAGTAACGCATATTCAACAACAAGGCATCAGACAGCTATGTGTACAATTAATGCACAGTTCTAAAGAAAAAATATGACAAACGAAAGCAATGACATCAATTTCGTCACCATCAAAATTTACAACAATCGCAAAACAGATGTTTCTTAGAGCTCGCTTCGCACGTGCAACCGAACAAAAGGTAATTCTTGCTCAGATAACTTAAGTGAAAATTGTACATTACACTTTCTGCCCCTTTTAGCATATTTAGTGTATAATTTGGGGATGTGTAAAATTCAGTTTTCCTTAGTTTAAATTTACTTTCAGGTTTAACAGTTTTAAGGGCATGATTGAAATATTGATTTGATTATATGACGTAATCACGTAACTACTTTATAGGCAAAACATCTGCGAATACGGCTATAATATTTTTATTCATCTCACCATTTGGAACATCATATTTCATATTTTTATACATTTGGATATTATTCTATTTACCTGATCCTTCAAGGTGTCCGAACAAAATCCGTGCAGGGTGATCCTATAACGTAACAGATTTTCGCCTAGAGGTTTAAACACTAATTTTCTTAGTCTAGGGTTGTGCAGGTTTTCGTGTGGTACAGCTGTGGTGACAGGGCCCTTAGCTTCCGGCATACAGACTCGACCTGCTTATTCTAAGAAAGGACATCATCACACTCAATACCCCAAATATGTTCGCATAGGTGCTGTATTGAATAGGGATGCACATAGAGTCACGTAGACATATAGACACTTCCAAACTGATTGCTGCCATATTGCTCGCTAGACTGGTTTTTACACCTTGCGCTACTGAGCACTCCCTGGGCGTCGATCTCCTCATTGTTCACTTAGCTGCGGTGGATATGTACCTACAGGCAGAAAAACCAGTCCAGCGAGCAATATGGCGGCAGTTAAGTTGAAAAGGTTTTAAGTGGCCCAGCGATCAGAGCTTAAAAATGCATAATCCGTCTTGTGTTCAGATGTGATCACCAACTACCAGTAGAGATTCGTTAACTGTCACTGAGAGGATCGGCCGTGGCAAAATCACATTTTTGCCCACAATAGAACCCATTCAAGCGGCATAACACCCAAGCTCTCACTGGCATGTCTTGTTGCGCCATGAAGTTGTCGTTCAGCCATACTTTGCGTACTTTCTTTTTATAACTGGCCTTACCGTCCTTTCGAATCCAGAAACTGAATTGGAACAGGAAATTAATAGGGCAGATTAAGCACCAACAAAGAAAAAGCAGCAATCAAAATCGTCTAAGCCGCCGCCCCAAAGACGTATTTCAAAAGGTAGTTATTGAGAGGAAGTATAATTAATATAGAATGCGAAGAGGAACCAGGCCTGCTAACGGGGTGCTCATAATTCTTTCAGGAAAACCTCGAGAACTTTTCCTCTAATATGGAGGTAGCATCGAAAGGCGAGAACTTATCCCCACATATGTGTTGCCTATTTCTTGTGCTAGTCAACGTAATGTTTCGAACTGTGAACGCGCAGAGCAAGGAAAGTGGCTTCGTCGTTTAGGTGCGGTGCTGAGCTGAAGGACGGAGCATGGAATTCTGGCCACGACGGCCGCATTTCGATGCACAAGAATTTAAAAAGCCCTTGCTAAGCGTAACTATATGGCACGCTAACAAGCCGCAGGTGGTCAAAATTAATCCGGTGCCCGCCACTACGACATTTGTCATAGCGCATGGCGCATCTTTTGGACATTAAATTCCACATACCGTACTGTACAATAGTAAGTCATGCCAAGAAAAACCATTACACACATTATCATACAATATCACATCCTTACGAGAGCTGGATTGAAGTATCAATGGAACACAGATATAATTCATTGTTCACATCCTTTTGGTTACAAAGCAAATCTTATTTGATTAGTTTTTCCGTCGTGTGTAAAGTATTCTCGGTTGGTGCATAACATACACATCTCCAAATAAACCAACGACGGTTTATTTCAAACAAATCAAGAGATATTGAAGCAAAAATTAACAGGACTCCAAATTTGGCTGTGCATAGCACTAGCAGATGTTGATGGACGCGATAGCACTAGCAGCTGTCGATGGATTTACCGGATGTGACGCAATTTCAGGTCTGTTGACGTCACTGCCATATAGCTAACAAGATGGCTGCCGACTGGTGACGTCACTTCTCCCCAGCCAATGGACGAATTTTTTGACCGACAATGCATTTTCGCCCAATTCGGCTTCTAATGCTGCGGCATAAGCATATAAAGCTGTTTACCCGAAGAGAAGAACGAGTGATCAGCGCAACCTGATTCGTGACACAATAAAAAAATGTATTGCCATGACATTGAAGTGTCACTCATGGAATCGTACATTATTTGTTAAACAAAAATTTATTCTGCATAAAGTCTCGGTTAGTGCCTCCAGTTCCAAGGCAGTTTCCCAAGTTGGCCTTCGGCTGTTGGATGTAGTCCACGATAAAGTGGCCTATAGGGAGGCAGTGTTCGTGCCGGAAGCTTTATACCTATGTACATATTTGTCACGGTTCTCGAGATTGAGGCATGTGGACCAGACAACGACATAAACAACACTAAAAAAGGGTAACTACGCTAACATGGCTTCCGATGTGCTCTGACAACTGTGAATATATTAGAGGTTATTTTTGAATGAACTACGCTTCCATTTGCACAGTTTTTGAACGGGCATTAATCGAAATGCCTATGTCTGTGTTTCGTGAAATATTTCAGATGACTACACACTATGTGGGAAATTTAGGCAGAAAGGTGTGCTAAAGATTCGTTTTTTCCATTAACCCGTATGAGCACTCCCCGGTCGGTTTCCTGTTATGAATCTTCCTGTGGTAGTTTTTTAACACCTCTCTATCTCGGGCTAAAATTTAAAAAAAAATCTTTCTGTTTCATTTCATTCAGATTTATGAATGAAGTGTCAAAGTATCGTACACTGCAAAAACATAAGCTTCTTGCACTTAATATTTTTTTCTTTAAATAAGGCCAAGAGAAGTGCACAGTACAGATATCAGTCATTACCCACTGCGCCTGTCTGCAAATAAAGTTATTTGGAAAAAATTTAATATGAGCATTATATCATATCTCCCGCATAATTTATTGTTATATACCTAGATAGCATATTTCATAGTACGCAAACGCTTTATGAAATTAGTCACTAAAACGCTTCGCAAATATGGGTATGGTATACATGGCCACAGTAGAACTTGCTGTTAATATATCAGGGTCGACGCATCTTGGGCCAGTCTACGCATCAAAATTTTATATGCTCCGAAAACGCACTTCGCATGGTACAGAAATTAAAATCTAAGGTTTAATGTTTCTATATACTACGCTTCGCCCAGACCGCCGTGATGTATCGATGAGCGCACACTGCCTTCTCTATTCGGCACCGTTTAGCAAAAGTAAAGAGACGAAGGCATTTGGTGCTACTATGAGCACAGGGGATCTTCCGGCATGCTTTTGCAATGATGAGGACTACCGTACCCTTCACCTTCCAAAAGCTTAGAACACAGACGAAGCAGAACGAGCCGCATGAAATGGCCCAGTAGTGGCCAGCACGGTAGACGCTACAAGCCCCACTGTGAACTTCTAATGAGGAGCGCAACGATGCAGCTTTGGCCATAATCAGTCTAAAGCAGCCGACAAGTAGCTTTCTACACGTTCATACCTTCTCGCATAGCTGCAGAGCCTGCGAATCCGCAAGCCAATATGCCGGATATTTTTTTCATTCGCAGGTCTCAGGAGAAAACGTCCGCGCAGCACGCGGTCAGTACACTGGATGGGGGTCTTCTTTCTATAACGTTTGTATTACAATAAATCAGGAACTCCAGCCAGAAAGTGAACGACACGCCGAAAATTGTGCCTGCCAATTTTCTGCTTTTAGCAACACACAGCGAGAGGCTTCTATTTGTAGCTACAAGTATGGGAAGGTCGCTTAGGTAGAAGACGTCGTGATTAGAGCGATTTTTACGAATTTCGATCGGAGCGTAAGAAGTGCAAGAGATAGGTATTCCGAACAATCAAAAAAGGCCCCGAGTTCGGACGCCCCACCAAAGCATCCAAAGTGGTACAGATTCATCCAATTATTTGCGGTGATCAAAGACTGCGCAGTGAACCTATGTGTAGGTTCAAATTTATTTCTAATACTGAAAGAATTGGGGATTTTCCAGGCTATAGGTGGTCTAAATCTTCTAAACATCTGAAGCATGTCTTCTTAGAAGCATCTGGCATGAATACAATTATTCGTTTTAGTAAGATTTAACAGAGTGGCAAGAGTGAAATGCTTTCGCTACGACGCTTCCCGGCCACTGACACTAATGCTTACCGAAGCAAACTTGTGCTCACCTCTGGCCGAGTACGTAGACGTAGACTATAAGCAACAGGATGAAAAGAAAGCCTGAAGTCATGATCATGATGGCCATCCACGACGTAACTGACAGTGCTGAAAATAGAGAAACAGTCACTGAGAACAGTCGCTTCCTCAGACTGTATCATTTGATTTGCAGTCTCATGGTGCAACCAGGGTAAACATCGACTATGCTTAACTTTGCAACTGTTGACAACTTTTGGTGTTCTGTAATACTGTACTATAAAAATTGTTTTCCTTACCCGGCTCTAGGAAGAGAAATAAAAGGAGCCCAGATCCACACGAGTCTAATACTGGTGCTCGTTATGTCCTACTTCTTTGGCGCTATTTGTCAGGAGGCATTAGTATTGATGTTTATAACGCAACTAAAACGAAAACGTTCCAAAACGTTGGAAGAAAGAAGCGTTTCTCTGGTTAGAAACCTATTTTCTGAGCTTGCATAAGTCCACGTTGCCGTAATTACGGGTCTTGTCCTAAAATTGTCTGCCCATGACCTCAAAGGGTCACTTCTTACCCAAGGAGAAAGAGCTTTGCTAATTTTGACACTAAAGTACATTTTACAATCCTACCGAATAACAAACTTCTGCACAATTTGGCACGAGTAATCAACATTTAGGGCGCGAAGGGAATTGAACAAGAAAGAAATAAGGGATAGTTTTAGTTCGGGTGGTAGTTGGAAAATATTGCACCAACATTTTGAGGAAAAAGAAATATTCGTCTTCGGGTACACATCTGCCGCAATGACTGAACATTTTGCCTAATGCATGCCTGCGTGCCATCACGATGAAGCTGGCTTTCCTTTAACCACGAAAAGCTTTTTCAGCAAAATACAGCATTAAGATAATAATAAGTATTTACATGAACGAAATCTTTAAAACATACAATATTTCTAGATTTATTTCTAGATTCAGTCTAATAAAAACGATATTTTTTAAAAGATTGTTATTTTCTCTTAGTGTCATGGAATCTCTTCAATTAGGAACGACGGCTGTAACTTCAAAGCATAAAGCGTCCAGCAAAGGAACTTCAACACAGAGATCACTATAGATTTTCGCAGTATTTTTCAGGCAATATGTCTGCAGCCTCAAATGGTTGAAGAATTGGTTTCGCAGGAGACGCAACATCTGACATATTTCCTGGCTAAATTGCTTCGCCTTCGTCTTGAACACAAATATTTTTTCACTGCGTCGAGTTCTTACACAGAAGGTTTCGTGTGAGGCTTCGTAACCTGGCCATTCTCTTTAACAAAACTCCAGCAAATCTTTATAGCCTTCGCCTGTATCTCGCTGTGCCACAGAGAGCGTACCGCTTTGCCTGGTCGCGTGCCAGTGGCGCTCGTCCGAAGGCTGGTAACACTGGGGGCAGTCGCATCGTCCATCCAAGCACGTTGCCATGTTCGAGCACTGGGCGCTCACGCTGCAGTTATTCCCCAGTGCCAGTGGCAGGTTGGAATCTGAAAGAAGAATGTCGCAAAATATGTGTGCACCGAAGACTTTCCTTTCTTACTAGATTCCTAGCATGTACCGTAACCAACTAATGAGTAAAAAAATCTGAGTAGTTTGTTCGGCATTCGAGTGTTAACTGCAAGGTGCAGAATTCTTATACTTACTTAATGCTACACTCCAGTAATTATATACATATAATAATGCACCCTCCCGAACTCAGATCACACGAAGGAGGGCTAAGCATATCATACAAAAATTAATTGAATGCAAAAGAACCGCCGCAAGCATGCAGTGGTAAAGGACGCATACAGACACATAATTAAAGTTACAAGGTCAACTTCATATTTAAACGAAAAATATTTAGAGAGGTGCAAACAGTGACTCCTTTGAATTTCCTGGGAACAATTAATGTTTGCGCACGTCTCTGTTGAAAAATGTACTCAGGTCTCAAACACGGTCTTTTGCTGCTTCAGTTTCAGCACGCACCTTTCTTATTAGATCTTTCTGTGACTACGATGCAAGAGATTTAAACTTGCGCTTCCTAATATAATCAAGTGTTTCTCATCTGTGTGTTTTTCAAACGAATACCCTTTAGCGAAAATTCCCCCAAACACGAAGTGTTTGTGACTTTAAATATATTGCTTTAATCGCGCATCTTACGCAGTGTAAGCATTTTAAAGTTTTAATTTACATTGTATGGGTACAAGACTTAAGTTTTTATAAGGAAACGTTGTCCCCGAGGAAGCCTACTGTTTTTATCAAGCTTTGTTACTACAGCGTCATTACAACATTGCTGTGAAAAACACGCCAGGATATTATACGCACTCACAGCTAAAATTTCGACATTTCTCATGATGTATTCATAGCCATGACCATTTTCTTTTTCTTTTGAAATATCATATCTGCTGGCTCTGTACTTTTGTTGCTCATATTGAAAGACAAGGCTACTCAAATCATTTTTATACCAATAGAATTATTTACACAGTATAACATTACTGACAATGTATTCGCCTGCAAAGTTGTTCCTAAAATAAAACAAAAAATAAAAAAAATCCTGTAACGTTCACTAGGAAAAAAAACTGCAGAAACTAGCAATGTATTTCTGTTAGTATAGATTTGATTTCAAGTGACTACGTAAAGTAATTGCTCTGTAGCAATAATGGCCTGCATACCCTTCAAAAGTGGTAAAAATTATTGCATTAATTTGTTCCTATAATCTAAATATTTCATAGACCATAATTTAATTGTGCAACCATAAACACTTTGTGAATTCTATAAAAGATAATCAGGCGAACAACGCGAAGATAACTTTTTCACTAAATGCTATTAATTTCGGCAGATCGGATGTTATACACCTATAACCGCAGCGACAACCATACTCTTGGAGAATGAAGTAACATATGCATTCATGTCATTCAGATACTTGTAAGGAGGGCCTGACCTAAGAGCCGAAGACCTAAGAATCTAAGATCTGAGAACCTAAGAAATGGGCCTGTAATATCAAGAAGCGCCATGGGAGGCGAAAGGAGGCGTGGGTGGAAGAGAAATAACCAGATGGCGCTGTTTAATCGTCTCAAGTATCATCGAAAAATTTAAAGACGCACATACCCTTGGACTGCCTAGTATGTAAAATTACATTAGCACGTCAGCGTTCGGACATGTTTGATACTAATTTCCATCGCTATCCTTATGATCACGTGATCAAGACTGTTAGAATCGGCGAAACAATTTACTCCGACAAGACTCAGTACAGGGCTTGACGTTTCAACTGTAAGTGGTGCACTGTAACAAGAAACTTTTATAACTGCTTCACTTATACCACGAGGTAAAAAGGTAAAAAAACTGCACAATAGAACGCCAGGTGAATTGTGTTGTGTGGTGTGCCGCAGCGTCTTTCACCGCAGAAGCCTTCTATGTGTAGGCATCGCGGGTTCGAACAAAACCGGACGATGGAGCTGTGGCTGCTGCTGTGTGGCAAGTATTTGGCTGCTAACAGCGTGGTCATTTTCAAAAATTATATAAAGCGCACTTAGGACAACAGACAAGGGAGACCAAACAACACAAGCGCTTACTCGCAACTGCGCGTTTATTCGAGAAACACACAAAAGGAAGAACAATCACAAACAAAACAAAAGCCATCGCGCAGGCGTGACAGTAAAAGTGCTCATACAGGTGCGTCAAGATAACAAAACTTTCTTTCATGCAAAACCACCATAGGGTCAGCAACACACGTGTGCTGATTCTTACGGATGTGATAGGCCTCTGAAATCTCTCTGGTTAGCTGATTAGGGTGTCGGAACAAGATTTTAGTTTGGTCAAGCAAAGGCTTGCAGCCGCTGCATTTTGAACAGTGCTTAGCGCCAGTTTTGAAGCGAAATCTTCACTACGCCAGGCTTTCAAAAAAACACGTCAGTGCAGTCACGCGACAGGTATCAGTGGTGTCACGTGGCAGGTCATGTGACCTACTGACCTCATCACAATCTGCCCACCGTAACAGGTGGATTGGTTTGATCATAGAAGGTTGTGGCCAAGTACTACACCAGGGTGGCCAAACCCTGTTCTGGTGAGAGAGTGCGTTGTCGGTTCTGGTCACCGAGATAAGGCCGCACTCCAGGCCTGGTTATGCAATTCCATCGACACGCGGGTTTTTTTTTGTTTTTTTTTTAAACCCGGTGGAGAATTGCGCGGCACCAGGATTTGAACCCCGGTCCTCTTGCACGCGAGGCGGATGTTCTACCTCTACGCCATCGCTGCATCTCCGGACAGGCCGCCATTGGAATCTGAACCTGGCAACGTTTAACGCTAGAACTTTAGCTAGTGAGGCTAGCCTAGCAGTGCTGTTCGAGGAACTAGCGGGAATTAAATGGGATGTGATAGGGCTTAGCGAAGTTAGGAGGACAGGTGAGGCGTATACAGTACTAAAGGACGGACACATACTGTGCTATCGCGGGTTAGAGGATAGACGAGAACTAGGTGTGGGTTTCCTCATTAATAAGGATATAGCTGGCAACGTAGAGGAGTTCTACAGTATTAACGAGAGGGTAGCAGCTATAGTAATTAGGCTGAATAGGAGGTACAAACTGAAAGTGGTGCAGGCCTACGCACCCACATCCAGCCATGATGACCAGACAGTTGAAAGCTTCTATGAGGACGTAGAATCAGCAATGAATAGATTAAAATCGCAGTACACTGTACTGATGGGCGACTTCAATGCGAAGGTGGGCAAGAAGCAGGCTGACGACCACGCGGTAGGTGACTATGGGATAGGCTCTAGAAATAGCAGGGGAGAGTTATTAGTCGAATTCGCGGATAGAAATAATTTACGGATCATGAATGCCTTCTTCCGCAAACGAGAAAACAGGAAGTGGACCTGGAAGAGCCCCAATGATGAGATTAAAAATGAAATCGACTTCATACTATGCGCTAAACCTGGCATCATTAAGGATGTGGCCGTCCTCGGAAGGGTGCGTTGCAGCGACCATAGAATGGTAAGGTCTAGAATTAGCTTAGACTTGAAGAGGGAACGGAAGAAGCTAGCGAAGAAGAAGACCATTAACGAGTTAGCCGTAAGAGGGAAAGCACAGGAGTTTAGGATAGCGCTGCAAAACAGATACTCGGCTTTAACTGAGGAAGATGATCTTGATGTTCATTCAATGCACGATAACCTGACATCAATAATTACGGAGTGCGCAGTAGAAGTAGGCGGTAGGACAGTTCGAAAAGATGCCGGGAAGCTATCTCAGGTGACGAAAGATCTGATTAAGAAGCGCCAAAACATGAAGGCATCTAACACTACCGATAGAATAGAACTAACGGAGCTATCAAAGTTAATAAATAAGCGCAAGGTAGCCGACATAAGGAAGTTTAATATGGAGAGAATCGAGCATGCTATAAAGAACGGAGGTAGCCTAAAAACAGTGAAGAGGAAACTAGGCATAGGTAAAAACCAGATGTATGCATTAACAGACAAGCAGGGCAATGTCATTAGCAATATGGATAGGATAGTTAACGTAGCCGAAGAGTTCTACACAGACCTGTACAGTAGCCAATGTAATCAGAGCGCTAATGAGAAAGACAGCAGTGCACAACAATGCGTCATCCCGCCAGTAACGAAAGATGAAGTAAAGAAAGCCTTAGAAGCAATGAAAAGGGGAAAATCAGCTGGGGAGGATCAGGTAACAGCAGATCTGTTGAAGGATGGAGGGGACATCGTGCTAGAAAAACTAGCCACCCTGTATACGCAATGCCTTATGACCTCGACTGTACCAGAAGCTTGGAAGAATGCAAACATTATCTTAATTCATAAGAAGGGAGACGCCAAGGACTTGAAAAATTACAGGCCGATCAGCTTACTATCCGTTGCCTACAAAGTATTTACTAAGGTAATCGCCAATAGAGTCAGGGCAACGTTAGACTTTAATCAACCAAATGATCAGGCAGGCTTTCGTAAAGGATATTCTACAATAGATCATATTCACACTATCAATCAGGTGATAGAGAAATGCGCAGAATATAACCAACCTCTATATATAGCTTTCATTGATTACGAGAAAGCATTCGACTCAGTGGAAACCTCAGCAGTCATACAGGCATTGCGTAATCAGGGGGTAGAAGAGCCTTATGTCAAAATACTGGAAGATATATATAGCAACTGCACAGCTACTATAGTCCTCCATAAAGTCAGCAATAAAATTCCAATAAGGAAGGGCGTCAGGCAAGGAGACACGATCTCGCCAATGCTGTTCACCGCATGTTTGCAGGAGGTATTTCGAGGCCTGAGTTGGGAAGAGTTAGGAATAAGAATAAAAGGAGAATACCTAAATAATCTGAGATTTGCTGATGACATTGCCTTGCTGAGTCACTCGGGAGGTGAACTGCAAATCATGATCAACGAGTTAGACAGGCAGAGCAGATCGATGGGTCTAAAAATTAACATGCAGAAAACCAAGGTAATGTTCAACAGCCTAGCAAGGGAACAACAGTTTACAATTGGCAGCGAGAGCCTAGAAATAGTGACGGAATATGTCTACTTAGGGCAGGTAGTGACAGCTGATCCTTATTATGAGAGGGAGATAACTAGAAGGATAAGAATGGGGTGGAGCGTATATGGCAAATTCTCGCAGATCATGAGTGGAAGTTTACCAATTTCCCTCAAGAGGAAAGTGTACAACAGCATAATCTTACCGGTACTCACCTACGGGGCAGAAACGTGGAGGCTAACGAAAAGAGTTCAGCTTAAGTTAAGGACAACGCAGCGAGCCATGGAAAGAAAAATGATAGGTGTAACGTTAAGAGATCGGAAGCGGGCAGAGTGGGTGAGGGAACAAACACGGGTTAATGACATCCTAGTCGAAATCAAGAGAAAGAAATGGGCTTGGGCAGGGCATGTAATGCGAAGGCAAGATAACCGCTGGTCTTTAAGGGTAACGGATTGGGTTCCAAGAGAAAGTAAGCGTAGCAGGGGGCGGCAGAAGGTTAGATGGGCGGATGAGATTAAGAAGTTTGCAGGCAAAGGGTGGATGCAGCTGGCAAAGGATAGAGTTAATTGGAGAGACATGGGAGAGGCCTTTGCCCTGCAGTGGGTGTAGTAGGGCTGATGATGATAAAGATGATGATGATGAACAGGTGGAAACTTCTCCATCGGGCATTCATGGACGCTTTAATGACAATCCGTTCGGATATGTGTGTGTGGCTTTTGTGAACGTAGCCATGCAAAGAAATCTTTCGCTTCTCACCAGGGTTGACCAAAGTTTAAACCGAAGCTATTCTTTTTGTATCATCAGCCTTGCGGTTTCAAAAGCGTCGACCACATTCCTGACTCCGCCGCTGTGCGTCTATGATGTGCCCGTTTGGTAACGTTGCTCTGGGCCGGAATAAACCGGCATCGTATATGCTGACTGTGACTCATCACTCTTCGGGTGAGACCATGGCTCGCGGACGCCATTCGCGGACGCCGCGTAAGGCGAGGCCTCCAGTGGAAAATAGTGTTCTGTAACTAAATATGCATACGCGTATCTCTCAAATTCCTTGTCTGAATGCATCGCAGAATCAGAACACCTTGAGAGCTCGCTAAAATCTCGCATTAGAGAGTATTATATTTGTCCTTAAAATTTTTTTTCTTTTTTATGCATGTACTCCCGCAGAAGCGCGATCATAGCACTTTCTTCCTTTCTTCTTTCACTCCCTCCTATATCCCTTTCCTTACGGCGCGGTTCAGGTGTCAGCTGAGATATGCCAGACATTTACTGCACCATGTCCTTTCCCCAAAAAAATGAATGCAATTAGCACTTCTCAGTGTTCTACCCGAAGTGCGTAGTCCGGAGTGCTCCGAAACGATCGTGATCACGCACTGCAGTTTTCAAGATGTTTGGAGGTTATTGGTTGTGTTAGAGGTGGCTCACATGCAAAGTTAACTGTCGCTGACAAAAGTGAGTACTACCTTGAATCCCACAAGTGTCATTTCACGCGTCACTACCGTCTCCGACAACCTGTTTCCTTATAAGGGCAAAATGACTTCAATATAAGCATATCGTCACAGTTGATTTCGCCCATTGATGTTCAATTGAGTCCCATTGATGATCGGTACTAGGTCCATCATTAGCATCCTGATTGCATTCACTGCTGCATATATTGTGTAGAACTCTTCGGCTACTTTAAATATCTTGTCGATATTTCTAATGACATTTCCCTCTTGATCTCTTAAACCATACATCTGATTTCTTTCTATGACTAGCTTCCTCTCATAGCTTTTAGGCTATAGTTTCGTTCTTTAAAACATGTCTGATTATCTCCTTATAAAACTCTCATATATCGGTTGCCATGCGCTTATTGATTACCTTTGATAGCACTGCCATTTGTGTGTTCTGTCTGTGGGGTTAGAGGTTCTTGTGCTTTGGCGCTTCTTAACCGGGTCTTTCATCTCCAGAGAAAGCTTGCCGTTATCTTTTCTAACCATACTACTGCCCACTTCTACTGCATACTCGTTTATGATAGCTTTGAGATTATTGTTCAATGATTGAACATTAAGGTCGTCTTCTTCAGTTAAAGCCGAATATACGTTCTGGAGAGAGATAATTATTTCCTCCACTTTTCCCTCACCGCTAAATTGATGAGGAGCTTTCGCTTTACTAATTTTTTCAGTTCCCTCTTCACGCCAAGTCAAATTTGAGGCCTTAACAGCCTGCGGTTTCGCGAAGGCATCTTTCCGATGTTCTCAGCATCCTGCCCTATGCCAGAGAGCGGACAATATGCAGTGCATTTCATTGTTAGTCTTATCAATGGGGTTCTTCCGTTTTCAAAAGAAGGTATTCATTACCTGTAAATGATATCTGTCTTTGAACTCTAGTAATAACTCCCCCTACTATTTTCTACAGCCTATGCCCTAAAATCACCTAATGCTTGGTCTGCACTTCGCGTATGGGTGATTTAACGTCTTCATAAAAGCTTTCGATGACCTCGTTATAATGGCTGAATGTAGGCTCGTTTTCCTGTATTACGTCTTCAGATTATATTTTTATTGCGCTTAATTACGTTAACTGCCACCCTCTTATTAATACTGTGCAATCCTCTATGTTTTCAGTTACATCCTGATTAAGAAGGAGTCTCACCGAATTCTCCTCCGTTCGCTAATCCACGGTAGCTTAGTACAAGCCGGACCTTTTTGCACTGTATAAGCCTCACCTTTTAACCTCTCTAAGCCCTATGGGATCCCATTTATTGCCCACTAGTCTTCAAGCAGCATTGCCGAACTAGCCTCCCTGGATATTGTTCCTGTGTTAGGCGTTGCCAGGTTCAGTTTCCTTTGGCGGCCTGTCCAGAGCCACTGACAGTAAGCAACCTCCGCTGCGTCAAAGGTCTGACCTCCGCCTTGGTCAGTTGCTCTGGAGCCGCTGGGGACTGAGGGCCAAGGGTTAATAGATCTGTTCATGTAGGAGGTTGTGGCAAAGTACTACGCCAGATTGGCGAAATACTGTTCTTGTGAGGATGTACTTTGTCGGTTCTGGTCATCGATATTACGCAGCACTCCCTGCCAAAATTAAAAGTTCAATACCACCCGGATTTTTTTAAAGAGAAGGTGGAGAATAACGCGGCACAGAATTCAATCCCCGTTTAATTGGAACGTGAGGACGATGCTCTACCTCTACGCCATAGCTGCTGTAAAGTTGGCTCCAGCACGCCATATATCATATTGCTTAGCTGACAGCACACTGCTGACAATTTCTCTGACTAGACTTTTGGGCTCCCATAACCTACTCAGGTTCCACTACGCCCTTCACTTGCCATCCAAATGGGAGTAAGTGGGAAACCTACATGCGTTACGTAGACTACAGGAACCGATTTATACGTCAAGGCAGTATGGCGGCTCTGAGTGGGGGCTCGAGAATTTAGGAGACGAGAGAAGCATTCACTGACATCTGGACCAATAAAATGTTGTAACATGCCGTTTCTGAAGCTCCTTCTCTTTCGCTCTGCCTTAGCCGTGAGCCGTTATTGACAAATGGTAGATGAAAAGGTAGTTAAAGAAGCCAAATTGAATTGTACACAATTATGGTACACCGTGAAAGCCTCTAAACAGATGCAATAAGGCCGAGCTGTGCACCGCGGCCAGCCGATTGACCCAGTTGACATACTGGCGTACACAAAAGAAATGAGCACTAAAACAAAATGAAAATTTCTTCCTGCGCGAGGAACACCGTGAGGACAACTTACGCGTTCGTGTCGCAGAGTCAGCCATCTGTCCTGAACGTTTTTCGGTGGTCTGCCCTGTGACGGCCACGCGCTGAGATACCCGTGTGCCTCTCCTAGAGAATTGTATTATTTCGGAAGAGAAAATTGCGCACAGTAAAGGTCAGAACCTAAGCAAAAGGGTAATTGATAATGACGTCAAGCAGATCACCGAAAGCATGCTTTCACCGGAGTGAATGCAGCTTGTCAGTGTGCTACATAAGCTAAGGTGATATCTCAGGACAATGACTTTTTCGAGACGTTCCCGAAGCATAACAGACAACTGACGCTCTTGAGAGGAAGGTATCATCGGAACTCTTACCTTCCCTTTATTATTGTCGGATTGGGGCTGACGCTGTTCTCCGGGTAGCCGCTCGGTGAGTGCACTTCTTGTCCTTCGTCTTCTTCTAACCGTCTCCACCTGCTGGAATTTGGGGATGGGCGAACAGCTGGAAACAGATTCAGAAATGCTTTCATTGTGCAGGTATGGAAAATTGGTTTCCGAACAAAGAAAATGGTGCAGTAATTGTTTCACATCTCTGTGGATACCCGAACAGCGCCTTAAGCAAAGGGATCAAGGTTGCAGTGAAAGAGGAAAAAGAGAACGAGGTGCCGCATGGGAGGGCTCCGATATAATTTCGTCCACCAGTGGTTCTTTAACGTGCACTGACATCGTAGAGCACGAGCGCCTTTGCGTTTCGCCTCCATCGAAGCGCGATCGCCGCGGCCGCGTTCAAACCCGCGAACTCAAGCTCAATAACCGAGCACATAACTACTGAGCCACGGCGTTGGGTTGCAGTTAAGAATTTTTCTTCACTGCCCAGTAAGAGCTCCAGAACAATTATAGACTGAGCTAACTAGACCTGAAAAATGTAAGGGAGAAAAAGCGAGTTGTGTTGTTGCCTTCGTGACGAACGGCGCTCTTTCCAACCGAAAAGCGACTGAAGTGTTGTTTTAAATATCACTTTCGGTTTCTAAAAATTACACTTCTTAACAAAACTCACCTGCTGTACGCATGACTAAATAATAAATTTAATATGAATTGCCCACAGTGGCCCAAACGGTGCCTATGGTGGTCACGTGGCTGCTGTTTTTCGCTTTAAGTCTGCTTATGTTACAAGCGTTGTATAACTGCTTTGTCGGACGCTCTCAGATCTCGTGAGACTAGTGTGCTAGAACTTGAACAAAATTTCTTTATGGAGGAAAAATCGCGCCAAAGCAGACGCCAGTTAACCTGAGAATCATCTTAATGAGTACACAACTAAGTACATAGTTACATATTTTGACGTGTAGGAGCGGGGCTGATTGAGTACCTACAGAGAAGACGATGCCAAACCAGTTTAAAAAAAAGAAAAAGAAATTATCTGGAGGCTTCCAGCGCGATGAAATTCCTTGGTTTGCGTACGCAAAACCGAAACTGAGCGCATGAAGCGCGCAGGTAGCAAGTGCTGCCTTAGTGCGTCTAATACGTACTGACGGCGCTCCTTTACTGCGACAAAATGAAACTCTTTGTGAAGCCAACAGACAGAAACTTTTATTCGTTTTGCTCTATTACTGCGCTAGATATTTCGATAAATGGTGGGCGTAACAGTCACAGAACTACTGATACGGAACAGTCTAGAAGATATGAACGTAAGGAACTAGCAGTTGTTACTCTCAATAGCGAGAAAAAAACACTTTTATGGAATGAGAGTTATAAGTGTTCAGTTATTTTCCGTCGACTAAATATTCGGCTTTAGCTGAACTGATTTCTTCTGCCATCAGGGGGCCCGGCATGTCAGGCCACTGAATCAGTTACTCGTCTGGCGTGGACTTGCATTTTGCTCATTGCATGGGTGTGCTATTTTAATGTTTAGGAGTCTTGTGCACGTTTACAATGCATAAATAATCCAGGCACACGTTCGCTTCAACTTTTCCTTATAAGGGAATGATCTGAAATTGCTAGAAATAACGTTGACATTAGAACACTTAACGACTTGCAGGTATCAGTTCTGAAATAACACAAGTTGCATGCCCATATTAACAGACACAGACAAGAGAGGAAAAACTAGCCCAACTAAGAGCCTTAGCAGTTATGATTATCAGTTTTGAGTTTACTGAATTTTTTTGAGCCCCCGATTGTAAAACTTGAGCGTTACTGGAAACAATACCAAAGAATCTAGAAAATCATTAGTATTACAAAACGTGCTGGAGATGAATTTTTAATATTTCACCTTTTTTATATGATGCTTACCATCCAGTAGGTGATTACTGTACTCTTTAGCGGGCACTACATAACCAGGCATGTGATATTGTTATATTCCCCGCAGAGACTTATTTGTAAAATGCAGACTATCTCCTGAAGGAGCATCAATGGTTTTCTGGACCACTACACTTTATTCAGCTTCGACTATGGGTATGTGCTGAAATGAGCATACATCAGGGCACAGACTCCAAAAAGGTACCCAGGCTTCAAGAAACGGTAGTTACTGTAGCTATGAAAAGAAATGTGAACAATGTGTCGCCTACGCTCTCCGCTGTTCGCTTTTCTTTTCAACGGGCTTGTATAGGGGTGGCGGCATACAGACGGTGGAGTCATAAAGGCTATTGCGTACTTTTGTTACATCCCAAGTAGATCACGCATTTAAAGAAAAACAAAGTGCGGAGCATCGAGGCACCGTGTCCTTCGAATTTCCGTTATTGTCCCCTGCACTGAATGCGTCAAAGGTTAGCAGTCTATTGTCTCTGCTTTTCAGCTGTACATTCTAGCCGTTAAAGAAACTATGAACCTTCCGAGGCTCTCAAATGCCCAGAATGATACTTCAATCCCCTACCTAGATTTTAGGGGTCGAGGGTGTCCGAAATACTGCAGTTGACACCTCAAGAGCAACCCCTTTGGACTTTAACGTAGTCACGCCGTCTATAGTGTGTTAACGCTACCGAATCAATAACCTATAATTTTGACCGCATGATGGTAAATAGATTTATTAACGCTAAAATAAAAACGATAAATTTTGATTAAGTTAATGTAAGTCATGGAAGTTGACGACAGAACGTCCGCTGAAAATGATGTACGCGGGGGAATTCGACATGCTCTCATGCTCAGTCGAAGTTGCCCAGGCGCAGCTCGAGTGCGGCATCGATGAGGCGTGACAGAAGAGCCGACACTCCCTTGTCGTTGCGCAGCAGGAGCACTACCAGGCACGTCACGGCGGCGCTGGACAGGAACACCAGGCAGCACAGCAGGCAGAACCCAGCTGTGGCAGCCCGCCGCCGCGCATGGGCGTAGTGCCATTCGTCGTCGTGCAGCTCGGCATGTCCTGCGTGTTAGCGGGCGCCGCAGTCGTTAGAGTAGAAGTTTATGGTCGCACTTTGCATTTGTCCCTAAAGGGTGGCTTTGTTGTTGGTTTGTTTTTATTTAGAAATCTGTAAGCACAAGATTCATCTTAGTTTTAATGTTGCTCACTAGCATTCTAAGTCTCCATTCAATTCATCTTTCTGGACGAAGAAAACTGCGCCCCAGATTGCGGCCAGTTGCGTGTTTTTCGGTCGGCTTTCTGGACTATTTGGCATCTTGTAATGGTGAGTACTAACTGCTTGTGAGCATTACAGTTCTCACGTCAAAACAGAAAGTTTAAAGGTAATTAAAACTCACAGAAAACATGTCATATAAGAGAGAAAAAATTAGCTTCCTCTCTCTGAAGTTTCATACACAACGTAGCGTTATAGCAGTAGACGTGTTCTTGACATCTTGCTCAACAATTCTGGACTAGGATGAGCCAGTCCAACGCTTAGGTAGAGTAGATTGAGGAAGAATAGATTTGAGGTAGAGTAGAATACCTTGAGGTAGAGTACATTTTTAAACAGGGAGTAATGACTTATATGCATTAACTCGAGCGCAACTAAACGGCCTCAGAGCAAAGCTGTACAGCTTCCACAGACACCTTGTAGTTGGCGATGCTGTGCAGTGATGAGGTTCGATCCTCGCACCAGGCAAAATTTTCTTCAACTCATAAGTTTCTGAGGAACCTGTACAGCTTTCTTTTGTATCTGTTTGGTTAAGTCTGGGTGGATCCTGAAGTGTAATCGCTCCTCTAATTGTATGTTTCGATCACTGCTCAAAAGCGCAAACTCAACTAAAGCAGCATAATGTGTTCCTTCTGTTAGAAGGAGAGCTATCTCTAAGCTTATTATCATCGCCCCTAGATGTGCCGTCCCGTCAGCATCACTATTATTTTCCGTGTTATCTGCGCATTCGTACAAGAGATTTTATGGGTCATATGCGCATCCCTCGAGAAAACTAAGATATACATGACCAGCGGATGTCAAGGGCTTAGCATTACCGCTTAAGGTGCTGAGGGTTGTCAGAAATCGAAATTAAGGAACGAAATACAGCAGGATATCGAATTTATTGCAAAACATAAAGTTGTGTTGAATTGACGTGCACACATTGACAGTGGCGTTAAATCATACGAGGGTTATAAATGCCCAAGACGATTTCCGATTTCCAACTTCCCAGACATACACTGAATTTTGAACACTTGGCCAAGAAGCGACGCGGCTTTGGAAGCTTTTTGCGGTAAAACGGTTGAGTCATGCTACATGCAACCCACCGTTCGGATAAAGCTGACATCATCGAGCAATGTTTTCGCCTTTGCATAGCAATACACGAATTAGAACTTTACAGAGCACAGGTGCGCTCGATTTACTCGGAATTCCGTATTTTAATGTTGAACAGACCGTCTGCCATTTATTTTATGGAAGGACTCCTGAAGGCCAATCTGACAGCCAAGGCGTGCAACGACCTCGTGAACATACTCAATGCAGATGATAATCCGTATCCAAAACTATAGAGAATGGGTTTAGCCTGAACACATGAGTATTTCGGATTCCTGTCAATAAGCAGAATGCATTAAATACGCGAAAACGAGATCCCGTTATTCTATCCTTTTTTCCACACTGCACTCTAAGCCGAAAAGAGTAATAAGGAAGTAACGGTCCTCTAGCGCACACCCTTTTATGAAATGCATGGCGCTAGAGGACAACTTACTCTCTGTTTTCCCCCATATAGGCGTATTAGTGTCCAAAATGTGCCATGCACGGACGGCGTAAAGGTTGTTGGATTGTGCGTTGTAACCAGGGAAATAACAGTCTTCAGTGCAGTACGTAAAACATGTTTTTCTCCTGTGAAGTCAGTCCTATGCAAAACGCAGTCCTGCAGCCGTATAATGTACGCCGGAGCTCATGATGGGGCTACTTAATACATTATATCATCGTCGTGAACAAGTTGAGCCACTGGCTTGGGTAGGGCTGACCATCATTGAAGATTGCAGTGCACTTTTGCTACGAACAGCACGTGCTTCCTGTGAACGTCCCCCAGGCAGGTTCCTAGCAAATTTTTTTAAGGAGGCTGAAGTTAAAAAAATTAATACGCAACGCACAGTGACACAACTCAACCGTTAGAAAACGACCTCTGACATTTAGTTCTTCTGGTTCTACGGGAATGGTATTACGACGAAGCAGCTCATACAAAAATGGCCTATGGGCGTGTAAGGAAAAAATATATGTTGAGCTAAGCTCGTTTATCGGGTTTCATGATCGTCTATAGTACCAAAAGGGGTAGTTTTTTTCAGCTATTTAAAAATCTGTCACTAAAGATTTAGCTTCGAAACCATAGAAAGGTTTTTAGCTGTGTATAGGAAAATATATCCCCCTTATTCTACAGGTATAGGCGGCCATAAGAAAGGTTTATAGAAATCTTTTTAGCTGTCTATAGAAAAATATATTCCTCTGATTTTACAGGTATAGGCGGCGATAGGAAAAGTTTATAGCTATATGTGCCACTTAACTCGGGCCGGTAATGGAATATTTTTGTACGGCAGTAGCTCTCGAGTTCTCAAGTGAAAAGCCTTTGAACCTATCCTGAAACTAGCTTTAAGTAAATGTCATCTCAACCGGAAAGATTCGCAAGTTCAACAGGGTCCATCGCGAGCAGCAGATACAGCCCAAATGTTTTGTGTGAAAAACCTCTGTGCTAATATTGCAGCCGTGGCACTGGCCGGAGAAAGAGGACACTGCTGCTGTTGAATAAGTTGCGGAAATCGAGATACAAAATGAGTAAATAGTACTCTGGCTAATTGGAAGAAAGTCAGACAATACTACCGTCGCCCTAAGCGTTTTTAGGAAACTGGAGCATTTTTTTTTTCAAAACTTCCGACATCTGCTTCCAACTTCTGGTGTGAAGAGCGGTTTATTGTAGAACTGAAAGGGCTGGCGGCGTAAAAGTTGCACAAACTGACCCAGCAGCGGCGGCACCTGTACGGACTTCCAGAGCGAGCTCGAGCTCTAAAAAGCGCGCGGCAGCCGGTCGCCGAGGCCGGCCGAACCTCTTCATCGTCATCGATGGTGGCGCACTGTCATCTTCTCCATTGCAAGTGTAACATTATTACGAGCCATTTAATTGACTTCTTGTGACGAAGCAATTTTCTCTGCGTTGAAGGGGAGCACACTGTTTTCTGCTCTTTACAGCGTACGCACTGAAAACGTCATTACAACTACGCACATTTCAGATAGGAAATCTGTGTGCTTCAGCGCCGGTACTTATAAACCACCTAACTATTCAGTATTCAACTGCTCAATGTGAAGAAACCAGATGAAGATATTTCACGCGTTGTAAAGATTTCGTTGTTTAGTTTGACTAGATGCCCTACAAGAAAATGCTGCGTGACTCCGAAGGACATTAAAAATTAGACGTGGCTGATTGCCCGCGGACGCCGTGGTACCTTGTAAGTGGCTATATGAGGCATGTACGACACTTGCGGCAGACGGCAGCATCCGACAGCGAACTAATTCACATGCTTCGCCAGCCGTGCGACGGTATCACGTTATCAGGCAGTCTTGTGTAGAAGCAGCGTTTTATGAGTCGTGTGCGTGTGTCGCGTTATCCCGCATACACAGTTTAACATTAAAGATGCAACTAGTTTAAATTAGTCGTCGCCCATGCGTCTTCGCATCAGACCCCTAGGCGCATGCTTGCCCCTCTTTTATACGCAGAGATGCGGTACCGTTCAACGATAACAGCCACCTAAATTTCGCATACACACCGTGCAGCCGTAGTTCACTCGTCGCTTAAGGGAACGGTAAATAATCAATACGTAGTCCGTAGCATTGAAAATGTACCCGAAAACTCATGATCTGTATTTTGCTGTCAGCGAGTTAGAATTTTTTTGCACTGTAGTATAGGCTATAAACGCATTATTCCTTTGCATTCTATTTCACCTACGTGATGCAAAAAGTACATGAAGGGTCAGCTCATTCCCTGTAAGAATAGCCGAGAATTGTTTCGATTCCCCGCTGTATTAAATATATTGGCGTTTCACAGTGTCATACATTTACATATTAAGCATAATGTTTTGCCGCTCACCTCGTTCGGCCTGTCTCTCCTCGAGAGGCGATATGCTTCCATGGCGGTCCGCGTCGTCCAAGCTTGTGGTTCCATCACTATCTCCCGATGATGGGGTGTCGTCTGCTTGCGTCGCCGACAGCACCTCGGACGAGTCCACGATTACGCCCTCGACGTGGAAGTCACCGCCTTCCTGGACACTCAACATGGCTTCTTTTCTCTGCTTCTTCTTCTTCCGACAAGTCATCAACAAGCGGTGCGTGTTCCTCTTCGTCGTTTCTTCTGTCTGTGGGAAATGTAGAAATCAACATTACGCTTGTGACAGTTTTATTTTGCGCTGTTTATTTTTTTAAAGATAGACACGAAAAGCTGGAGGTAAAAGCAGAAACGCACAAACAAAGACCTAGCCAGTCATAAAATCTTATCTCACGTATCTTTCAGATTACCATGAACGCCAAAATCACAGTCGTCTTCCAACCTATCGCGGCAAACAATAGGCTGCTTTACAAAAGTGTACTTCTCTGGGCTTGTCGACACATTTCGCAGGAAAAGGTACAACGCAGAATAGGACTAAAGGAGCGGACAGACGCAGGCGCTGAATCTGTCCGCGGACAAGCCGAGCGCCTTTATCTGTCCGCTCCTTTAGTCCTGTCTTTTTGCGCTGTAGTTTTTCTTGCGACTCCTTTACAAACGCGCAGCCCTGTAAGTTCTGGTACCTGTAAATACAATTTTTTTTTGCGAGGAAAGAGAAGCTTCAGGACACAGCCATTATGAACATCTTTACAGCGCCCCCTTCGGTTTACTTTAGGGCCTAATTGCGAGAATATATGGATTTCTCTAACCTAAGAAGTTTTGCACCAGCCGCATGTAGACGAAGCTAGCCTGTCCGCACTGTGCTTAATCTACTTAATCTGCTTAATTCGTGAGTAACAGATGTTTGCGAACAAGACACCATCTTCTAACTTGAGGACAATGCTTGCGGGCAGTAACATGTCTCGCATGTCTCCTCTGAGAATGAGGATCTGAGGAAGCTATGCGCATCCGCATGTGGTTATTGGGAAAAAGTCCTACTGCCACCGAACCGCTTTAGAGACAGGAACACGGTTATGGTAAATTTGTACAGTTATGAGAGGACAATCCTATTTCGTCGCTCCAACTCCTATAGGAGGCACATCGAAAGTGCGACATGGTGGACGAGGCTGTGCTAGTGCCGCTGCCATGGCGAGCGACTATGGAAGCAAAGATTCTTCTTGGCGTTGTAGTATCGCTTGTGAGATTTTTTGTCTATATAAGCAGGAGTTAGTTATTTTCGATATTACTAAGAGCCTAAGCTTCAGTTTCGCTTCCTCAGAAGCTCGAAATAAATTTTCATCGATATGAGCATCAAATCTTTAGTTCGCATGTGCCGGAAAATTTTTGTCAGCGCTAACACGTGCAAAAAACACGGCACATAAAGTGCGACAAGCACTCTAAACAGCAGTGTAATGGAACTTTTACTTTTTATTGCTGCATTTTTTTGTGCGGCAATTACCGTATATTTAATGTAAATGCCGCACGTTTTTTTCGCAATTTTGGCCCTTGCTTGAAAGCATAATTCTGCATTTCAGTTTCTAAACTATAGTCTTAAGAAACTACTACAATGTCGCATACAGTCTGACAGCGTATTTGACGCCTACACGAGTGCAGTCCACAGCTTTATATAGTGGGACATTTTTTTAAATCTTTACAGATTTTTAGTGCAAAAATTGCTTGACTTCCATCGGCACGGTCTGTTCAGCTAGGTTGCACATCTGGGCGGACATTGTGCACAATCTTTTTATTTTAGGGACCAAGGTTGTATTACAAAACAGAGGCGAACATCGAAGGTGAGGTCAGGTGTTAAATTTCGTTATTCGGCAGTGTAGTTTTAATATCGAACGCCAAAATCTGCTTTTGAACATTTTTTACTTGGCTTCCCCGCATTACCTAATTATAAAATAGCCTTGCTGCGCGTGGAATCTTCTTCGAAATCAAGTTAATTTCCACATCATGTAACACAGTATCTGCTCCTGTACTTGATGCATAAGAATTAGATACACGCCATTTTATAACCACGCAATGCGGGTTATCCTAGTCAATGGCCTTTGAAATGCGTATTTTGACTTTCGACATTTCGAACTACATTTTCGATTCAGAAAATATATAAGCAAAGCCCACCCTCCATATTTGCGGCCGTCAATTTCTCAATAGAACATTCCCTCTAAAGTCATCAGCAAGAAATTTTATCACCTAATTTCAATTAATAGTTTTATTATTGATCCATATTAAGTACATCCACAAAACGCATTTAAAATTCCTTCTGGAGGACATGTGTACAGCGGCCTCTTTTCACATCAAGGCAACCCGTAACCATAACTCAGAGCCCGTTTAAGCTAGAGAAGAGCCCGTTTAACCAGCGCACCGAGGCAAGTAAGTGGTATCAATGCAAGGTTCCAAGAGCTAAGAGTTATTCTTCAGCGTTTAGAAACAAAGGGTGAAGTTGCAAGTCAGGAGATGACCTCTGCAATTCTTGTGGGAAGATATTAGCATAGAAAGGGCTATCTGGAGACATCATGCAGAAAATGGCAGGCTGCAACGTTCTTTTCGTCCTCGAAGCCGCTGTCTCGAATTGCAGGAGCGAATGTTGGCTTATGTTTCCCTCCCTACAAAGGACCGGGAGAGCTACCTTACATTACCGCCTTTTTCTAAATCGTCGTCATGTATTGCTTCTTATGGCCGTGTGTTGGTTAGCCATACTAGAACACTGCGCGTAACTCACCTACCGGATTGCTGTTTACCTAACTTTGTTATATACTAAATTGTACCCTCACTGAGCTATATTTTACGACGCTCTATATAAACCCTACGAGCTGTGCTACGTAAGAGCGCAGGTAAAGAGCAGTGGAAGTTCGCACCATAAAAGGAGGTCCATAAAAGAATAATAAAAGGGATCTCCTTGGAAAGCCATCTGGACATGAAATTTTCATAGCACTTGAACTGTAACGGACACGTATCTCCAAGATATTCTTAGTAATCTTGCCATATTGCGAAACGCACTGACTGTGAAATTCACCGAATCCGTCAGATAACATGAACCTTTATTAGTAATATTTGCTTTGCCTAGAAGCAAGAACCAAGGCAGAAGTGTTATTTTTCTTTTTAATTTCAGCTAATAAAATTATTCAATGTTTGGCGCAGCCGGTCTGCAAAGCGACAGTACATCGGCAGGTGGCTCTTCAAAACAAAGCCACCGATCGGGCTTGTCAGACGCATGTCTCTTTTCCCGAGCAAAGCGAGACGGAATAGTTCCCTCATCTTTGCAGAGGTAGTTCTACAGGAGGCTGTGTATTTTCCGAGTACGCCAGCTGTTTTCTAAGCCATTTTCTTCTGAGTAATTTTCATATTTGTTGAGTAATTCTTCTGCCGGCGTCTCTTTCATTTCCCATGCAAGTAGAGAGGGGCGAGGAGATAGGAGAACAGTTCGTCGGTGGATAGAGGCACATCACCACGAGCACCACTACCACAGATGGAAGAAGGAGGCATCAAACAGATGCCGGTGCGGCCGCCGACGCTGCTACCGGAATTTTCTCCTTCATGACACTGCTGAAGCTGTCCTATAAACCCGTTATAAGAAGCGAGCTGTAGGCATGTCTGACATTCATGCTAATGATAACACTGCACTCAGAATGACTTTTGAAATTGACTGTCATCACATTCAAGCAGCTTCGACTACCGCATTTGTAGAAAGACAAGGCACACGTTAGTATCACTGACTTCGTAAAAAGACCTCAAATGTGTTACGTATTCATACCTTAGTCTTATAGAGAGAAAGGAAAACCTGGCTTAGAAATGCCAGCTGCCTAAAAAGCATTATGACGCAGTTGATTGATAGAAAAGGCTCGAAAGCTAGGAAATTTTGCAGTTGTTTTTGCCCCACTTTAATGCCTTGTCGAATTCAGTACATGCGCTCCTAACAACACAGAGAACACCAAGTAGATCTATTAAGGTAAAAAATAAATACACGCGGAATTGTTTTTTCTTAGTTCGGTAGTGCTCTGCAGTGCGCAAAAATTTGCTACTGAGGTGTGCGGTTATCAGCATGCCGGCACTTGAAGCAAGTGGGACAGCTGGCGTCCCGCTGCCCCAATAATTGTTAAAAAGGAGTAGTAAAAACATCCATGCAAGAGGGTTCACCAGGTGCTATACAACTGAGGTTTGCAGTTCATGTGTTCATAGCAGGCACCACTTCACGTCTCAAAAGTGCCTTAACCCCTGTTGCTAGTCAATTGTGTAAATTCAACCATGACAAAAGAATGTATTGCATTTGGATACAACTCAAGAAAGAAACGCATAGTGCTTTCAAAGGAGTCCCGCCAGACAATCACGTACCTACGTTATGGTTAATGGGTGGGACAGCAGCTTCGTTCTTCAGTTGTAAAGGTTTTTTTTTTTTTCCCGCGTCCGTCAGCAAAGTAAGGCTGTTCTGGATATGTGCGCAGTACACCCACGTGGTCCACACTAGCACAACAGTGCACATGCTGCCTCAAAAAATCAATCGGCTATGTATTGTACTCCCCTGGCTGAACAAAGAGCCTTACTTCTCTTGATTGTAGAAGTGGTTATTTTCAAGTTCCGATACCCCACTGCGATATCTAGCAGGCTTCATCTAGAAGACTGTTCGCATTTCTGCGGTGTCCTTGAATTTGCGCAGTTCACACGAGACTTTTCAGCAAATAATAATAATATTATGCTTTGGAACAGTAAATTCAACTATATCATTCCTTACATGGTTCACGTGAAGCCTAGAGGACCATCGCATCCGCCGAGCCACTATTTGGAAACGAATGCAGGACCAAGGTACTACAATACATCCCCGCAAGGTACAGGCAGTTTAAAGTGGAATCAACCTCCTGGGTTGTATTGTAGGGCAGGGCACAGTGAGACCAGACGATTAGAATCTCCAGGTCAGACTGCAGCTCCCATCACCAACTGACATCTAGAGTCGGCAGTGATTTTAAGGAATGTTACAAAACTTATTCAAATGCGCTTGCCTAGCATCATCATCATGAGCAAAAGTGCGCATTGGTACTGGACCGACACGGAGCAGTGATCGCTTCGGGCACAGTGAATGGCTATCACCGATGTTGCATGTCTGCGGCTGCTTGACATCAACCTGCAATTCACCGTGCAAACTCATGCCCAAGTCAGTATGGCTCTGGAGCGGGTTTACTTCAAAAGGCTAAAGGAAGCTTTGTCTTCTGGCGGTTGGGAAGCGACACACTCACTGGAACAAAACGAAACCACATTGTAACAGAAAAAAGTGCAAGAAAATTATATTTGCACTTAAAAAGTTTGACATGCGTCTGAGCTTACTCGGCCGAGTTTACTCTTCAGACTGCTCATCTGGCACATTAACAGTTGTCAAAGCTGCAAATCCCAGCCGGCCGTCTTGCCCGCTAGGTGCACGTTCTAGAAAAGGCGGGATACACTAAATGCACCTTCACCAGAACAGCTGACGCTTTGTCCTTGGTCCAACTACATGAAGATGGAGAGCCGACATCCTATGTCCTGTCTGCGACAGTGCCTGCACAGGCCTGGTGCACAGTGGTCTTGCGTGAATGCTAAGTTAAGCCACGACCAGTGCTACCAGATACACCAATACCTGAAAAGCGCCGACGCTTCCTAGAGCACCACGCCTTCCGCGAAGTAGGGTACTATAAGAAAGCCGATGATGGCTGCCGACTCAGACAGTGGAGCATCCCCATTTTGTGTTGTCATTTCTATGGGTATGCGCGAGCCCTTTCTAGAATACCTTTACGACGCACGCGACAGCGGGCTGCAGCCACGGCAGGAAAACTTACGTTAAGTTGTGTCCCGTCGCGAGATGAGATGGCCACAAAAGAGAAGAAATATCTTGCAGTAATTTTGGACCCGTGTCACCTCTCAGGCAGCGAAGCCTTGGGAAGAGAAGCCACCTTGCTTTGTGCAACCAGTGGAGAGTCTGTACCCACGGCAGTTATAGCTTGCGACGCACTATGTCCTTGAAGCAAATCAACCAAAGGAAATTACTTCTTAGTGGTTACTGACAATTTCTCGAAATATGATATATATATAAAAAAGTATCTGATATGAATGGCTAAAAATTTATGGTGTGCCAGACTGTCGGGGAGTCGTTCTGTTGCTGACAAACGTGTGCATTAAATCGAAACGCCGAGATTACGACTTAGGTCTTCATACCATCAGTAAATTTCGCGAGTTTGGATAACGGTCCCAAATTGATTATGGAGCCGTTTTAAGTCCGCAATCCGTAATCAATTTATTTTTAACTTCTCGGGTAAAAAAAAATGTTTTCCGTTGGTGTCAGATGATTAATAAGGAAAATCACTCTGCCCGCATGAAATTAGAAGGGAACATATCGCCGAAGTAAGCGCGATAAATGCACTTGACCGCGCGCTCAGTCGTTGTCTCCTAGGCGCTCCGCAAGTGCGGCACGGATGAGGCGCGACAGAAGAGCCGACACTCCCTTGTCGTTGCGCAGCAGGAGCACCACCAGGCACGTCACGGCGGCGCTGGACAGGAACACCAGGCAGCAGAGCAGGCAGAACCCAGCTATGGCCGCTCGTCGCCAAGCGTGCGCGTAGTGCCATTCTTCGCCGTGCAGCTCAACACTTCCTGCATGTTCATGTGTGCTATTTAATTCTGAAATTGATTTGAGGTACACAACAATACTTGCATCGTTATTCTACTGGTCTAAGCGCCAGCTTCGTTCTCAGAAAGCTGAAAACACATGCCGGAACATATCTTTATTCACTCATGGTCTCCCTAATTATAACCAGTACGAAAGCAGCTGCGTATAAAAACTCCGCCCAGAAGCGGGGGTACCGCGGAGATAGATGTACAGCCTTTGCCAGATGTTTGAGTCCGCAGCAATCACAGCCGGAGCTGGAGCGCTCCCGAGTGGCGACTAGACGCACATGCGCCTAGTCTGGTGCTCTCTACGCTCTTCTAAGCGCCGCTGGTCGGCAGCAGTCCTGAATTCTCTGCCTTTAACTAATGTGCTTCCCTGTCTCTGCCATTCTAAGCTACACATAGTGTTTTGAAATAGAAACCTTCAAAAAAGTGCCGCCAAAAAGCAAAGACGCACTGATTGTCTTTTTCTGCAAGCGAATTATCATCTTTGAGTCAATAACAAAGTCAACAAGAGAGGGGACACTTCGGGATTAATTTCAACGTTTGGACATAGAGGTTTGTCTTCGAGCAAACAGAGGCTTTCCCCTCGTTTCTTCACATTGGTTATCAAAAACATCGGCCCACTCTCTATCTACCGTCATCTTCATATCATTAGTTTCTGTACTTCGTATTTACTGAGGCCTTACTCTTGTGACGCCTGGCAGCAAGCGCACCCAGACTATCAAAAGTGTTGCATTTCATGTACTGCTCTCTGTCGAAGACGTGGTACTAAACAGGAATTCGTAATCGTTATACTTAGAAGGAGAGAAGCTCATTGGCTTAGTGAATTCCTGTCAGTTATCTTTCCTTAGAGAAAAATGGCTGTGATAAAAATGCATTTCGAACGTATTTATTAATTTCGTATTTATTTTGCATTTTTTGTCATTATGCTTTAAATTGCAGTATTAATGATAAGTATGGTAGGAGGAATAATCTTAACATTCTTACAAATGCATCAAAATTGCATTTTCTGTCCGCTTAGAATATTTATTGTATATTAAAATATACAAAAAATATATATTTAAAACATTAAATATATGCTAAAATACACATAAATATATTTAGAGTATACTAAAAATTTATATAGAAACATTACACCACATTAAAAATACACTAAAATCTACAAATATTACATTCAAAATACATTCACATCGGCTCGGCTTACAGAAGGTGGGCTAGTCGGATTCAACGGAAAATACTGATCAGTGTTGCCAACAGTAGAAGTAATGACTGAACTGATTATCAGCATCAGGAGACAAACAATCCTAGATAATACGCGTTGTCACGGAAGTTTATGCCAATGCAAGGTCACGTGACTGGACCTGAAAATGAAAGATGTCGCCAGGCAGGAAATGCCGACGGAAAGTGACGTCTGCAAAAACGAACTCCTCCAACAAGCCTAATACTTACCTAGGCTTATATATACCCCTCGTGAGGGGGCACATTATCTTATCAGGTGAAGTGCTTTTCGCGCAAATACTGTGGGCCCTCAAATTGTCGCACAAGCGTAGGATTGGTCGCGTTCGAATCTGCCGTTTGTCTAGAACCGAATTGTTAGTCGTAACTTGCGTCAGGCATTGATCAGAAGTCGAGCTGTCAAACAACATATACCTGAGCGTCTATGGGAGCCGGTCGGCCCTGCCAGTCGGGGTCCTTTTCGCTGTCATGCTCGGGCCCGCAGGTGCGCATGGAGCTCTTACCGATATAATGCTATCAAGCTGTTCACACGTAATTTAAATGAGTGTTGATTGCCTTTCTGATAGAAGTTAACATAAACGAATGGACGAAAAGGGAAAGTTTTCACTATTCCCGGAACCGTGATTTCTAACCCTAGGTCGTGCCACGGCAGCTTGAAGTGTGCTGCAAATATGCTGACGTGGAGTACCCATTTGTTAGAGTTGAAGTAAACTACGCACGAATTAATTTCGTATTTACGAAAGCACACTTTAAATGCATTGCCAACCTGTCATTTCCCGAACTGAGATTTCGAGCGCTAACTGTCCGACGGCAGCTTGAAGTATGCGCAATTATATTTACGCGGAGAGCTCATTTGTTAGAATTGATGTGTACTTGAGGAATTAATGCCGTATTTGCGAAAGTGCCCTTTCAATACATTGCCAACATGCAATGGTCGTTTCCAGCAACGCGATTAGGAGCACTAGATTGTTTTACGGCAGCTAAAAGGGTCCTTCAAATATGTTTAAAAAGGACTGCCCGATTTTTAAAATTGAAGCATACTTGAGACGAATTAATTTGATATTTACGAAAGTACACTTTTAAAACATTTACAAGATGCTAAAACCGCATGCATATTTTTTAACGTGTTTTAAGCGTGCTCGAAACGCGCTTTAAGTGACACTTCGAATGGATTAATTTCATATTTACGGGAATACACTTTTAATATATTGACAAGATGCTAAATCCGCATACATATTTTTTAACGTATTTGAAACGTGCTCGAAACGTGCTTTAAGTGGCGAACACTTCGAATGCATTAATTTCATATTTACAAAAATACACTTTTAATATATTGACAAGATGCTAAGACCGCATTCATATTTTTTCACGTATTTAAAACGTACTCGAAACATGCTTTAAGTGACGTGAATTTCGAATGCATTAATTTCATATTTACAGAAATATACCTTTAACACAATGACAAGATGCTACAACCCCATTCATATTTTTTCAACTGTTTGAAACATGCCCGAAACATGCTTTAAGTGGAGTATACCTCGAATGCATTATTCTCATATTTAGAAATTAGAAAAGTACACTTTTAATATATTGACAAGATGCTAAAACCGCATTCATATTTTTTCACATATATGAAATGTGCTCGAAAAACGCTTTAAGTGACGTCTTTTTGGCAACTTTTAAGAATATATTTGAAATACTAGGCTTAAAATTTCAGGAACCTATTACCGGCACATTTTTAGTACATTCATGAATACAAAATATGTTTAAAATACATTTTAATTATCCCGAAGTATATTAGAAACTGATTAGTTTTCGCTAAGGGTTCCCCTAGTGAAATAAACTTTTTTGCAGTGCGCAGATTTACGTACAGTCGCAAAGAGAAAAAGATTACTACTAGTAACGTGCCACCAGAGTGGCTGCTAGCAGCACTCGGCGCTGCGGTTAAAAAATCACGCCGATGACAAAATTATAAAAGTGCCAGGTGTGTTCGCAAGCCAGGGCGCCCTGCTAGCCGAGAGGTGAGAATTTCGGGGCTCCGGTGACGTCATTGGGCTAATGACTTTCACTCGCGACTTTATCAGGAAAATGTTATGCAAACTTTTGTCCCTCACCTCGATCGGCCTCTCTGTCGTCGAGCGGTGATCTGCTGCCGTGGCCTTCCAGGCTGCCGACGCTTGAGGCGCCGTCACTGTCCGCCGTCGACATGGTATCGTCAGCTTGCATTGCCGACAGCTCCTTGAAAGAATACCTGAGGACGCTCTCGATAGACTTCGTAGCCTTGGTAGGCATGGAACGTTCCCAGCCTTACAGACTTCTTCTTTCTCCAAACATGACATGAATCTCGGGGGAGCTCCATATCTTCACTTTTTTAGCAAACAAAAATCAAATCTAAGTTCGATACTGATTAGAATTTCTTGAATAATATTTTTTTTTCCTTTTGATGGAAAAGCCAAACTAAACAATGTCTAATCATGAAGGCTAACGGTTAAGTCTTGGCGGTATACAACATCTGAAATGTCTTTTTACTTGCCTCGTGCTTGGATTACCTTGGGTGAAATACTGGAAAAATGGGCCTTGGATCCCACCGTAAGTAATGCAATGTGCCATGGCATTATTTCGCGCAAGCTGCCTTTGCACCATAAAAATCTACCATCGTAATCAAATGTTCAATGTCAAGGTCAATACGAAATCACCAAGCAATCCAATAAAAGCCACAGCGTTTACCAGGGCCTTCTGGTTGATCATCCGCCTCGCAATCGGGAGGCGCTGGGTTCCAGAAGAGGGCAAATACGGGCTGGTTGGTACATGTTTTACGAATTGGAAAAACAGCGCAATCAAAGACAAGACACAAGAGAAGCACAAAACACCAGCGCTGACTAACAACCAAATGGTTTATTGCTACAGATGAGGCAGCATATAAATGAAATGGCACGAGTAACAACACAAAATAAGCATGAGAGAAAGGTACCGCACAACCACACAACTTGACTAAAAAAGGGCACGTCACTGATTAAGATACGTAAGTTCGTTTGATAGTAGATTTATCGATGGGCTGCTGATACAGGTGTTACCGAGCTTTGTTTTGTGCTTCTCTTGTGTCTTGTCTTTGATTGCGCTGTTTTTCCAATTTGTCGCTGGGTACCCACCGGTTGTTATTTATTTATTTATTTACAGCATACTGCTAGCCTCATCGTGGAGGTTTTCGCAGGACAGGGATGAATTATATACACACATGCAAAATGTTTACAGTCAGGTTAGTGCAAGACTGAAAAAATAATAGAAAATAAAAAATTGATTACAAAATAACTTGCAAAAAGGGAAAGGCAATGCAGTATAATTCGACAAATCATGCACACAGAGGACAAAAATAAACAACAATTCCAAAAAGTGCACATATTCCCATTCTAGATTTAACAATCCTTCCAAAAAAGCATCAAAAGAATTGCAGGTGACCACATATTTCGGCAACGCATTCCATTCTCGGATGGCTTGCGGAAAGCATGAAGATTTGAACATGTTACTACGAAATCTGTAGTCACCAATGTGCTTAGTATGCTTTGTTCACGAGTTTACCGAGTTAGAAAATGACATGTCATTAATTTTATTTACTTTGAATGCATCATTTAAAAGTAAAAACGAAATGTTAGCCGCAAGAATTTGACCCTATTTTGTATTGTTGGAAGACCAGCTTTGGGTAAAAGTGCCGCAGGGCAATCGATGCGGCGGAACTCGTTATAAATGAATCTAAGGCCTTTCGCTGAACGCTTTCTAATTGACCAATGCAGTGGTTATTAGACGGAAACCAACAAATTATGCACTTCTCTATTACAGAACGAACAAGTGAAGCATGCGCTAATAATTTGGTGTCAGGTGAAGCAAATGTTAACTAACGCTTAAACGAACAGAGCGCAGTGAGTGCCTTAGATGTAACATATGATAAATGTCTATTCCATTTCAAATACAAGGAGATCACAATTCCTCATCATCAAAATTTCATTAACTTTATTTTCTGGCTCTCAATGCCATAAGTAAATATTAGAGGAATTGTTTCCTGGTTACTCTCATAGAGATAGTTTTATCTAAGTTAAGCGTCATCTGCCACTGTTTGCACCGTTTGGAAACTTGCACTAGGGAGTTGTTAAGAATTAATTGATCTTCATAGCTACTAATTTCCTCGTAAATAATACAGTCGTCTGCGAAAATACGGACAGTACAGTCGATGTTGTGTGCAATGTCATTGATGAAGATAAGAAAAAGAATCGCCGCTAATACTGTGCATTGAGGCACGCCGAACACTACTTCAGCACATCCCGAATGTTGCCCTTCATATTCAACGAACTGGAACCGATTGGGCAGATAAACCTGAAGCCATTGCGTTATATTCCCAGAACCAAATATTATGTGTAGTTTGTGAAACATTTTTGGGTGCGATACTCGGTCGAATGCTTTGAATAGATCGAGAAAAAAAATGTCTGTTTGCCCACGATTGTCGATAGTTAAAGAGAGGTCATGAATTGTTTCAATTAACTGCGTTGTATTTGATAAGCCTTTATGGAAACCATGTTGGCTGCTACAAATTAAATTGTTTAGTTCCATTTAAGTCACGATATGTGTCAGAATTATGTGCTGAAGAATTTTACAATCTGAACAAGTGATCGAAATGGGGCGATAATTACAAGGCCTCTCATAAATTCTACTCTGATCAGGAGGAATTATTTTAGCTATTTTCCAGTCACGTGATGATTCAGTAAGTGATTTCTCATAGAGAAGCCTAAGATATTTGCCTAGCCATATTGCGTATCTTGTAACGAAAAGATTTGGAATATTGCCTGGACCACTGACCTTTTTGACATCAATTGCAAGCAACAAGGACAGGATGCCAGGTTCAGTTATTGTTATTTCCGCAAGTTTTGAGGTGCCCTCAGATTTCAGAGGGTCTCTGGCTGGTAATATGCCATTGTCAGCAGTAAACAAGGATTTAAAATAACGGTTAAACTATCCCGCTCTCAGTAAACTTTTAGTTGGCGGCGGATTAGATTGCTTACGGGACCTTGAGTTAAGGTATATCCAAAATTCTCGAGGGGAAGACTTCATGACATTACTAAGGGTAACATTTTGATTTTTTTCTTTCGCTAAATTTATGGCAACTTTGAGCGCACGAGTGCGACTTGCGTACGCGAGCACGCGTTCCACACCGTCTTGCCACTGCACAAGCACCGCACCAAGGCCAACATAGCTGGCATCTGTGTGCAGTTCCGTGGCGGCTTTCTCGTCGAAGTGGACAAGGATATGCGTAGATTGGAGGAGGGCCTTACGTTCTGTGAAAGCTGTTTCCTATTCCTGGCACCAGAAGAAGGGTTCGGAGTCTTTTGTCAGGCGAGTCAGCGGCTCTGCGAGCTTGGAGAAGTTTTCAACGAACCTCCGATAATAGGCGCAAAGCCCCAGAAAACGCCTCAAGCTTCGTTTTTCTGTTGGCTGGGGAAATGCAGCGACGGCGGCCGTCTTGTCGGGGTCAGGGCTAACGCCCTGAGCGCTCACAATATGGCCAAGAAACTTGAGCTCCATAAATGCGAAGTGGCACTTTTCAGGCTTCAGAGATAGACCTGTGGAACGAATGGCCTCGAAAACAGCACGCAAACGTTTCAGGTGCTCCTCGGACGTGTTTCAGAAAATCACGACGTCGTCGGGATACACAAGGCAGGACGGCCACTTCAGGTCAGTTAGCACGGTGTCCATCATACGTTGGAACGTTGCAGGGGCTGAACACAAGCTGAAAGGAAGCACCTTAAATTCGTACAGTCCGTCAGAAGTAACGAAGGCGGTCCTTTCTCGGTCACGTTCATCGACCTCGATTTTCCAATAACCGCTACGCAGGTCGAGTGACGAAAAGTGGGTAGCATGGTGGAGGCGATCTAATGAGTCAACAATGCGCGGCAGTGGATATACATCCTTTTTGGTAACGTTGTTGTGACGTCGATAATCTACGCAGAGCCGTAGGCTGCCATCTTTCTGTACGGCTCCGGCTATGGGGCCAGTGGTGGCTGGACCACTCGCCGAATTCCGTCACGGACGGCATCGGCTACAGCTGCAACACTGGCAGTTGAAGCATCTAAGCGGAGGTTGCGCAGTTCTTCTCGAACCACACTCCGCACAAGCTCTCGAAGCGCCTCGTCTTCGGCGACTGGCAGTGACGCACAATAGTTGGTGGCCGCAACACTGCCCAGACGACCGTACTGCGCACTGCGTTCCTGCAAGGAACGCTCCATGGCCGTGGCTTCTTTGGCGAAGTCAGCGACGGTTCTCGGAGGGTCGCGTGTGAGGCCAGCGAAGGGCTGCTCCTTCACACCACGCATGAGGTGGCGCACCATCGTAGCCTCGGGCATGGCAGGGTCAACCGGACTGAAGAGACGCGCCATATCTTCGATAAACATGGTCACGCTTTCGTTCGACTGCTGTGACCTGGAGCGAAGGACGATTTCGGCGTTTTGCTTGCGTGCGTTGGTGCTGAAGGTAGCGAGCAACTCACGACGGAACGCTTCCCAGCTGGTAAAGGATGCCTCATGGTTCTCGAACCATGTCTTCGCCGAGTCCTGGAACGCGAAATACACGTTTCGTTGTTTTCTGTCGTCGGCCCACTGGTTAAAAGTGGGCACACGGTCAAAGCCGGACAACCAGACCTCGATATTCTCGCACCGATCGCCGTGGAAGGTTGGCGGCGAGCGAGGTGTGAGGACTACAACCGGTGGGACAGTGCCGGAAGGCTGACCTGTCCGACTGCCTGTAGTAGAAGTCATGGTACGCACCGACCTCGTCAGTGGCTGACACTCAGGTTGCAGGCCTCGCAGGCGGCTGCTCGCTTTGTGGACGGGTGTTGTGTCCAAGCGGCGCTGATGATCGTCAGAATTGTCCTCGGGGTCAGCGTTTATGGGACGCACCCAGCACCACCAAAATGTCGCCGACAAACGTAGGGCGACACAAAAGGGGGCTTTTAATCCGAAGGCCAAGAAGACAAGCAGCGCGCGTCCGTGCGGGACCGTCGTCTTCTTCGCATCCCCACGAGCCCTGCCATGCCGTTCGGCCGCATGGCGGCGCAGAATGTGAGCAGTGTGGCAATATATATATATATATATATATATATATATATATATATATATATATATATATATATATATATATATATATATATATGCGGTTGGTATAGCACGGGCAGGTCGCTGGTTCGGATCGATCGGAGGCAGGTGGTTTTTTTGTCTTCTGCTTTCTAATCAATTTTCATTAAAAGTAATTAACCTAATAATCTCTCATTTGTAAACCTTAAAAATTGCAAAGGGAGAAATCCCCATGCTTCTGGGTTTCAGTGAGTGTTGGCTTCCGTCATGCATGCCATAAGGAGCTTGTCTTGTCCCTTGCCTTGCATGCTCAAATACGTTCACAGATTTTCAACACCAGGACACTAGTTCACGCGATGATCGCTATATATATATATATATATATATATATATATATATATATATATATATATATATATATATATATATATGTATATATATATATATATATATATATATATATATATATATATATCGACTCAATACTTAATAGCTAACGAGGCATTCGTTTCCGGCATTCCGGCAGTCTTGACGAAATAGGTAGCACAAGGGGGCATCTCGCACAGCTTCCATCCTCACCTTTGGATCACTTTTCTACGTGGCAGTCACGGTGACACAGCAGCTACTACGTCCGCCGTTATGGATGAGGGCGGCGCTGGTGAACACTCTCAAAATTCACTTACACGCAAAACATATTATCGAAAGCCGAAGATTGGACATGCGTCACCGTACTCAGCTTGTAGATCACTGCACGCGAAATTCGGAGCTCGTGGCTTCGGATTCTATCGGCGACATGAGGTTGTTTTTCTTCTGCTTCCTAATCAATTTTCTTTTAAAAATAACTACAGTATTGAGCTCCCATTAGTAAGCACCACAAGTTAAACAATATATCCCCTATCCTTTTTGGCATTGATTACTGTTCGCTTCCATCATGTGTTCGCACCTTCAGAGTGTCGGTTCAGTGCGCGTCTCCTGGGTAGACATGTTCTTGGAATATTATTTATATTTTTAAAAGATAATTGCCCACCAAAGCGTCTGTTTTATTAAATGTTCTTCATGTAGGAATGTGGGCGTTGAATACAAGTGGTACTTGAAAGCGCGCGCGGCTAACTTTATTTTAGTGGGTGGGTCACCGATTTAAAGTTCTTGCTGGTAGTTATTCTTGCATGCTTTTTCAAGCACAGTCGAAATCATTGCTTCTGACGTTCTCACCGTAGGTCTTCGACCTACCATAGGAACCTGCGAAGGTGCAGTGCACAATATTTTCCCAGCGCGTACGCTCAAGCACGAGGCTCTATTTTGCCACGAATATTTGTAGTACTTGTTTGCTCCTTCTTTAAATATGCCACCACGCCACTTTTTCACTTTATATGTGGATGCGAGACGCGATCAGATTTTCCTCAATTGATCGCATTCAGGCGGAGTCGATTTTATCTTACTCCCTAAAGGTCTAGTATCTTCGCACGCTTTGTCTCGAAAGTTCGCTATCAGCTTCAAATTGAGCCTGGCTGAGTGCGGCGGGCATTCTGTTCGACGACCGCCGAGCACGCTTGTTGCTACGCCGCCGCCGAATCATTCAGTTCGTTGTGGGCACAGGACAGCGCAAAAACATTTTTAGAAGAACTTTTGGCTGCCTTCCTCCCTGCTTCGACTGCCGTCACATCGTCGTGACAATATGGTACAGTCAGGCTCGATACCGCACTATATCTCCATTTTCTATACTGTGTGTGTGTTTCTGTGAATTGCTTACAAGAAGCTCTGGTGGTTAACGGCGTCACAGAACAGTTATATTTCTGCGGCTCTTTTCTTTTTACTTTGATCACAGTCAGTTTGATTGTGTTCATGGTTGCGAGTGGTTCCTATTTCTCCCGCTATCTTTCCTTACTTGATGTTGAGAATCCAGCACGAAAACCAGACGAGGGACGGATCAGAAGAGCGTATCTCTTATGCGTCTTTTAGTCTGTCCTTCGTCCAATTTTCGTTCTTATATGTTCACATCATGCAGCGCCAACTAAGGCCGCATCATGCTTTCCTGCTCTTTTCTTAAGTTATTTACCGCATTTCAGTTCTGTCAAATATATCTCGAGATTGTTTTTATTGCCACCGACCGCGGGTGAGCCGCCCTAAAAAAAGAAGCAATGTTGATGACCGCACTTCTTTTTTTCTGCATATTTTTCCGGGTTCTATTTGCAAATGCTATTTACATAGGTGGGTAGACCCTAATTTGTTGTGTGAGCGCAAAGATGCTGAACTTCTTTTTTTGCGTATGCACTTCTGTGTTGTTCCTTCAGGGCCCATACGTAGCGCGCGACACTTCGCCGTTCGCAGACGAATACCTTTGGGCCAACGCATCAATCTGGCTTCCTAGAGTGAAAGGGCTTTATCCGTGCTACATGCATAACTTGGGTTTTCCTACAACGACGTCCTTGCGTAGAGAAGGGAAAGACCACTAATTTCAAGACACTGAGGCGAGCTAGCACGACGAACGGGCCTGTGTATCGGGACAGCAGCTTTTGGGATAAACCACTCTTAGGGAGAGGTGACCGCAACCATAAAATATCACCGGGCAGGTAGCAGACATTCATGCGCCGGCGATCGTAGCGTTGCTTAGGGCGGTCCTGCGAGGCCTGCGATCGTGAGAGGGTGCTTGCAATAGAAGGCTTGGTGCCGAGAGTGAAAGGTAAGTTGCAGTCGAGGGAGCCTCGAGGAGGACGGACATTAAAAAAAAAGAATTCGCTATAAGCAGCTGTTTTATGCCTCGAAGTTGTGATATGCGTATGTAATGAAGGGAAGCACGTCGTCCCAGTTCTTGTGAGGGCATCAGCATACATGGCGAGCATGTTCTTGAGTGTCCGAGTGGTGCGTTCAGCGAGGCCGTTCGTCAACAGCTGGTACGGCGTCGAGTGGCGAAAGTGGCAAGAACAAACGCATAGAAGCTCTTCCACAACGTATGCCGTAAACTGGCGGCCGCGGTCATTGATAACTATGAGAGGAGGTCCATGGCGGAGGATGACAGCATGAACAATAAAGACAGACATTAGCAGCGGTGGCGGAAGGTAGGACTGCGATTTCTCAGTAATGGGTGAATCGATCAGCGCACACGATGACCCATCGGTTACTTTTGGACGAGCGGGTAAAAGGATCTAGGAAGTCAAGAATCACTTGCTCATATATTGTGCTTGGAGCTGGTTCAGGTTGCAAGAGTCCTGGCGGAGAAGTTGTGGGATGGTTGACATTGCACGCAGGTGGCCAGGTAACGCTGACTCGTGCGACGCATTTTTGGCCAGTAACAACGTTGTTTAGCGCGTTCAAGGGTCATTCCGAACCGCAACTGCCCAGCCGTGACGTCATCTTTCATAGCGTGTAGAACATGGGAATAGAAATTGGTTGGAACGAGGGGGGGGGGGGGGGGGGAGTGCGTACCTCCACACGAGTAATATGTTGTGCAGAATAAACCATCGCGAATGAAAAAAGGACTTGCACTGGATTCTTCAAAGAGCGGTCCCAAATGCTCACCCTTGCGTTGTTAAGTCTTGAAAGTGCCAAGATCCCGAAACTATAGGGAAATGGCGGTGAGACAATCGTCACAATGTTGATAATCAGAAGTAGTGGTCGCGAGAAGACTTTAGTTCTTCTACGAAAACATTGTTCCTAAGGAAGCCGGTTGTCTTTATCAATCTCTAGCTGTTAAATGTTTGATATCACAGAGTCATTAAAATTGTGCTGTGAAAAACACACCAAGATATTCTACGCACTCACAGCTGAAATTTCGGCATTTCTCATGGTGAATTACTAACCGTGACCATTTTCTTTTTCTTTTGGAATATCATATCCGCTCGTTCTGTACTCTTGTTGGATCTTTTAAAGCTCATATTGAAAGACAAGGTTAGTCAAATCATTTTTTATACCAATGAAGCTGTTTACACAGTATAACACTACTGGCAACGTATTCGACTGCAAAAATGTTCCTAAAATAAAAAATTTAAAACATTCACTAAGAAAGAAAACTGCAGAAACTAGCAATGTATTTCCATTCATATCGAGTTAATTTCAAGTGACTATGTAATATAATTGCTTTGTCGCTATAATGAAATGCATTCCCTTCAAAGGAGGTAAAAATTATTGCATTGTTCCTATAATCTAAATATTTCACGGACCATAATGTAATTGTGCAACCATAAAGACTTTGTGAATTTATAAACATAATCAGGCGAGCAAAACGAAGGTAACTTTTTACCTAAATGCTATTAATTTCGGCAGATCGGATGTTATACACCAATAACCCCAGCGAGAACCATGCTCTTGGAGAATGAAGATAAGATATGTATTATTGTCATTCAGATACTTGTAAGGAGGGCCTGACCTAAGGGCCGAAGACCTAAGAATCTAAGGCGTGAGTACCTATGAAATGGGTCTGTTATATCAAGGAGTGCCACGGGAGGCGAAAGAAGGGGGGGGGGGGGGGGATGTACGAGAAATGACCAGGTGGTGCCGTTTAATCGTCTCAAGTATCATCGAAAAATTTAAAAACGCACATACCCTGTATTGCTGAGAATGTATAATTACATTAGCACGTCAGCGTTCTGACATGTCCGATACTAATTTCCATCGCTATCCTCATGATCACGTAATCAAGAATGTTAGAATCGGCGAAACAATTTGCTCCGACAAGACTCAGTATAGCGCTTGACGTTTTAACTGGAAGTGGTGCACTGTAACAAGAAAATTTTATAACTGCTCGGCTTATACCACGAGGTAAAAAGGTAAAAAAAACTGCACAGTGGAACGCCAGCTGAATTGTGTTGTGTGGCGTGCCGCAGCGTCTTTCACCGCAGAAGCCTTCTGTGCGTAGGCATTGCGGGTTCGAACAAAACAGGACGATGAAGCTGTGGCTGCTGCTGTGTGGCAAGTACTTGGCTACTAACTGCGTGGTATAGCACTTGTGAGATGTAGCGAGGCTTCTCTAATCTCATGAACAATGACGGCGTGGAAGTGCGCATATTCGGGACAGAAGTATCTAAAAATAGGGCGATCTTGCCGAGTTGATTACTCATGGCCTCTGCTTTTTTGCAATACGAGCTAAGGAGACAAAGACGGATGCCGAGAGTATCTTCAGCGAAGGTGATACTCGCTTTTATCTTGTCTATTATGCCTGCTTTGTTATATCGCGCAAGGCGCGCAATTGGGCAAAGCCAGCTGCGCTTATGACAAGACTGAACTAAACGATCGCAGTGGCTGAACTGAACGATCGCAGTGGCGATCGGTAGCGGGGTTTTCAGTTGCGATAATTTCTTACATTTGATGCATTATTATGACAGCGGAAAATCTGCTCAAAATGAGTAATTGATAAGGTTTTTTTAACGTTCCAAAAAATACGTTTTGTATAAGGGAGGCCGTTTGGTGGTTAGATTGCGGTATATGCAATCGCTACAGGCCCACTTGTATTTGTCCTCAGCGTCGATTTAATCTCAGGTAGCTCTAAGGAGCTGAGGAAGCCAAGAGCGTGGCAAACCAAGTGTCATAATGTGGGTTATTTCAGCTCAGAAATACATTTCCTTCTGTAAGTAGTCAAGACAAATATCACTTTATGTTCCCATTAAGTACGCGTTGCGAACAATATTCGGGCTAGCTGCCAAGCTCACCGGTAGTGTTGCAGCGTCTCGCCTCGGAGAGCGGCTGCAAGGACGGGCAGACACACAGGTGGTCGGCGCACGTGGCGCTAGCCTCCATCGATGCGCACTGCTCCGTCGTGTTGCACGCCACGAACGCAAGAACTGCATCAAAGGAAGGTCAGTATCAATGGTAATTATTTCTCTGTTTGGTTCAATAATCACAAGTTACCCGTAAGGGGATTACACGACGATGGAGACTGCGAAAGCACAGAAAAACAGTGAAAAAAAATAATAGCTTAACATGACCGGTCTGACACGTTGTAGAATTGAACAGCTTGCAAATAAATCACAGAAAATGTTGGAAGTGGAAGAGAGGCGCTATTTTGTAAAGTTGCGCTTCGATTTCTTTACTCGTTCTCTCCAATGGTGACATCCACTACGGCCTACGCTCTCTGCAAGCCGCCATCAACGACAAATGATTTGATTTAAAAAGTTTAATGCCCTAAACCGCCTCAGGCTGTGAGGGATGCCGTAGTGAAATACTCCAGAAATTTCGACCAACTGGGGTTCATTTTCGTGCACAGACAACGCACAGTACACGGTGTCTAGAATTTCGCCTCCATCGAAATTCGACCACCACGGCAAGGATTGAACCTGCGACATTCGAGCCAGCAGCTGAGCGCAATAACTCCTCCACTGCACATGCAGTGTCGCGTGCAGTCATCCATACTGCACATGCAGTGTCGCGTTCAGTCATCCATCTTGACTGCATCTGCGTAGGTAGGGTGGCTAAGGAAGGGGAGGGTGAGCCGACACGCACACGCCAACGCTCCAAGTCGCGCAATGCTTTGCTCCATTTGCGGACGGGGCTGTGAGTTGTGTTGCACATGATATATTGTTCGCATCTGTCACGCCACTCGCAAAGTTCTCTTCCTAGTATAAACTGCCTGTTTATGAACCTTGCATTGGTGCAGAAGGTTGGACATATCTTCATCCATTTCTCCGATCACAAAGACAGCTTCATGACAATCAAATATTGGAAGAGGAGCGTTATTAGAAGAAAGAGTATGTGGTGTGGGGCTCTAAGACTGTTGGTAGCCATATAAACTGCGCGCGGTCTATTTCAGTGATCCAGGTGCGCGCGCGTGCAGCGCAACTGCGCGTGGCCTAACTATTGCTCGACAGATGCGGCATTTGAACGCCGAGGTGATCACATGCCGCATCGAAAGTTCAGCAAAAGAGGTGCGCGGGGAATTCTTGCCGTAGCGCTGGTGGGGCGCGGAAACGGATTCGGCGACCAGCACGAGCCATCACTATGTACTACACAATCGGCGAAGCGGCACCCTACGAGGATGACGCGCGAAAATGAAAGTGCCTCTGCAAGGATGGAATGGCTGTTTGGGGTGAGTGGCTGCTACGCAAGCAGTCAGGTTTTATGCAATACTTCGAGCCATTGTCGTTGCCGCTTCGCCCCTTTCACTTTTTTGTGAATTCTCTTTTTGGTCCTCTTAACTGCGATTTATGATCTTTCTATTTTTGTTCTGCCGCGCTCAGATGTAGCGCCAGTTTTGAAGCGAAATCTTCACTACGCTAGGCTTTCAAGCAAGCACCGTCAGTGCAGTCACACGACAGGTGTCACGTGGTGTCACGTGGCAGGTCATGTGACCTACTGACATCATCACAATCTGCCCACCGTAGCAGGTGGCAACTTCTCCATCGGGCATTCATGGACGCTTTAATGACAATCCGTTCGGGTGTGTGTGGCTTTTGTTAACGTAGCCATGCAAAGGAATCTTTCGCTTCTCACCAGGGTTAACCAAAGTTTAAACCGCAGCTATTCTTTTTGTATCATTAGCCTTGCGGTGTCGAAAGCGCCGACCACATGCCTGACTCCGCCTCTGTGCATCTATGATGTGCCCGTTTGGAAGCGTTGCTCTAGGCCGAATAAAACGGTATCGTATATGCTGATTGTGACTCATCACTCTTCGGTTGAGACCATGGCTCGCGGACGCCGTTCGTGGAAGCCCCGGAAGGCGAAGCCCCCAGTGGAATATAGTGTTCTGCAACTGAATATGCATACACGTATCTCTGAAATTCTTTGCCTGAATACATCGCAGAATCAGAAAAACTTGAGAGCTTCGCTAAAATTTCGCATTAAAGAGTATCATAATCGTCCTTAGAATTTTTTTTTCCTTTTTTATGCATGCACCACCGCACAAGCGCGGTCCTAGCACTTTCTTCTTTTACTCCCTCCTTTATCACTTCCTTTACGGCGCGGTTCAGGTGTCAGCCGAGATATGCCAGATAGTTACTGCGCCATGTCCTTTCCCCAAAAAAATGAAAGCAATTAGCACTTCTCAGTTTGCTACCCGAAGTGCGTAGTCCGGAGTGCTCCACAACGATCGTGATCACGCACGGCAGTTTTCAAGATGTTTGGAGGTTATTGGTTGTGTTAGAGGTGGCTCACATGCAAAGTTAACTGTCGCTGACAAAAGTGACTACTACCCTGAATCCCACCAGTGTCATTTCACGTGTCACGACCGTCTCCGACAACCTGTTTCCTCTTAAGGGCAAAATGAGCTCAATATAAGCATATCGTGAGAGTTGATTTCGCCCATTGATGTTCAGTTGAGTCCTATTGATGTTCGCTACTGGGTCCATCATTAGCATCCTGATTGCATTCACTGCTGCATATATTGTGTAGAACTCTTCGGCTACTTTAAAAATCTCGTCAATATTTCTAATGACATTTTCCTCTTGTTCTCTTAAACCATACATCTGATTTCTGTCTATGACTAGCTTCCTCTCATCGCTTTTAGGCTATACTTTCGTTCTTTAAAGCATGCCCGATTATCTCCTTTTAAAACTCTCACATATCGGTTGCCAAGCGCTTATTGATTACCTTTGATAGCACTGCCATTTGTGTGTTCTGTCTGTGGGGTTAGAGGTTCTTGTGCTTTGGCGCTTCTTAACCAGGTCTTTCATCTCCTGAGAAAGCTTGCCGTTGTCCTTTCTAACTATACTGCAGCCCACTTCTACTGCGTACTCGTTAATGATAGCTTTGAGATTATTGTTCACTGATTGAACATTAAGGTCATCTTCTCAGTTAAAGCCGATCATATGTTTTGGAGTGAGAGAATGCTTTCCGCCACTTTTTCCTCACCGCTAAATTTATGAAGGGCTTCCGCCTCACTAATTTCTTCAGTTCTCTCTTCACGTCTAGGCTAATTTGAGGCCTTAACAGCCTGCGGTTTCGCGAAGGCATCTTTCCGATCTTCTCAACATCCTGCGCTACGCCAGAGAGCGGACAGTATGCAGTGCATTTCATTGTTAGTCTCATCAATGGGGTTCTTTCGTTTTCAAAAGAAGGTATTCATTAACTGTAAATGATATCTCTCTGTGAACTCTAATAGTAACTCCCCCTGCTATTTCTACAGCCTATGCCCTAAAATCACCTAATGCTTGGTCTGCACTTCGCTTATGGGTGATTTAACGTCTTCATAAAAGCTTTCGATGACCTCGTTATCATGGCTGAATGTAGGCGCGTTTTCCTGTATTACGTGTTCAGATTGTACTTTTATGACGCTTAATTACGATAACTGCCATCGTCTCGTTAATACTGTACAATCCTCTATGTTTTCTGCTACATCCTGATTAAGAAGGTGTCGCACGTAATTCTCGTCCGTCCGCTAACCCACGGTAGCTTAGTACAAGCCCGACCTTTTTGCACTGTATATGCCTATCCCTTTAACCTCTCTAAGCCCTATGGCATCCCATTTAATGCCCAATAGTCTTCAAGCAGCATTGCCAAACTAGCCTCAATGGATATCGTTCTAGGGTTAGACGTTTCCAGTTTCAGTTTTCTTTGGCGGCCTGTCCAGAGCCACTGATTGTAAGAAACCTCTGCTGCGTCACAGGTCTGACCTCCGCCTTTGTCAGTTGCTCTGGAGCCGCTGGGGACTGAGGGCCAAGGGTTAATAGATCTGTTCATGTAGGAGGTTGTGGCAAAGTACTACGCCAGATTGGCGAAATACTGTTCTTGTGAGGGAGTACGTTGTCGGTACTGGTCATCGAAATTAGGCAGCACTCCCTGCCAAATTTAAAGGTTCAATAACACCCGGATTGTTTTAAAAGAGAAGACGGAAAACTGCGCGGAACAGAATTCAATCCCCGCTTAATTGAAATGCGAGGAGGATGCTCTACCTCTACGCCATAGCTGCTGTAAAGTTGGCTCCAGCACGCCACATATCATATTGCTTAGCTGACAGCACACTGCTGACAATTTCTCTGACTAGACTTTTGGGCTCCCATAACCTACTCAGGTTCCACTACGCCCTTCACTTGCCATCCAAATGGGAGTAAGTGGGAAACCTACATGCGTTACGTAGACTACAGGAACCGATTTATACGTCAAGGCAGTATGGCGGCTCTGAGTGGGGGCTCGAGAATTTAGGAGACGAGAGAAGCATTCACTGACATCTGGACCAATAAAATGTTGTAACATGCCGTTTCTGAAGCTCCTTCTCTTTCGCTCTGCCTTAGCCGTGAGCCGTTATTGACAAATGGTAGATGAAAAGGTAGTTAAAGAAGCCAAATTGAATTGTACACAATTCTGGTACACAGTGAAGGCCTCTAAACAGATGCAAATAAGGCCAAGCTGTGCACAGCGACCAGCTGGATGACCCAGTTGACATACTGGCGCACACAAAAGAAATAAGCACAAAAACAAACTTAAAATTTCTTACTGCGCGAGGAACACCGTGAGGACAACTTACGCGTTCGTGTCGCAGAGTCAGTCATCTGCCCTGAATGTTTCTCGGTGGTCTGCCCTGTGACGGCCACACGCTGAGATACCCGTGCGCCTCTCCTAGAGAATTGTGGTATTTAGGAAGGGGAGATTACGCACATTAGAGGTCAGAACCTAAGCAAAAGGGTAATTGATAATGACGTCAAGCAGATCATCGGAAGCATGCTTTCAGCGGAGTGAATGCAGCTTGTCAGTGTGCTCATAAGCTAAGGCGATATCTCATGGCAATGACCAATTCGAGACTTTCCCGAGTCCTAACAGAAAACTGACGCTCTTGAGAGGGAGGTATCATCGGAGCTCTTACCTTCATTTTATTATTGTCTGATTGGAGCTGACGCTGCTGTCCGGGTAGCCGCTCGATCAGAACACTTCTTGTTCTTCGTCTTCTTCTAACACTCTCCGCATACAGGAATTTCGGGATGGCCGAACAGCTGGAAACGGATTCAGGAAATGCTTGCATTGTGCAGTCTTGGAAAATTGGTTTTTGAACAAAGAAAATTGTTTCACATCTCTGTGGATACCTGAACAGCGCCTTAAGCAAAGGGATCAAGGTTGCAGTGAAACAGAAAAGAGAGAAAGAGGTGCCGCATGGGAGGGCTCCGGTATAATTTTGTCCACCAGTGGTTCTTTAACGAGCACTGACATCGTACAGCACGAGCGGCTTTGCGTTTCGCCTCCATCGAAGCGCGACCGCAGCGGCCGCGTTCAAACCCGCGGACTCCAGCTCAATAACCGAGCACATAACTACTGAGCCACCGCGGTGGGTTGCAGTTAAGAATTTTTCTTCACAGCCCAGTTAGAGCTCAAGAACTATTATAGACTGCGCTAACTAGACCTAAAAAATGTAAAGGAGAAAAAGCGAGTTGTGTTTTAGCCTTCGTGATGAACGGCGCTCTTTCCAACCGAAAAGCGACTGAAGCGTTATTTTAAATTTCATTTCCTGTTTCTAAAATTGCACCTCTTAACAAAACTCGCCTGCTGTACGCCTGACTAAATATTAAATCTAATATAAATTGAACGCAGTGGCCCAAACGGTGCCTATGGTGGTCACGTGGCTGCTGTTTTTCGCTTTAAGTCTGCTTATGTTACAAGCGTTGTATAACTGCTTCGTCGAACGCTCTCAGATCTCGTGAGACTAGTGTGCTCGAACTTGAACAAAATTTCTTTACGGAGGAAAAATCAGCCAAAGCAGACGCCAGATAACCTGAAAATCATCTTAATGAGCACACAGTTACATATTTTGACGTGTAGGGGCGGTGCTGATTTAGTACCTACAGAGAAATCGATGCCAAACTAGTTTAAAAAAGAAAAAGTAATTATCTGGAGGCTTCCAGCGCGATGACATTCCTTGGTTTTTTGCGTACGCAAAACCGAAACTGAGCGCATCAAGTGCGCAGGTAGCAAGCGCTTTCATAGTGCGTCTAATACGAACTGACGGCGCTCCTTTACTGCGACAAAATGAAAATCTTTGTGAAGCAAACAGACAGAAACTTTTATTCGTTTTGCTCTATTACTCCGCTACATATTTCGATAAATGGTGGGCATAAGAGTCACAGAACGGCTGACACGGAACAGTCTAGAAGATATGAACGTAAGGAACTAGCAGTTGTTACTCGCAATAACGAGAAAAAACACTTTGATGGAATGAGAGCTATAAGTGTTCAGTTATTTTCCGTCGAATAAATATTCGGCTTTAGCTGAACTGATTTCTTCTGCCATCAGGGGGGCCCGGCATGTCAGGCCATTGAATCTGTTACTCTTCTGGCGTGGACTTGCATTTTGCTCATTGCATGGGTGTGCTATTTTAATGTTTAGGAGTCTTTTGCACGTTTACATTGCATAAATAATCCAGGCCCCAGTTCGCTTCAACTTTGCCTTATAAGGGAATGATCTGAAATTGCTAGAAATAACGTTGACATTAGAGCACTTAATGACTAGCAGGTATCAGTTTTGAAATAACACAAGTTACAAGCCCATATTAACAGACACAGACAAGAGAGTAACAACTGGCCCAACTAAGAGCCTTAGCAGTTATGATTATCAGTTTTGAGTTTACTGAATTTTTTTAGCCCCCGATTGTAAAACTTGACCGTTATTGGAAACAGTACCAAAGTGTCTAGAAAATTCATTAGTATTACAAAACGTGCTGGAGGTGAATTTTTTAATATTTCACCTGTTTTAAACGATGCTTACCATCCAGTAGGTGATTACTGTACTCTTTAGCGGGCACTACATAACCAGGCATGTGATATTGTTATATTCCCCGCAGAGACTTATTTGTAAAATGCCGACTATCTCCTGCAGGAGCATCAGTAGTCTTCTGGGCCACTACACTTTATTCAGCTTCGACTATGGGTATGTGCTGAAATGAGCATAGATCAGGGCACAGACTCCAACATGGTACCCAGGCTCCAAGAAACGGTACCTACTGTGGCTATGAAAAGAAATGTGAACAATGTGTCGCCTACGCTCTCCGCTGTTCGCTTTTCTTTTCATCGGGCTTGTATAGGGGTGGCGGCATACAGACGCTGGAGTCATAAAGGCTATTGCGTACTTTTGTTACATCCCAAGTACAGCACGCATTTAGAGAAAAACAAAGTGCGGAGCATCGAGGCACCGTGTCCTTCGAATTTCCTTTCTTGTCCCCTGCACTAAATGCGTCAAAGGTTAGCAGTCTATTGTCTCTGCTTTTCAGCTGGACATTCTAGCGTAAAAGAACCTATGAACCTTCCGAGGCTCTCAAATGCCCAGAATGATACTTCAATCCGCTACCTAGATTTTTGGGGTCGAGGGTCTCCGAAATGCTGCAGTTGACACCTCAAGAGCAACCCCTTTGGACTTTAACGTAGTCACGCCGTCTGTAGTGTGTTAACGCAACCGAATCAATAACGCACAGTTTTGACTGCATGATGGTAAATAGATTTATTAACGCTAAAAACGATGAAATTTGATTAAGCTAATGTAAGTCATGGAAGTTGACGACAGAACTTTCGCTGGAAATGATGTACGCGCGGGAATTCGACATGGTCGCGCGCTCAGTCGTAGTTGCCCAGGCGCAGCTCGAGTGGGGCATCGATGAGGCGCGAGAAGAGAGCGGAGATCCGCTGGTCGTTGTGCAGCAGGAGCACCACCAGGCACGTGACGGCGGCGCTGGACAGGAACACCAGGCAGCACAGCAGGCAGAAGCCAGCTGCGGCAGCCCGCCGCCGCGCATGGGCGTAGTGCCATTCGTCGTCGTGCAGCCCGGCATGCCCTGCGTGTTAGCGGGCGCCGCAGTCGTTAGAGTAGAAGTTTAGGGCCGCACTTTGCATTTGTCCCTAAAGGGTGGCTGTGTTGTTGGGTTGATTTTATTTAGAAGTCTGTAATCACAAGATTCACCTTACTTTTAATGTTGCTCACTAGCATTCGAAGTCTCCTTTCAATTCATCTTTCTGGCCGAAGAAAACTGCGTCCCAGATTGCGGCCAGTTGCGTGTTTTTCGGTAGGGTTTCCTGACTATTTGGCATCTTGTTATGGTGAGTTCTAACTGCTTGTGAGCATTACATTTCTCAGTTCAAAATAGAAAGTGTAAAGGTAATTAAAACTCATAGAAAACATGTAATATAAGGAAGAAAAAATTGTCTCCCTCTTTCTGAAGTTTCATAGACAACGTAGAGCTATAGTAGGAGACGTGTTCTTGACTACTTTCTCAACAATTGTTGACTAGGTTGAGCTAGTCCAACTTTTATATGCAGCCCTTGAGGTGGAGTAGATTTTTAAACAGGGAGTAATGACTTATATGCATCCACTCAAGCGCAATTAAACGGCTGCAGAGCAAAGCTGTACAGCTTCCACAGACACCTTGTAGTTGGCGATGCTGTGCAGTTATGAGGTTCGATACTCGCACCAGGCAAAATTTTCATCAACTCAGAAGTTTCTGAGGAAGGTGCACAGCTTTCTTTTGTAGCCGTTTGGTTAAGTCTGGGTGGATCCTGAAATGTAATCACTCCACGAAATTGTATGTTTCGATCACTTCTCAAAAGCGCAAACTCAACTAAAGCAGCATAATGTGTTCCTTCAGTTAGAATGAGAGCTATCTCTAAGCTTATTATCATCGCCCCTAGATGTGCCGTCCACGCAGCATCACTATTAATTTCCGTGTTATCTGCGCATTCGTTCAAGAGATTTTATGGGTCATATGCGCATCTCTCGAGGCAACTATGATATACATGACCAGCGGATGTCAAGGGCTCAGCATTAACGTTAAAGGTGCCGAGGGTTGTGAGAAAGCGAAATTAGGGACCGAAGGACAGCAGGTTATTGAATTTATTGCACACCATAAAATTTTGTTGAATTTACGTGCACACATTGGCAGTGGAGTTAAATCATACGAGGGTTTTAAATGCCCAAGACGATTTCCGATTTCAAACTTCCCAGAAATACACTGAATTTTCAACACTTGGCCAAGAAGCTACACGGCTTTCGAAACGTTTTGCGGTAAAACGGTCCCGTCATGCTACATGCAACCAGCCGTTTGGATAAAGCTGACTTCACCGAGCAATGTTTTCTCCTTTCATAGCAATACGCGAATTGAAACGTTACAGGAAACAGGTGCGCTCGATTTACTCGGATTCGGTCTTTTTATGTTGAACAGTCCGTCTGCCATTTATTTTATGAAAGGACTCCTGAAGGCCAATCTGACAGCCAAGGCGTGCATCGACCTCGTGAACATACTCAATCCAGATGATAATCCGTATCCAAAACGATATCGAATGGCTTTAGCCCGAACACATTAGTATTTCGGATACCCGTCAACTAGCAGAATGAATTAAATACGCGAAAACGAGATCCCGTTATTTTATATTTTTTCCACGCTGCACTCTAAGACGAAAAGCGTAATAATGGAGTAACGGTCCTCTAGCGCACACCCTAATATGAAAGGCAGTCCGCTAGAGAAAAACTTTCTCCCTGTTTTCCCCCATATAGGCGTATTAGTGTCTAGAGTGTGCCATGCACGAATGGAGTAAAGGTTGTTGGATTGTGCGTTGTAACCAGGTAAATAACAGTCTTCAGTGCAGTAAGTAAAACGCGATGATGTTTTTATCCGGTGAAGTCAGTCCTATGCAAAACGCAGTCCTGCAGCCGTATAATATACGCCGGAGCTCATGCTGGGGCTACTGTACACATTATATCATCGTCGTGAACCAGTTGAGCCATTGGCTTGGGTAGGGCTGACCACCACTGAAGATTGCAGTGCACTCTTGCTAAGAACAGCACGGGCTTCCTGTGAACGTCCTCCAGGCAGGTTTCAAGCAAAATTCTTTAAGGAGACTGAAGTTAAAAAATGAATACGCAACGCACAGTGACACAACTCAACCGTTGAAAAGCTACCTCTGACATTTAGCTTTTCTGGTTCTACGGGAACGGTATTACGACGAAGCAGCTGATACAAAAATGGCCTATGGGCGTGTACAGAAAAATACATGTTGAGCTATGCTCGTCTATCGGGTTTTATGATCGTCTATAGTACCAAAAGCTGTGGTTATTTCCAGCTATTGAAAAATCTGTCACTAAAGGTTTAGCTTCGAAACCACAGAAATGTTTTTAGCTGTCTATAGAAAAATATATCCCCCTGATTCTACAGGTATAGGCGGCCATAGGAAACGTTTATATCTATTTGTGAAAATTAACTCTGGCCGGTAATGCGATATTTCTATACGGCAGTAGCTCTAGAGTTTTCAAGTGAAAAGCCTTTGCACCTATCCTGAAACTAGCTTTTGGTAAATGTCATCTCAACCGGAAAGATTCGCTACTTCAACAGGGCCCATCGCGAGCAGCAGATACAGCCAAAATGTTTTGTGTGAAAAACCTCTGTGTAATATTGCAGCCGTGGCACTTGCCGGAGAAAGAGGACACTGCTGCTGTTGAATAAGTTCCGGAAATTGAGATTCAAAATGAGTAAATACTACTCTGGCTAATTGGAAGAAAGCCAAACAATACTACTCTCACCCTAACCGTTTTTAGAAAACTGATGAAGCATTTTTTTCTCAAAACTTCCGACATCTGCTTCCAATTTCTGGTGTGAAGAACGGTTTATTGTAGAACTGAAAGGGCTGGCGGCGTAACCGTTGCACAAACTGACCCAGCAGCGGCGGCACCAGTACGGACTTCCAGAGCGAGCTCGAGCTGTCCAACGCACGCGGCAGCCGGTCGCCGAGGCCGGCCGAACCTCTTCATCGCCGTCAATGGTGGCGCACTGTCGTCTTCTCCATTGCAAGTGTAACATTTTAACGAGTCACTTAATATGGTTTCTTGCGACGAAGCAATTTTCTCTGCGGTGAAGAGGAGCGCCCTGTTTTCTGCCCTTTACAGCGTACGTACTAACGACGTCATTACAACTACGCACATTTCAGATAGGAAATCTGTGTGCTTCAGCGCCGGTACTTATAAACCACCTAACTATTCAGTATTCAACTGCTCAATGTGAAGAAACCACATGAAGATATTTCACGCGCTGCGCAGATTTTGTTGTTTAGTTTGGCCAGATGCACTACAAGAAAATACTCCGTGACTACGAAAGACATTAAAAAGTTGACGTGGCCGAATGCCCGCGGACGCCGTGGTACCTTGCAAGTGGCTATATGAGGCATGTACGACACTTGCGGCAGACGGCAGCATCCGACAGCGAACTAATTCACATGCTTCGCCAGCCGTTCGACGGTATCACATTATCAGGCAGTCTTCTGCAGAAGCCGCGTTTGATGAGTCGTGTGCGTGTGTCGCGTTATCACGCATACACAGTTTAACATTAAAGATGCAACTAGTTTAAATTAGTCGTCGCCCATGCGTCTTCGCATCAGACCCCTAGGCGCATGCTTGCACCTCTTTTATACGCAGAGATGCGGTACCGTTCAACGATAACAGCCACCTAAATTTCGCATACACGCCGTGCAGCCGTAGTTCACTCGTCGCTTAAGGGAACAGTAAATACTCAATACGTAGTCCGTAGCATTGAAAATGTACTCGAGAACTCATGATCTCTATCCTGCTGTCCGCGAGTCAGAATTTTTTTGCACTGTAGTATGGCCTAAACGCATTATCCCTTTGCATTCTTTTTCACCTACGTGATGCAAAAAGTACATGAAGGATCAGCTCATTCCCTGTAAGAATGGCCGAAAATTATTTCAATTCCTGCTGTATTAAATATATTGGCGTTTCACAATGTCATACATTTACATATTAAGCATAATGTTTTGCCGCTCACCTCGTTCGGCCTGTCTCTCCTCGAGAGGCGATATACTTCCATGGCGGTCCGTGTCGTCTAAGCTTGCCGTGCCATCACTATCTCCCGACGATGCGGTGTCCTCCGCTTGCGTCGCCGACAACACCTCGGACGAATCCACGATTACACCCTCGACGTGGAAGTCACCGCCTTCGTGGACACTCAGCATGGCTTCTTTTCTCTGCTTCTTCTTCTTCCGACCAGTCATCAACATGCGGTGCGTGTTCCCTTTAATTCTCTTCTTCTGTCCGTGGGAAATGTACAAATAGACATTACATTCGTGGCAGTTTTATTCTGTGCAGTTTATTTTTTTATTTATAGACATGAAAAGCAACAAATAAAAGGAGAAACACACAAGCAAGGACCTAGCCAGTCATAAAATCTCATCTCACATGTCTTCCAGATTACCACGAACGCCAAATCACCGTCGTCTTCCAACCTACCGCTGAAAATAATAGGCTGCTTTACAAAAGCGTACTTCTCTGGGCTTGTCGGTACATTTCGCAGGAAAAGGTACAACGCAAAATAGGACTGAAGCAGCGGACAGACCCAGGCGCTGAATCTGTCCGCGGAGAAGCAGAGCGCCTTTATCTGTCCGCTCCTTTAGTCCTCTCTTTTTGCGCTGTACTTTTTCTTGCGACTCCTTTACAATTTTATCTGCGGGGAAAACTTCAGGACACAGCCATTATGAACATCTTTACAGCGCTACCTTCCGTTTACTCTAGGGCCTAATTGCTAGAATATATAGATTTCTCTAGCCTATAAAGTTTTGCACCAGCCGCAAGTAAACAAAGCTAGCCTGTCTGCACTGTGCTTAATCTACTTAATTTGCTTAATTCGTGAGTAACAGCTAGATGTTTGCAAACAAGGCACCATCTTCTAACTTGAGGGCGATGCTTGCGGGCAGTAGCACGTGCAGCTGCTCGCACGTCTCCTCTGAGAATGAGGATCTGAGGAAGCTGTGCGCATCCGCATGTTGTTATTGGGGAAAAGTCCTACTGCCACCGAACCACTTTAGAGACAGCAACACGGTTATGGTAAATTAGTACAGTTATGAGAGGACAATCCTATTTCGTCGCTCCAACTCCTATAGGAGCCACAGCGAAAGTGCGACATGGTGGAGGAGGCTGTGATAGCGCCGCTGCCATAGCGTGAGACTATGGAAGCAAAGAATCTGCTTGGCGTTGTGGTATCGTTTCAGAGATTTTTTGTCCATATAAGCAGGAGTTAGTTATTTTCAATATTACTAAGAGCCTGAGCTTCAGTGTCGCTTCCTTAGAACCTCGAAATAAATGTACATCGATATGAGCATCAAATCTTTAGTTCGCATGTACCGGAAAAATTTTGGCGGCGCTCACACGTGCACCAAACTCGACACAGTAAAGTGCGACAAGCACTCTAAACAGCAGTGTTACGGAACTTTTACTTCTTGTTTCTGCGTTTTTCTGTGCGGCAATTACCGTATATTTAGGGTAAATGCCGCAAGTTTTTTTTTCGCAAATTCGGCCCTTGCTTGAAAACATAATTTTGCATTTCAGTTTCTTAACTATAGTCTGAAGAAACTATTACAATGTCGCGCACAGTCTGACAGTGTGTTTGACGCCTACACGAGAACAGTCCGTAGCTTTATATAGTGGGTAAAGTTTTTAAACCTTTACAGATTTTTAGTTCAAAACTTGTGTGATTTCCATTGGCCCGGTCTGTTCAGCTAGATTGCACAGCTGGGCGGAGATTGTGCACCCCATTAGGATCAATCATTGTCTAATTAACTTTTTTTATTTTAAGGAACAAGGTTGTATTGCAAAACAGATGGTCGCCATCCTCGAGGGTGAGGCCTGGTTTTAAATTTTGTAATTCGGCAGTCTGGTCTAATATCGAACGCCAAAATCTCCTTTTGAACGTTTTTTTAGTTGGCTTTCCCGCATAACCTAATTATAAAATGGCCTCGCTGTGTGCGGAATCATCTCCGAAATCAAGTTAATTTCCACATCATGTAACACAGTAACTGCTGCTGTACTTGATGCATGAGAATTATATAGACGCCATTTTATAACCACGCACTGCGGGTTATCCTATTCAATGGCCTTTGAAATGCGTATTTTTGACTTTAGACATTTCTAACAGCATTGCCGATTCAGAACATTTATAAGCAAAGCCCACCTTCTATATTTACGGCCATCAAGTTTGCAATAGAACATTGCCCTCTAAAGTCTTAAACAAGTAACTTTATCAGTTAATTCCAATTAACAGTTTTATTATTGATCCATATTGGTACATCTCCAAACCTCATTTAAAATTTCTTCTGGAGGATATGTGTATAGCGGCCTCTTTTCACATCTAGGCAAACCGTAACCATAACTCAGAGCGTGTTTAAGCTAGAGGAATGCCCGTTTAACCAGCGCACCGAAGCAAGTAAATGGTATCGATGCCAGGTTCCAAGAACTAAGAATTATTCTTCAGCGTTTAGAAATAAAGGGTAAAGTTTCAAGTCAGGAGATGACCTGCGCAATTCTTGTGGGAAGATATTAGCATAGAAAGGGCTATCTGGAGACATCATGCAGAAAATGGCAGGCTGCAACGTTCTTTTCGTCCTCGAAGCCCCTGTCTCGATTTGCAGGAGCGAATGTTGGCTTATGTTTCCCTCCCTACAAAGGACCGAGAGAGCTACCTTACATTACCGCGTTTTTCTAAATCGTCGTCATGTATTGCTTCTTATGGCCGTGTGTTGGTTAGACATACTAGAACACTGCGCGTAACTCACCTACCGGATTGCTGTTTACCTAACTTTGTTATATACTAAATTGTACCCGCACTGCGCTATATTTTAAGGCGCTCCATATAAACCCTACGAGCTGTGCTACGTAAGAGCGCAGCTAAAGAGCAGTTGAAGTTCGGACCATAACAGAAGGTTCATAAAAGAATAATAAAAGGGAGCTCCTTGGAAGACCATTTGGACAAAGTTTTCAGAGCCCTTGAACTGTAACGGACACGTATCTCCAAGATATCCTTAGTAATCTTGCCATATTGCGAAACGCACTGACTGTGAAATTCACTTAATCCATCAGATAGCATTAACCTTTATTAGGAATATTTGCTTTGCCGGGATGCAGGAACCAAGGCAGAAATGGTATTTTTCTTTTTAATTTCACCTAATAAAAATATTCAAAACTTGGCTTAGCCGGTCAGCGAAGCGCCAGTACATCACCAGGTGGTTCTTCAAAACAATGCCGCCGATCGGGCTATTGAGACGCAGGTTGCTTTTCCCGAGCAAAACGAGACGGAATAGCTCCCTCAAGCCGCATCTTTGCAGATAGTTCTACAGGAGGCCGTGTATTTTCCGCGTACACCAGCTGTTTTCTAAGCCATTTCCTTCTGAGTAATTTTCATATTGGTTCAGTAATTCTTCTGCCGGCGTCTCTCCCATTTCCCCTGCAAGTAGAGAGGGGTGAGGCGATAGGAGAACAGTTCGCCGGTAGAGAGAGGCACACCACCACAAGCGCCACCTACCACGGTTGGAAGGAGGCTTCAAACAGAAGCCGCAGCGGCCACCGACGCTGCTACCGGAGTTTTCTCTTTCATGACACTGCTGAAGCTGTCCTATTAACCCTTTATAAAAAGCGAGCTGTAGGCATGTCTGACATGCATGCTAATGATAGCACTCTTGAAATTGACTGTCATCTCATTCAAGCAGCTTAGACTACCGCATTTGTAGAGAGAGAGAGAGAGAGACTCTTTAATGAAGAAACAGAGAATTTAGCCGGCGTTTCAATATCGCTGGCATGCTACTCTGCGTAGGGAGGGGAATTTGGGAGATAAAGACTGAAGGAGAGCAGCGTGGAAGAGGTGGAAAAAAAACGAAGATAAAATGCAGCCATGAAATGGGTACTAAGGATGCAGTGGCGAGTATTGATGTAACCTATGGAATGATGGAGTGCATAGTACGACGAATGGGCTGACGAAGTTCACTGCAAGAAGAATGCATGAAGGTAACCTGCAAGTGAATTTAGAGCTTATCGAGATGTCCAATGTCTTTTAAATATGTAAAAACAAAGTTCATTGCAAGAGTAGAAAGACAGGGCACACATTAGTATCAATGAATTCGTAAAAAGACCTCAAATGTGTTACGTATCCGTACCATAGTCTTATAGAGAGATAAGGAAACCTGCCTTAGAAGTGCCAACTGCCTAAGAAGCAATATGAGGCAGTTCACTGATAAAAAAGGCTCGAAAGCTGGGAAATTCTTCGGTTATTTTTGCCTGGCTTTTATGCCTCGTCGAGCTCAGCACATGCGCTCCTAAATACACAGCGAACGCCAAGTAGATCTATTAAGGAAAAACAAATACACAAGGAATTGTTTCTTTCTTAGTTCGGTAGTGCTCAGAGCTCAAAAATTTGCTATTGAGGTGTGCCGTTGTCAGTTTGTCGGCACTTGAAGCACGTGGGACAGCTTGCATTCCGCTGCCCTACTAATTGTTAAAAAGGAGTAGTATAAACATCCATGGAAGAGGGCTCACCAGGTGCTATACAATTGAGATTTGCATTTCATGTGTTCATAGCAGGCACCACTTCACGTCTGAAAAAAGTCTTAACTCCTATTGCTAGCCAGTTGTGTAAATTAAACCATGACAAAAGAATGTATTGAATTTGGATAAAACTGAAGAAAGAAGCGCATAATGCTTCGAAAGGAGTCCCTCGAGACAATCGCGTCCAGCGAGTGTACCTACGTTGTGGTTAATGCGTGGGAGAGCAGCTTCGTTCTGCAGTTGTAAACGACTTTTGTTCTCCGGTGTCAGCAAAGCAAATTAAGGCTGTTCTGGATATGTGTGCAGAATACACTACGTGAGTCAACACTAGCACAACAACGCCCATGCTGCCTCTAAAAATCAATCGACTATGTATTTTACTCCCCTGTGTGGCCAAATTTTCTTACTGCGCTTGATTGTAGAAGTGGTTATTTTCAAGTTCTGATACGCCACTGCGATATCTAGAGGGCTGCATTCACTTAACTTCAGGGACTGTTCGAATTTACGCGGTCGCCCTTGAATTTATGCAGTTCACCTGATACTTTTCAGCAAATAATCAATATTATGCTTTGGAATGGTAAATTCAACTATGTCATTCCTTACATGGTTCACGTGAAGCCTAGAGGATCATTGCATCCGCCGAGCCAATATTTGGAAACGAATGCAGGACCAAGGCACTACAATACATCCGCGCAAGGTTCAGGCAGTTTATAGTGGAATCAACCTCCTGAGTTGTATTGTAGGGCAGCGCACAGTGAGACCAGATGATTAGAATCTCCAGGCCAAACTGCAGCTCCCATCACCAACTGACATCAGGAGGAGTCGGCAGCGATTTTAAGGAATGTTACTAAACTTACTCCAATTCGCCTGCCTAGCATGGAATATTCATCATACCCTGAGTAAAAGTGCCCATTGGTCCTGGACTGACAAGGAGCAGTGATCGCTTCGGGCACTGTGAATGGCTATCGCCGATATTGCATGTCTGCGGCTGCTTGACATAGCCTGCCATTCACAGTACAAACTGATGCACAAGTCAGTACGACTCTGGCGCGGTTTTGCTTCAAAGGGCTAAAGGAAGCTTTTCCTTCTGGCCCTTGCGAAACGACACGCTCACTGGAACAGAGCGAAACCACATTGTAACAGAAAAAAGAGTCCCACAAAATTATATTTGCACTTAAAAAGTTTGACATGCATCTCAGCTTACTCGGCCGAGTTTACTCTTCAGACTGCTCATCTGGCACAGTAACAGCTGTCAAAGCTGCAAATCCCAGCCGGCAGTTTTGCCCGCTAAGTGCACGTTCTTGAAAGGGTCCGATACACTAAATGCACCTTCAGCAAAGCAGCTGACGCCCTGTCCTTGGTCAAACTACATGAGGATAGAGAGCCGACATCCTATGTCCTGTCTGTGACAGTGTGAGCATTGGCCAGACGCACAGTGGTCTTGCGTGAATGCTAAGTTAAGCGAAGACCAGTGCTAGAAGATACACCAATACCTGAACAGCGCCAACCCTTCCTGGAGCACCGCGCCTACCGGGAACTAGGGTACTATATGAAAGCCGACGATGGCTGCCGACTCAGACAGTGGAGCGTCCCTATTTTGTGTTGCCATTTATATGAGTATGCGCGAGCCTTTTCTAGAATACCTTTACAACGCACGCGACAGCGGGCTGCAGCGACGGCAGGAAAACTTACATTAAGTTGCGTCCCGTCGCGAGATGAGATGGTCACACATGAGAAGAAATATCTTGCAGTAATTTTGGACTTGTGTCACCTTTCAGGCAGCGAAGCCTTGGGGAGAGAAGCCACCTGGCTTTGTGCAACCAGTGGAGAGTCTGTACCCACGGCAGTTATAGCTTGCGACGCACTATGTCCTTGCAGCAGATCAACTAAAGGAAATTACTTCTTAGTGGTTACTGACAAATTCTCGAAATATTATATATATATATATATATATATATATATATATATATATATATATATATATATATATATATATATATATATATATATATATATATATATATATATATATATGAAAGACGTATCTGATATGAATAGCTAAATAATTCATGGTGTACCAGATCGTCGGAGTCGTTCTGTTGCTTACGACTTAGGTCTTCTTACCATCAATAAATTTCGCGAATTAGGATAACGGTCCGAAATTGATTATGGAGCCGTTTTAAGTCCGCAATTCCTAATCAATTTATTTTTAACTTCGCGGGTAAAAACATGTTTTCAGTTGGCGTCCGATGATTAATAAGGAAAGTCGCTCTGCCGGCATGAAATTAGAAGGGAACATATCGTCGAAGTAAGCGAAATAACTGCAGTTGACGGCGCGCTCAGTCGTTTCCTAGGCGCTCCGCAAGTGCGGCACGGATGAGGCGCGACAGGAGAGCCGACACTCCCTTGTCGTTGCGCAGCAGGAGCACCACCAGACACGTCACGGCGGCGCTGGACAGGAACACCAGGCAGCAGAGCAGGCAGAACCCAGCTATGGCCGCTCGTCGCCAAGCGTGCGCGTAGTGCCATTCTTCACCGTGCAGCTCAACACTTCCTGCATGTTCATGTGTGCTATTTAATTCTGAAATCGATTTGAACAGTACAACAATACTTACATCCCTATTCTACTGGTCTAAGCGCCAGCCTCGTTCTCAGAAAGTTGTAAACACATGCCAGAGCGTATTTGTATTCGCTCACAGTTTCACTAATTATAACCCGTACGAAAGCAGCTGCGTATAAAACTCTGCTCAGAAGCGAGGGTACCGCGGAGATAGATTTACAGCCTTTGCCAGATGTTTGTAGTCCGCAGGGTTCGCAGCCATATCTGGAGCGCTCCCGAGTGGCGGCGAAACGCACATGCGCCTCGTCTGGTGCTCTCTACGCTCTGCCAAGCGCCGCCGGTCGGCAGCAGTCCTGAATTCTCTGCCTGTAACTAAATTGCTTCCCTGTCTCTGCCATTCTAAGCTACACAGAGTGATTTGAAATAGAAACCTTCAAAAAAGTGCCGGCAAAAAGCAAAGACGCACTGATTGCCTTTTTCCGCAAGCGAATTACCATCTTTGAGTCAATAACAAAGTCAACGAGGGAGGGGACACTTCGGGATTCATTACAACGTTTGGACATAGAGGTTTGTCTTCGAGCAAACAGAGGCTTTCCCCTCGTTTCTTCACATTGGTTATCAAAAACATCTGCCCACTCTCTATCTACCGTCATCTTCATATCATTAGTTTGTGTACTTCATAATTACTGAGGCCTTACTCTTGGGACGCCTGGCATCAAGCGCACCCAGACTATGAAAAGTGTTGCATTCCATGTACTGCTCTCTGTCGAAGACGTGGTACTAAACAGGAATTCGTAATCGTTATATTTAGAAGGAAAAGAAGCTCATTGGCTTAGTGAATTCCGGTAAGTTGTTATATTCCTTTAGCGAAAAAAAGGCTGTGATAAAAATACATTTCGAACACTTTTAATAATTTCGTATTTATATTGCATTTCTTGTCCCTATGCTTTAACTGCAGTATGAATGCTTTCTAAGTATGGTAGGTGTACCTTTATGAGCATTCTTACAAATGCATCAAAATTGCATTTTCTGTCCGCTTAGTATATTTATTGTACAATAAAAATATACTAAAAATACACAATAAATACATTATAAATATAATAAAAATATACAGCTAATACATTAAAAATGTGCCAAAAATATACAATAAATACATTTAAAGTATACTAAAATATATATAAATAAATTACACTACATTAAAAATACACTAAAATATACAAGTAATACATTAAAAATGCATTCATTTCGGCTTGGCTTACAAAAGGTGGGCTAGTCGGGTTGAACGGATAATACTGATCAATGTTGCCAACAGCAGAAGTTATGACTCAACTGATTATAAGCATCAGGCGACCGACAATCCCCGATAAAACGCGTTGTCACGCATGTTTATACCAATGCAAGGTCACGTGACGGGATCTGAACGTGAAATACGTCGCTACGGAGGAAATCAAGACGGAAAGTGACGTCTGCAAACACGAACTCCTCTGACAAGCCTAATACATGGCTAGGCTTATATATACCCCCCGTGAGGGGACAAATTATCTTTCCCGGTGAGGCTGCTTTTCGCGCAAATACCGTGGGCCCCCAAATTGTCGCACAAGCGTCGCAGTGGTCGCGTTAGAATCTGCGGTCTATCTAGAACCTAATTGTTTGTCGTAACTTCCGTCAGGCATTGGTCAGGAGTCGAGCTGTCAACCAACATATACCTGAGCGTCTACGGGAGCCGGACGGCCCTGCCAGTCGGGGTCCTTTTCGCTGTCATGCTCGGGCCCGGAGGTGCGCGTGGCGCCCTTACCGGTATAATGCTATCACGCTGTCCACACGTAATTTAAATAAGTCTTGATTGCCTTTCTGATAGAAGTTAACATAAACGAATGGACGAAAAGGGAGAGTTTTCACTGTTCCCGGAAGCGTGATTTCGAACCCTAAGTTGTTCCACGGCAGCTTGAAGTGTGCTGCAAATATGCTGACGCGGAGTACCCATTTGTCAGAGTTGAAGTATACTACGCACGAATTAATTTATTATTTACGAAAATACATTTTAAATGCATTGCCAACCTGCCATTTCCCGAAATGCGATTTCGAACGCTAACTTTTCAACGGTAGCATGAAGTTTGCGCAAATATGTTTACGTGGAGAGCTCATTCGTTTGAATTGAAGTGTACTTCAGGAATTAATGTCGTATTTGCGAAAGTAAACTTTTAATACATTGCGAACATGCAAAGGCCATTTCCCGCAACGCGTATAGGAGCACTAGATTGTTCTACGGCAGCTAAAAATGCCCTTCAAGTATGTTAAAACAGACTGCCTGTTTGTTAAAATTGAAGCATACTTGAGACGAATTAATTTAATATTTACGAAAGTGCACATTTAAACATTGACAAGATGCTGAAACCGCATACATATTTTTCACGTGTTTGAAGCGTGCTCGAAACAAGCTTTAACTGACGTGTACTTCAAATTCATTAGTTTGATATTTACAGAAATACACTTTTTATATATTGACAAGATGCTACAACCGCATTCACATTTTTTCACTTATTTGAAACGTGCTCGAAAAATGCTTCAAGTGAGGTATACTTCGAATGCATTAATTTCATATTTACGAAAGTACCCTTTTAATTTACTGAAAAGATGCTAAAACCGCATTCATATTTTTTCACATATTAGAAAATTGCTTCAGGAATGGTTTAAGTGACGTCTTTTTAGCAAATTTTAATAATACATTTCAAATACTATGCTTAAAATTTCAGGAACCATTTTCCGGAACATATTCAGTGCCTTCATGAACACAATATATGTTTAAAATACATTATAAATATCCCGAAGTATATTCCAAACTCATTAGTTTTCGCTAAGGGTTCCCCTAGTGAAATAAACTTTTTTGCAGTGCGCAGGTTTACGTACAGTCGCAAAGAGAAAAAGATTACTACTAGAAACGTGCCATCAGAGTGGCTGATAGCAGCACTTGGCGCTGCGAATAGAAAAACACGCCGATGACAAAATGACATAAGTGCCAGGTGTTTTAGTAAGCCACGGCGCCCTGCCAGCCGCGAGGTGGGAATTTCAAAGCTACGGTGATGTAATTGGGCTAATGATTTTTACTCGCGACTGTGTCTGGAAAATGTTATGGAAAGTTTTGCCCCTCACCTCGAGCAGCCTCTCTGTCGTCGAGCGGTGATCTGCTGCCGTGGCCTTCCAGGCTGCCGACGCTTGAGGCGCCGTCACTGTCCGCCGTCGACGCGGTATCGTCAGCTTGCATTGCCGATAGCTCCTTGGAGGAATACCTGAGCACGCTCTCAATACAGACTTCGCAGCCCTGGTAGGCATGAAACCTTCCTAGCCTCAGAGACTTCTTCTTTCTCCAAACATGACATGAATCTCGGAGGAGCTCCATTTCGTCACATTTTTAGCAAACAAAAATCAAATCTAAGTTCGATACTGATTAGAATTCTTTTAATAATATTTTTTTCCTTTTGATGGAAAAGACAAAACTAAACAATGTCTAATCTTGAGGGCTAAACGTTAAGTCTTGGCGGTGTACCCCACCTTCAACGTCTTTTTAATTGCCTCATGCTTGGATTACCTTGGGTGAAATGCTTGTAAAATGGGCCTTGGATCCCACCGTAAAAAATCCATTGTGCCGTGGCATTATCTCGCGCAAGCTGCCTTTGCACCATAAAAATCTACCATCCTAATCAAGTGTTCAAGGTCAAGGTCAATACGAAATCACCAAGCAATCCAATAAAAGCCACAACGTTTACCAGGGCCTTCTGGTTGATCATCCGCCTCACAATTGGGAGGTGCTGGGTTCGATCCCCAGTGTCGCCGGGTACCCACTGGTTGTTATTTATTTATTTATTTACCACATACTGCTAGCCTCATCATGGAGGGTTTTGCAGGACAGGGACAATTTATATACACACATGCAAAACGTTTACAGTCAGGTTAGTGCAAGACTAAAAATAATAGAAAATAAAAAAATTGATTACAAAATAACTTGCAAAAAGAGTAAGGCAATGCAGTACAATGCAATAAATCATGCACACAGAGGACAAAAATAAACAACAATTCCAAAAAGTGCACTTACTCCCATTCTAGATTTCACAATCCTTCCAAAAAAGCATCAAAAGAATTGCAGGTGACCACATCATTCGGCAACGCATGCCATTCTCCGATGGCTTGCGGAAAGCACGAAGATTTGAATATGTTACTGTGAAATGTGTAGTCAGCAATGTGCTTAGTATGCTTTGTTCTCGAGTTTGCCGAGTTAGAAAACGACATGTACTTATCTTTATTTATGATCAATGCATCATTTAAAAGTAAAAACGAAATGTTAGCCGCAAGAATTTGACCCTATTTTGTATTGTTGGAAGACGAGCTTTGCGCAAAAGTGGTGCAGGGGAATCGATACGGCGGAACTCGTTATAAATGACTCTAATGGCCTTTCGCTGAACGCTTTCTTATTGACCAATGCAGTGGTTATTAGACGGAAACCAACAAATTATGCTCTTCTCTGTTACAGAACGAACAAGTGAAGCATGCGCTAATAATTTGGCGTCAGGTGCAGCAGATGTTAACCAACTCTTTAACGAATAGAGCGCAGTGAGTGCCTTAGATGTAATATACGAAACATGTCTATTCCATTTCAAATCAGAGAAGATCAAAATTCCTCGTCATCAAAATTTCATTAACTTTTTTTAGTTTCTGGCTCTCAATACCTAAGTAAATATTAGAGGAATTTTTTCCTGGTTACTCTCATAGAAATAGCTTTATCTAAGTTAAGCCTCATCTGCCACTGTTTGCACCATTTGGAAACTTGCACTAGGGAGTTGTTAAGAATTAATTGATCTTCATAGCTACTAATTTCTTCGTAAATAATACAGTCGTCTGCGAACATATGGGCAGTACAGTCGATGTTGTGTGCAATGTCATTGATGAAGATAAGAAAAAGAATCTTAGCTAATATTGTGCATATAGGCACGCCGGACACTAATTCAGTACATCCCGAATGTTGCCTTTCATATTCAACGAACTGGAACCGATTTGTCAGATAAGCCTGAAGCCATTGCGTTATATTCCCAGAACCAAATAATATGTGTAGTTTGTGAAACATTTTTGGGTGCTATACTCGGTCGAATGCTTTGGATAGATCGAGAAATAAAATGTCTGTTTGCCCACGATTTTCGATAGGTAAAGAGAGGTCATGAATTTTTTCAATTACCTGCGTTGTATTTGATGAGCCTTTATGGTCACCATGTTAGCTGCTACAAATTAAATTGTTTAGTTCCACTTAAGTCACCATATGTGTCAGAAAAATGAGCTGAAGAATTTTGAAATCTGAACAAGTGATCGAAATGGGGCGGTAATTAGAAGGCCTGTCATAACTTCCACTCTGATGAAGAGGAATTATTTTAGCTATTTTCCAGTCGCGTGATGATTCAGTAGTTTTAAGTGATTTCTCATAGAGAAGCCTAAGGTATTTGCCTACCCATATTGCGTATCTTCTAAGGAAAAGATTTGGAATATTGCCTGGACCACTGACCACTGACAGGATGCCAGGTTCAGTTATTGTTATTTCCGCAAGTTTTGAGGTGCCCTCAGATTTCAGAGGGTCTCTGTCGGGTAATATTCCATTGTCAGCAGTAAACAAGGATTTAAAATAACGGTTAAACTATCTCGCTCTCAGTAGAGATTTAGTTGGCGGCGGATTAAAATTGCTTATGGGACCTTGAGTTAAGGTATATCCAAAAATTTTGAGGGGAAGACTTCATGACATTACTAAGAGTAACATTTTGGTTTTTTCTTTCGCTAACTTTATGGCAACTTTGAGCGCACGCGTGCGACTTGCGTATGCGAGCACGCGTTCCACACCGTCTTGCCACTGCACAAGCACCGCACCGAGGCCAACATTGCTGGCATCTGTGTTCAGTTCCGTGGCGGCTTTCTCGTCGAAGTGGCCAATGATAGGCGTTGATTGGAGGCGGGTCTTAAGTTCTGTGAAAGCTGTTTCCTGATCCTGACCCCAGAAGAAGGGTTCGGAGTCTTTTGTCAGGCGAGTCAGTGGCTCTGCGAGCTTGGAGAAGTCTTCAACGAACCTCCGATATTAGGCGCAAAGCCCCAGAAAAGGCCACCAGCTTCGTTTATCTGTTGGCTTGGGAAATGCAGCAACGGCGGCTGTCTTTTCTGGGTCAGGGCTAACGCCCTGAGCGCTCACAATATGGTCAAGAAGCTTGAGCTCCCTAAATGCGAAGTGGCACTTTTCAGGCTTCAGAGACAGACCTGCGGAACGAATGGCCTCGAAAACAGCACGCAAACGTTTCAGGTGCTCCTCGAACGTGTCGGAGAAAATCACGACGTCGTCGAGATACACAAGGCAGGGCTGCCACTTCAGGTCAGTTAGTACGGTGTGCATCGTACGTTGGAAAGTTGCAGGGGCTGAACACAAGCCGAATGGAAGCACCTTAAATTCGTACAGTCTGTCAGGAGTAACAAAGGCAGTCCTTTCTCGGTCACGTTCACCGACCTCGAGTTTCCAATAACCGCTACGCAGGCCGAGTGACGAAAAGTAGGTAGCATGGTGGAGGCGGTCCAGTGAGCCATCAATGCGCGGCAGTGGATATACATCCTTTTTGGTAAGGTTGTTGAGACGTCGATAATCCACGCAGAACCGTAGGCTGCCATCTTTCTTTGCGACGAGAACAACAGGTGATGCCCAGGGACTCGTCGATGGTTGTATGACGTCGTCGCGGAGCGTTTCGGCAACTTGGCGGCGGATGGCATCACGTTCCTTCGACGGAACACAATAAGGACGCAGACATAGTGGTCTCTGGTCACTATCGACGATAATGCGGTACTTAGTTATTGGCGTCTGAAGAACCTAAGAGGCTGACGCAAAACAGTCGCGTAACAAGTCAATAAGGCTTTCCACGCGGCGTTTCTGATTGGTCAGAAGGTCAGGGTTCACGTCGATCGTAATGGCTGGTGCCGTGTCCTGTTCCGCTGTTCCGGGGTCCAATGTGGATAAGGCACATTGGACGGCATGCCCACCGAGTTCTTAAAAATGGGCAATCACTGTGTCTTTCGTCAAATGTTGGGGTTTGCTACTAAAGTTGGTCACTAAGAGCTCGGTACGCGCGTGCACAAGGTTGACAAGAGCGAGAGCAACGCAAACTTGCCGAGACAATTGCAGCGACATGTTCGGTTCGGCAATGCCCCGAGTACCGAAGCTGGTATCACACTTGACTGTGACAAACTTGCTTGCTCTCGGCGGTATCGGTGTGTGGTCGTCAGAGATGCGTAGTGCTGCTCTGTGCGGCTCGGGTCTGAAGGAACGGCTCGCTGTGTCGAAAACGATACCAATTGATCATGCAGGTTGACGACCGCGCCATACTTTTTAAGGAAGTCCATGCCGAGAATCAGTTCTTTGGAACACTCTCGTAGCACGGCGAAGGAGCCAATGAAAGTTGCACCACGGATCTTTATACGGCAGGTGCAGACGCCAACCGGCGTCACCACATGGCAACCAGCTGTGCGTATCTGCGGCCATGCCAAGGTGATAGAACCTTTCTGAGGGTCGTTGCTAGGTGGCTGCTCATGACCGAAAAGTCGGCTCCGGTATATACGAGTGCTGACACGTCATAGCCATCGGCGGCAACAAGAATTTCGGCGGCGGAAACAGTTCTTTGACAACTCGTCGAGGAGGTGTTTGGTGCCGTTGTCGATTGGGTCGTCGGTGAGGTCAACGGTGTAGTCGTCGACGTGGTCGTCGGTGGGGTCGGCGGTGGAATCATCGTTGCGGTTGGCTGTGAGATCTTCTTTGAGGTCGGTGGCTGGGGTTGTCGGCGTTCGGGTCGTCGCATACAACCATCGGATGGAGGCTGTTCACTCTCTGCGGCAGCGGCGGTCCTACCCCCGGAGGCCGCCGTGTTCAGTTTTCCCGGCGGAGGAACGTGCGTCTGAATTGGCCAGCGGATGATGCGTGACTGGGAACCCGTCTTGAAGACGGCGACCTAGACTGACGTTGCGGAGGCGGTGAGGGCAGCACATGATCAGCCAGGTACTGCTGAATGTCTCGCGGTCTCTCACCATAGCGTGGTCGAGGTGCGCTCGGTGGAAATCCTCTTAATCTTTCCGCCGGTATGGGCAGTTGCGGAGGACATTACTAGGCTCCCCGCAGTGGTTGCATAGTGGCCGGTTGTTGGGTGTGCGCCAAACGTCCGCTTTTCCAACAGGGCACGGGTCACGCAGCTCGACGGGGGAAGGTACCCTGCGTTGGTTCGGCAGCAGGGCGGAATGCCTGTGGCCCTGGCGCAGGTCTCCGCAGGGTTTCACTGTAGCTCATGATGTACGGCTCCGGCTGCGGTGTCCGTAGGGCTTCACTGTAGCTCATGATGTACGGCTCCGGCTGCGGTGTCCGTAGGGCTTCAATGTAGCTCATGATGTACGGCTCCGGCTGTGGTGCCGGTGGTGGCTGGACCACTCGCCGAATTCCGTCACGGACGGCATCGGCTACAGCTGCAACACTGGCAGGTGGAGCACCTAAGCGGAGGTTGCGTAGTTCTTCACGAAACACACTCCGCACAAGCTCTAGAACCGCCTCGTCTTCGGCGACTGGCAGTGACGGACGATAGTTGGTAGCCGCAACACTGCCCAGACGACCGTACTCCGCACTGCCGTCCTGCAAGGAACGTTCCATGGCCGTGGCTTCTTTGGCGAAGTCAGCAATGCTTCTTGGAGGGTCGCGTATGACGCCAGCGAAGAGCTGCTCCTTCACACCACGTATGAGGTGGCGCACCTTCGTAGCCTCGGGCATGGCAAGGTCAGCTCGACTGAAGAGACGCGCCATATCTTCGATAAACATGGTCAAGCTTTCGTTCGACTGCTGTGACCTGGAGCGAAGGGCGATTTCGGAATTTTCCTTGCGTGCGTTGGTGCTGAAGGTAGCGAGCAACTCACGACGGAACGCTTCCCAGCTGGTAAAGGATGCCTCATGGTTCTCGAACCATGTCTTCGCAGAGTCTTGCAACGCGAAATACACGTTTCGTAGTTTTCGGTCGTCGTTACACTGGTTAAAAGTTGCCACAAGGTCGAAGCCGGACAACCAGTCCTCGACATCCTCGCACCGATCGCCGTGGAAGGTTGGCGGCGAGCGAGGTGTGAGGACTACAACAGGTGGGGCAGTGCCGAAAGGCTGACCTGTCTGACTGCCAGTAGTAGACGTCATGGTCCGCACCGACCTCGTCAGTGGCTGACACTCAGGTTGCAGGCCTCGCAGGCGGCGGCTCGCTTCTTGGACGGGTGTTGTGTCCAAGCGGCGCTGATGATCGTCAGAATTGCCCTTGAGGTCAGTGCTCATGGGACGACACCCAGCACCTCCACCAAAATGTCGTCGACAAACGTAGGGCGGCACAAAAGGGGGCTTTTAATCCGAAGGCCAAGAGGACCAGCAGCGCGCGTCCGAGCGGGAACGTCGTCTTCTTCGCTTCCCCACGAGCCCTGTCATGCCGTTCGGCCGCATGGCGGCACTCGCAGAATGTGAGCAGTGTGGCTATATATATATATATATATATATATATATATATATATATATATATATATATATATATATATATATATATATATATATATATATATATATATATATATATATATATATAATATATATTGTTATGTGGTCCAGGCGGGAATGCCGCGAGAACGCCCGGGCACAGCACACAGGTCAAGAGCACAAGGCGGCCCGCACAGAGCACCAGGCACAGAGCACCGAATTCCAGAGCACGCGCGCCTCCAAGAGTCTTCATTCATCTCTTCTTCTATCCGTTGCATGGCCCCCGGTCGCAAAAAAAACACCGTCTCGGTGGAAATTTGGGCGGGGCAAGAGATTGCGACACGTAGGGCTTGAGGCGAGAGACGTGGACAACGTCACTCTGAGATGCACCAGAGGTGGTCTCCGGAAAGGCCGGGACAATCTCGTAGTTGACGGCGGTGACCTGGCGGAGCACACGGTATGGGCCAACATAGCGGGACATTAGTTTTTCGCAAAGCCCGACACGGCGTGTGGGCGACCAAAGCAAGACGAGGGCTCCAGGGGAAAAAGTTACCATGCGGTGGCGGCGGTCGTAGTAGTCCTGCTGAGAGGCCTGCGAGGCTTGTAGGCGGGAGCGAGCCAGCTGGCGGGCGTGGTCGGCGCGGGCAATAGCGTCGTGGGCATATTCAGAAGGCGGGGAAGGAGATGTCGGAAGCAGCGTGTCCAAAGGTAACTGGGGTTCACGACCGTACAACAGATAGAAGGGGGAGTAACCGGCAGTGTCATGGCGAGAAGAATTGTAAGCGAAGGTCACGTATGGAAGGGCAATGTCCCAGTCCCGATGGTCCGGGGAAACGTACATTGCGAGCATATCCGTGAGAGTGCGGTTGAGGCGCTCTGTAAGACCGTTGGTTTGGGGATGATAGGCGGTGGTCAGCTTATGTTTTGTTGAGCAGGAACGGAGAATGTCGTCGACAACTTTAGAGAGAAAGCAACGGCCGCGATCGGTGAGAAGTTGGCGGGGTGCACCATGACGGAGGATGAGGTCGTAGAGGAGAAAATCGGCCACGTCGGTAGCAGTACTGGTGAGGAGGGCCCGCGTGATGGCATACCGAGTAGCATAATCTGTCGCAACGGCAATCCATTTGTTTCCAGAGGTGGACTCCGGAAACGGGCCCAAAAGATCCAAGCCAACACGATAGAATGGTTCAGGGGGTACATCAACAGGCTGGAGCAAACCCGCGGAGAGCGTGGCGGGACGTTTCCGGCGCTGGCACTGGTCGCAGGCACGAACATAGCGGCGGACGGACTGGTAGAGACGGGGCCAAAAGAAGCGACGACGCACGCGGGCGTAAGTACGCGAGACACCCAGATGTCCAGCAGTGGGGAGGTCATGGAGCTCGTGGAGGACGTCGTTGCGCAGATGCTTCGGGACAACGAGCAGTAGGTCTGGGCCGGCCGGGTTCAGGCTTCTGCGGTAGAGTGTGTCATGATGAAGTACAAACCGGCGCAGGGCAGGGTCAGATGGAGAGGTTCTGAGGCGGGAAATAATAGAGTGGAGCTCGATATCTCGTCGCTGCTCATCGCCAAGGTGAGTAAGAGCAGAGAGCGAGAAGAGGTCAGCGGCGGTGTCACTGCCAGAATGATCAGAAGAGTCAACGGGATATCGGGAGAGTCAGTCAGCATCAGTGTGTAGCCTACCGGACTTATATACAACGGTATAGTCGTTGTCTTGGAGTGTGTAAAGCCCAGCGACCTAGGCGGCCAGTAGGATCTTTCAGTGATGAGAGCCAGCAGAGCGCATGGTGGTCGGTGACAACCGTAAAAGGACGGCCGTACAAATATGGGCGGAATTTCCCAACCGCCCAGACAAGGGCTAAGCACTCACGTTCGGTAATTGAGTAATTGCGCTCCGGGGCGGAGAGGAGGCGGCTGGCGTAGGCGATGACACGGTGCTGTTCGGATTGCCTCTGAGAGAGAATAGCGCCGATGCCATAGCCGCTGGCGTCTGTGCGGACTTCAGTGGGAGCTGTCACATCGACGTGGGCCAGAACTGGCGTGGTAGTAAGCTTCAATATCAAGGTGGAAAACGCGTGTGCTTGGTCGGGTCCCCAGATGAAGGTGGCGTCCTTTTTCAGGAGGTCGGTGAGGGGGCGGGCGATGTCGGCGAAGCCTTCAACAAATCGACGAAAGTAGGAGCACAGCCCTAAGAAGCTGCGGACGTCGTTACAGGAACGTGGCTGAGGAACGTGGCTGTGCAATATATATATATATATATATATATATATATATATATATATATATATATATATATATATATATATATATATATATATATATATATATATATATATATATATATATATATATATATACACACGCGGTTGGTATAGCACGGGGTGGTCGCTGGTTCGGATCGATCAGAGGCAGGTGTTTTTTTGTCTTCTGCTTTCTAATCAATTTTCTTTAAAAAGTAATTACCCTACTAATCTCCCATTTGTAAACCTTACAAATTACAAACGGAAAAATTCCAATGCTTCTGGGTTTCAGTGAGTGTTGGCTTCCGTCATGCATGCCATAACGAGCCTGTCTTGTCCCTTCCCTTTTATGCTCAAATCCGTTCACAGATTTTCAACACTAGGACACTAGTTCACGAGATGATCGGTATATATATATATATATATATATATATATATATATATATATATATATATATATATATATATATATATATATATTTATATATATATATATATATATATATATATATATATATATATATATATATATATATATATATATATATATATATATATGGGCATGTTCAGATAAGAACGGTAATCGAGGTCCCATGACCATTTTTTGTTTTCAATTATATTTTTATATGTGATGGGTAAATGTGTCCACACAAAGGAATGAACCTTAGTTTTGCAAGGAACTTCGTAGTTTTCTCGGAAAAAAATCGTATGTCCCAAGAGGTGGAGAATGTCGTTTTTGCCACTTCGCAAAGTTGCAAGTTTGGAGCATCACTGTATGCACAATAAATTATTTCCGCGCGTAACTATTTTTTCAGTAGTTTATTACAACTTTTACTATACGAAGAAAATAAAAAACGTTTTCTTGCTGTGTCAGTCTTTTGAGTAAAAAATCGCAAACTTCGCTTTCGGAGCTGTGCGGTGCCAAAAAGGCACTTTTCAGGGCAGCCTTAGGGCAAGATGCGTAAAGATCTCCCGACTGAATCTTTTTCTCTGTATTTTTCAGCTACTTTTAATCACTTCAGGCAAGTTTTGTAGCTCTACACTTGACCTATATTTTTCAATATGGCCTCAAAATTGGCAGAAGTTCAAAAACGCCAAAAAAGTGACAACTTTGACTTGAATTTAAAAAAAAACACCATCATCGATATTCATTAAAATTTGCCCTAATAATACTCAATACTTCATAATTTTAAGGCATTAAGAAAGTATTGCATTATATTGTTTTAAAGTATGAAAATAAATACAAAACGGACTTCATGATCTAAATCCCTACGACTGCTCAGTATTCCCTCTTAGCATGCGCAATCGTCAGAAGCTGGTTTTAGTATTCGTATTTTGTAAGTACATTTTAAACTCTACAGTTGCTGAGTTCATAAGTGTAATTTGTAAGCATTTTTTTCTATTATAATCAAAGGTCTAAAGCTCCTGTTCGCTTTCGTACTGTTCTTACGGTGGGACCTAAATTACTGTGCGCATATTTCAGCACGTTATTTTGGAGTGACGTGTGTGTAGGGGTAGTTTATGCAAACAATTAATGCACCCGTCGCACTCTCAAGATGACTTTAACTGCTACCGCCGCTCCAGGGATGAACCGCGCTTGGCATCCGCTCCTATAGCTATATAACGCCCGGCGCGACCCTGAATTTCACAGCACCATGTGTGCCGCCGCCGCACCGAGGCTTTAGCCGCCACGATCATCTTTCCATCGCAACTCACCGAACGCCTGGCAGTTATGCCTCAGCCTTCGACCTTCGACCGAGATAACCCTTGTGAGCGGATGTTGTTCGGATCTCGAGTTTTGTGTGTCGTTTTCCAGGCCTGGTTGACCCGGTGGGGTCGTTTTCTGTACTCACGTGTTTTCTCTGTTCTAGAGCGCTCCTTCGACAAGCATACTTATTATCTCAGTCTCAGCTCGTACGCCAGACCGAAAGAACATCAGTGTCGACGGTGGGCAGCCTGTGTTAAAAATCCATTCATCTGTCCATCTTTTTTTGGAAAAGCAGCTCTGGGCCCTGCATCCGTCACCTGCTCTTCTGTCTCGCGATAATCTCCGGAAGAGGTGAGCTTTTGCATTCATGAAGAGATTTCCGCGGCGAACGTTTTGTGCCGACTACTCAAAAAGGCACAAACAGAGAATTGAAAAAGGACGTAATTTTCGCAGTGTAAAGACACTCAATGTCGCTGCTCTCAAAAAAGTCCTACTTACCAAAGAAGCTCTCCGAGTACGAGAAAGTGACTTCATCTGTCAGAATTGTTACCGTCGGTTCAAGGAAGACATAGATAATATGCAGGCAGAGTCAACCGAAACATTAGAAGAATTCCGCCCTGGGGACGAAATCGTAGAAAATTTAAATTCAAGTGTCAGCCTTACCTCCGAAATCTCGCCCCTAAAGCCACCGAGCGCTCTAAAAAAACGCCTCAGACTTTCCTATGCAAAGCGAAAGCAGGAAGAGGTGGCAAGAGCTATGGTGACGAAAATCCGATCGGGGATACAGGCAGCATGCAATGTCCCAGAGACTTCGCGTGCGTCAGAAGAAAAGTGTGCGCAATGAAGCAGTTGGGAGGACAACCTACATGCTGCCTACAATAGGTGTACGTCTTTTCAAGAGCGTTGCCAGCTGCTGACACTGCTACCCCGCAACCTAACCGTGAAATATGTGCAGGAAGTTATTCCAGAGGCAATGAGGTACGTTATCCAAAAATCGAAGAAGATGGTGGATGATGAAGGCGTATGGTCAACACAGGAGAGATATACAAGATGTAAACTATAACAAGAAGACATTACCACCGTTTTAGAATATTACACCATGGATGAACTCGATTGCTCTAGACATAATCCGAACAAAAAGGATGTTGTGAGAATCGAAAAGGAGGGAGAGAAAGAATGGATACCTAAACGATTCATGACGCGGTCCTTGCGAGAAGCATTCCGCCTCTACAAGCAAGCTCACCCTGCCTCCCAGGTTGGCCTCACAAAATTCATATCCTTGCGTCCTAAGTGGGTGAAATGCTCGCCACAGTGGCAAGTGTGTGTTTGTGTGTGCTGTGCAAACTTTCAGTTGTGCCTCATGGGACTGCAGAACGCGTCCGGAAGGTCGCTTTCTCCCGATGATATGCAGAGCCTCTGCGTATGCCAGGAACCTACTGCGTCGCGTTTCCTTAGGAAATGTGAGCACTGTCCACAAGATGGCATTTTCACTTCGGAAAATTTTGAAATGAGCAGCGAGGACGAGGTGTTGATTGCTTCATGGGAATACGGTGAGCTCGTTAAAAAGACTCTGACCGCTTCATCATTTATGAGAGAATTTCTAAGAATGACCATGAAATGGATTTCCCACAACTATATTAGATCTGTGCAAGCAAGAGCAATACATGAAGAAAAACACAGCTGCAAAAGAGGTGCAATTGTTTTGCATTTTGATTTCGCCGAAAACTGGACAGTTGTGCTTCCAGACGCAGTACAAGCGTACCATTGGCAGAAAAAGCAGGTGACCGTGTTTACCTGCGTTGTCACGTCAAGCAAATCGACTCGGAACTACGCCGTTATTTCCGACGATATGTCTCATGATTCAGCTCATGCATGCTTGGCTCTGTCAAAAATCAAAGCACACCTCGAAGACAACGCGCCAATCTACACCAAGATAACATAAGTGAGCGACGGGGCTCCCGCTCACTTCAAAAATAAATATCAGCTTCATGAGCTACAACACAGTGAATGTCAAGAGACGAAATGGATGTTTTCGGCCACTGGACACGGCAAAAATGCTTGCGACGGCGTTGGTGGGCTTGTCAAACATCGAGCATCACACCACAACTTGCGGAAGCCCGCAAGTGAGGCCATACAAACAGCCAGCGGCTTCGTGGACGCAATTCAAGGAACGCTAAAGAACATCACCATTCTGGAGATCCCACAGAGGGAGCTTGCAGACTTTCGCGAAACGAAGAAAAAAGAATGGAAAATGGCAAAGAAAGTGCATGTAGTTCAGACGCTCCATATGTGGAAGTACGTTCAAACAAATGAAGGCAGTGCATTCTACGTGGCCTCCACCGCTGCTTCGGAATGGAAGAGACTGTGATCTGGTTTGTGCTTCGTGCTGGACAATATACTGTGCGCATACCGACTTCAACTGCTGCCGTTAATTTCTTGTTACGATTTTCTGAATTGCAATCTGCATATAAAGCGGCACCTCATTTGTAAATTGCGTTCCTATTAAAATTCCTCCTGATTAAAAATCTTGCAGATAAATTGTTCCTCTCAGAAAACGACGTTCTGTCTCCTGACATTGCCCTGTAGAACCTTTGAACACAGAGGTAAACAGATGCAGGTACGGAAACGTCGGCTTCAGAAACACAATAATATAAATTTTTATATATAAAAATTTTTCTAAGAACCAACAAATGATCTAATATTTAAAAAAAATTGATTACATACCAATGTACCTTACGATGATAAATTAGAAAATACAAAAAAAACGTTTGACCGCCAGCAGCCAGTTCATCAGGTGAAATAGCGAATTTATTCCCATTTTGACGCATTAAGAACGCCGCTAACAAGTGAGTAGAAGCTGTAAAACATTCAGGATGGTTCGCATATCGTGGTAAATGAAATGTAACCACGTTCAGTGAGTGATAAACCAAATTTCTGACAGTTACTATTTCTAAGAGGCAGTAATAAGCAATTCTAGGTAACAAAAACATGAACTCAGTTTTGTATTTATTTTTATACTTTAAAACAAAATATTACAACACTGTCTTAGTGCCTTACAATTATCGAGTATTGAGTATTATTAGGGCAAATTTTAATAAAATTCGATGATGTTGTTTTTTTTAAAATTCAAGTCAAAGTTGTCACTTTTTTGACGTCTTTGAACTTCTGCCAATTTTGAGGCCATTTTGAAAAATATAGGTCAACTGTAGAGCTACTAAACTTGCCTGAAGTGAATAAAAGTCGCTGAAAAATACAGTGAAAAAGATTCAGTCGGGAGATGTTTACACATCTTGCCCTAAGGCTGCCCTTAAAAGTGCCTTTTTGGCACCGCACAGCTTCAGAAGCGAAGTTTGCGATTTTTTACTCTAAAGGCTGACACAGCAAGAAAACGTTTTTTATTTTCTTCGTATAGTAAAAGTTGTAATAAAGTACTGAAAAAATAGTTACGCGCGGAAATAATTTATTGTGCATACAGTGATGCTCCAAACTTGCAACTTTGCGAAGTGGCAAAAACGACATTCTCCACCTCTTGTGACATACGATTTTTTTCCGAGAAATCCATGAAGTTCCTTGCAAAACTAAGGTTCATTCCTTTGTGTGGACACATTTACCCATCACATATAAAAATTTAATTGAAAACAAAAAATGGTCATGGGACCTCGATTACCGTTCTTATCTGAACATGCCCATATATATATATATATATATATATATATATATATATATATATATATATATATATATATATATATCGACTCAATACTCAATAGCTAGCGAAGCATTCGATTCCGGCAGTCTTGACGAAATAGGTAGCACAAGGGGGCATCTCGCACAGCTTCCATCGTCACCTTTGGATCACTTTTCTACGTGGCAGTCGCGGTGACACAGCAGCTACTACGTCCGCTGTTATGGACGAGGGCGGCGCTACTGAACACTCTCAAAGTTCGCTTACACGCAAAACATAAATTCCCCCGAAAGCCGAAGATTGGACATGCGTCCCGTAGCTCAGCTGGTAGATCACTGGACGCGAAATTCGGATGCCGTGGCTTCGGATTCTATCGGCGACATCAGGTTGTTTTTCTGCTGCTTTCTAATCAATTAAAAAAAAACTGCATTATTGAGCTCCCATTAGTAAGCACCAGAAATTAAACAATATATCCCCTATCCTCCTTGGCATTGGTTACTGTTCACTTCCATCATGTGTTCTCACCTTCAGAGTGTCGGTTCAGTGCGCGTCTCCTGGGTAGACATGTTCTTGGAATATTATTTGTACTTTTAAAATATACTTGCCCACCAAAGCGTCTGTTTGATAAAAAGTTCTTCATGTTTGGCTTAGAATTGTGGGCGTTGAATACAAGTGGTACTTGAAAGCGCGCGCGGCTCATTATTTTTTAGTGGGTGGGTCACCGATTTAAAGTTCTTGCTCGTACTTATTCTTGCATGCTTTTTCAAGCACAATCGAGAACATTGCTTCTGACGTTCTCACCGTAGGTCTTCGACCTGCCATAGGAACCTGCGAAGGTGCAGTGCACAATATTTTCCCAGCGCGTACGCTCAAGCACGACGCTCTATTTTGCCTCGAATATTTGTAGTACTTGTTCGTGCCTTCTTCAAATATGCCACCACGCCACTTTTTCACTTTATTTTGGATGCCAGAGGCGATCAGATTTTCCTCGATTGATCGCATCCAGGCGGAGCCGATTCTACCTTATTCCCAAAAGGTCCAGTAGCTTCGCACGCTTTGCCTCGAAAGCTCGCTATCAGCTTCAAATTGAGCCCGGCTGAGAGCGGCGGGCATTCTGTTCGACGACCGCCGAGCACGCTTGTTGCTACGCCTCCGCCGAATCATTCAGTCCATTGTGGGCGCAGGACAGCGCAAAAACATTTTGTTAGAAGAACTTTCGGCTGCCCTCCTTCCTGCTTCGACTGCCGTCACATCAGCGTAAACCCAGCACGAAAACCAGACGAGGGACAGATCAGAAGAGCATATATATCTGTTATGCGTGTTTTAGTCTTTCCTTTGTCCAATTTTCTGGCTTATTTGTTCACATCATGCAGCGCCAACTAAGGCCGCATCATGCTTTCCTGCTCTTTTCTTATGTTATTTACCGCATATCAGTTCTGTCATATATATCTCGAGATTGTTTTTATTGCCATCGACCGCGGGACAGCCGCCCGAAAAAAGAGGCGATGTTGGTGACCGCACTGCTTTTTTCTGCATATTTTTTCGGGTTCTATTTGCAAAGGCTATTTACATACGCGGATCGACCCGAGCTTAGTGTGTGAACGCAAAGATGCTGAGCTTCTTTTTTTGCGTATGCACTAATGTGTTGTTCCTTCAGGGCCCATACGTAGCGCGCGACACTTCGCCGTTCACAGACGAATACCTTTGGGCCAACGCATCAATCTGGATCCCTAGAGTGAAAGTGCTTTATCTATGCGACATGCATAACTTGGGTTTTCGTACAACGCTGTCCTTGCGTAGAGAAGGGAAAGACCACGAATTTTAAGACACTGAGGCGAGCTAGCACGATGGACGGGTCTGTGTATTGGGACAGCAGCTTTTGGGATAAACCACTCTCACGGAGAGGTGACCGCAACCATACAATATCACCGGGCAGGTAGCAGACATTCATGCGCCGGCGGTCGTAGCGGTGCTTAGGGCGGTCATGCGAGGCCTGCGATCGTGAGAGGGTGCTTGCAATAGCAGGCTTGGTGCCGAGAGTGAAAGGTAAGTTGCTGTCGAGGGAGCCTCGAGGCGGACGGACATAAAAAAAAGAATGGGCTTTAAGCAGCTGTTTTATGCCTCGAAGTTGTGATATGCGTATGTAATGAAGCTAAGCACGTCGTCCCAGTTCTTGTGAGGGCTTCAGCATACATGGCGAGCATGTTCCTGAGTGTCCGAGTGGTGCGTTCAGCGAGGCCGTTCGTCTGTTGCTGGTACGGCGTCGAGTGGCGGAAGTGGCAAGAACAAACGCATAGAAGCTCTTCCACAACGTCTGCCTTAAACTGGCGGCAGCGGTCATTGATAACTACGAGAGGAGGTCCATGGACAGCATGAACAATATAGACAGACATCAGCAGCAGTGGCGGAAGGTAGGGCAGCGATTTCTCAAAAAAGGGTGAGGTGATAAGCGCACGATGACCCATCGGTTACCTTTAGACGAGCGGGTAAACGGGCCTAGGAGTTCAAGGATCACTTGTTCATATATTGTGCTTGGAGTTGTCTCAGGATGCAAGAGTCCAGGTGGAGAAGTTGTGGGATGCTTGTACCGCTACACTGCACGCAGGTGACCAGGTTACAGTGACGCGTGCGGCACATTTTTGGCCGGTAACAACGTTTTTTAGCGCGTTCTAGGTTCACTGCAAACCTCAAGTACCCAGCCGTGACGTCATCTTTCATAGCGTGTAGAACATAGGAACAGAAAGTGGTTGGAACGACGGGGGGAAAGTGCGTACTTCCACACGTGTAATACGTCCTAGGGATCTACGCTAGCTGTCAAAGACTAAGTGTGGCGCATGCACGCATGCATGCGCTATGGCTTTTATTTATTGTTGAAATCATGAATTTATTGCGGTATTGGTTATTTGTGCAAGTCGAGAGATTAAAGCAGAGGAGAACCATTTCAGGTTTGCAAATAATAAGGTTTCGCAAGTTTTCAGTGCAGCCAAGAAGGTTCATTACTTTTTTGCTCTTTCATATTGCTGTTTTTTGTTGACTAATTTGCGTTCAAAATTGGTTTTTTGTTTTATTATATTCTCGTAAAATTTGACCGTACAGGTGAGCTTATGAATGTCAGAGGTTTGAAACGAGTGATTTATATTTTTTTTTAAAACATTCTTTAATGGTCATCAACTAGAGTTTTAATGTCTATTCACAAAATTAAAATTGGTCATGCAGTTAAAAACAGCGCATAATTTAACCCAACCGAATTAATTTTAACGGACTAGTGATGGTCGTGGTTAATAACATGATTAACTGTGTTGTGAAAACGTGAGCACAATATTATATATCAGTTTATATTGACTTCTCTTTACGGTGCGTGCAAGTGTTGCCTTAGAAGTGTGCTGTTTTTTCGGTTTGTCGAATGGTGTGTTTTTACATACCATAACGACCCCATATGAAGTTTTCAACACTTCGCTTTCCGCTTGTCTGAAAGCCGCCTCTGACGCATCGTTGCCATTATGTGATAATATAATACTTTGCCGTAATATTTTGTTCAGGTTCAACTTCAGCTGGCGATGAAATTAATGGTGAGTTCGCAAAACCAGCGTCTTCCTATATGTGAAATCGTGCAGATTGAAACGGAAGCGGCTCTCCGTACACAGGTCCAAATATAGACAATATAAAGATGTCATTCTAGTAAACAACCCCATATGTGTATAGCATTAAGTGAGAAAATTGCAAATACACACTACGCCAAATGTTTTATTTGAGTTAGAAGACCCACAGTGGACCAAACCAGACTTGCACTAACCAACCGACTTGCATATTAAAATTTCTACCAGAGAATCAAACCTAACTATAACGTCTGCAATGTCTAGTGCAGTACACAAAACACAACAAACAGAACCATCCGTTCAGCAGAAGTATTTGGCGGCCTGATGCTGCCTACGTATTTCATAACTATAGATTTGATAAAATACTATTTATATTTCTTGCCTTATCAGCAAAAAAAAAGCTTTCAAAATCAAGAAATAAAAATAAACAGCGCGAAGTTCTACGGCGCGAGTAGGAATAGCTACATGGCACTGTCGATTTTTTCTACACTGGCGTGTAGAGATTTTTTGATAAAATACGCTCTAGTAGTGCTTTAGTTACGTAAACAGCTTCGGATGACAAGAAAAATAAATAATTGAGCATAATAGTATCTAATAGAAGCACATGTTATGATTCCGCAAGTGTTGCAATGTGCGGCGTGCTAGTATTCCTACTGCTCTCCATCAATTCAGTTGGTTTTAGAAAATATGGGGTTCTAAATAAACACATGCAAATTTCCAGATTTTCTCGAATATAAAATATAACGATCGCCTGAATGGGTTGATCGATCTGCTAGAATAGGGCACGGAAGGTAAAAATTGATCACGCAAGAAAGAAAACGCCCTGGCCAAGTTTTCGCACTTCATAAATGCAAACAAATGCAAACGCTTTTATTAACTATCAGATATGCGTGCAAATATTTATAGCAAAAATATCAACAAATAATTACGGTATTTATCTCTTAGCGTGAGGTATGAACAGCCGCTTTGATAATAATAGACCGTTTCTAATGAATGCTGCCAGGAAGATTCATTCCTCGCCACTACAGGAGAAATTTGCGAAATTTCAGCGGTGCAAAGGGCAATCGTTCAGCATATAGGTGCTTGTCACTTAATTTTTGCGTATGTGTGAATCAATCGAATTGTTGGGCACAAACGTAGAGCATATTACACGATCTTAGATTAAATTGCGTTGCAGTGCCGAGTCCTACGCGATGTCAAGGAGCAGGATAGGTGAAAATATGGAAAAAAAATTATGTCCGTACACACATTAAATGTTCTCCTTTCGGCTCGCTGGCCGTTAGATGCGGTCATGATAGGGCTGCCCAACGGACTTCAGTAGAGAAGTGCTCCGCAAATTGATTCGTGAGATCTTCAAAACACTGCGACGAATAAAAAAAACGTTAAATGATAAATTCGGGCACATCGTGCGCCTTCAATGTCAGTCTTGTCAATAGACGTCCTTCCATGTTCTCATCCTTCTTCATGGCACTGTTGCTGATACTACTTATTAAAGGGGCCCTGCAACACTGTTCCAAAAGTTCTGGTATGCCTAGCATGTTAGGGGATGACACTTCACGATAAGTCCCCGGAAATTTTTTTTTGTTCGTTCAGCGGAAGCAGAGTAATCTGCAATTAGTATTTGAATTTCAGCGCCTTCAAGCTTTTTTCGCGTCCCCTTTTGCATGTTCAAGAGTTGCCTCTCCTCCGCCGGCGACTTCTGCCGGCGGTCTATGGGATGCGCCGCCATAATCCGGATTATTGGCCGCGGCCACAGTAGGATAGGATAGGATAGGAAGCACTTTAATGCTCTACAAGATCTTTTGGTCAGACAGAGGTATTCATCTTCAAGCAGGTGTCTCCCTCCGTCTTGCAGAGGTCGGCGCCCCTATTCCAGGGCACCGCTGAGTTTGGCCGCTCACTGGGCATGGATCACCAATCCTCTTTGGAGGATTGGGCTGCCGCTGGACAGCACACTCTCCCACTGCTTCGCACTCGGATTTTCTGAGCCATGGAATGCTTTATTTTTGTCACATTACCAAGTAACATCGTATAGGGTGGGTGTTGCACCGCACCATGGGCAGATGTCTCTGTATTGGTTCGGGAACATTTTGCTAAGGATGTGTAAATTGGGGAAGGTTCCGGTTTGCAGCTTCCTCCAGCAAACTGCTTCTTGTTGACTTAATTTGTTGTGGGGAGGAGAATACTTTAGTCTCGTCTCTCTGTAATAATTTAGAATGTCGGAGTACGTCGGGATTACCCTCAACAAGTCCTCCGGGTCTTCGTTCAAGAGTGCTCGGTTAGTGTACTCGTGAGCGACTCTATCGACCCTTTCGTTGCCTTCTATCTCGGTGTGTCCCGGTATCTTAAATAAACGAGATCTGAAATAAACTGGGCAATAGCTATTTATACACCAGCATGCTTACATGAGTGAATCGAAAGCGGTAACTGGTATGGAAAAGTCACAGGATACAGTTGGCCTCTTCCGAACGCAATGATGGGTTCTCGTCTGCTTAGAGAATTTTATTATTCACCTGAGAGGATTATGACAAAACAAGCTACCCGTCGATCAAGTTGATACAGAATGCTGAAAAATGTTGCAGGCCCCCTCACAGGTAGGTTGTGCACAACTATGTGCTATCGATATAAACTGTATGGTTCGTGTATGCGCGGAAGTAGAATTATTTCGACCCAGTCACGTAACTCAGTTGCCTGAAATGCGTCTACGTGTGCAGGGACGTGCATGCTCTATTCGTTGGAAACAACACCGAGCAACTAGGTCGCAAGTTATAGCTGCAATTAACGTTTTTCCGATCATACGTGTTTGTAACATTTGTACATTGCAAAGAAAGAGTTTTTGTTAGAAGATGCTACTCCTAACGCAAAAGTTTAATCCTTCGTTTCATATGATCTGGAAGCGTTCACATTGTACCTGCGATGTGTTTTTCTGAAGTAGCGAAATGAGAAAACCATATTTCACTAAAACCTACGTCAGCCGCAGTTGTTTCAACTATGTCATTAGATCTGCTTTTGAAAAATGAAAATTGGTTTTTGGGAAAAGGAATGGGCGCAGTATCTGTCTCACATATCGGCGAACACCTGAACTGCACTGCAAGAGAAGGAATAAAGGAGTATGGAAACACGAAATGAACAAAGACGTGCTGTAGTAGAGGGCTCCGGAATAATTTCGACCACCTAGGGATCTTTAACGTGCACGAACATCGGACAGCACACGGATGCCTTAACGTTTTGCCTTCATTGAGACGAAGCCGCCGCGGTCGGGATCAAACCCGGGGTCTCCGGATAAGTAGCAGAGCGCCCTAACCACTGAGCCACCGCGGCGGGTAGGACTGCTTTTGCTGTTTTGTTTTAAGTTTATGGTGTTAAATACAGGAATGGAAAAATATTCACATGCCTCAAAACTTCTCACAGGGCTCATCTAACAAGCATCATTAATTAATTCTGAAAGGCACCCTTTTATGGCCCTGTTTGTGCACGTACACTGATGTGTACGAAGCACTGTGGTGAAAGTATTCGTACGGAGGCCACAAATACCTTGCACAATTAGGATCGGGGTGTAGTTCTTAGAGGGAACAGGTCGACGCGCTGCGGAAACCTCGCGTCGTCGAAAATATGTACGTGCCAGAACTACGATGAGGCGTTTTCGCCCAACTAACAACGATGTTGTGCACAAGCGGAATCCTGCCTAGACCCAATGGTGGGTGAATGCAGAGAAGAAAAGGGAGCGACTGGCGGCAACGCAAGCATTGATGTCATCGACAGTTATAGGTGATTTGAAAGTTCGGCTTATCAAAAAGGAGAAGCGGAGAGTGAAAGGCACAAGCGCATAGACCCATTGTGTCAAAATACGTTATCCCGATATTTACAGGCATATATTATGGTAAGTAGCGGGAGGAATCTTTATAGAATTTTTTTTTAACATTTGACATATCGACGTGGTATCTGTGATTCAACACTTCCATTTTCATGGACGCAATCAAGGTTTCGTCAATGTTTGACTTCGGAGCTTTGATGCGATCAGCTAGGGAATGTAGATTAGGTGGAATCTTCGAGACGAACTACGGGCTCTTCATTATACTTAGTTTGTAGCAATGCACATTTAAACACTAACATTCATGTACACTCGTAGCGCTTACTAAGAATTGTTTTCTTCAATTCTTGATTCCGAAATTCAAAAATCAGGAGATTCAGGAGATATTTCCAGAAATCATCAAGCTTCAACGCAGAAAGATTTGGAAAGCTGCGGGGGTCTCTGTGCATGTGTCACTTCAGGTATTTATCGTGCGCACACGCCTCGAGTCTCCTCACCTGCGTGTATGTAGGAGTTGCTCTGTCCATGCGTCCTGGAGGATAGGATAGCAGAAGCGCGTGTGGTGTCTTCGTCTATACCGGCAAGGTCTTGAAGCACACAGCGTAAGCAGCCCACCACCGCAAATCAATTGAAGAAAGCTTCGCGCATTTTGAGACAAGTTTTCAGCTTCATTTGCATTAATTTCGCGGTGCGCAGCTTAGAGAGAGTCTTTATTGACTTGAAAGGCAGAGAGGTTGGCCTGAAAAATAAATATCTAGCCTGCTACTCTGCACTGGGGAACGGGAAGAGGAGAAAAAAGAGGGTCATGATGGGGGGTGATGATGATGAGAGGAGGCTGATGAAAAAATACATAAAAAATGCACACTTTCTAATATCACAAATGCGAGGCAAGGTCCGTGTCGCTTAAAAAGCGTGAGAGCGCTCGATTTGCCTGTACAGTTTTCAAACTATCTGTCCAAGCGCCGAGGATCAAATCCTCCGAGAGGGGCCTTGTGTCTGTAGACCTCAAAACAGATGCAAACATAAGTCACGTGTATATGCTGGACACACCACTAAAACATGTTCTATAGTCTCTTGCACGCCACATGCGGTACAGTCCGGGGAGTCCGCTTGTCCTATTAAGCGCAAGTATTTGCACGTGAAGGCGACGTTTAAACGTAATCCATAGTGCGCAGTCTATTTCGTGGCATATGTGAGTCAGTGAAGGCGCTGGCTTTTACATGCACCACAGCGACTTTGTTGGGACGGTGTTATCACGCGCTGAGCACGCCGCGAATGGGTTAGCCGCTCACATCTTCTGAGCATTCCGACAGCCGGCAGCCCGGCGACGGTGGCTAGCGCTTGCGACAGGCAGGTGGGCTTGTCCATAATATAATTGAAACACTTTTCCTTTTGCTATACAACGTGGAAGTCCCCTTGCCCTTCTCGATCTACGCTACACAGTTATGAAGGGCGTAGTAATGGGGGCGACATAATTATTTTACACCAATTGGAGCCCTATATTATGTATTGGCATTTTACAGCACACTTATTATTTTGCATTACGCCTCTGTCCAAGTAGGAGCACCGCGGCCGGTTGTCAACCCTTTTTTTGACATGAGGGGACAAACGCCAAAGCCACTGAGCCATCGCGGCGGGCCTTACGTTCAGTGAGCTGCTTAATATGGCAGAACAGGCTTGTTGTGTCTGGGCTCGAATGCTCAGCACACGTGATCTGGCCTGGATCATGATTAGCCCGAGGAGGGGCGCCTAATTACGGTCCTGCTTTTTGTGAACGAATTTAAGTGATGGTAGTGTCTTCGTAAAGACACTGCACACTTTATTACTTCCAGCAAAAAAGCTTCGTTATCGCAGTCTAAGACACTTAAGAAATCATTCATCGGCCGGAAATATTTAAGGATGCCTGCTTGCTCAAAGCGGACCTGTCGGGTTCTGTCATGCATAGTATGAAAGGTCACTGAAGACGGCAGAAATGCATGATCCTCTATAGGTTTCATTCATTCGCATAAAACAAAACTCATTCCATTCTGGGAATTTGGATTTTAATTAAACCCGCAGGAATTTCAGGGAACCGTCAACAGAGACGCCATACTCGTTTTAGAAAGCTACATTGCCCTCTTTATCATAGCATCACGTAGCCATTTCATGAGACCATCCTGAAGTATGGAGTAGAAAAATCCTTAACATCGACTGAGAACCGTCCTAAAGTCTTGCTTCTATAGTCATCTATACGTCACACTTCTTCAAGTATGTAATACTGCAACACGGTCAACGTATCTGATCCAAACACACACAATGCCGGTGCCGCTGTGAGGCACAGCGTTGTGCACTGTGTAGGGAAGTTGGGCGCAAGAACCTCTAACAGATGCCTCACAACCAGCTCAGTTCGATTTGGTTGGTAAGGCAAAACGTCAAGTGCTCCATGGTCTATGAGTCTAGCTTATTGTCAACGAAAGTGCGTCTTGGGTCGAGGCCAAACTTTACCACGTCATTTACCACAGCAACACACAGATCAATGCGATAGATGGAATCATGCAATACATACGAAACATTATTGTACCGCATGTGAAGCGTTAAATAGCAGCAAATAGCGGCATGTATCACACGTATACCACGGCACAAAACTTCGTTTGAGATTGGCGATTTGCGCAGCATAGCGTAAGTATTGTGTAATTATTGCGGAGACGAAAACGTGTTTTTTTAGTGAATGCACGTCACTGGATCTCCCATACGCATGCGTAATCTTAAAATATATTTTGCTTTTTCCATCATATTTTTTTCTGGTACGAGCATCGATGAAGAATATGATTGCGATAAGTGCGCACAAAAGCTTATGAATTTGCTTGCTTATGAGTAGCGGCTAAATTCTAACCCGCTCGGCGCGTTGTGGATTACTATTTCAGGATTTTTGTGTGTGTCTGCGATAGTTCTTTGCTGATCTCTTTGTTTTTGTCGGCTTCTGGCTTCAGATTTTAATATGTAATAAGTGGCAGTATCTTATAGTCCACATGCGCCTTTTGTTTATCGCGTTCGGTCGTATTTAGATGTTCATAATTGCACGCTGCATTGAATAATGGTCATAATATTATGTGTAACGTTTCCCTTCAGAAAAAAAAAGGGAAATGCGCGAGACCAGCTCAAAATTGTTGTTCATTGACCAGCTTTCAAGGAAGCAAAAGCTCATACACACTGAGAGTATTCGCAGATTGTTCAAGCATGTTCGCTATATTGCAAACAAAAGACAAACCGCTATTTGTAATCGCGCAGAAATTTTCGTTAATTTCTTGTTTGTGAGGATTGTTTTTGGTAATCAATAAAAACATCACCACTGTGGAGTGATCTGCACTAGATATAACAGTGACTAACGAAGCCGCTAGGTATGTCGATCGCGCTGTCTTATTTATTAATGCGAACAAGCTTTATTGTGGCGCTCGGTTTAAACAATTTAGCCAAAAGTATACGAAGTCATCTGCACCCTAGTTAGAGGTTTTTATCATTTTTTGCGTGTGCTGCGGTTATGTTGCGCTCTTGAAGTCCTTGTAGGGGCTGTATGACGCGATAGGGTAATGGGTTGATTCCCATATATACAGGAGGTCATTCTCTGCCTAACATACAAGGATCCCATAATTTTACTGCGGTAAAGACGTAGACGAAACAAAACGCGGGCTGTAGAATTAAGAAATCGAACCAACCAGCCCAACTGTTTTTTCCTCCAGATTCATAGATCCCTGGATGTCCTAATTACCCCTCCTGGGGCAGTGGTGCAGCGATTGAGCCTTAAGCCACTGCCCTGCGGGGGCAGGTGCTGCCAGCAGTGGGCTTTGTGTCACCCAGGTTGCTCTTCACGAGCGGCATATCATTAATTTAAATGCCACCTGCCACGATGGCTAGTTTGCTCACTATTCCGTGGGCAAGTTGTGATGACGCCGCAAAGTCAGGTGACCTAGGTGGCCCTCCTGCTCTCTGGGCACCACCTGCCAGAATCATGCTCGTGATTTTTCGCTCAATACCCCGACAACACCGATGCCGGATTTTCTGGGAAAGGGGGACTTTAACTCTGTCGCGTTAAAGCACTTTAAGCTATCGACATGAAACAAAAGCCTTCGCAACAGCTGCGTCAAAAAAGGGAGGAGTTTGACGTCGAATTCCACCAGCTTGCATGCAAAATCACGTTAAATCAGTGAAAACTTTGAGAGAAAACATCTCCGGACGCGTGTGCCGTATACTTATTTTTGGAAATTCAGCAGTCTAAGAATACCACCGCCTCTAAACGTCAACGCTCACTCAAGCTGCAGGGCAAAAAAATTATATTTTGATTAAGTAGGTGCGCGGTGGTGACAATTATCATCTCGCTTTGTGTCCTACTGGCGGCTTTACTTCTGTGCAAAGGAGGAATTCATGTCCCCCCAATGCATAAATTTAAGCAATCTGCGCACCTTAATTTTGATCACCCCTGTATAGGCCGCGTACAGATGGGTTATTTGAATACAAAGTCATGCCTATGGGGCTCTATAATGCGCCTGCGACAGTTACGTTTTTGCTGTGTAAGATATATGAATCTTATTAGGTGACAATGCCGTTGTGTGTCTTAGTGTCGCCGCGGTATTTTGCCTCCGGCGCCTGCATCTATCTGAGCGCTAGTACCGCCCTTTGACGACAGGCGGGAGGGAAAATATGCTTCGGCACAGAGGCAGGCGGAACGACGCTGCTAGGCGAGTAGTGAGTGGGAAGGATGGAAAGCGGGGCAAAAATCTTGCCTGCGTCATCGGCTGATGCAATGCTGCGTCCCCCCGAGTAAGGCGAAATGGGCACAATCCAACAAACGTAAAGGCATTGAAGAATCATAAGAGAGAACGCCAGCCAAATCAATGCGAAGTGTACATGCAGGAAGCGCAGCGCATAAAATCGTTAGCAATAAAAAAAAACTGCCAAAAGGATGTGAAATAAAAGAAACATTCTTCAAGCAATGACACGCGGCAAGAGGGGGCAGCAGTAAATAGAAAAGCATCGCACTAAAAGCGAATTCTTATTATGCCGCTCGCGTTTCATTACACCATCTGATTGTTTTTGTTTTTTTGTGGTGGGTGCGTTTTGGGTTTTTCACACGGGTGCATCAACCTGAAAGCGCATCCTGCTTATGCAGCTCGTCGTACTAGGCCATGCTACCACCTGTAAATATTTTTTTGTGTGTGCGGTTGCAAAGGTTAATTAGAATTCTCGCACACATTATAGGAACTGTAAAATGCAACACTACAAAAGCGGGTACACAAAACATGCATAATCTTATGCGCTTTTCCTGTGCTTCTGAGTATCTACCTATATAGCGGTTCTTGAAAGTTGCAAAAAAAATGCCGAGCTTGAGTGTTATGCAGCATCTTCTCCATGAGGGGAGTGTTTTAACCAAGGGCAACGATCCTCTCTCGCGCACTCTGTATATTGTTTTGCCTGATCATACGTACGTGCATTATCGTATTCATGTTATCAAGTAAGGCGCCAAATTACACATAAAATTTTATTTGTGTTTTTTTCAGGTGAGAGTAGTGCTGACTACTATGATGGTATGTATAACACACTCTTTCTACGCTGAATGATGTAGCTAGATTCAGAAGCTAACTCGTTATCACACAAAACCAGCAGTATGTATCTTTACATTCATAGTTCCCTGGTAATACTAACACCACTTCTGGCTCTGAGATTCAGCGGTTAAGAGATGCGCCACTGCCCTGCGATGAAAGGCACTGCCACCGGTGGGCCTTGTGCGATCCAGGTTGCTCTTCTGAAGCAACCTCGCGACTAGTCATTAGTTAAACTGCCAGATGCCACGGCGAGTTTTCTCAGGATCCGGCGAACATGGTTGTGATGATGCTACAAGGTCACGTGACTTTGGTGTGCTACCAACTTCTTAAGTTCCTTCTCTGAGGATTTTCCGTAGGTTTTTCGCTCAGGACAAAGGACACCGGATTTCCTACGATACGAGCTTCTTAACTCTCTGTCGCGTCAATACATAGGCACATATAGCATGTTAGCGCATAGCATTTTTTTTCTTGAAACCATTTCCACTTATTCAATTATTTGTATTATAAAACTCAAATTATTTATTTCTTCTAACGCGCATTTTCATATCGTTATATTTTAAATCAATTACCGACAATTAGAGTGATGTTTCACTCGCTGTACCCATTACCAAAAAAGCAATTATTTGTGCTCAGCAAATTTTTCGACTGCTTTTTCAGGTTTAGCACTTCAGGTTTCCTTCAATAGTTTTGTGCAGACTGTTGAAATATTAAGAAAAACATCCTAATAGTCCACCCATTTTTCATCGACGGAAAACTTTCAGGCAGTTTGTTACTTCCAGCAAGCCTTCATATTTAATGCACTTATTGGGAACAAGCTTTATACATAACTAGTTTTAACAGAAAAGGTCCCTAAAGGGTTGACACACAAGCTTCAGTTCTGAGTTTTGTCTGGTTTTATTCATTAATTTAGTTATGCAGTTAAGAACGCGCGTGCGTAAGTTTTGTAACAAAGTTTATGCTGCATTATATAGCTGGATATTTCAGAAGCACTGAAGATGATTACTTACAGGTGTGCCTGGATCATGAGCAGTCTCCGAACGGAGCAGAAAATTAAGGTAGGTAGCCAAGTGTTTCAAGCGGTAAAATAATACCTCCACTTTGACAGGTAGTGGATGCAAGTCCTCACTATGAAAAATAAATAACTAGGCGAATAGGAGGACTGCGCTTGATACGATTAGCGAGATATCCAAATTTATGAATCGCTCTTTGCCAATATCACTCAAGAGGTACATGTAACTGCTGTAATATGCCGACAGTCATATACGAGCGAGAAACGGTGATGCTAGCGAATATATTTAACTCAAATTCAGGACATACTTGTGAGGTGAAAAAAAGAAAATGACAGGTATATCTTGGAGACATAGGAAGATAGCAATGCGGGCCAGGGGAAAAACGCGAGTTATTGACGTCCTATTTGAAATCAACGAGTTGAAATTGAAAAATGGTGGAAAACTGGGTGACTTACTACGGATTCATGTTACTGAGGTACCACAAGAACAAGGACGGCGCCAAAAAAAGACAGAAAACGTTCTCACTATCAAGAGACAAAAATTTATTTATTAATTTATATATGCAAAAGAGAAACAAAACAAAGGGGCAATATATCTACATATAGCATTTAAAATTAAAAAGTGCATTCTCAACAATTACTCAAACAAGCACCTAAATTTTACGAGTTTATTTATAATGCGGTTCATGCGCGTTTTTGTAGTTTTTCTTTATAATCGCCAAGATGACTGAAAAGCCGGTATTAAAACGGCAACTTTAACATCAAAGCGAAATTAGAATTTTATCCGTGCAGTACGTGCATATATTTCTTCTTTTCACACAGAAACTACCGGGATGCCACTACACATGCAACGGCACACTCTGCACAGCACCAGACAACTACCCATGTTATGTGTGTATTTTATTTCTAAATTGGGCATTTTGTTCTTTAGTGACGACTTTTCTCAACCTTTTTCCATGCTACTATAGGCCTGGCTTTGTGTTGCGACACCTTTAGCAATTTTCGACCCACTGCGGTGAACATTGCCCCGAAGCTTACTTTCGTTGTTCTATTAGCAAGGTTTTCAAGGCATGGATGCCTCGAAACATTTTCCGAGCATTATAAGCAAGGTTCCTGCTGGAAGAAGAATATATCGGCAGTACATACAGGAGCGCTAACTTCCAGTTGTTGCCTTTGTTGCGACAGCTACGCGCAATCTTGATCGAAAATGGACAAACAGAAGGTTGGAAAAAATTTCCCAGGCCACCGCGCCGCAGGCAATAGCGGACTAGCGTTGCGCTATTATCGCAGGCGCGCTACGGCACTCGCCGGCTGCGAAGGGGTTCGGTGTTCAGTTTCTTGATCTCCTACGTAATGAATTCTCCGAAGAGCCAGTGTGTCGTTTGACTCGACTGCTTACGCGACTGCTAAATTAGCTGCGTAAAGGCGCTTGGCAGGAGGAAAGGTTTTGCAAACTGCAACTGGTAAGCTTCTTAGCGCAAATCAACTGGTAAAGCAATCAGCCAAAGGAACAAAACAAGGAAAAGATCAAGTCGGCTTACGATGGTATTTTGGAAATTACAGCTCAGTTTGTGGGAACGCTCCTATTCTTTTTCTCCCCTGTGTCTCACATTGATTCCTGCAAAATTTCTTGCCTCTTGTTCCTATTATTAAGGGCCAAGTGCCGCATTTAGCTTTGGAATCGCATGGCCGTTTCTTTATGGTCTTAATTATTAATTGCTCATGTTCGTTCCCGTCAGGAAAACTTCGTGTATTTACGACCTATGTCTGTACAGAAAACAAACAAAATTCGCAAATAATGGGTGAACAGAACTATCTGACGGTAGGTAGAGAGCAGCGCGGCACCAAGCAATGCGATTAAAATATGTCACTGCTCGAGCAGATTGTTCCTCTTTCGCAGCACCCTTCTGCAGTTTAACGAGACATCAAGAGTTAACTCAACCATCCAAGAATTCTTCATTGGGAAATAGCGAAATAAGTACAATCTGCTCGCGCGTACTTTAACAAACGACTGTGCAGGAGCGATGCCCTTAGAATGACCTTCCTTAGCGCAACATGACAACAAAAAGGAGGCAACCAGACAGCGCTACTTTCCAGTGTCATCTGTGTGCCGTCTCGTTGCTCTACCAAAGACCCTTCTAAGAATATGAACCAGCACCCTCAGCATTAAGTTTAGCAGCAAGGTCGCTGTCTTGGTATCAGTTTTGTGCAGCACGAGATTGGCGTAAACGCAACCCGTACTAATGCCCCTCGACCGCTTGCGAGGTTTTCGCAAAGGTGGCATTTTCACTTAGAAGATCGTGCTCTGTACAGGGAGAAGAAAAATAAGTTTGGTGAGCCAGGCGTCACGTACAACTGTGCAGCACCAACTCCAAAGCAGCGTAATTAAAAGGCAGTCGAGTAAAATGGCGCACACGGTTATTCGTGCTTCACTTTCAAAGACAACGAGAAAAAGACAAAGGATGAACCCTTGCAGCGACTATACTCGTAGCAGAAGGGCGCGGGAGTGCGCACGCGAAACCAACGGCTCGTTAGCGGACAACCGACGCTTCTCTCGATATTTGGATAAACTAGGAATTGGTGACAAACCCTGTACGTTAGCGTTTCTTCAAAGTGGCATGAAAGCATTACTGTGGGCGGCAGTGTTAATTTTTGATTTAGCATTAAATAGCATTAAAATTTAGCATTAAAATTAATTTTTGATTTAGCACTAAACATTGAATGTTCTATCCTTTTTATGTTTTCTGTCTTATTGTTGTTGTTAATCTGACATGTCAATGACCTATGCGATGTTGTGTTTGAGCGCGTGTATGATTATGGCGTTATTTAAGTTTTGCACATAAGTGCCTGTTGTCTGCTGCCCATGCCAAGACAGGGGCAGGAACCCCGTCAAGCTACTAGGTTAGTAGCTTTTTGTTCCTGTCCCAGTGTTTTTTCCTGGCTTATTATGGAAAAAATGCTGAATAAAAGGATTTGATTTGATTTGATTTGAACTTTCTCACTCCACTAAACAATTCTAAGTTTGAAAAGCACATTCTTGCGTAATAAGAGAAAGGACAAATCACATACCACATGCACAGAGCGCAATATGTCGTCTTTTGTCCCATTGCACAAGAACGTACTTTTCAAACTATGAATCAACTTGCCCAGATTAAGTTACTGATAGAACGTATAAGTTGTAGCTTGGTTGAGAAAGGTGTGTGCCACATTGCCATTTCGTGCCAACATTGTAATTTCGAGAATAGGACGCAATATTGCATCATATTCTCGAAATTACAATTTTTATTATTTTTGCAATAAACCGAGTGGCTGCATTACGGGAGGCGCAATAGAGGGGCAATTCTTTTCTCTAAGCTGAAGATAGTGGTCCTAAATTGAATTGCAATCGTGTGATGGATGAGTTGCAGAAAATTTGCGAATGAAGTGGAGCCTGCTGGGTGTAATATTCATGTTTTCATAGATCTCGTATCCGCAATGCTCTTATATCGGCGAAATTTGCACGTTGACTGCCCCAGATATCGAGTCCGCTAGAGAGTGGGGGCAACATCATAAAAAGTCACGATTTGCATACACTTTGTATACATTGATGATTCCGAAAGACAAAGACAATAGCTAGCCGTCGCAGATACTCATCCTGTCACTTCCGCATGAATTCTTCTTGTTCGCTTTAGTGCATGTGCCATCAAAGAAGCAGTGAACGTGCCATTAGCATAGAGGGCATTGCCTCCGAATTACAACCAAGAGAGCTCAGGTCCATTTACCTCCAAAACTATTAAAAGAAACACAGGAGAGCGCAAGAGACACATACACAAACACGCACTTCCAACTTTTATTCGAGAAAATAAAAAGAAGTTGGAAGTCGGCGCTTTTGTGTGTGTGTCTCTTGCTCTGTCCTGTGTTTTTTCGCGCCATTTAGAAGCTTAACGTAACGAACCACTTAGCCCGCCCAAAGACACCACCGCTTCACTTTATCAGTTTAGTTTTCTATCTGCCTTGGGAAAAAAGATGGCCGCAAACGCAAAACAATTCTTATCGTGCAAGATTCGACGCAAGATGCACCTAACGTAAATTTGTAGTAATTCTTTGTTCATGGCATAACGTCCCATTCTTGGTAACATCAATCATCAATATCCGCTATTCCCTGAAATGTACCGTTAGTGATCTTTTACAATTTATTGCCTTGCCAGTGAACGATCTAAAGAAGAAACTTAAAAGCCCTTGTGACATTCCATGGGGAGCACGTCGTGAAAAGGATTAAAGGATGGAGGCAAACAAACAAATTGTGGGCTCCACCTCCCCGCCCTGCTGCATACAAAAACCTAACGTAAAAATATCTTCACTAAGAATCATTCTTATCAGTGCACTGGAGTGCCTGTCACATGTAAAAGGACTTTGTTCTTTCGGCTATCAAAATCAAGGCTGGTTGCGCATATTTTTGCACGAGTAGATTTTTCGCAGATTAGTATGCTTCTTGAGCGTGCCGTCCTCAGTAAGGTTTCCGCTCACGCTTGTAAAAAAATCACAAAACTAAAACACGGAGAGCTGCCGTACCTCATAACTTTGCTGCACAGATTTTGCTTTCAGAGAAGATATGACAATAATGTTTTTTATCTTCAAATATGGCGACGCAGTGGAACTAAAGTTTTAGATTTTTAAGAGATTTAAAGGACCGAATTCGTGCAACACGCTTTTAATGCCTGCAAAATCGTTTCGCCCTAGCATTTGAAATGGCGGCGTGTACGTGAAGGCTTCTCTGCAGTGCATAGAAATGGGCAGATGCCTCGATAATGACGTCACGCACGACTGCGCTACGTTTACAGAGATTAAACAGTTCTTTCATGGAAGAAAATCAATGTCATTGTAGGTGAAGAGCAGGAAGCATTGTTTTGCGGCATCTGACCACGCACAGCAACACGCAGGCGAAGGCAGCGAACATCTGAAGTTTCAGCGACAATTACGTCATTATGAGTTTCCTCGCACTTCCCCAACGCTGTGAAAATAAGCCTGAACATCGTCGCAATTTTATTCCACGATTGTGTCACCGTCTTTAATATTAGTGCAAATACACTTTCCATACTTTCCGTAAAAGCGTGGTAGATTCGAATTCTTTAATAACGTCGACGCGCCGCGGTGGCTCAGTGGTTAGGGCGCTCGACTACTGATCCGGAGTTCCCGGGTTCGAACCCGACCGCGGCGACTGCGTTTTTATGAAGGAAAAATGCCAAGGCGCCCGTGTGCTGTGCGATGTCAGTGCACGTTAAAGATCCCCAGGTGGTCGAAATTATTCCGGATCCCTCAACTACGGCACCTCCTCTTCCTTTCTTCTTTCACTCCCTCCTTTATCCCTTCCCTTACGGCGCGATTCGGGTGTCCAACGATATATGAGACAGATACTGCGCCATTTCCTTTCCCCAAAAACCAAATATTATTATTAATAACGTCGTATTCTCATAAAACCATTTCAGCTTCCCTTTAAAGCCATCTTATGTTGATAAGACTTACTAAATTCATAAAGCGCAGTTAATTATCGCATATTGCTTACCTATCTTTGTGCAGTTGTGCAGAAAGAGCATTAAACTATGTTGTCTTCAATATCTCGCTTGCATATATTATTTATTTTCTTTCAGGACTTGACCAATGATCTAGCCGAGAACCTCAGTAGGGGTGTCACCGTGTTGTGTGCCGTGGGAAATTGCAGAAACGGAACCTGTGTTCGAAACGGAACGATGGAGCAATGCTTCTATAAATCTAAACAAGAAGAATAACGCCTCTCTGCGAACGAAAATTTCTATTCTGTGATGGGCCTTACAAAAATAAAAGATGCGCAGCTGTTGACGTCGTTCTGGAATGCATAGTTCAAATATCTCCAAACTCCGGCTACATTCTTACAGACATAGCAGCCCTTAGTGAAAAAAGGCTGGGCTAAAAATACATTTCGAGCATATTGTAATTGTTTTATAGTACACATTTTGTTGCCATTTTCCCCTCTACTTAAATACAAAAATTAATGCTTTCTGAATAATCTCTGAGTAAAATTTTGAACAATGTTACAAATATATCGAAAATACAGCTTTCGACCACTTAGCTTGTGTCTTGCATAATAAAACTACACTATATACAGTGAGGCTTCAAAAACGACCGAGATGTATTAAAGATGTTCAGCGGTGGCATTATTAACTGTCCCACCTACGCAACAGTTTGGTCTGTGGTTCTTTAAATGCGTTTCTGGCGCAAAGATACTGGGCCCCAAGTTGTCGGGCTAGTCTGGGACTAGCCGCAATCAGATCCTTGGGCGATTGAGAATCGAATTGCTAGTCGCAATTTACTTCAAACATCGAGTAGCGGCCGATCTGTCAACAAACAAATGCATGGGCGTCTAGTAGCTGGTCGGCCCTGTGATTCATGGTTCTTTTTGCTAATAGGTTCGTCTCCAGAGGTGCCCAGACGCACCTGCCGATCTAATGCTATCACGTTATCCAGAGGTGATGTGATTAAGTGGTGGTTGTCTCCTTGTTGAAAGCCGATAGTCTACCAAGAACTGACAGGAAGTAACAGAATATTCCTTCAACATAGGTTTTTAATGAAGAACCGTGGAGCAGCATTTGCGGCAACATCGTGTTCACGCCATCAATCTGAAAATTAGGGCCGGTGTGCTAACTCTCTCGAGACGCATTTTAATCTAGCGAGTCCAAGAGAGATTCCTGTCTAAAACAGAGTCAATGAATCTTTCGTATCGCACTTAAGGTAATACCCATCCAACTAGGAGAAGTGGGTATCTGATCTTTTTCTTTTTTCTCGTGAAAGCCATGACAACACTTTTTTCTGGCGAGATCTGCACAGCTCGGGGAGCCAAGTACATTCAAATTTTCAATAGCGCCGTATTGAGACGTTTCTGTGTGACGTGGCGATGATTAAACGCGCTACAGATGCATATGTCGCCGGCATAAATTGTATTGTGTACTCCTCGAGTTATGTTTCTTATTACATGTATAAGGGCGATGGTGAACCGGAGTAGGCTGAGTACGAACCCGTGAGGTACGCCCTTTTCTATTGCTCAAAATGACGTTGGACCGTTTGGATTACTCATATAAATTTGCCGATATTCAAACTACTGTTCAATCCACTTTCTCCGAGCAAAATACTGCTCAGGGCTGCGGATATGCATGTTGAAAAACAAATACTGCTCAGGGTTGCGGATATGCATGTTGAAAAACAGACTCGAAAGCAGCATTGATATCAAGGAAGACAGCGGTCGTGAAGTCGCCCAGCATGGCGGCCCTCTTCACGGGACGAAACCAGGGCGACGACTTTATCAATCGCTGACTTGGGTTAGGGGAACCCGTTCATTTCATGGGGATTCAGTTTTTCGACTCTAAGGGACATTGTGAAGCGCTTGTAGATCAATCTCTGCGTAAGTTTACCTGCACAACTCTGTCCGTAGAGGGCCGGAAAGATGCATTGCTTGTTACCTTCTCTCCAGGTTTAAACACGGGCACCATTTCCGCCATCTTCTACTCCGTAGAGACCTCACCAGTCATCCAAGAAGCATTGTAATATTCGAGGACGCGCAGGCGGTAGTTGCGAGGTAGCTTTGAGGTAGCCTTATAGCTTACTTTGCCATGGCCCGGAGACGCGCGCCTGTTTGGGTCGCCGACAGCGGTTGTCCATTCTACCGTAAAGGGTAGGTCCGACGCAATTGTCGCCGCCTGTGGGGGCCCGGGTTGGCCATCTGCAGAGAATGTGGGTGACCTTTATTCCGATGAGGGTAGTCTGCAGCATTCATCCGAAACTTTTTTAAAGATTTTATTTCAGGCACAGTTGCAAACCGGCTCCGTTGCCGCGTCCACATCGCTTGCGTGGGGTCCAAAATACAGCACAGCGAGCAATGTGTGGATGCTCCAGGTGCCCTTATTGAAAACGCTTGTACGTCGACGCACGTAGAAGAAGTCATAGGTGACAGCTGTAGTGATGCCTTTTTGAGTAGACGAGGCTCTATGGTTTACCTAACTCCTAATTTGAAGTAAAGGTATTAAATAGGCAACATTGATGCTGTGACATGCCACTTATGTCCGCCGAACCCAAAAATACCCTCCAACATCTTCAAGGCTTTGCTGATTACGATTAAGTACCTGCAAGTAAATCTTCTCAGTGTGATGGACTGCTATGCACTGTTCAGATGGACAGCTCTTTTTATTTGGTTTCCAGGATATTATAAAACTGAAAGTGTGTAGCTTGTGGTTGATGTTGTCGAAAGGCGAAGCATGTGCTTGCCATACGAGCTGAGCTTGTCACACTATATTGCCGCACATTTTGGTTTCAAGCCCTGCTGTTGAGACAGGTGACGATGTGGCCACTTTTATCGATGGGCGCGACAGTGCCCTCCTTTCAACCGCGATGGTCTTTAAAAAACAATCTCCAAAAGAGCCACCAGAGGAGCGAACAAAGAAACCGCGCGTTGTAAGCATTACTGCTGATGCGGACAGTGCATCGTCACTGCTGGATGAAAGGGATAATAATTTTGTAGTTCCTCGAGTCGTACACAAAGCTATGGAACCTTAACACCATTTAAAACAATGAGATGTCGTCATCACGTCAACGCCTCTTGAATCATGAGCGTGATCAAGGAGAATTTCCCTAAAAGCGGGGAAATTTTCCGGTCCAATATTACTTGGCCCCATTGTGAAGGAAAGGATTACGAAAGGCATGTAAGACCTGTATTTGTGTTTTGTTGTATGCATCAGGAATAAATGTAACTAAAGTGGCAGTTTAACTTGCGTTTAATGTTTGTAGAAAGTTCAGGAGCTTTTATTGCTACTGATTGCACATTTACAACATTCGCTAGCCCTACCACATCTCCGCGCGTGCTTCAATATCCTACAACGTTCTGCAATTCTGGAAGCGATGCCAGCTCGTATCAGTTGAAAAGAGAGCGACGCGTGCAACCTGGTGGTAGAAAACATGCTAATGGTGGCACCTACATCATGAGATCAGCGACTTTATAGTCACTTGTGACGCTAACTGTACCGAGCAGTTTTGAGGTCGCGTTTGCAGTTTTATGTCCTTTCTACACGTGACTGCTAGACTAGATAGCCTCGGTGCATGAGAGTGGCAGGAACACGGTATGTCAAAAGTTCTCAAGCCACAGCGTCTCCTTTTGAGCCTTGTTGTGGGGAGTCAACGACACTGCGATCTTACAGATCCCAGTGCGGTCAATAGAGGCATCATTCTCACCTCCGTGAGATTTCTAAGCTTTATAGGCATGTTAAGTACCAGAATATACGCTGAAAAGCATACCGTGTGACCTTAACCTTCTGGGGCGCCCTCTACATGAGGTATGTACATTGTTACGGACAAAGAACGCCAACATGCCAAAAATGTTCAAGCGACTGGGAGTCATCGATCGACAGATGCTTCAAAGGGCGGTTGGTGTGGCTGCGGGGCCACGAATGCAGGTGGCGGCCTCAACAAGGGACCCCCCGCCCTGTTTTTTACAGGGTGAATGGTCATCCGCTGCATGGGAACATTGCTCTGGACAATGGTTCTCATTAGTTCACAGCGCCGGACCCACCCGGGACGCAAAGACCTCGTTTTCGCCTAAATGTAGGCGGAGGCGGCGGCCAGCGCGGTGCTTCAAGTGAGTCACGGCAGACGCGGCTGTGTTTGATTAAGCCAACGACGCCGGAATGCTTGTGCTTCGGAAAAGGCCTCGTCTTCCCCTAGGTGGAACCATCTGCGCAAGTGCAGCAGCGGCCTTTCGTTTCCACGGAGCGCTGTGCAGTGCAGGTGACTGACCTTTGACGCCTATTGGGCCTCCATACGGGCGTTTCAACACTGCTGAAGGGACAGAACGGACCATAACTTGCTAGAAGTGGCGAGAGTGTGTTGTTTGGGACGTCCTGGTAGGCGGATCCTAAAGGCGGGACACCTGATCGACATCACGGAGATTGGACGCATTTTTAATGAACTAAATTCCACAACTAGGGACGTTGAGACAGGGGACTCTATTTAAGCAGCATTCTGGCATGTAATCAACCAGCTCCTGATTCAATCTTTTGAGCTCTGTAAAAATGTAAATAAGACATTTTCGGTCTCCTCTCCACCTTGAAGCCCAACTCATCTCTTTGTCTCCCCATAAAAGCATAACCCATGGACCTCGGCCTGGCGAGAGACGCCCCAGGCGAACCAGGGGCGCGCATCTAACAACTGGTTAGCAGCGGTTGGATCGACCACGAGGCGTGGTGTTGCTTCAGTGGGTGAGTGCTTGAACTTTGCTTGAGATTCGCTAGACTTCAAATGTTTGAGTTAATACTTTGAACTGCTGGTAATCGAAGGAGGTTGACTAGTGGAACAAGTGTGTATAGCTCACGTCAACAGTTTTTGAGCAAAGTCAAGGCTCAGAGCAGTAAACATGGATCTAATGAAGTTGATAAGGACAGATTTGCTGTTATTGTGCGAAGAGTTGGGTGTGTAGGTAGAAGAGAAGATGAAAATTTGGACATTTGCAGATTGCTCTTGAAAACCGCCGAGGAAGGAACGGTTAACGATACGTGGGAACTCCTCAAAGATAAGCAAAAGAAAGAAAAAAATCACCGAAAGAAAGAGGAAAATGAGCGGAAAAAATAAATGGGCTACGGCTAGCGACCGAGCAAGAGGAGCGGGAGCTCAGAAGGTTGCAGCTTGCGCATGACCAAAAGAAACTGAAATATGAGAGCTCGAGAGGCACGACTCCAGAGAGAGCGAGTCGGGCTGAATCGTTTCATATGGACAGACTGAAGCCGCCGCATAAGATTGGCGAGGATCTTGGTTATTACTTCGTGAATTTCGAGAGGACGTGTGAGACATGGCCAGAAAAGCTACTGATGGTGTTTCCCTGTGTGGCGGCCACAATATTCGCGAGGCTTAATGCGAAAGATGCGGATGATTACGAGAAGTTGCAAGCGAGTCTGCTAAGAAAGTACCGACTTTCGGAAGAAGAATTCTGACAGCGGTTCAGAGTTGCCAGCAAGAAAGGTAACGAGCGAGAGCTATGCAGAATTCGCATTCAGTTTGAAGGTCAACGTTACAGAATGGTTGAAGGGCGCTGAGGCGTATGTCTATGCCACCAAAGATAAGGTTGTCGAATGTGCAGGCCACGAGCAGTTCCATAGCAGTATCCCTGAGGCCTTTAAGTTATTGGTGCGAGACAAAGAAACTGTGAGCAGCTTGGAGAAAGCTGCAGAACTAGCGGAAGAACATGCAACACGGAGGAAGCTGAGTTCCGAGTCAAGCAGGTCTGAAAAGGAAACGTTCGGTTTAAAAATGCGTTTCATACCCGAAAATCTATCGCAATTTAGGAAATCGCAAGGAAGTTGCGGGCACTAAATAGGTCGCAGAATAAACTCAGGATCGTGCCAAGCAGGCCGAAACTCCGAAAGCATTGACGAAGGAGCTCGAGACCAGGAAGCCATTGCGTTGTTTCAACTACCAGGAAACTAGGCATATTGCAGCAAGGTGTAAAAAGACGCTAGTAGCCTCATATGCCAACGACCGTGATGAGAATTAGGACCTTCAGCGTCCATATATTTACGAGCTCTAAGTAAACGGGAAACCGTGCAGGGTCCTTATGGACAGCGGGCCAACAATGGACATATTTCACTCCTGATATGTTAAAGAGGAAGACTTTACTGTGGAAGTGGCATGGATAAGACAGGTAGTGGAAGATAAGAGTGTGTGCCTACATATGGCAAGGGTGGTGATTTCCGGCCCATTCGGCGACCCATTGACAGAAGCCGCCGTCTCGTCAGCTGTTTCACTGCAGTACCCGTATCTATTCTACAATAAGTCAAATCAGTTGCTTTGCAAGCGAGGTCAGACGCTGGCGGAGGGGACAGTACAAGCCCTGACCCGGCCCAAATCACGCGAGCTTGCTTCCAAGCTTATGCACAACCAGGAGTCACAGGCAACTGGCGAGAGGGAGGGAATTCCCGGGATTTCGGAACCAAGCAAAGCAAATGCCGCTCGAGGACATCAGCAGCAGCTGGAACCTGTCACCGAAGGTAGCCCGGCCAGTGCCAGCCTACAAGAAGGGTGCAGTCCAGGCTCCATGTTATTGCCAACCTCCCTGCGCATGGATCGCTTATTGCGAATTGACAGAAACTCCTAAATCGAAGAACAGGGAAGAGACCCTAGCTTGTCAAAGTTACACTTCACAGCCAAGGAGGGTATTGCTAGACGTAACGTGACATTGCACCACAAAGGCGGATGGCTGTATCGTCATTCCAGGAATAAAAAAGGAAAGACGCTTGATCAGCTGGTCGTGCCTGAAAAGTACCGCTCTGAACTTTTAGGCCTCTGTCACAGAAACAGTTGGTCAGGGCACTTAGGTGTCCGCAAAATGAAGGAAAGGCTGCTTGGAGAATACTACTGGCCGGGATGTTTCGAGATGCTGAACGGTATGTGCAGTCATGGGACGCATGTCAGCACACAGGGAAACCAGGAGAAAGATGGAAGGCCCCACTAAAGCTGGTGCCGCTTATCCTGGAACCTTTTCGACGCCTGGTCATTGACACCGTCGGGCCACTACCAAGAACTAAGTCAGGCTATAAGTACGTGCTCACTATGATATGCCTTGCTACCACGTTCCCAGAGGCGGTGCTTCTAAAGGAGCTTAGCTCGGCAGAGAGAGTGGACGGTCTCCTGTCAGTTTTCGCCCGAATTGGCTTTCCTGCAGAAATTCAGGCTGATCAGGGGACAGTTTTCACGAGCGCACTCACAACCACGTTCTTACAGAGGTGTGGGATGAAGTCGATCCGTTGTTCCGTTAACCACCCTCAATCGAACAGCGTCGAGAAGTGGAACTCAGTCCTCGAAAGAGTGCTACGTGCTTTCTGCTATGAGCACAAAGACGATTGGGAAAGTTGCCTGTCGGCAGCGCTGCTCGCCCTGAGAACAGATTCGCACGAAGCGACGGGCTTTACTCCCGCTGAACTAGTGTATGGAAGGGCTCTTCGTTCCCCGCTTAGGATCCTTAGAGAGATGTGGGAGGGGACAGGATAGAGTCAATCAGTAGCGGAATATGTGTTGGAGTTACTAAACCCTCTGAGTGCCACGCGAGAGCTAGTGGACCGGAATCTTAAAACGGCTTTTGACACGGCGAAGCACTACGACAACAATGCTAGACTGACAACTTTCAAGGTGGGGATCGTGTGCTTATTCTCAGGTCCGCAGGCAAAAATAAGATAGAAGTTCACTGGGACGGACCAGTGGAAGCTTTGAATCAGATTTCAGAAACCAACTACTCTTTGAAAATGCCAGGGAGGGCAGCAGATAAAGATCTATCACTGCAATTTCTTGAAGCCCTATGTACAAATGAGTTGGGTTTTAAACACGGCAGTTAGTATTCCCGAAGAGCTACTAATCGAAAACCGTGAGTGGAAAGGCAGCATGAAAAGAATGCTACCAACAGCATAGAGGAAATCGCCTCCCGTTCCGGGCGCACCATGGATCAAGAACCAAAGCAACTCCAATAACTGAGGCAACTGCTGTGCGAATTCCGGGAGAGTTTTAGCGTCCGGCCGGGGAAGAGAAATCTCATCACGCGTGAGATAGAGCTAACTTCGACCGATCCAGTAAGATCGAAAGCCTACAGAGTTTCTCCAAGGCAGAAGGAAATAATTGAAGCGGAGATAAAGAACATGCTGGAACTTGGCGTGATAGAGCCAGCAGAGAGCGACTACACTTTTCCGCTGATACTTCTATAGGCACCAGGCACAGATCCGCGACCTTGCGTGGACTACAGGAAGCTGAGCACCATTCCGAAGCACCAGTTGCACCCAATACCGAACACCGAAGGAAAGATCGAGGCAGCGCGGCACAGTACATCTCCACCCTTGACCTAGTGAGAGGGTACTGGCAGGTCCTCCTCTCGGAAAGCGCGAGCCGGTCTGCAGCATTTATTTCTCCCATGGGAGCATTCCGACCTATGGTGCTCAGTTTTGGGCTAAAGAATGCAGCTTTTAGCTTTTCAAAGCTAATGGACATCATCCTCAAGGACATGCAAGATTTTGCGCTGCCTTGCTTTGACGATGTGGCCATGTTTTATAACTCGTTTGAAGACTATGTTTTCCATCTCAGGAGGGTACTGACGAGTTTTAGGGACGCTGGGCGAACCATTAAACCCGAAAATGTAGTTTTGGCTGCTTATATGTCACCTATTTTGGTCATGGTGTCGGTAGAGGGACGATGAGGCCGTCAGACCTCAAGATAGCCCCTATTGCTGAATTCTTTTAGCCCCGAACTAAGGCAGATGTACGTTCATTTCTTAGTCTTGTGGGATACTACGAAAGGTACATACCCAACTATTCACACCTAGCAAGTCCTTTGGCCAATGCGCTTTGCATAGAAATGCCGAATAGCGTTATCTAGGATGCAGCAAAGAAAATTCGTTTCAAAGCTTGCAAAGCGTGTTGGTTTCGCGGCCCGTGTTGCGCGAACCGCACTACACCAAGGAATTCATTGTCCAGTGTGACGCCAGCGACAGGGCGATGGGGGTGTATTAAGCCAAGTCAGAGACGACAATGAGGAGCACCCTGTCCTCTATGCCAGCAGGAAGTTAACCGGAAGGGAAGTAGCCTACAGCGCTTCAGGCAGGAAAGGAATGGGCTTGTCTGGTTTGTGCCGCACAAAAGCTAGCCTGTTATTTTTACGGGGCAAAATTTACTTTCGAGACAGATCACTATCCGCTTACATGGCTGCGTCAAATGTCGCCCAGGAATGACCGCTTGCTACGATGGAGTACCAGGGACCCGCATCTGACAACATCAAGGTTTACTTTTGCAGCTGCTTATCCCCATTGGTACTAATGGCCACGTGAGCGTGTTGTCAGTTTATGCAGAATTGAACGGGTAGTGCAATCCCCACACATGTAGAGTTTAGCAGCTCACATTGTACTTTATATTTATACAACGTGAATATTATTTCTTGTATAGATCTCACGGCACAATAATGAAGATTAATTTGTCATACATTAAGTCGTACTAAACAATGCAGAACCGTGTCAGGAAACACTTATGCTCCTGAGAAAACTGCTTCCCCGCTGATGTATGTTGCAGTTACTTCATGCGGGCTTTGTCATGCAAAGGTCATGCAATTTGTATGATACTGTATTCAGTCTTATTGACAGATGTATGGTTTTGGAAATTTAAAAGACATTTTCATAATAATTTTATATGATGTGTGTAATAATTAACTGTATGACATTTGTAGCAAAAACTGTATGAGTTTTGTGCATCATACAATTTTTTTTCCGCGGGGTTTTGTTTTGCGCTCTCACGTAGAACAAACCTATTCTTCTTAATTGATCGTAATCATGACGAGAAGCCCAGTGCTATTTGCGTTTGTGTGAATACGACTACGTTAGATTCACATAAGTATTTCCCGGCTTGAGTTAGTCACAATAACGTGTGCGTGCAAAATGGCATGATAAACGGCGTGATAGAAAAACAAATCAAGGCACTAATAGCCCCCTTCTCTAATTTTCTAGTTCTGGGCCACCCTAGCGAAACTTCCTGAATCCAAAAAGCTACCTCAGCCAATTGCAAAAAAAAATGGGGGTAGTTGGAAGTTTCGTGAATGCAGTTTGAGTGAAGTGTTTTTCTCGAAACAAGTTTTTGGTAATTTGAGTGCCGTTTTAGGTTGCTGAGACGGAACAAAAGTTGGTTGAAGTTAAAAACTAACTTAAAACTTGTGAAGTTATAAAAATTTGATGTGAAATAAGGTAACATAACACAATATTTTATAATGTCATTTATAGATGAATATATCAATTGTGACACACTGTAAAATGAAAAGTTTTTCAAGTATTTGGCTTCGATTGTATTTTTATCTCAATGCCTCATGAAACAATGCAGGAAGTTTCACCGTTTTTCTGGTTGTACAAACAACAAAAAATATAGAATCTCTGGAATTTTTTTAATCTAACCTTCGTTGATGTTTAAGCAACAGCATTCTCCTCCCATGATATGTAGCTGTAGCTTATGGTAAAACTAATTTCATATTCTTAAACAGTACTTTTTATGATTGTTACTTCCGAATTTTTCAAAAAGTGAATTTTACGGGTGTTCAGGCATTAATTCAGGATCATCGCTCTCCATTTGAAAATACGTTCGATGGCTCATAATGTACATCAGCTTGTTGCTTGTAATTTAGGTATTTCAATAAATTTTGCTTCAAATAGAAAAAAAGTTAAGCCCGCAACAAGCTTCCTCTGTTGATAACGGCGAACCATGTCTTCACTGCAGAAGCCACACTTGCCTAGAGCATTTATGATGCTTCACTTGCGATGTATTTGTGTATGATGTCAAGCACCATTGCACATATTCGCTTGGCAGGAAACCACAGTACTTACTAATTCCAGAAAAATGAGCAGTGGCACGTAGCGTTTCGCACATAATATCTTAAAACACGACCGATGGAAACCTACTTTGGTTTCCGCTCTATGATAAATAAATGTCCTACATTAAAGGAGACTCGGCTTCCGCGAAGATCCAGTGTACTTTGCTGTGTGCAGTCAAAGCTAACTCAAGCTTACTCAGCACCACCACTGTGCTCGCACTGGTTCGAGATCTGAGTTTCTGTCACATCTCGTGCATTTCAGTTCATACTGTGACAAAAAAGACGAAGCTGGCAGTGGCGGGACGGAGCGCTTGAGCTAGGCCAGCGGCCGATAAATCATCTCACTGCCTTTAGTCAACCCGTCTCATTTTTCGGCTGACCGTCGCGTAAAAGTATTGTTACGGGGAAATACTATTTGAATTTACTTACAAGCGTTCATCATCATCATCAGCCTAACTACACCCACTGCAGAGAAAAGTCCTCTCCCATATCTCCTTTCCAATTAACCCGGTCTTTTGCCAGCTGCGCCCAAGCTATCCCTGCGAACTTATTAATCTCATCCGCCAACCTAACCTTCTGCCGCCCCCTGGAACGCTTGCCTCCTCTTTAAATCCACTCTGTTACCCTTAAGGACCAGCAGCTGTCTTGCCTTCGCATCACATTTCCTGCCCAAGCCCATTTCTTCCTCTTGATTTCGACTAGGATGTCATTAACCCGTGTTTGTTGTCTCACCCACTCTGGGCACTTACGGTCTCTTAAAGTTACACATATCATTTTTCTTTCCATGGCTGGCTGCGTTGTTCTTAAGTTAACCAGAACCTTTTTTGTTAGCCTCCACGTTTCTGCCCCGTAGGTGAGTACCGGGAAGATACAGCTTTTGTACACTTTCCTCTTGAGGGGTATTGGTAAATTGTTATTAATTATCTGAGAGTACCTGCCATACGTGCTCCATCTCCTTCTTATCCTTGTAGTTATTTTCCTCTCATTATCCGTATAAGCTGTAACTACCTGCCCTAAGTAGACGTATTCTTTTACCACTTCCAGCACCTCGCTTCCAATTGTGAAATCCTGTTTCTTTGCTAGGCTGTTGAACCTTACTTTGGTTTTCTGCATGATAATTTTAGGGCCCGCCATTTTCCTCTGCCTGTCTAAATCATTGATCATGCTTTGCAATTCATCTCGTGGGTGACTAAGCAAGGCAATGTCATCAGCGAATGGGAGATTATTTAGGTATTCTCCATTAACATTTATCACGAACTGCTCCCAATTCAGGCCTCGAAATATCTCCTGTAAATAAGCGGTGAATAGCATTGGCAAGATTGTACCTCCTTCCCTGACGCCCTCCCTTATTGGAATTTTATTGCCGATTTTATGGAGGCTCTTCTACACCCTGATTCCGCAGCGCCTGTATGACAGGTGAGGTTTCCACTGATTCGAATGCTTTGTCGTAATCAATGAAGGCTAAATATAGAAGTTGGTTATATTCTGCGCATTTTTCTATCACCTGATTGATAGTGTGAATATAATATATTGTTGAATATTCTTTACGAAACGTGCCTGATAATTTGGTTGATTAAAGTCTAAGGTTCCCTGGCGCTATTATCGATTGCCTTAGTAAATACCTTGTAGGCAACGGACAGTAAGCTGATCGGTCTGTAATTTTTCAAGACCTTGGCGTCTCCTTTCTTATGAATTCAGGTTATTTTCACGTTCTTCCGAACTTCTAGTACGGTCGTGGTCATAAGGCAATGCGTATACATGGTGGCTTGGCTTGTTTTTCTAGAACAATTTTCCTTCCGTCCTTCAACAGATCTGCTGCTACCTGATCTTCACCAGCTGCTTCTCCCCTTTCCTAATATAATAGAGAGACACGGGTTAGTTGTTGACTAGAAGCAGAATGCATCTTGAAACCGCGCAAAAGAGACAAGGGACGAGAAAGAATCCGCGCGCTATCCTGTTGGTTTCTTCCTCGTCCCTTGTGTTTTATTGCGCGATTTCAGATGCATTCAAGATGCTTTCCTCTTTGCATTGCTCCTAAGGCTTTCTTTACTTCGTCTTTCGTTACTGGCGGGACGACGCATTGCTGTGCGCTAATGTCTCTCTCGTTAACGCTCTGATTATATTCACTTCTATATAGATTTGTGTAGAACTCTTCGGCTACTTTAGCTATCTTATCCAGATTCTTCGGCTACATTAACTATCTTATCCATACTGCTAATGACATTGCCATCATTGTCTCTTGCCCATACATATAATTTTTACCAATGCCTAGTTTCCTCTTCATCGCTTTTAGGCTACCTCCGCATTTTAGAGCATGCTCAACCTTCTCCATTTTGAACTCCCTTATGTCGGCTACCTTGCGCTTATTTATTAACTTCGGTCGCTTTTCTAGTTCCATCCTGTATGTAAAGCTAGACGCCCTCATGCTTTGGCGTTTCTTAGAGCTTTCGTGACCTGAGATAGCTTTCCGTTATCCTGTCGTACTGTCCTACCGCCTAATACTACTGCGCACTCCGTAATGATAGCTGTCACATTATCGTTCATTGTGTGAACATCAAGATCGTCCGCCTCAGTTGTGCAGCGATATCATGAATTCCTCTATTTTCCCTTTTATCGCTAACTCGTTAATGGACTTCTTCTTCACTACATTCTTCCGCTCTCTCCTCACGTCCAAGCTAATCCCAGACCTTACCATTTTGTGGTAGCTACAGCGCACCTTTCCGAGGACGTCCACATCCTGAACGATGCCTGGTTGTGCGCAAAGTATGAAGTTGATTTCATTTTTAGTTTCACCATTGGGGCTCTTCAAGGTCCACTTCCTGTTCTCTTGTCTGCATAAGAAGGTGTTCATGATCCGTAAATTACGTCTATCTGCGAATTCTACAATAACTCGCCCCTGCTATTCCTAGAACATACACCATATACGCCTACCGCCAGGTTGCCAGCCTGCTTCTTGCTTACCTTCGCATCGAAGTCGCCCATCAATACAGTGTACTGCGATTTTACTGTGTTAATTGCCGCTTCCTCGTTTTCATAGAAGCTTTCAACGGTCTGGTCATCATGGCTGGATGTGGGCGCATAGGCCTGCACCGCCTTCAGCTTGCACCTCCTTTTGAGCCTAATTGCGATAGCTGCCAGAATCTCGTTAATACTATAGAGCTCCTCTACATTGTCAGCTATATCCTGATTAATGAGAAATCCCACACCTAGTCCTCGTCTATCCGCTAATCCGCGATAACATTCTATATGCCCGTCTTTTAGTACTGAATACGCCTCAACTGTCCTCCTAACTCCACTGAGCCTTATGACATCCCATTTAATGCCCGCTAGCTCCTCTAACAGCACTGCTAGGTAGCCTCACTAGATAGCAATCTAGCGCTGAAAGTTGCCAGGCTCAGATTCTAGTGGCGGCCTGTCCGAAGCCAGAAATTCTTAGCACCCTCCGCTGCGTCACAGGTCTGACCGCCGCCTTGGCCAGTTGCTCCGCAGCCGCTGGGGACTGAGGGCCGAGGGTTAATTGGTTTGATCATAGAAGTTTGTGGCCAAGTACTACACCAGGGTGGCCAAGTCCTGTTTTGGTGAGGCAGTGCGTTGTCGGTTCTGGTCAGCGAGCTCAGGCCTCACCCCAGGCCTGGTTGTGCAATTCCATCGACACGCGCTGTTCCTTTTTTTTAATCCGGTGGAGAAATGCGCGGCAACGGGATTCCAGCCCCGGTCCTCTTGTACGCTAGGAGGATGCTCTACCTCTACGCCATCGCTGCCTCATCTTAGAGTTAGGGGTTTAGAATGAAGAGTTCCTAGCAGGGCGCACCAAGGCGAACAGGGAGCCGCATTAACCTGTTCCTCATCGTTCGTCTTTTCACGTTGGAGGCCACTTCGTCTTCCATTTCCACTACGTCGTAGCAATATTGAGCGCAATAATGCGTGTTCTTGGGTGGAAACACAATTCGTCAACAGCTACCGGAGAGGCTGCTTCCGGACATAAATATATTTTCTTACTACAAAAAAAATTACTGGAAATGGTTTGGTTTGGTTTATGGTGTTTAACATCCCAAAGCGACTCAGGCTATGAGAGGCGCCGTAGTGAAGGGCTCCGGGAATTTCGACCACCTAGGGTTCTTTAACGTGCTCTGACATCGCACAGTACACGAGCCTCTAGAATATCGCCTCCATGGAAATTCGACCCCCGTGGCCGGGATCGAACCCGCGTCTTTCGGGCCAGCAGCCGAGCGCCATAATGACTAGCCACCACGGCGGCTTTTTGTACTCGAAATAAAATTTCTAGACGACAAGTAACGAAGTGGGTTTTTATAATGAGCCATCTCATAGATTTTATCGAAAGGGTCTTGCTGTTTAATTTAGGTATTTATCTCACTAGAAAGTCACTTTTTCAAAACATGCAGCTTCTAAAACGTGCTGTTTTTAAGAAGTTCAAATTTATTTTAGCCTAAACTACAGAAACTGGAGAAAACAGAAAAAAATTACTACAGCTGACATGGCAATTACGTTTACGTGAGAACAATAGTTGGAACATCATATTTTCGCTCTTTTTTAATAATCCAGGGGAATATAGAAAATTCTTGCCTGCTTCATTATTGAAGAGATTGATAGCACAACGCAAGCGAAATATTCTTAAAAAACTTAATTTTACCTTGTTTCACATTTGATTAAAACTTTTTAACTTCGACGACCTTTCGCTTCTTTGCGGAAACTTCAAATAAGGGAAAGTGAGCAAAACGTTTGCCGAGAAATATGGTTCTTTGACAATCCATACAAGCAATTGGCAATTAGTTCAATGTTTTTCAAAAAGATTGGCGGTAATCGCTTTTGTGGTCTGGGAAGTATCTCGTGGAATGACCCTGCTCTGATTACATGTATGAAATAAAACATATCTGTTTTGATAATTATTGTTTTTCAAAACTTCCCACCTTCTGTATTATTACACATATCAATCAAGGAACGTTCACTGGGAGGCAAAACCCTGTACCTGAAATTCCTACTGATCACTCTCTAGAGCCAGACGCAACCACCCAATCTCCTCTATCAAACAACGCAAGCAAGAGTGCAGATAGAGCTCAGAGGCCCAATAGGGTAACATAAGACCTGTAATAACACTTCATTATAGCGGAATCACTGATGCTGCCTCGGTTCTAAGCGTATAATTATATTGTTAGTGCACTGACTGCCCTATATAGGTAGAGTTCCTGCTTCTAAATAGGTTTCCATTCGTTTGGCGTCATGATATTTGCGCCTTATCTGTCGCACGAATTACGCGACCATTCCCTGCTTGCAATTCAACTGTGTATCGTTAATTCTGGTTTGCTGTTCAGCACTCCTCTTGTCCACCTGTTATCGTTATGCCGATCATTATTCTTTCCATTGCAAGCTCTTTTCAGCTTACTCTATTTCTAGCGCTCTGGTAAACCTCCACGGCGCGACGTCTCCGTAGTGCAAAAAGAAGAAAACATCGCCGACATACAGTTTTCGCTTGAGACCAGTGCTCAGCTCTTTATTACAGGGCATATATTACTCTTAACAGAGGTATTTATCATTCCGATTGGAGTGGTACAGATTTATCACTGTACTACTGTAATGTAATATATCCACTGCATTTTGCAAGGTAATATCAAATTAAAATCCGGAAATGCCTTATTTCTATTTCGCCTCTGTGAAATATTTCACCAATTTTGGCCGGAGACCAAAACAACCATACCGTGGCAAGGCGAAAATAATCGTGAATCATCCTACGTGCCGAGAGATGCGCTCGCTGTAAATCTATATTCTGCCTTTCTAACCAAAGAGCAGTAAAATGGGAGTAAGCTCTCCTCTAGCGCTTTCCCTTTTACGAAAGAGTGCGCGCTAGAGGACAGCTTACTGTTTTTCTACTCCCATATAAAGGTATTCGTGCTTATAGTGTAGGCGCATAGGCATATTGAATCGCTTCATTTATGGACGTATCCCGAACTTGCCAAATGCTCCAGTCCAACTGTGCCATTGTCTGTTACAAGGTCAATCAGGCTTGAACAGTGGTAGCCTGATCTGCACAGGCTCACAAGAGTGATCCAAGCTCTTTGACTTTCGAGCATACACGGACACCATATGCCTCCTTCACGCTGCTGAGTCTTGAATACACCATGGATTACTCCTGTGCTCGTTACATCCTAAATGTGGCATAGCAGCTGATGTCTGCTCTAAGGCTGCAGCTATAGGTGGAAGCACTTCATGGTTCTTTCGCAGTTAACGTGTTTTTTTCGGCATCGTAAGCGCGCTCCCCCCCCCCCCCCCCCCATTAGAACAGCCTCACTGTTAAACCTCTCACTCGGTTTCGCTGGTGGACAGCTCTCGGTTGCTCTGGAGCTCACAGCGACATGCACGAAGCACTTCTGGAAACCGCGCACCAAAAATAATGTGCCACGGCAGTGAGCGACGCAGCGACGGCACATTTGCGCACCAAGAATGGCACACCTGTCGCGCCACGAGTCCTGCAGCGGCTGTTTCGGAGCGCACTGACGTCGCTTTGTGGGTGGTTTCATTTTTCTCCTGCCAAAGTGTTCCGCCTGGCACCACTAGTAAAAGAGAGCGCTGGTCGGGACAGCAACAACTGTGAGTGACTTTGCACTATCATTTACGAGTGCGTCACCAATAAGGGCGAAAGCACTGAAAGTATACGGAGCTCACTCGGCTCACCACGAGCCGAGTGAGCAGCGCTGCCCTGCATCATGTGTTCCACGCGGACTACGAAATTTTTCTGGTAAAAATCGTGCATCCGCTGCAATCTTGTTTCTTGCTATAGAAACAAATCCGCTGCTTTTACTTGAATCTGAAATAAACCACCAGTTGTGCTTTCTTCTTCACAGCTGTTCCTTAACACTGTTGGAGACAATACACATGCATCAATGTACTCAGCTTGATGTAAAAGCACGAATGTTTATTCAACCAACTAATATGGGTCGTCACTGCGGAAAACTAGGACATCTACATTAACCCGTGTTTTGGCCACGTGGTTTTCTCATCGCTTAAAACACCAAAAAGAAGTTCTGACGAGGGAAAGTTATGCGCCGGCTTCTCATTACTGAAGGTGTGGTGGAGAGATAGGACGAGACATAAGAAAAACAACGGCAACAATGCGAGTTAAGGCTCAGAAAGCTGTCAGTGTCTGACCAGCACGTCTGTCTGCTGCTTAATTATAACTTTACGACGCTCCAAAAAAGAGCGTTATAATCAAGCTCACGCAGAAAGTACATACGAGCAGCCCTCAGTGTGGATGTAACTGGATTTCTCCCCGGCACCTTGCTTGCCCACTCTGCAAGCTTTCTGTTATATTTATATTTAGGAAATCGTCTGAACTTGCGAATTCACACAAGGCTTCATCGCAACGGGTTTCATGGCAGACCTGCATCTTTCGTCAAGAAGCGAAACATCTGCTGGTCAGAGCGGATGGCGGATATTGGCAGAAGGTTCGTTGTTTACCGCCGGTAATCGAATATTCGTAAGAGCTCCAAGCCGAAGCTTAAACGGAGTCCCAACTTAGGAATTGGGCTGACCGTTTCAGCAAAACCCTAAAATATGTGATTTCCTTTACCTGTTTCCTTGGACTCACTACCAAAAACGTATCTGCAAAACAGCGAACTGAAAAGATTTCGGCGGGCGTCTTACCGGCATATTTCTTTCGTTATAGTTGATATTTTATACTTTTTTATGGCGGTTGCGGAATTTTTTTTAATGCTAATCGACTCATCTTCCAAAGTCAGCGCTCCAACAGCTCTCCAACCGTAATTATTAACACCACATCGTAACAGAACCCTAAGAGCTAAAGTCTTCAGAGTGATGAGTTCAAGAATAATTTTTTGAGCACGAGGTTAACGAAAGTACGAATGTGCCTTGTGGTAGCTTTTATATCGAGACCGAAGAATTATCTGAGAGCGCTGATTATAGGCGGATTTTATTCCCAGCAAACACTCAGGACGTGGACACGTGACCCTGAGTCGTCCTGCTCTCGCACAAAGTTATTTGCGCAAATGTTATCCTATAAGATGAGTACGTCCTGCAATTTGCGCAGCTGATACATACTTTCCGTACACTCTTAAGGTCGGAAATGCTAAATGAAACTGAAACCTTAAGTTTATTAGCGCAAAAAAGCTAGTAAAAAGGCGAAGTAAACAACAAAAGGTAACTTTAGCGAGAAGATAAACAATATGTAAAACTGGCGAACATCCAGTGGAAGCGCTTATCGGGATTAAGGAGCGGAAAAAATAAACGCGAGCGAAATCCACATCAAATCATCCACTCGCCTTGCTCGCTCGTTCGCCTTCTTCGATATCTATTGTCAGTTAAAGCTTATGGCCTGTTAAAACTAGATCCTTCTCAGGTTCCAGCGTTGTTTGGGTCCTGCTGGAACAAGTGTGGACTCTGGCCACCACAGGAATGGAGAGCAGGCTGTCCAGCGATTTGCCAATGCCTCCCCAAGTCACGGTCGAAAGCTCCAGCTGATCTTTACAGCTGCTGCTGCTTTCAGGCGCAACGCCTACACTGTCCTTCGCTGCAGCTGCGATGGACCAGCGGCGGTTTTCATTCGCGGTTGGTGTCACGACGTGCTGGTTCGCACTCGAAGGACGGTCTTGGCGCCGCCGCTGGTCTCTCATTTCAGGTAGCGATGACGAATCTCTCTTTGTTCCTCTTCCTTCTCACCTGCCCCTGAAATTGTAAGGCAACCATTACTGCAGAATTACCACAATAAAGACATCGCGCCAACTGTTAATGCTAAAATAAAAACTATAAAACTTCATCTGAAATGGTTTCTTACGCAGAACTTTCGAGGAACTAGGACATGAACGGACAACCGCTCTGAAGAGGCACCAATCGCTTCAAATAACTCTTGAATGTGCAACGCAGCTCCGGCCTTATCAGTGTGTGCAAGGTTTCCCCTAGCTCTGTGCTTTCGATTGAAATTCCTGAATAAATCAGCTTTTATCGCAGTTCATCCGAACAAAATACGTTATCCAAGTCGCTTTTTGCAGAAGGTGCATTTTTTTAATAAATGCGTATAAATATCAGTCGTTCCAAGAGCAGAGGGGTAGGTACTCAGAATTTCAGCACAGCTTGTGCGCACACACCTACTCGCCAAGTCTCCGAAGTGTATGCGCTATGCTCTTGCTAGACTAATCAAATTCCAAGTTGTCATCGTTGCTTGTGGGCTTAATTACACGATAAGAGAGCTAATAGGGATGCCTGGAAACCATTGAATGGGAAAGAAGTTAAACCTAGGAGACTACAGAAATGCCCCCGATTCATGACGCTTCTTCCCCTTATGATTGAGACATACACATATGCATCATACACGAATCAGCTTTCTTAAATTTAAAGTGACTTTTGTCGAGTTCCAAGAACCAGTGACGCGTGCTTGATATAAATAGCTTCGTTGGCTCCTGTTATTTTTAGTAGAGTGCTCCGGTTGTACTGCAAACCTTCCGTTAAAACCTTCAAACCACACCTTTTCGGTCACAGTGCCGGTCATCTACCTGCCTTTCTTCGCGTTGATGAGCCACAAAGGCGTTCTGATGTTTTGCAGGAGCGGGTACTTGGCACTGTGTGTGAACTTAGAATGGAGGAACGCGAGCGAAACTGGCAGCTACGCTCGCTGACGCTCGGCGTCTCGCTCGCGGCACGCGCAATGCGAGCCTGCAGAGAGACAAGAGATGCATCGCCAATGAACGTCCATGGTGTGCATGAACGAGAAGTTACCGTTTACATCTGCGCAGTGAAATTTGCTCTTACTTGAGCATGCCCCTTGGTTTCTCGCTCAAGGAGGGAAGTAGGGAGCAAATCGCCAAAACCTCGAAGAAAATAGTGTTTTCAGAAACACCACAGTTGATACCTCTAACATATTTTTTATATATCAAAAACATTTCCGCGGAGCCACCGCTGCAGTGACATCGAGAAAATTCTACCATCGGTAGAAAAGGAGCGGCTGAAACCTCCCTGAAAATGCCAACCTTCTTTAAAACGTTTTTTTACCTGACGGCCCAGACTACAGAAACCATAGCATGATAAAGGCTACAAGGATTTTATGCGTTTTCTGGCATTTTGTCTCTTGGTAAATGTATTATGCAGTAATTTTCACACATGTATGATATGACGCTTTCACTTTTTCTCTCTGCCCGCTTTGCACTTAGAGTTTCTCACGCTCTTCTGGGGACCTAATACACTTCAGGTCTCCACAGCTGCCTTTTTTTTCAGTTGACACAGTAGTTGCTTCAAAAAAATAGCTAAGTTTGGTCCTGTTTCTTGTGCGTGATTTGGTGTGTAAAGCAGAATGATATGGTGCAGACAGTACTCCAATTGAAACATATTGTCGCAAGACGTCAATATAATGATTTCCCTATTCACTACGATACAGTCGAACCTGATTTGCCTTGACATGGATTCAGCGCAGTAGCACGTTATTGTCAAAACAACCAATGAGCCCCAACGTTCACGGCATAGGTATTATTCCAACAATTTTATTAGCATTTGTAATAAAATCAATCACTCACATCTTTTTAGGCTGCAATTGGACCAAATGTATTGTTCCGCTGCATATATGTTCTCGGCTGCGAAAGATTTAAACCATGCCTCAAAGTGAAATCCTAACGAGCGCATACTTTTGGCATCATCAGCGCCTTTGTACTGCTTACATAATTAGTTCAGTTTTATCGCCATGTGGAATGTTGCAGTCGCATCGATGCATTAGTAAAACGTGGATAAAATGCCGACCATCCTTGTTACTGCTTCACATGTGCATGTGATGTTGTCACATGAACTACACTAGCATATTTTGTTCCGTAAAGCACATGAGCTAGGGCTATATTTTTTTTTTCATTTTTTCTTCCGCATTTAGCTGGACATGCAGCACTGAGGTAAAGCCAGCTTTACATGTTTGAAAGGAACACCCTTGCACCTCGATGGCACTACCAGGAGTATTAGGGCCACATGCACCCGTTCATGCAAACTTCTAATATTCATGGGGGCAGGATGGAAGCGTGTGCAATAGAACCTCTTAATTTGTCAGGTGTAAGGGTGTGCATGGAATTACGCTTCCTTTAAAGGTGAGAAATTTTTTACAGTGTGCCAATGATTTGAAATCACGATAGAAAGTGCATTATGCAAGCATGGATACAACGTTCTCTGCAGAAAAAAAATCAGGCTGCTAAATATAGTTCCTTTAAAGCAATATACTTGCTCAAAATAGAGAGTAACAAAAGAGACGCGACGACAAGAGAGAGCTCTAACGTTTACTGGTTATCGTTTTCAGGCAAGAGCTGCATTTATAGCCGTGAGAAATGTCAGTTATCGATGGCATCCGGTATACAAACGTGCGCACTCAGTTAGCAAAACCGCCTCCTAGTAATATATGAAAGGGCCACGTTTCATCGCATCTAAGAAGAGCAATATAAATGCTCCTTGCAGAAATTAAATAAGCCGGGGATGAGCATTACGCAGAACTACTCTGACAAACAGAAACACATGCAGCACCGTGCGCTCGTAGACACCCATACACACCTATACATATTAACATTCACATATGCAGAAGTCACTATGTGTCCTCATAGCAAACCCGAGCCGTATAGAGTTAAGAGCCATAACAGTTGAGAAGAAACAATCAACCAACACTAAGGCCGGTAAACAGCAGGCAAAAAGGCTAAAATAATCTCAGTCGAATTTATTCCGGAGCCCTCCGCTACGACACCTCTCTCTGCCTTTCTTCTTTCACTCCCTCCTTAATCCCATTCCTTACCGCGCAGTTCAGGTGTCCAACGATATGTGAGACAGATACTGCGCCATTTCCTTTCCCCCAAAACCAATTATTATTATTATCTCAGTGAACAAAACCGAAAAGTCTAAATATCCTAGAAAAAAGCCGCCTTGATCAATAAAACACACAACGAATGCTAATTAATAAACGCAAAGAAAGTGCCCGATCACATGTGTTCATGTATAAATTATGAGGTGCACTTAAGTCTCCTTACGTACGGAATGCGAAAGCTACGTGCTGTCCGCCACATGCGCCATCTGCCGACCCAGCACCATACATTGCGAGTCGGTGCCGCATGATGGCACTACAACACATCAAGAAGGAAGGAAAACTACCGGAAACGGAGGAAGTTTGTTCCTCGCTTGATTGCGACAGCTGAATTAACGTGGCCATAATTACTCATGTAGGTCTCAGTACATATTTCGACGGTACGTTTTTAAGTGCTGTGCGTTCACTGGACGCGCCGCCTTTATTCAGCTCCAAACGTCTGAGTGCCGTGGCGTAGAGGTAGCCTCCACATCTCGCCCGCCCGCGGCCTGGCTTCAGTTCCTACCTAGACCCCACTTTTCTGATTTTAATTAACATACAAGTGCGGACAGTTCTGCGGACAGCTTTTGTCTACAAATTCCGTCCACGCCTCTGCGGACACCCTCTGTTTACAGCTTTGTTCTACGCCACTCATGAGCTAAAAAAGGCTTTCGCCTCAAGAGTTAGATCTTTCTCCACTTGTATTCATTGAGTTTCTTTTAGCCTTTCGGCCTGCTGTTTATCGGTCTTAGTGTTAGTTTATTGTTTCTTTTGCGTTGTTATGGCTTATTAGCTTGATATGACTCTACTTTGCTATGAAGACTCGTGGTTATGTGTGTGTGTGTGTGTGTGTGTGTGTGTGTGTGTGTGTGTGTGTGTGTGTGTGTGTGTGTGTGTGTGTGTGTGTGTGTGTGTGTGTGTGTGTGTGTGTGTGTGTGTGTGTGTGTGTGTGTGTGTGTGTGTGTGTGTGTGTGTGCGTGCGTGCGTGGTGTGTGGGCAAGTGCGTGCGGCGTGCGTGCGTGCGTGCGAGTGTGTGTGAGTGCGTGCGCGCGCGCGCGCGCGTGTGTGTGTGTAGCTCTTGCGTCATCTTCATCTGCAACCTTTTAAGTGCAGCTGCTTGCTCTTCTCAGATGCATTGAAACGTAATTCTTTCATCTTACTAGGCGGTGGTGTTGGAGAAAAACAAGAGTTGGCGATACAGACTATTGGTCACTCTACAGAAGTCGATAGAATGTTTTCAATTATAGGCATCCCCCCATTCCTGAAGCGCTAACAACCGAACCCGGCAGTACTTTGCTGTTTCTGAAAGCAGCACATGGTATTTTCTATTACACAAAAGGTACTTTTCTTTTACCAGGTCTAATGCTCACTATCATATAAATAAGCAAATAACCACGCAAAACATGAAATTTATTCTTCTTTATACAAATTTAGCGCTTTCTAGAAATAGGAAAACAGCAGAGACCTTAACCGATAACAGTTCTAGATAGCTAGCTTTACGCCAGCGCTTTCATCGTATGTGGTCCCAGTGAATTTTCACAGGACACAAAATAGTTTCCACAAAATGTAACTGCCAACACACATCATGAAGGTTGGTAGGTAACAAACACGTTTGGAAACCTGAAAGTCGAGAGGCAACCCCCTGTGGGACCAGACGGATTTATAAGCTTAACATGCTGTCGTGCAGCGTCAATATTTGGGGAAGATAAAATAGTAGAGGCTGTAATTTAGGCCGGCGCTCGGTTTGAAAGTTGAATAAAAAATTAATAAGATATACGCTTGTGCAAATTTCTATAGCATACGACCCCTGACGTATAAGTTTTAATTTGTTTAACTATCTCCCTCTTTCATCTTTTTTTTACGCATTCCTTCACGGCGCGGTCCAGGGGACCACCTTGTCGAAGAGTCCTGCTAACGCATTTACTCATTACTGCTCACAGCACAAGCGTAGAGACTCACTCTCTATGGCGTTGGCACAGAGCGGAAGCTCAGAGCGAGCCCCTGTTTGGAGTCAGTGATTCTTAGCACTTCAGCTAAAATAATTCACTGTTTTTCAGATTATGGGGCCGCAGATAGCAGTCATAGCTCCTTGCATCAAGGTTGAAGCTGCCATTTAATAGAAAACTCGAATAGCCCTCATCATTTTAAAAGCACGCTCAATTTAACTACTGCAATGTTGTTCAATAAGTCAAAGAACCCCCGTACATCCTTACGCAGTCTTGCACACGAAGGAGCTACAAAACTCTTGCACCTGTGCACCGCTGAAGGGTGCATTGGTGCCTTTCAGGTTCCAAACAGCGCACCATTTTTAATAAAAACAGGAAAAAATAAGGATTTGCCAAGGGTGCCGTCATTAGTGTTGAGCCTTTAAGGGTGTAAATTTTTTACTGCTGCGAGTATTCTGCGGTCACATGTGCTACAGCACATGTGACCGCAGGATACTTGCAGCAGTGAAAGAACAACGACCATCCCTGATATCCCTTTGTTATCTTCAAATCCATAATCAGAAATGTTATCACAGGGCTGCGTGTTCGGACACATACCCACATGCACGCTAATAATTCGATTGTGCGGGCTGGTGATGCTGCAGACTTGGTTCATACTGTAGCTCGAAATTGAAAATGAAAATTGGTCTCTTTGATGAAAGGAAGTGAAGCAGTATCTGTCTCGCATCTCGGCGGACATTCGAGCCGCGTCGTAAGGGTAGGGATAAAGCAGTGAGTGAAAGAAGAGAGAGAAAGAGGTGTTGCAGTGGAGGTCTCTGAAATAATTTAGGCCACCTGGGGATATTCAACGTGCACTGACATCGCACAGCACACGGGTGCCTTTTGCGTTTCGCGCGGCCGCCGCGGCGTAGCTCGAGGCATGAGCGTCCGCTCTTTGCCATCGCCATAGAGAGTGAGTCTCTACGTTTGTGCTATGATCAGTAATAAGTAAATGCGTTAGCAGGACTCTTCGACAACGTGGTCCCCTGGACCGCGCCGTGAAGGAAGGCGTAAAAAAAAAAAGATGAAAGAGGCAGATATTTAAACAAATTAAAACTTATACGTCAGGGGTCGTATGCTATAGAAATTTGCACAAGCGTATATCTTATTAATTTTTTATTCAACTTTCAAACCGAGCGCCGGCCTAAATTACAGCCTCTACTATTTTATCTTCCCCAAATATTGACGCTGCACGACAGCATGTTAAGCTTATAAATCCGTCTGGTCCCACAGGGGGTTGCCTCTCGACTTTCAGGTTTCCAAACGTGTTCGTTACCTACCAACCTTCATGATGAGTGTTGGCAGTTACCTTTTGTGGAAACTATTTTGTGTCCTGTGAAAATTCACTGGGACCACATACGATGAAAGCGCTGGCGTAAAGCTAGCTATCTAGAACAATTATCGGTTAAGGTCTCTGCTGTTTTTCTATTTCTAGAAAGCGCTAAATTTGTATAAAGAATATATTTTATGTTTTGCCTGGTTATTTGCTTATTTATATGATCGTGAGCATTAGACCTGGTAAAAGAAAAGTACTTTTTGTGTAATAGAAAATACCATGTGCTGCTTTCGGAAACAGCTAAGTACTGCCGGGTTCGGTTGTTAGCGCTTCAGGAATGAAAGCCCAGCAAACAACGTACCTCGCCAGGAGCGACCAGAAAGGATGGAATGTCCCTGTCCCAGTACAACATTTATCGAACATTTCCAGGCCGTAGATGCAGGACATAGAAATACAAGCAAAAGGGAAGTGCGCCCACTAATGGTCTAGAAACGTTTTTTCGAGGGTGTTAAGCAGAAACAAAAACAAATCATAGCATTTTGGTCCCAGAAAGGTAACCGGGAGAACGTTTTTGGGACCAATGCTTTTCAACAAAAAATACAAATTGACTCCTCGCTCCATTTTCTCTCTCCCTCGCGCCAAAAGCTACGGGGAGAGAAGGTTTTGCGCTTGCACTCGCCTTTTTGAGAGACCAAACAGGTTTGTTCGAACAGCCGAAGGAAGCGCAGTTCACCCCGCATCTCTCTCGCGGGCCGTCGGCTCCATGCTGCAGGCAGGCTGGCGACGGCGGTCTGCCTTTTCATCGCATCGCCAGGAGCGGCGGTCACCAACGTGCCCGTCTTCAATAGTGTTTCCAACTTCAGCACGGTGCGGAGGTCCCTGCAGGCATCTCCAACTACCAGCAGTCCTCGTTGCGCCGCTGTCTAGCAGAGGCGCAGTAATGGGCCTCCCGTCGCTCGCCCGGCTTCCTCGCTAGACGGAAGCCATCTTGCGCACACGTATTCGCGCCGCCCCTATCCGCTCGCGCGCAAGAACCAGCGCGCAGCAGCTCTTGCTCTCATCACTGGGCTGTCGTGAACATCGTAGCTGCGGATTCATGGCAGCTTTCACGCGCACCTCGGCGTGCCCACATAATTCCTTTTGGAACTGGAGCAGCTGCGCGCGGCGCATCGCAAGTGTTTTGCACAGCTTCACGGCCCTACAACATAATGGCGCTCTTACAGGCGTCGTCCGCGGCAGCGGATTTCAAGGCAATGGGCGACTCCTAGCGCGCACTCTGCATCCCTCAGCGCCTCCGACGAATGTGGCGTGTTGTTGGTGGCAGTGTGGACGTCCACTGCGGTCATAGGCGGGAGAGGTCTTCGGAAGCCCACCAGACTCTTGTGTTTGGCTAAATGTGAAATATCTGGTTTGGAGAAGCTTAGCGTAGTTGGTAAAGAGCATGTCATCATCGTACGTGTTAATTCTTTTGTACACTGTGTCTGTGTTAAAATTTATTTATAAGAGCATTGCTATTGTTTTTTCACCTAAGTATACAGCCACTGTGTTGCTATAATATCATTAATGGATATTATCTGTGTATACAAATTGCTTCAATGTTGTATATAGTCCTCCCCCAGAATTTTGTTATAATTAATATTAATTGGTTTTTGTGGAAAGGAAATGGCGCAGTATCTGTCTCATATATCGTTGGACACCTGAACCGCGCCGTAAGGGAAGGGATAAAGGAGGGAGTGAAAGAAGAAAGGAAGAGAGAGGTGCGGTAGTGGAGGGCTCCGGAATAATTTCGACCACCTGGGGATCTTTAACGTGCACTGACATCGCACAGCACACTTGGCGCCTTAGCGTTTTTCCTCCATAAAAACGCAGCCGCCGAGGTCGGGTTCGAACCCGGGAACTCCGGATCAGTAGTCGAGCGCCCTAACCCCTGAGCCACCGCGGCGGGTTAGAATTTTGTTATGTTATTTGTTTTATGTGCAATACTGCTCTACGTACTTGGAGTGGGTTGCAAAGGTAGGACTGTTTTTCTTTAGGATGTCAAATACGCTTCAGGTTTACGTATCCTTTCTTTGTTTTTATGTGGCGAATGAAGTCATTATTGCCGAACGATGTGGGCCTCGGGAGCTTGTCAAGCTGCGGCTTTTTTCCCTGAGACCCACTGCCCTTTGAAGCGGAAATAAAATTAAATGAAATGAAGTCAAACCTGTAGCATAGAGACAGCTGTGTTACAGGGAAGGCAGAATGTTACGGCTTGACTTGTCAGTCATAGTCGCTATGCACCAGACTTATTCCACATCCTCGTCACCTATATCTAGTTTAGATGTGTTTAAAGAGCGCCGAGGTAAACGAAGGGCGCCGCTACTCGCATGGGACCTGTCTTTCTGATATTCAACGAAGTCATTCGGGAACAATTCACCGTTTTTGACAGAAGAATCCAGCCACGATTTAGACTCATGGACTAAATCAGCCATCACAGAATAGGTAAGAGGAGCATTGTCGTCAGCTTTGCTAACGGTCATTTTTTTTTTACATTTGGAAGTAAGTAGGGCACTCTGGCGGGCTAGTTGGCTGATTTGAAGCATACGGGTAAATCTGCGCAAAGGGAACGGGACGAAAGGCATACACAGGCACAGACGAGGCACAGACTCGGGACTGGCATGTTGGCAGGACAGTCAGCTTCCCAAAGAAGTGTGCCGCTTGCTCCTCTTTTACAGATATCTGTGATGAGCTTGTAATAAAAATTCAGGGGATTCAGACATCACACACAAACTGTATTTCTGATTACTTTTGATTCGAGTTTCTGACGCATTAGTGATTAATATTGGTCAGCGATTTTCTGACTGAGGCGTGATGTGTGTGTTCCTTTTGAGATTTCATTTAATTTCTTTTGCATACATGCTGAATTCTTGATGCATTTGTGAGTGGTTTAAGATGTATAGAAAACAGTGTTATGGTAAAAAAAATGTCCTGAATTCCATTTTTAACGGTGCTTTGACATCTCACCGAGACCCCAGCGATGAATCTCTATTATATTTAATGCAAACTTCCACTAAATTATGCTACTTTGGCTGACACATGGAACAGTCCAGGAACATTGTCTGCCAGTCATTGGTGCAAACCATCCATCGACCCTCTGAAAGGAGCACGTAACAAGATCGAGAATAGAACATTCCAATCTCTGGAAGCACATGCCACACCGGTTCACTGACCTGATCTCTACTTCTTCATAGCGTGGGCTCAAGCTTATATACTGTAAACAAGACGCCCATTAAGAAGCGTTAGCGAGGAGCTGTTAATAAGTTGAGTTTTCTAAGATAGTTTAGGCGTCATATACGCAATCTCCGGCAAGTTTAAATGAAGAGATTTAACGGAAAATTTCTGTTTAGGAGGATTATTGATGCTCGGTAAATTGAAACAATTGTCTCAGGCGGTGCTTGAAAAAGATACTGCTTTGATGTATTAACGCATCAGAAAAATTACCTTTATTTCATCAGAAAAGTTGATGCAAAAACAAAATAATTTTGGTTGCCTGTTTGCTCATTAAAACGTAATGCAAAAATTCATCAAGAATTTATTATGTCAGTCTGGAACAAAAAGTTAATGCAAAATATAACTAAAATTTCTGATGGCGGGCTGACGCCACAACACAACTTATGCGGTCTTTGTGATTAATTTGTGATGACTCAACATGATTATAAATAATGATTACAGAAATTCAATATTCAATTTTGTGAGGGCTTGTTCTTGAGAAGTAGAGAAGAATCGCGTTCTATCAGTTCTATCAGTTTCTAAAATTCGCTCAGAATCTAAAATCCTATCAGTTTCACTCCCCATTTTTCTGCCGTAGGATCTTCTCTACTTCTCAGGAACAAGGAATAGGTGGCGCTCTTATATGAACCTGATTGCCCTGTCAACATCCCGGTCCTGAGTTTGTGCCTTGTCTGTGCTTATGTGTGCCTTTCGTTTCATTCTATTTGCACAGTCTTGATCTTTTGCTTCAAATGAACCAACGAGCCCCCCAGAGCATCCTACTGCAGTATATTTCTTCTTCCCTGGGCTCTTCTTTACTTGTCAAGAAAAATAAACAAGCGGCACCACTCTATGTCAGCCTTATTGCCCTGGCAACATACCAGTCCTGAGTCTGTGCCTTGTTTTTGCTTATATGTGTGTCTTTAGTCCCATTGTCTTTGAGCATTTTACTCGTTCGCTTCAACTTGAACGACTTGTTTTTTCTCTATCTCGCCTAAACATCTTCTATTCAAAAAAATCTTATCTACGCTTAAATATCGAAAATTCCTAAAACTGTTTCTGATTCCTAAAGCGGTTTCTGAATCTCACTTTTTTTCAGATCACTAATCTTGGTCGTCACTGCATGAACTTTCCTTGGACCTTCTAGCATGAGAAAGAACGTTCGCTTTTCCTTTGAAATAGGCCAAAATTTGGTATGATTGTCATAAGCTTCTCCTCGTTATTGCGGCTTATACGGTGAACGCTTTCTATTGATTGAAATTCTAAGCCTAAGTTGTTTTTAGAAATGTTTACACGCAATTGTTCAGACTTTGCCAACGTCTCCGATTCGTCAACATTGAGTCCAAAATTAGCGTTAAAGCTCCAGTTGTGCAGAATATCCAGCGTCGCCGGTAATGGCGTTGTGAGCGAAATATCCCCGGAGCAGCACCATGGTAGGCCACCTCAGTCACTAGACCTTGTGGCATCTTAAGAACCTGCCAACTGATTGCGAGAGCGAACTCAGCACAGTGTCATGTGTAGGCTAATTTACAGCTGGTCACTCGGGAAGAGCAATCTTGGTCACGCAAGTACCACGGGGGGTAGAATGTGCCATCGCACGGCAGTGGCGCATCGCTTAACAGCTGCACCACTGCGGCGAGCCCTGAGTGTTATCAGGACACTCATGGATCTATTAATGTAAATTTATTGATCCATTCATTATCAGCCTGACTGCACCCACTGCAGGGAAAGGGCATGTTCTATGTCTCTGCTTCTCTCCTATTAACCCTGTCCTTTGCAGCTGCGCCTACCCCCTGCCGGCAAACTTACTAATCTCATCCACCCACCTAACTTTCTGCCGCTTCCTGCTAGGCTTGCCTTCTCTTGGAATCCACTCCGTTACCCTTAAGGGCCAGCGGTTATCTTGCCTTCGCGTTACATGCCCTGCCCAAGCCCATTGCTTCTTCTTGATTTCGACTAGGATGTCATTAACACGCGTTTGTTCCCTCACCCACTTTGCCCACTACCGGTCTCTTTACCTTACACCAATCATTTTCCTTTCCGTGGCTCGCTGCGTTGTCCTTAACTTAAGCTGAACCCTTTTCGTTAGCCTCCACTTTTCTGCCCCGTAGGTGAGCGCCGGTAAGATACAGCTGTTGTACACTTTTCTTTCAAGAGATATTGGTAAACTGCCGTTCATGATCTGAGAGAACCTGCCATATGCGCTCCACCTCATTTTTATCCCTCTAGTTATTTCCCTCTCATGATTCGGATCAGCTGTAACTACCTGCCCTAAGTAGACGTATTCCTTTGCCACTTCCAGCACGTCGCTGGCAATTGTGAAATGTTGTTAGAGAATGGGCAATGCCGCGTCTGAGGACAAAAACCCATTAACGCCATCGCGTCATACCCTTAAGGCGGAGCTTAAGGTGTTCCCACAAATTTTTGTCGTGGTCTTATTGGTGGTTGTCTTGCTCATTTACCGTGTCGTTGAGCATTGCAATCTGGTCTTCTTTCACATGCAGGTTTGTTAATTTTTGGCACAATTGCTTAATGTTTATTTAGGCTGGGGTCAATGAGCTGTAGGACATGTCTTCGGCTCCGCAACCTTCAGCCGCTGGAGCTACGGAGAAGACAACGACGAGCTCTGAACGCTTCAACGCTCGTGCGAGCTCTGGACTGTTCGCTGCTGCCTCACTAAACTCAGCCTGTACTGGTAGTTTCTCGCGACGCAGCACTTTGCCAGACGTCTTTCATTTCAGAGCTATGATTTGCTCAAGATTGTAGTCTGATCTTTTTGCAAGCGTTTAGGCAATTCTAGCTCCTTGGCATTCAGCGGACCGGGGTTCAACTCAACATCACCGGAAAGCAATAACAATGGTAGGTACAAAACCTTATGCGTCAAAAGAATTCGAAAAATTTGCTGGAAACCCGTTTAAATATTCGTTTTCGACAAAGAAGAACAGCACTTCTGTGACGTGATCGCAGTAGGGCACTCAATAATGTACAAACCAGAATGAGATCATTACGAGTAACCTCCAGCAATAGAACAGGTGCAAGCTGCATGTCGGCCAACGTACATGCTCCAAATTCCACGTAGCCAGCGTGTGGCTCTATCAAATAAGCTTGCTGCATATCAAGTGGTTTTCATCGGCGGTGCTGATCAGATGGCGGTCCTCGTAGATAGTTTCGTTCCACAGCAGCATTTCGGCAATAAGGGTTGAAGGAATCCTTCAGGTGACTGCCATTTGGAAGCACGACGATGCTGCATGCCGGCAAGCGAGCTTCCTCTTATTTCCAGGCCATTTCCTGATGGGAATAGCAGAACTAACCGAAAACCGTTAAAATAGCCACATTGGCTAAGTCCGGTTTCGGTCAGGCAACAAGGCAGCGTCTGCCTCGCCTCACCACAGTAAGTGCAACTTCACTATGTCTTGCGTTCGTGGTCAGGAATGATGAGCGAGGCTTTCTGTTTGTTCAAAGTTAGTGTCAAATAGAAAAATTATAAGTGTCAAACGATAGAAATTATAAGATTGCTTCCTGTCATGGACAGCTTCATGGCTTATCTAATAGGCGTTATTCTGTTGGCATAGGATGTTCAAAAGGGTCGCGTAGAAAACGAAAAGCTCTGAATATTTTAGTTTCACCTATTAAGTTCTTTTTGTTTAGCACTGCTTTTTTATGATGACTGAAAGAAAGTGTAAATGAAAAGAAATTCTCGTGATTTAGGATTAAGCGTTTTACTTTTTAGCCTATACGGAGCTGCGTGCTAGATATCTTTGAAATTTAACGGTGCATGTATAAAAAAAAAACGGCGGTTTGAGGGGGCCAAAATTCGGGTGTTTACGGATTGCCGCGCGTTAGAGGTGATATAATTACTTGCCTTCAAGTTACAAACTTCTAGATTCTTGATAAATGCACAACCGCCTGCTAACAAAATTAATGAAACAGAATGCATTAACAAAATCAATAAATATAACTGTGCGACAGATTCATTACAAGATAAAAAGGAGAAAAAATATCCAGAAAACAGTGGAGCAATATGGCAAAAGCTTTTATTTGCCGCTTCGAGATGGCGCAGTCATACGTAAGCAGCCGGATAGTGGCCACTGAAGCTAACCACTTTGTAAAACGTAGTTCCGCAACTGATAAGATGAAAGAGGTCTGCTGCGGGCGGATAACATAATTCAAATGCTACTCACCGCTTTTTCGTATCTCTCGTGAGTGCGCACCGCAAGACCGCCACAAACAGCAGCGTGAATATTTTACCATTCAGCTGAAGTCATGAGCTTCCTCTGCACTGAAAAAGCAGGAGCCGACGTATGCTTTGAATCTGGAGTGGAACATTGCTAATGAAGGCGAAAGTTTGTGCTTTGAATGTGGAGTGCAACATTGCTAATGAAGGCGAAAGTTCGTGCTGCGAATAACGACAGGAAACTTAGCTGACAGTGAAAGTGCGCAAAAACAGAAATGTCGGCGTTTTAAACGAAGCTTATATACATGAAGCCAGTGCTCACATTGTTTTTCATAACAAGTACTATATCCATTATTGTGAAACAATTTGTGATGTAAAATTATGTAATATCGGACTCTTGCATGTCTCTCACGCAGTTTGCTTCCGAAAACGCGCAGATTTCCGTACCCTGCGACGGTCGCAGTCCACAATGCATATGCCTCCTGTGATGATGGTTTCATATTTTTTCTCTTGTAGAATGGCAATATTACATCTCATTGGCATTTTAAGTTTGGACCTCGAGGCAGACGGGAACGAATTTGCCGTCTGCTTTGATGGTTTTATGTGAAAGCACTACATCAAGAAGTCTGACCGGCTCACAGTGTTTGAGTGAAGCTTGATCTTGAAGGTGACCTTGACAAAATCTAGCATAGCAACAGCTCATGCAGAATTAAAATAAATGTTGCCGCGATTGGGTTTCGAACTTCCAGCGGCGCGAACAGCTCAGCTTCGCTGGCCACTGCACGAGGGCAATGTGCTTTTGCCGCAGCAAATCACGCCTGTTGTTAAACTGCAACAAACGCTCGCGCTCTGCATTGCACATCGCACATTGCAACTTGTCGTCTTCAACAACTTCCATCAGCGGCGCGAGCAGGTCAGAAGAGCTTAAGCTGAGTCGAATATCGTCGCCAGAGGTGCCGACGAACCAGCAAGGCAAAACCACGAGCCAACCAGGCTAAACAGTTCATTCGCAAGTCTACTTGTTTAGCTACTTTAAAACCCTACTATTTTTTGATGAGGTCCTCTGGCTCTAGTAGGATTACGTCTATTTTTTTTATAATAAAAGACACTTAGAGCAGTGCAAGGTACCGAATCATGGTTTACAACCTTTTTAGAATGTTTGGTGGGACTGTGGCAGCAATGATTAGACGGTAAATTTTTTTTGCGGCTCAAGAATCTGTTAGCAGAACAAAACATATTGATAAGATTTAACGTGCACATAACTCTCAGGTCCTAAAACATACACATTTCGCAACGAAAATGAATACAATACATTTTAAACTCTTACTATGCACGCTAAATTCAGAGAGATAGTACGTGCTTAAATTATAGGTTTGTATTACCAGGAGGAATGTCACACAATGAAACAGAGAGAAAATACTTTTACAATGCACAGTGTGCAATATTTCAAAATTTCAGCCAAAGTCAGGCCACTGAATGGCCTCTTGTGTGCATTATGTCACGATTAAAAAAATGAATGCTCACATCGCTTAAAAAACTGCTGATTTCATGACAGAATGTAATCGTCTAACCTATTTATTCTTGTTTAATTGATACTAACAAGTTTGATAAAAAAATCTTACGCGCTTTATTTTCCGGCTACTATCCTGCCGACAAAACTGCACAATGGACAAGACGCTGAATTCGCAATCACAGGGTTACTGTAGAATCCCTACTACCTGCTGACTCAAGCAAGCTTTCTTTTGAGTGATCCGATTTCCTAACCTGTGTAACTAAGCACTATTTTTGATGGCGCTAGTTGTCAGAAGCACCAGAGTTAAAAATTGAAACGAAAAGTTCCTGAAAAAAAAACGTAACTGTGAAGTCGGACGATCTAGTACCTATACAGAGGTAAGCAGAGAGGAACGATAAAAAAAGAACCCATTAAAATCAGTTGCAGGAATTGCAAAGGGCTATATAAAGGGGCAGCCAAATGTTTATTCTGCAAGTTCTCTCATCATGAAAATGTAAAGCCCGATTATTTAAAGAAGAATCTCCACCAGTATCAAAAAGGTTTGACAGTACTGAGGATGTCAGGGCAGAGATAATACATTATGAATGCCTCGTGTGAAGCCCCTGGGCAGTCAGTCGGTGAGGGGTGAGTCCCGATAATTAAGAACACTAACGTCTCGCAGCAGTGGTCCGGAAGGGGCAGTGCACTTGCGGTATATTGCGCACGAACACACATCCGAAAGCACCTCACAGCCAGTATTTCTCGAAAATATTCTTCCCATTCTTTATTCTAGTTGTTTCCTTGGTGCGCGCTCTGCGCGCCGCATCAACATTCCTGCTTTACCTGTGCCAAACGCCAGCGGTTGTTTTACGGTAAAAGCTGGTTGGGTATGATTTGCAAACACGCTCAGCATTGCTTTTTTCTCTACAACCAGTTCTGCTCTGTAAAGGTACGCAATCTTAGGAAAGCAGGGTTCAGTCTGATATCCAAGGCAAGGGGAGGACAAACATCCCGGCTTTTGAAAACAAGTTTAGCCTCACAGTCCTCTAACATCTGCAGCTTGAATCATAATAGGTTGCATGTGTTTTCACTAAAATTGGCGGAAGATGCGAAAGGATGGGTTCTTCGGGCACGATAGTTGAAAAAACTGCTAGGATTCTTTGCCTCATTTACGAGTGAAGGTAGAAGCAAGTTGTGGTTTTGTATTGTGCTTATCATGAGTACCACTCACTAAGCGCTGAGTGAAAACGCACTTTGCATATCTAATAAAACATTAGTATTTTTCTTACAACTGCTAATAATCTCTTGGCTCACTGAAATCAGGATGCAATCAATTGGCGCTCCGTTGATTTCTATGCAAAGTTAACACAGTGAAGGGCGCTCCTTAAGCTCTTCATAAAAATCAGGACTTATTTCCGCATGGAGAGTTGGGCAGACGGTCGATAAAGTGAAATTTTCATGACAACTAATGCCAGACATAAACGTTAGCAAAAATGGTGGTTTATAAGTTCCAAAGAATGACAAGGGGCCAGTTTTCTAATTTTTTTATCTTTTCTAGTGAACTTGCAGGCACTACACACACCCCAACTCGTTAAACTAAATATATTAAGGAGGAGCAAGTCATATGATTACATCGGTTCTAAATGTTATGCCAACAGTTGTTTTATGTACTTCTACAGAGTCTCGTCGTTCAGAAAGGCGCTCCATGTCTTTGCGCCTTTGCATCATCACCGCGCAAGCATCCCTCATGTAAGTGTGGAAAAAGCTTTGAGCTTTCGGTGCATAATTAATGCACGAATGGATTATGTGCTACCGGAGCTCGAACGATAGACGAAAAGACCTTGCTCTTCTGCCTTCTTGATTTGCTCTTGTCCCAATGCGGGCATAGGAGAGTGTTGTTCACTTGCTGCATTTGCAGCCTCTCTACTGACTCGCTTAGCCACTAACTCCAACGGCGAGCCCGGATGGTCTCAGCGGGTCACGTCAAACAGTTAGCTCTTCTCCGCTGAATGCATATGCAATCCTGGAGTTTTATTTATCTTTTTCTTTCATTCCTAATCAGCAGGGGAGGTTAGTTTTCCTAGCCTCACTCTATATTCTCTCCCTCCTAATGTCACCGTTTTCCCATATGCCATTTTCATCTGTGACCAGCCCGCGCTCCACCCAAGGTATATTTCTAGGTTTTTACTTGGGAACCTGCTATGCACTCTGATTGCGAGCGCAAGCGACGGGCGACAGACTCACGAAAATCTAGATCGTACACTTCTTTACAGAACTCTAGAAACGTATTGGCGCTGCCCGTCACTGCTTCCGTTCGTGCTCGACCTTCGTTTCTCACGTTTTCTTCGCAGTCGCTGACGCCTGCTCTGTCACGGGACATTGAGGCCCCCAATCGATGCTACAAGTATCTAAACGTTCTAACACTCCCATAATAAACTCCAGAAATCACTAACTGACTTTCGTCACAATCAGAATAAATATGCGTACGTATACTTATAAGAGCGTACTTATAAATATGAATACTTACAAATGCTCTCTTCAAATAACATTTTTCAAATGATGACGGCGCCGGGCTAACCTCCTATTTCAAAATATATTTCTGTTCGTTTTCCTGAAAAAGAGATGAGTGCTTCCTGGAGATACAAAAATAGAGATATAGCTCCTTCTTCAAGTTATTTATTAGAAATTATCTCTGATATTCTGTCAAAACATAGAAATCTTATGAAGAAATTTCTTTGCGACCTTCACATTCTTTTGCCCTTTGTATTTTAGTTCAGACACTGCTGTTTGCACCAGTGCATTACTTAATATCTACTCCTGCTTTCTTTGTTTGGTGACTTCTGAGTTTGCAACAGTTGTGTGTTTTACAGGAAATGTGTGATATTTACGGGCATTGCTCGATATTCAGAGACTTCATTCTTGAAGAAATAAACCTGCAACCTATTATCTGGCATTTCTAAAAAGTGAATTTTGATTTCTTTATTCGAGGTGTACTTAAAACTCGAGAAAGAACTTCCCTCTTTTGGTAGCCACACACCTTCCAGTAGAGAAAAATTTTTCTAAGATCCGACGTCACCATTAGTCGTTTTTGTATTTTGTGTGTAAGAAGTAGGACGAGGAGAGGGTATCAAGAGGTGGAAATAGGTTCGTGGGGATAATAAAGCACCGAAGATTCATGAGGAGAATTAAGTGGAGGTTGGAGTAGGCGAAAAGAAGATTGTGCAGTTCTACTGGCGGGTCCTGTTAGCCGATAAGAAAGAAAGGCCAAAGGAAGAGGGCGCGGAAAAAGGGAAAGCACTCCGGACACAAAGAGGAGTTGGAGAAAAAAGAGCAGGAGGTCAAAAGAGTGAAAAAAAATGACAGACGAAAGACGATAGTCGGTAATGCGAAGTTTTAGCGCAGCTCTGCACACGCAACCTGCAACCACTAGCAGGCGGTGATTTTCCCTGCTAATCACCGTCCGGGATCTTTCCGTGGGAGTTACATTCCGGTTTCTGTTCCACCGTTCTCGCCATGGCATGTGGCGTTTCGCTTGCCTGGTTCATAGTTACCTGGGGCTATAATTCAATCTGCTGCTAGAAGGCTCAGCTCCCAACGGTCCACGTATAGTTGTGAATTGTACAAGACACCATATAGCTGTTGGCAAATCTTCAAACAAGGAATCAAATTTGCTTTTCATTCTCGCCGCTTGTACTCAAGGCTGTTGTTACGAACTTGTACGTCGAAGAAATCAGTAAATAAATGATGCTTGGAGTTCCGATGGGCTACCATGTCGTTTTGGAAACGAGTAATAACACCTTCCTCCCTAGTATGCGCGCTTAAAAGGGGCTGTTTTCTGGCCGCAAAACGATTTGTCTGCCTAAAGTTGCGTAGAACAGATCATGGCGATTTACAGATTTTGAAATGAACACAGGAGCTTTGCCTCGGAGGTAACAGTGAAGACGACATTGGAGCGAACCCAGCCAAACGTTTAATATGACTAGCAATAGGATTAACCACAGCGAAGGCCACTACAGCGTAGGTGGGCATATGCAGCTGCTAGTCAAACACGCTGCCACCAAATCACGCCAAAGGCACTAAGAAGTAAGCACCTGTCAAGAAGGCGTGCGTGAGCACGCAACAGATCTATCAAAGCGTCATCAATGGTCTCTGATTTTGTCACCCTTCCTTTCTCCTGCTCTTCATTTTTCATTTCCCTCGTCCTTTCTCGTTCCCCTCGACATCCGGGTGAGAGAGGCAGAGCATGTAAATAGGACGATAGACACCACCACTACTACGCTTAACTGAGGGAGGAGCTAACACTATTAACGCTCTAAAAGAACAGCGCAATCAAAGTCAATACCAGAGCAAAATCTTCCACAAATGAGAAAGTGTGTCTGCAAATCATCGCAGATGATCAAGGAAAGCACGGAAGCGAGCCACCATTCCTCGTGTAGTTGGCATCAGTGAAAGGATGTCAAGAATATTCTATGACATGAAATTTCAAATTACCGAGATGCCTTAAACCGAACCGCGGCACAAATTTGCGCGTGTTAGGATCTCTCAGAGTGCAAGAAGTGCGCTGCAACATTATCTCTTTGTGGTGTTATTCTACTTTCTGGAAAATGTCTTTCTACCTTTCAGTGACGAAGGTAAAGAGGAAAAAAATAACTGCATAGAGTGCAAGTTGTGAGCGGCATAAAACTTCAATACATGAAATTTCACTCACTGGAAAAAAAAAATCATTGGCGCGAACTCATGAAAACCTTTATTCGTTAAGGAAAATAATTGCTTTGAAGCTTCCCTATGTCTGAAAACGGGTTCGTTTACTGTTGAGAATGTCTTTCTGATTGGTATTCTTCATGGCCATAAAATAAGGAGACAAAGTCACTGATATCAGGGGTTCTTTTTGACGCTGAACAGATTTTCATTCAAAATTATTGTTTAAATAGAGCACTCGTATATTGAGAGTATTTTTTCCATCCTCCGTATTTTTACTCTCAAACGCCGAACATAGTTCACGAGCTTTTCACAACAAAAGAAACAGCATAATAGTCAGACCATATGACCTATTGCGCGTTGTGGCAGAGCACAATCACAAGGATTGAAAAAGTGAAAACGAACACTCCTGTCAAGTCTCGTCTTTCTGCGGTCCCGCACCCAACACTGCAAGAACTATCCCAACAGAAAACGGCTGTCAACTATGTTGACTAATTTCAACTTGTAATGAATGCCATTTATCGATGCTTGATTAACAAACATGCCGGTAGCATTGAGAATGATCCAAGGAGCGGCCTTTACGCAGCACAACAGTGCTGACTATCGAATAAAGACAGCCGCCTAACCTTTATTTCGTTTCAGGGATTGACCCTTCAAGAAGTAATGATCAATTTGGCTACGAAATACACAGTGGATAATTGTGTGGCTGCTGTTTGCCACAATTAAGGGCCAGTGCGTGCCAAATGGCACGGTTGAAGCTTGCTTTGTAGTGCCAGCACAAGAACTTCGCCTGAGGACAGAAACTTGCAGTTGTCTACTATGCGTTAGATACGAGTTGCGGTTTAAATTATAAAAAGCGTAGAATAAGAGATGCAATAGTTGATTGCCACCACCATCACAGTCATGGCTCGAGTAAACGACTGGTGGCCTATGAACTCCTTACATTTTTATATATTACTCTAGCGCGCCGGCAGCACTACAGTGTAGTTGATTTGGAACCAGAACATAATTGATGGAGTAAGACCTTTTCACAGGCTGGTTGGATCATTATCTTTGTAATATGTGCGCATTCAATACACTACGACAGAAAAGAACAAGAACGACGGGAAAAGGGTACAACTAGCACAGGTACAAGCTGAACAAAAAACATGCTTTGCTCTCACTCAAGGAGCAAGCTTTTGGAAATATTGTGATACACTAAACACGTAAGGAACCATCTGCACTGTCTGCTTATGCAGGCCATGCTTTGCATGGTCGGAGGATTGTATAATTTTATTGTTTTACGATTTGGTCCTCCTCAACTGTCGTGGAAAGCATACTGGTATTACTCTCTCAAGACTTGTGCGAGCAGCACTTCTCTAAGGCTAACTGCATGCATAAAGAAATGATGTCACATTTGACTACGTAGGAAGGTGAGCTATCATGAGCAATAAGAATTTATTCGAACGGGATTAACACATCCAGCATATGTTCACGTTGCAAAGATCATCTCTGCACATCAAGAAGTTGAAGGCTGTCTTCTAGTGGGCACTGAGGTAGGAATTTTAGACCACACGACAACAATTCAAAGTTCCTCAGTGCGCGCATGATGACAGTACGTAGATTACACTTCGAAGGGACATCACGAACAAGATAGCCATGAACCTATCTGAATGCACGTGTAAAGTCACATCTACTCAAACCGTCTTCGAGGCTTTCATCGAATGGCGACATAAATAGAGAGTGTAAGGAATTTTAATGAGAGGAAAGCAGGAGAGCTTGGCCGGGGGTAATATTACGCGGGCCAGCTGTAGGGAAGGAGAGGAAAGGAAAAGAGCGAATGAAGGTTGATGATGGCATAATACAACAGTTTTATAGGATGATGTCCAGACACACGCACACTGGTTGGTATGCACATCGTGGTAAGTAGACGCACGTGAAATGCATGTCTTGAACACACACACGTGACACAAATAAAAACACAAATGCGCACTATCACGCATATCAGAACGTAAACCGTGCAAACCGTGTAGGCGTTCACAAACGGGAACTGAAAAACTTATATAGATCCTCCGCTTCTGAACGTGAAATTCTGCTAGAAAAAAATTCCAGTAAAATTCACAAAATCTTTACTGTTCCATAAACATATGTAAGTTTACGCCGGTTGCATTCTGAAACCTGACCTCACCTAAACTTTTATATTCGTACTTGGGCGGCTGCAAACAGGCCATCATGTGGTACAGACAAACAGAAGTCCTCAGCGTTAATGGAAACTCCGCTTCGGACTCAGAAGTCGCCTTGCTCCAAAGCTCGCAGAACTTCTTTCGAGCTCCCGAAGAGATACGCATCACCGCCGAGTGTTCCTACGATTTGAGGTCACATGAAATCACTCGGCGCTGGTTGCCACGTATCCCTTAAGAAAACAATGGTACGAAGGCGGAATTCTGGTTTGTGTGTTCTTTCCTGAAAGAGAAAATGTAAAGCCATGCTGTATCAGCACACATTAGGACCTCGTCCAATGATTCCCGGCTCATTTGTTGGCACAGCTTAGAAGCTCCCATCTCTGTTCATTCTGGACAAAGCCGGTGGGCATAAAACTTTTTTACAGCTTTTGCAGCTTCATCCGGAAAGCTTCGGCATGATGACACAAGACGCCTTCTTTGTACGCCTGTAGCTCTACAACGTCTGGTGGTCTGTTCGCATATGTGACGAGGAAGAACCGGCCCCGACAGTGTTAAGTTCAGAACTGAGACGTTTCCTTGCCTTGCTCAGACTGCTTGATCAAGCACCGTCTTCCTCTTCGACTGGTGCCATCCTCACTGCAGCAAAAGGGCCGCTACAGGGCTCCTCCCCGATGAGCGTTAGGAGCTGCGAGTGCGCTTGGATTGTGCGCCTGGTCATGTTAAATGCGACTTAGGTGCGCAAGGACGTTTGTCCTCGGTTAGAGGCGATCAGTTGGTTAGATTCGGAATTAATGAGAAAGAATGCGCTTCTGCGTCTACTGCGCGCACATCATTGCGTCTGTCCAGTAGTTTCACACGCCCGTTTCAGACGCATTTAGTTTTGCTGAGCCATTCTGAGTCGTTTTCGTTTTGGCAGACTCATTCTTAGTCCGGCCTGCCCGTCTTGTCCTCTAAAAGTGGTCTACAAGTGGTTGGGGGATATCGGTGTCAATACCATGGCATGTGGCAGGAGGGGGAAGGAAATTTGTCGTAAACAAGACAAGCCACAGTTGGCAGATGGAGCCTTCGCCAGATTATAACGGCTTTTAGCTCATCAGCCCTGGAACAGTCACTAACGAAAAAGCTGTCACTCGCCATGTTGATAGTTTTGACAACGACTAGAATAAGTCGGAGGAGCGCCGCGCCAGCTGTAGCGAAATGAAGAAGGACATCGCGCCAGCTGCAGCCGAGTGGAGAGAGGATGCGAAGAATGAGGTCGAGAAAGGTGGTTGCGTGCACGTGCAGATGCCAGAAGAAGAGCCGAAGGATAAACTTTATGGCGATGTGTGCAGTGCAGAGAAAGGTAAATCAATGACAAGCAGATCCTTTCATCGATTCCGAAACCGAACAAAGTGCACGGAGAGCAGAACAGCAACGCAAAAGGATAGAGCGCCAATGTGAGTCAACCGAGTCAATGCATATAGCGAAGTGGCAAGTGAAGCACTGCGGAGAAGACAGTGCATCCTTGATAAACGTGATGCCGAAACAGATGAAGAGGGAGGGCACAACCAATATTAATAGCTGCCATCTTCGATTCATGAAAACGAAACTATGCCGCCTTTTCGTCCCCTGACGTCATACTCCCATAGTTCCACCTCTATTCACCATGTTGGACCTTGACGTCGTTATTGGCACTCAGTAGGTTGCTGTTTCTGCAATAGCGGTACAGGCCTCAATGCGAGATGTGCTGTACTCACGCTGCTGCCACAAATGCCGCTATGGTCTCATGGTGGTAGCAGACCACAAGAAATCTCGAAACGGGATGAGCAGTTGCTGCCACAGATGGCGCTGTGATCTCAGGGTGACAGCAGACCACATGAAATATCGAGACGTAATGAGCAAGAGCTAACGCTCTTAAAATATCGTCATCTTTCGATTTTTAGACCTTGTCCCAATGCCTAGCAACAGCGACGCCGCGTTAGGAGGTTGAAAAAGAAATCACTGAACATCCACGAATGGAAGTAGGTCCCATGGCGGTGCGAAGAGATCAGCTTCAAAAGACGCCGCAGAAGTGCACTAGGCTATCGCTGCTTTTCTTTTCAGCATGGGGTTTATCACAATTACGCAATGCTCTACGTACATGAGCTATTTAGGAGCATTAAGAAACAGTGCCAAATCAACACACCTAGGCTACCGGGCAAGAGAAAAGAGTCAATGCAGAGCACATATCTAATATATCATAATATAACTCACCTAAGCAACAAAGAACTAGAAAAAGACAGCATAACACGCCTTCTCTCTAACAGCAGCACGCTCTTGTGCTGTGCATTGCACATCGTCGCCTTCATCAACTTCCATCTGTGGCGTGAAAACATCGATCAGAGCTTAACCTCCAACAGATGTACCCACGAGCCAGCAGAGCAACGCCATGAGCCAATCAGGCTAAACAGAAGTTTTTGCACGTCTACTCGTTTACACCACGTTAAAAGGCTAACAATTTATTTTATATGGCACATATACAGCGGTTCCGCACGAAACGGGCGGTGTGGTTCAAACGAGGTAAAACCTAGAATAGTTTTCAATGATTGTTTTTAGAAATTTATAACTGATTTCCGGGCGAAGTTTCCTACTGATCTACGGACCAAAATTGGCAAAACCTCTAGGCGATGGCGCAGAAGCTAAAGGCAGTGCTGCATAAAAAATTAATGTGGATTAGCTCAGCTGATCAAGGATATAAAAAGCGAAAGATATCGGCGTTCACTGTGTTTATTGGCGTTGGCGCTGACAATGTTCTAGACGGCGATGGCTTTGAGCAAAGGAAGGGCACATAACTGACTCCTTGGATATGTGGGCGCATCATTCGTGCTTTGAATCGCGGTGACAGACAGATGTGGAATAAATGAATTAGCCCTGACAGCGTTGTGGCTGCCATGCGGCATTGCAGCAATACCTAGGCCGCAGCGTTCATTAGGTGATCAATCTCTCGCAATCAACCATTATCTGCATGCGACCTCCCAGGGTGGCAGTGAGGGCACGCTGCCTATCCAGTGTGCAGAACGCAATAAAAGCAGGCTTTTGACACCAACGTCAAGTACCTGAAAGCGAGATTGAGGTCTCCATTGAACCACGGAACCGGTTGTGCGCCTTTCCTTTCGTGAAAATGAACGGCCTTCGCAAATTTGTCAACGCAGATGCATCCTACGAATGTCGTCGGCTCACTTCTTTTGTTTGGTGTTTGAAGAAAGGAAATGGCACAGTAACCGTCTCACCTATCTCGGTGGGCACCCGAACCGTGCCGTAAAGGAAGGGATAAAGGAGGGAGGGAAAGAAGAAAGAGAAAACTGAAAACTGAAAGTTGCATTTTGAGGAAAGGCGCATCGCTGGGCAGTGGCGGAACACCTGTGGCTTGGTGTGATTAGCGAATGAGAGAGAGAGAAAAGGCGATGCAGTCGGCGGCGGCCACCTGCGCCGTGCGTGACGTCACTCGTGCTCCGACATTCGCCGGCTCGCGCGAAGCGCAAAACAATACTGCAACGATCTGAACCTTATCTTGCCCATAGTATTTCCACCCTTCGGGCATCTCAGGTGCTCACTGCGATGCTGAAGAACAAACCACAAAGAAAGCCACGATTGTGTGCGGCCGCTCTGCGGCAAATGCCGCAGCAGGCGCCAAATAACTGGGACCTGTTTATTGAATCTCTACAGCATCTAAATCATCAGATATTATTTTGGAATGAGCAGTAGGACCTTCGCAAAGGAAAATGCGTTACAGGTCTTTTCAGCGGCTGCTTCCATGCACGTAAAACTCAACTCACTAAAAAAGAGCAGACGATCATTAAATGTGGTGGCGCGACCTTGCGTTTGTATTAGTGATTTTACATTTCGCTCCCACCTTGACTGCTGTCTCATAGCGTCTTGGAAATCGATTTCGCGCCGGCTGTTTCGCTCTGCTCTATGGCCTGTATGTTTCGCTGTATGGGCTTCTGGAGAGTGCTGATGGCTCGGTAGTTTGTGGCGCTTCTGGAGTATGAGGCCTCACTCGCGGAGGTTTCAAACGCCGCCAGCTGTTTTAAGACATGTCGCTTGATCATACTGCTGACGCAGTCCAACAAGAATATGTGATAGAGGTAAAGGAGTTAAGAGCTTATGGAAGATGTTTCAACAGGGACGAAGAAAGTTACCACGAACAAAAAGCATTAAAATATTTTTTCGGACGATCATACCAATTGATGCAACAAGTTTGCGTTAGCAGTTTTGGTTCTATGTTTAACTTTTACACTGATCACCTCCTCCTGGCGTCTTTATCATAATGTGTTAAGGCTTAGCAGTCCCGTTAGGGCCATTATACAGAGTGCAGAGGGAGAAGGGTGGGGGCACCGGCTAGCGCGTGCCGGAAACCGGGAAATGGCACGAAGAGTCAACGACGAATTGTTCCGTTGATCTGGATCAGGATAAGACAGCTCGCAATAGTAGAAAAGGCGTCTGCATGACCGGGAGATTTGGGGTGTTGTGCCCAAATAATCTTCCACGATGCTTTAGAGGAGCTATCACAACAACCCCAACCAGCGGAAATGTGTCGTGCATTGGTGTCTGAACTGTGAAGCCTCCAAAGGCTCCCTCTCTTCACTTCTGTCTCCTTCAAGAGGGCGGAGATAAGCAATTGGCGCTTCTAGGCGATGGCGGTGGGTGGATGACGGGCTCCTCTCACTCCTTTATAGGTGGTACCTAGAGCATGCCACTGTCGCATTTGCCTGTCACATTAGCCGCTTGAGAGCAGCCAACCGCCAGTATTTACATCCGAATGGGTTAAGAATACCACGCACCCGGATCCGTGAGAGATTAGTTATTTTGTGGGCAGTCAGATGACGAAGCTGTTCTGTATCAAAAGGAATGAAGAACACCAAGGTTCGGGCTCTCGAAATTCAGCGGAGTTTATCTATGTCGGCATTGCGAGCATATACGAGGATCTGTAATAATGCAGATGTAATAATGTAATAAATTTAGACAAACGTTCGCAGTTAGGACGGTACAAAGACATTTTAAATGCTGAGAAAATGCAAGCGAAGGTAAATTTGAACAAAGTTGCCAGTAATTATACACCAGAGGTGCCCCTGTCGAGCACACGAACTCGATCTTCCCAGTAGTATTGTCACCTTTGCTGAGGTTTTCTTCCGCAGAAACACTGATAAGGCTCAGTTTGTTTTCTAATGCGCTTCGGATGATTGTGGCAATGGACGATTTCACTTCCCCTCAATGCAAGATAAGGCCATCTTGAGAAAAGCGTTGCTAATCAATGATAAGCTGTGCGTGTCACAATCTTCCACCTTGGGCAGGTTATGGTGCGGATCCTGTTGACGGTTACCCGCCTTTCCACTACGGATCATTGCGGCACAATAATTTCATTCGTCCGGTCGACCTTAGCGTCCGGTAGACCGGAAGATGGACTTCACAAAAGTTCGGCTTGTACACATAAAGCAGCTGGGCATTTATATCCGAAGGAAAAGTTTACAACAGAATCGAAAATATTACGAAGAGCGCGGGATGGCTACGTACAAGCGAATTCAGCAAACTCAACAAGTCTGGGATAACGTGGCACGAACAATTAGCTCACAGTACTTAGAAGATTACTTACATGAATACAAAAAATTAATTAAGGCAACACTAAAAGCGTACAGGCGATCTTAGAATGTACAGGCACACAACAGCAAACAAAAAAGCTGATGTGTGCGAATGGATTGCTCAGAAATACACAACGCGAGCAGAGTTCTCTATGTTGGCGGAGGAGATCAGAGGGGTGGCGGGAGGTGGTAGCAGCAGGGTCGCATTTGAACGACGGCGGATGCTCGGTTCTGCTGGAGAAACCCGAGAAACTCGATGTCCCCAAAGCGCACTGCCCGTAGGCGGACGAGCCCGCCTTTTTAACCATTCTTCAAGGTGGCGCGGTGCGGCCGTTAAGACATCGAGCTGCCCGGTCACTGCTCAGAGGTTCCTGTCAGAACGTGACCGGCGCTGGAGGGTGGGGGGGGACGCGCCCGTGCAGTTAGGTATTTAGGAGACGGCTTGCGACAGTGCGCAACGTCATAAACAGAACCCTTAAAGGTAAACCTAGTCCTCCCATCAATTAGTTGTAGGAGCTTATTTTGGGCAATAGTGTGAAGAAACTAAAAAGGCGCTATGCGGCAGCCCTTATATAGAGACCGCAGGATTCTCTCAGCGGACTGATTCAAGGAAGATTTCTCCTCATAAAATACCAACCCTCGGTGCACATGGCCGCGATTCGCCCTACTGTCCCGGCGATCAGAATATTTCGACGCGAGTTACCCTATAAGCTATGTTCTACAAACTTCCAAGCTGTGACAATGTAACAGTACACTATGATTGTCCCAAATCGAAACTTAAACTAAAACGTTGCTTCCCTTAGAGCAATAAGGGCAGCAAGACTACAAAAGAAGAAAATTTTGCAATGAAAATAAGCAACGCGCCAAAGAACCGAATCTTCGATGGAAGCGTTTATGAGAATTTGCAAAGGAGAAAGGGCCAATGGAGCACCATTCGTATCGGATCATTCACTGTCCTTGCTCAGTCGTTCCTTTACAAACCCTATTGTCAGTTAAAACTTATTGGCTGAGAAAACGAGATTCCTCTCAGATTCCATCGTTGTTTGGATCTTGCTGGAGCAAGTGTGGACTCTGGCCACCACAGGAATGAAGAACAGGCTGTCCAGCGATTTGCCAATGCTTCCCCAAGTCGCGGTCGAAAGGTCCAGCTGGTCTTTACAGATGATGCTGCTTTAGGGCACAACGCCTGCAGTCTTTCGCTGCAGCAGCGATGGACCCATGGCGGTGCTCATTACCGGGAGGCGTAACGACGTGTTGGTTCGCACTCGAAAGATGGTCTTGTTTCGGTGGTTGCCTTTGATGACGGGCAGCGAGGACAAATCTCTTCCCTTCTTCCTTCTCACCTGTGCCAGAAGATAGATTAAATTCACTCAGGTATAATTTCGCCAATGAGGATAACGCCTGAGTTATTTCACTAGAATAAAAAATTCGCGAACTTCTTCATGGATGGCTAGTTACACCAAATTTTCGAGGCATGGAACGTCAGCAGAGAGCCGCTATTTTCGCACAATAACTAATTTAATCGATTCTTCAATGCACGGCTCACCCACTGCCTCATCAGTGAAAGCCAGCATTCCTGTGGCTTTGCGCTCGGTTTCTTTCGGATGAAATTCTAGGACCAAGTTTATAAAGGGTAAGCGCTACGCTCTCGCTCTCCCAAAGAAAAATGATTCTGCCATCGCTGCTTGTGAGATTGGCTACACAATCAAACAAAGAATGCGGATGCCTCAAAACCACTCCACAAAAAATATCTAAGAGACGTACAAAACAAAGGAGTGGCTTATGGTGATTCCTTTCATTATGATTATTATATTCACAGATGCATTTTGTGCGAAGAGTCTTTAAGAATTTTTGTTCTAATTTCCTCGAAGTGCACGAAGCTTTCAAAAACGCACCAGACAAAATGTTTCTTTGGGCCTCGATACTTTTAGTTTTCCGCTCCGGCTCTACTTCAAACATACTTCTTTGAAAACCCTCAAGCCACACCTTTTCGGCTGCAGTGCCGGTCTTCCGCCTGCCTTTCTTCACGTTGATGTGTCGAGAAGGCGTGCTGATGTTTTGCAGGAGCGGGTACTTGGCACTGCGTGAAGTTCGAATGGAGGAATCGCTCCGCGAGCGAAGCTGGCAGCTACGCTCGCTGACGCTCGGCGTCTCGCTCGCGGCACGCGCAATGCGAGCCTGCAGAGAGACCGAGATGCATCGCCAATTAAGGCCCACGTTGTCGATGTACGAGAAGTTACTGTTTTCAGCTACGTAGTGAAATTAGCTCTCAATTGGACATGGTTCTTACTTTACCGCTAAAAAACAAGGAGCTTAGAGAGCCAGTCGTCGTGCCGTGTGCGTATTCTTGTACCTTCAACGCAAAGTTCCATGACCACTGATAGTTTGAGAGGAGCAGCCTGCATTCCATAACTAACAATACGCATTTTCATGCAAGCTGCCAGTTTTCACCAGAACACGTTGACAATTTTTCATTTATAAAGATCTCTATTTCGTCGTTTAAACGCTACCAGCCTAATAGAGGAACACCTGTCTGCTTCTTAAAACAGAAGATGACGGTTTTTGTTCCACAGAAATTCATTTTTAGTTATTTGTTTTACCTCAGAGGCTCACTATCAAATTAGTGCCCACTTGCTCATGCAATATACGACGTATTTCTTCCTTTCAAATTAGGAGCATGTTGAAGCAAGAAAACAACGAGAATCTCAACCGATAATTGCAGTACTTCAGCTGGCTTTTTGCCATTGCCTTCTGCGCACGTGGTACGAATGAATTTTCACAGTAACCAAATATTTTCCACAAAGTGTAGCTGCCAACCCACATCTCCGTTCGTCAAGATCGGTAGAAAACATTTGAAAAGCTGAAAGTCAGGATCCAGGCAGCTCGCGGATTCATAGACTTAACGTATTGTCGCGATGCGCCAAAATCTGGAGAAAATGACAGTCCTGAGACTAATTTAGGCTGGAGCTTGCTTGGAAAGTTCAATAAGAAAATTAAAATGTTTACGCTCGTAGCTCAAGTGTCGGCAACCCACGAGCGCATGCGCAAATATTCTTTTTTTAAATATACAGTGGTACCTCGTTATTCTGGACACCTTGGTTCCTGTGCAAGGCTTTCCATAAAGCAAATTGTCCGCAATAATGAATTTTGAAGAAAACAAAATGGTCAGGAAAAAAAATTTGCTCTACAGGTAGCTTTGCTTATGAGCTTAGTTGTGGGCACTGCAGTAGCAGTTAGAAAAACCCTGGGAGCATCAAGTATTTTAACCTAATCGTCATTATGTTTAAAACATTTCGGTGCAGTTAAGAGCACTAAGCATTCTATGAAACCCGTGGCAACGTCCTGTGGCGTCATGACGTATCTCTTACTACTAGTGTTCTCATCTCCCCACCCGGTAGTACATATACGTGCTGAGTTGGCAGGCAGCTGCTGAATGCGGCTTTCAATATTCGGCACGAAACAGTTTTCATGCCAACTATTCATGCAATCCAGCAGATGGGTAGTGTTCGGCAAAGCGCTCGGACGGGCACCTTGAAGCTGTAAATATTCACCCCCTTTCCCTCCCCCCCTCCAAAAAAAAGTGATTACTTATGCATTTGCACTTTCCCAATTCGTTCCAATCAGGTCCTGCATTCAGAATGCAGCAAAGGAAAGATCTGGTAGTGAAAGTTGCTCTTATATAAGCGCGACAAAAATACACGCACATGAATAAATTCTATGGATTCTCACTCTGAGCATTATCCAGAAAGCGAGATTCCATATCAATTAGGCGTAAGTACATCGAAGGAATTTTGTCTCAAGGAAAAACGTATACAATTCGAGTCTTCCATATTAAGGGGTCACACGGACGAGCCGCGAATGTATTTCGGTTTTAAAGTTTCATTTCTGCCTTTGTTCAAGATACGGTCCAGGTGACAACCTTCTACCGGTGTCCTAGTGACGCATTTCCTTATAACGGCGCACAGCCTAAACACAAACACTCACAATCTATGGCTTCGGCACAGAGCGGGCCCTCATGCTTCGAGCTACGCTATGCGAAGTCTGAAACAAGACCACCGCGGACAAGCACTGGCGCTATACCTGGATTGCTTGCATTATAGACCATATCGTTAATGTGCGTGGCGGTGTGGGTCTTAACATGCAGCACCAGGGAAAACACGTCTGGATAATGATCCGAGAACTCTATATTGAAATAATGGGAACACAGTTTTTCTTTCGCGGCTGTGCTCAGGAGGTGGACACGCGTGCTGAGGAAAATATGGGGTGACATTCCATCGAGGAAAGCCACCGGTAGGCAGGCAGTTTCTGCGACGAAAACTTGGACGCACTTCTCTTGTAGACGACTGTTTGCTACACAACACTCCGTATTTCTAAAGTCGTTATTCCTCAGCTTTTGAATGCGCCTAGCACTTATAAGAGCTTCAAGCCAGTATTTATTCAGTGTGTAAAAAAATTGTTACTTCTACAGCTAAAGCGAGTTGAGATAGCGTTTTTGCCCAAATGAATTCTTTGATGGAAGGGGCAACATATTTAGTTAAAAAATAAATAAAGCATCTACCTGCGAGAATATAGGCTGATCTTCTCATGTCCTATTTTCTGTCGGTGGCTTCAGAGCTAAGCAAGAACTGATATTAAATTACTTCATTGTTATTGTTATCCGTGAATGGTCTCAATAGCCACAAAGCCTTCCTCTGCCTCTCGATTTCAAGATTTTAGTGCGACGTTTCTGAGCACAAAGTTCCTAACTTAATGCGTATACCATAATTTAGATTTCATGCACTAGTGAATTTTCTAGAATGTTGCGAGTTTGTATTAGTCATTTTTTTTCAGCAAAGTATCAATGTACGCTGGACGGGTTTTAAAACTGGATGGGTTTTAAAACACTGTAAACAGTATGGGGCCTAGGACAGAGAGAAAAGACTACCTATAGACAACTATTTTTTAAGCTGATGAAGAGAAAGCACTGGTCTTTGTCTAATGCTTCACTCACATAAAGTTCCTTTATTACTTTGGCTGCTTTTAAAGGAGCAAAGACACTGAATTTTAAACCACTAGCTTTTCTAACATCCTGCTGCTGGCTCATAAAGGTTAGCGCCTCATCTGAAAGGCACTAAGAACATCAGACAAGGTTTTGTAGCGATAGATGCATTACGGTAGCATTTCAAGCCTACATTACGGTAGCATTTCGAGCCTGTTACGTGGTTGGTCACGTGGTGCGGAGCAGCTGCCGGCGGTGCGGCGCTGTGGCTGATCACGTGGTAGATGCGCGGTTGGTCAGGTGACCAAGTTTCACTCGGCCAGCTGTACCTACCACGTAACTCCAGGTTTAACCAGAGCTAAACCACTGCCAATTTTTTTTAAAACAGTTCGTTTTTGTCTCCTTTCTGTGAAATTCATATATACGCCTAAATAAACTTTTTACAGGGTGGAAATTTCTTGCCTGCCCGCTGTCAACGGCCCCTCGAAGAAGCAGAGCTCCCAGCGCCAAGCTCCGCGCTAATGCGAACACTGTCGAGTGTTTCGCTTACAGGGTCCTTGGTGGCAACAGGCACCAGGAAAAAGCTAGGCGTCGGCTTAGTGACCACCTGGCAATAAATCATGGTACTTGTGTGCGGTGCGCACCTGCGATGTTAGCCCATAAATGAATTTAGAAACAATAAACCACTTGCTGCAAACTTTGTAATTTAAATTTTCTTAGCCCTGTGCCACTTAAGCACATTGTGCTTGTGTGCGGCACTGGCAGCCACAAAGAAACACAAGTGGATCGTCCCGCCCAATAAGTGAATTTTTTTTAAGAAAGTGAACAAAATACTGATGTATAACTTGCTTCGAGTGACGCATATTCAACAGCAAGGCTTCATACAGCTTTGTACACAAGTAATGCACAGTCTTAAAGAGAAAAAAAAATTACAAACATCAGAAAAATTATGGTACGATGAGCACAGGAAATCTTACGACATTCTTTCGCAAGGATGAGGACGACCGCACCCTTCACCTTCATAATATCTGGAACCTTACGAAGCAGGATCTGCCGCATAAAACAGCCTTGTAGCCAGCACGGTCAGCGCACTGGTAGCGGGTCTTCTTTCTATAACGTTTATATTACAGGAAATTAGGAACTCCAGCCAAAAAGTGAATGACACGCTGAAAATTGCACCCACAAATTTCCTGCGTTTTAGCAACACACCCCGAGATACTTCTATTTGTAGCTACCAGTATGGGAAGGACACTAGGTGCAAACCATCGTGATTAGAGTGCTTTTTACCAATTTCGATCGCAGCGTAAGAAGTGCAAGAGATAGGTGTTTCGAACAGTCAAAAAAGACCCTCCTTTCGGACGCACCGCCAAAGCTTTCTTGAGGTACACATTCATCCCATTTTTGCGACGTTCAACGACTGCGCTGTAAACCTATGTGCAGGTTAAAAAGTATTTTTAATACTGAATGAATTGGAGATTTTACAGGCTATAGGCTGTCTAAATCTTCTCAATGTCTGGAGCACATCCTTTTGTAAGAATCTGGCATTAAGGCTATCCATTTTTTGCGTCGTTCAATGATTGAGGAGGATACATATCCGCAGGTGCCAATTGTTTATATGACTGCATGAATTGGAAATTTTCCAGGCTATAGGTTGTCCAAATCTTCCCAAGGTCCACGGGACGTGGACTTGTAAGCATCTCGCAATGAATGCAATCATTCATTTTAGTAAGCTTTAACAGAGCGGCAAGAGTGAATTGCCTTCACTACGACGTGTCCCGCCCTCTGACTCTAATGCTTACCGAAGCAAACTTGTGCCACGGCGGCGGCGGCGGCGGCGGCAGCGGCAGCAGCGGCGGCAGCGGCAGCAGCGGCAGCAGCGGCAGCAGCGGCAGCAGCAGCAGCAGCAGCAGCAGCAGCAGCAGCAGCAGCAGCAGCAGCAGCAGCAGCAGCAGCAGCAGCAGCAGCAGCAGCAGCAGCAGCAGCAGCAGCAGCAGCAGCAGCAGCAGCAGCAGCAGCAGCAGCAGCAGCAGCAGCAGCAGCAGCAGCAGCAGCAGCAGCAGCAGCAGCAGCAGCAGCAGCAGCAGCAGCAGCAGCAGCAGCAGCAGCAGCAGCAGCAGCAGCAGCAGCAGCAGCAGCAGCAGCAGCAGCAGCAGCAGCAGCAGCAGCAGCAGCAGCAGCAGCAGCAGCAGCAGCAGCAGCAGCAGCAGCAGCAGCAGCAGCAGCAGCAGCAGCAGCAGCAGCAGCAGCAGCAGCAGCAGCAGCAGCAGCAGCAGCAGCAGCAGCAGCAGCAGCAGCAGCAGCAGCAGCAGCAGCAGCAGCAGCAGCAGCAGCAGCAGCAGCAGCAGCAGCAGCAGCAGCAGCAGCAGCAGCAGCAGCAGCAGCAGCAGCAGCAGCAGCAGCAGCAGCAGCAGCAGCAGCAGCAGCAGCAGCAGCAGCAGCAGCAGCAGCAGCAGCAGCAGCAGCAGCAGCAGCAGCAGCAGCAGCAGCAGCAGCAGCAGCAGCAGCAGCAGCAGCAGCAGCAGCAGCAGCAGCAGCAGCAGCAGCAGCAGCAGCAGCAGCAGCAGCAGCAGCAGCAGCAGCAGCAGCAGCAGCAGCAGCAGCAGCAGCAGCAGCAGCAGCAGCAGCAGCAGCAGCAGCAGCAGCAGCAGCAGCAGCAGCAGCAGCAGCAGCAGCAGCAGCAGCAGCAGCAGCAGCAGCAGCAGCAGCAGCAGCAGCAGCAGCAGCAGCAGCAGCAGCAGCAGCAGCAGCAGCAGCAGCAGCAGCAGCAGCAGCAGCAGCAGCAGCAGCAGCAGCAGCAGCAGCAGCAGCAGCAGCAGCAGCAGCAGCAGCAGCAGCAGCAGCAGCAGCAGCAGCAGCAGCAGCAGCAGCAGCAGCAGCAGCAGCAGCAGCAGCAGCAGCAGCAGCAGCAGCAGCAGCAGCAGCAGCAGCAGCAGCAGCAGCAGCAGCAGCAGCAGCAGCAGCAGCAGCAGCAGCAGCAGCAGCAGCAGCAGCAGCAGCAGCAGCAGCAGCAGCAGCAGCAGCAGCAGCAGCAGCAGCAGCAGCAGCAGCAGCAGCAGCAGCAGCAGCAGCAGCAGCAGCAGCAGCAGCAGCAGCAGCAGCAGCAGCAGCAGCAGCAGCAGCAGCAGCAGCAGCAGCAGCAGCAGCAGCAGCAGCAGCAGCAGCAGCAGCAGCAGCAGCAGCAGCAGCAGCAGCAGCAGCAGCAGCAGCAGCAGCAGCAGCAGCAGCAGCAGCAGCAGCAGCAGCAGCAGCAGCAGCAGCAGCAGCAGCAGCAGCAGCAGCAGCAGCAGCAGCAGCAGCAGCAGCAGCAGCAGCAGCAGCAGCAGCAGCAGCAGCAGCAGCAGCAGCAGCAGCAGCAGCAGCAGCAGCAGCAGCAGCAGCAGCAGCAGCAGCAGCAGCAGCAGCAGCAGCAGCAGCAGCAGCAGCAGCAGCAGCAGCAGCAGCAGCAGCAGCAGCAGCAGCAGCAGCAGCAGCAGCAGCAGCAGCAGCAGCAGCAGCAGCAGCAGCAGCAGCAGCAGCAGCAGCAGCAGCAGCAGCAGCAGCAGCAGCAGCAGCAGCAGCAGCAGCAGCAGCAGCAGCAGCAGCAGCAGCAGCAGCAGCAGCAGCAGCAGCAGCAGCAGCAGCAGCAGCAGCAGCAGCAGCAGCAGCAGCAGCAGCAGCAGCAGCAGCAGCAGCAGCAGCAGCAGCAGCAGCAGCAGCAGCAGCAGCAGCAGCAGCAGCAGCAGCAGCAGCAGCAGCAGCAGCAGCAGCAGCAGCAGCAGCAGCAGCAGCAGCAGCAGCAGCAGCAGCAGCAGCAGCAGCAGCAGCAGCAGCAGCAGCAGCAGCAGCAGCAGCAGCAGCAGCAGCAGCAGCAGCAGCAGCAGCAGCAGCAGCAGCAGCAGCAGCAGCAGCAGCAGCAGCAGCAGCAGCAGCAGCAGCAGCAGCAGCAGCAGCAGCAGCAGCAGCAGCAGCAGCAGCAGCAGCAGCAGCAGCAGCAGCAGCAGCAGCAGCAGCAGCAGCAGCAGCAGCAGCAGCAGCAGCAGCAGCAGCAGCAGCAGCAGCAGCAGCAGCAGCAGCAGCAGCAGCAGCAGCAGCAGCAGCAGCAGCAGCAGCAGCAGCAGCAGCAGCAGCAGCAGCAGCAGCAGCAGCAGCAGCAGCAGCAGCAGCAGCAGCAGCAGCAGCAGCAGCAGCAGCAGCAGCAGCAGCAGCAGCAGCAGCAGCAGCAGCAGCAGCAGCAGCAGCAGCAGCAGCAGCAGCAGCAGCAGCAGCAGCAGCAGCAGCAGCAGCAGCAGCAGCAGCAGCAGCAGCAGCAGCAGCAGCAGCAGCAGCAGCAGCAGCAGCAGCAGCAGCAGCAGCAGCAGCAGCAGCAGCAGCAGCAGCAGCAGCAGCAGCAGCAGCAGCAGCAGCAGCAGCAGCAGCAGCAGCAGCAGCAGCAGCAGCAGCAGCAGCAGCAGCAGCAGCAGCAGCAGCAGCAGCAGCAGCAGCAGCAGCAGCAGCAGCAGCAGCAGCAGCAGCAGCAGCAGCAGCAGCAGCAGCAGCAGCAGCAGCAGCAGCAGCAGCAGCAGCAGCAGCAGCAGCAGCAGCAGCAGCAGCAGCAGCAGCAGCAGCAGCAGCAGCAGCAGCAGCAGCAGCAGCAGCAGCAGCAGCAGCAGCAGCAGCAGCAGCAGCAGCAGCAGCAGCAGCAGCAGCAGCAGCAGCAGCAGCAGCAGCAGCAGCAGCAGCAGCAGCAGCAGCAGCAGCAGCAGCAGCAGCAGCAGCAGCAGCAGCAGCAGCAGCAGCAGCAGCAGCAGCAGCAGCAGCAGCAGCAGCAGCAGCAGCAGCAGCAGCAGCAGCAGCAGCAGCAGCAGCAGCAGCAGCAGCAGCAGCAGCAGCAGCAGCAGCAGCAGCAGCAGCAGCAGCAGCAGCAGCAGCAGCAGCAGCAGCAGCAGCAGCAGCAGCAGCAGCAGCAGCAGCAGCAGCAGCAGCAGCAGCAGCAGCAGCAGCAGCAGCAGCAGCAGCAGCAGCAGCAGCAGCAGCAGCAGCAGCAGCAGCAGCAGCAGCAGCAGCAGCAGCAGCAGCAGCAGCAGCAGCAGCAGCAGCAGCAGCAGCAGCAGCAGCAGCAGCAGCAGCAGCAGCAGCAGCAGCAGCAGCAGCAGCAGCAGCAGCAGCAGCAGCAGCAGCAGCAGCAGCAGCAGCAGCAGCAGCAGCAGCAGCAGCAGCAGCAGCAGCAGCAGCAGCAGCAGCAGCAGCAGCAGCAGCAGCAGCAGCAGCAGCAGCAGCAGCAGCAGCAGCAGCAGCAGCAGCAGCAGCAGCAGCAGCAGCAGCAGCAGCAGCAGCAGCAGCAGCAGCAGCAGCAGCAGCAGCAGCAGCAGCAGCAGCAGCAGCAGCAGCAGCAGCAGCAGCAGCAGCAGCAGCAGCAGCAGCAGCAGCAGCAGCAGCAGCAGCAGCAGCAGCAGCAGCAGCAGCAGCAGCAGCAGCAGCAGCAGCAGCAGCAGCAGCAGCAGCAGCAGCAGCAGCAGCAGCAGCAGCAGCAGCAGCAGCAGCAGCAGCAGCAGCAGCAGCAGCAGCAGCAGCAGCAGCAGCAGCAGCAGCAGCAGCAGCAGCAGCAGCAGCAGCAGCAGCAGCAGCAGCAGCAGCAGCAGCAGCAGCAGCAGCAGCAGCAGCAGCAGCAGCAGCAGCAGCAGCAGCAGCAGCAGCAGCAGCAGCAGCAGCAGCAGCAGCAGCAGCAGCAGCAGCAGCAGCAGCAGCAGCAGCAGCAGCAGCAGCAGCAGCAGCAGCAGCAGCAGCAGCAGCAGCAGCAGCAGCAGCAGCAGCAGCAGCAGCAGCAGCAGCAGCAGCAGCAGCAGCAGCAGCAGCAGCAGCAGCAGCAGCAGCAGCAGCAGCAGCAGCAGCAGCAGCAGCAGCAGCAGCATTACTTCACCCACTGCAGGGCATAGGCCTCTCCCATGTCTCTCCAATTAACCCTATCCTTTGCCAGCTGCATCCACCCTTTGCCTGCAAACTTCTTAATCTCATCCGCCCACCTAACCTTCTGCCGCCCCCTGCTACGCTTACTTTCTCTTGGAATCCACTAAAATGCTTACTACGCTTACTTTCTCTTGGAATGCAACTAAAACAAAACCGTTCCACAAGGTTGGAACAAAGAAGCGTTTCTTTGGTTAGAAACCTATTTTCTGAGCCTTTTTAAGTCCACGTTGCCGTAATTGCGGTACTTGTGCTAAAATTATCTGCCCATGGCCTCAACGGGTCTATTTTTACCGAAGAAGGACGATCATTGCTAATTTTGACACTAAAATAAATTTTACAGTCCTACCGAATGACAAACTTCTGCACAATCTGGCACGAGTGATCGGCATTTATGGCGCGAAGGCAATAGAACAAGACAGAATTCAGCGATAGCTATAGGTCGTGTCGTAGTTAAAAATATTACACAAACATTTTAATAAAAAGCAATATTCGTTTTCGAGTACACATCTGCAGAAACGACTGAACATTTTGCCTAATGCATGACTGCGTGATATCGCGATGAAGCTTGTTTTCCTTTAACCACGAAACGCTTTTTCAGCAAAAAAAAAGTTTAAGACAGTAAGGAGTATTCACATGACCCAAATCTTTAAAAGATACAATATTCCAAAATGTACAGTACTCACGGATTGAAATAGGACATTCGGAGCGCGTGGCCGTCGCTTCATGGAGCGCCGCCCGTAGACGCTCATGGAACCAAGGTGGTGCATTGTGGTATGGCGTGAGAGGGAGAACATCTACAAAGCAGAATTGTTCCTTCCAGTAGCCAATCAGCCGGCCTGTGGTTTACCACATGCCTGCGTGGCACTGCAAGGCTAGCGCTCCGAATGTCCTATTTCAATCCGTGAGTACTGTACTTTCGGATTAATTCTAAAAAAGAACGATATTCCTTAAAAGATTATTTTCTCGAAGTAACATGAAACCTCTTAAATAAGGAATGCCGGCTGTAATTATAGAACATCAAGCGTCCAGCAAACGTATTAAGTTTAGAATTTGGCTGTATTTTTCAGGGAATATCTCTGCAGCCTGAACTATTGGATGTAATTGTTTCGCAGCAGACGCAACATGCGATAAATTTCTGGCTTAAATTGCTTCGCCTTCGTCTTGCACACATATTACTTTTTTGACTGCGTCGAATTGGTATAAGGAAGGTTTCGTGTGAGGATTCGTAACGTGACCATTAGTTTTTCTAAAGCCCCCTCAAAAAATTGCAGCCGCTGTGCCCGTATCTCGCTGTGCCGCAGCAAGCGTACCGCTTTGCCTGATGGCGTGGCAGTGGCGCTTGTCCGAAGGCTGGTAACCCTGGGGACAGTCGCATCGTCCATCCAAGCACGCTGCCATGTTCGAACACTGGGCGCTGACGCTGCAGTTACTCCCCAGTGGCAGTGGCACGTTGGAATCTGAAAGAACAATCGCGCCGAATAAGTGTGCACCGAAGAGTTTCTATCCTTACTAGATTCCTAGCATGTATCGTAACAAACTTATGAGTAAAAAACCTGGGTAGTTTCGTGGGCATTAAAATTCTAATTTGAAGATGCTGAATTCCAATATTTGTTTATGTTATATTTCAGTAATTAGATATTTATTACTGCACTTTCCTGAACTCAGATCACACGAAGGAGGACGAAGCATACTAAACACAAATGAACTGAATGCAAAAATATCACCGGGCGCTCAAGAAACCGCGGCAAGCTTGCAGTGGTAAAGGACGCAGACAGACAGACAATTATAGCTACAAAACGATTTAAAGTGATGTAATCTGTGACCCCTTGGGATTTGCTGGGAACAATTAATTTGTGCTCAAGTCTCTCTGTTAAAAAATGGACTCGTGTCGCAGACATGGCATTTCGTGGTTGTTTCGGCAAGCACCTTTCTCATTAGATATTTCTGCAGATTCTATGGGACAAATTTAAACTTGCGTTTCCTTATATAATGAAAGTTTTCTTTGTGTGTGCTTTCCTCACATGGAAGCTAAACAACGCTGAATAATTACAAGTGAAAATTCTGCCAAAAACATGAATTTTTTGTAAAATATATATATCTTGCTTTAATCACGCATCTTACACCGTGGAAGCATTTTGAGGTATGAATTTACACTGTCTGGGTACAAGACTTTAGTTCTGCTAAGAACACGTTTTACATAAGGAAGCCCATTGTCTTTATCAAGCTCTAGTTGTTGAATGTTTGATATCACAGAGTCAGTAGAATTTTGCTCTGAAAAACGCGCCACGATTCTACTCGCATTCACTGCTAAAATTTTGATATTTCGTATGGTGCATTTCTAACCGTCACCAATTTCTTTTTATATTTAAATATCCTATGCACGGGTTCTGTGCTTTTGTTGCATCTGTTACTGCTCATATTGAAACACCAGTTTATTCAAATCATTTTTATACCAATGAAATCATTTACACAGTATAACCTCACTGACAACGTGCTTCACGCATTGCCTGCATATATGTTGCTAAAAATTGCCTGCACCCAAGAGCACTTGCCAACGTTCACCAAGAAAGACGACAATACAGAAAGGCGCAATGCATTTTTGTTGATATCCAGGTGATTTCAAGTTACTAATGTAATGTAATTGCTTTGGAGCATTAACGTCCTATATATGCTTTGAAGGTAGAAAAAATGAATGCATTGTTTCCATACTCTAAATATTTCTTAGACCAAATTAGTAGCGGAACAATTCACAATTTCGTGCATTCAATAAACCTTTATCAGCCTAGCAAAAAGAAGCTAAATTTTTAACTAAATTCTATTAATTTTGGCAGATCGAAAGGTGTGTACCAGTAACCGCACCGAACCCCATGCTATTGGAGGATAAAGATGACATATGCATTCATGGCATTCAAATATTTGTAAGGAGAATCTGACTTAAGAAGCTAAGATATCAGAACCTAAGAAATTGACCTGTAATTTATAGGATCGCCACGGCAGTCGAAAGAGGGGGGGGGGGGGGGGTGGAATCTCGACGTGGCACCGATTATTCATATCAAGTAGCATCGAAATGAAACGAAAGGAGGCATATATCTTCGGCATTTCCCTCCATGGCTCATTAATTTCGCCAAACAGAGCGTTTCAGGTAGAGTGAACTAGAATATCGGGTAGTGTGCTCACTGCGCCGCGGTTCTATAGGCCGAGGTGAAGCAGCCGATGTCGACAATTTTTAGTTCCCCCTTGTCCGCTAGGTGCCACCGCCGTTCGGAACACTGTAGTCACCGCCGCACAAGCAGGCGCGGTGACGCGCTTGGGAGTCGTTTTTTGGTCGTTGTTGTGTGCTCTGCTTACTTTGTGCTTGCTTTGACGGATTCAGTGGCACGCTTAGATCATTATTTTGTCTCCTGCAAACTGGCATGCAAGGATGTAGCATCCTGAATAGATTGCGAGAGTGTTCCGTAAAGGGAGAAAAAATGCCGGGTTGCCTGCAGAACCGTCGCTTCAACCCTCCTCAGCCGTACTGAGTTTCATTTATAGTTTTAATAATCATAATCGCAGTTTTTAATCATAGCAAACTGTATTTCATTTTTGGCTTGGTGAAATGCATTTCTCAAGGAAACTGTGAAGATTCTATCTATATTGGCCTCGATCCTTGATTGATGCGGAAGATAACGACGCTATGAGATATCTACTTCGCATGCCTGAAGGAACGATAATGAAGTTGGCGGTTGATCAGGCTGGAGCGTGCCGTGATCATAGTCAGCATGTAGTCAAGAGTAACTCACGACTAGTCTTTCATCGCATCCTATGTGGCACGGAAATCTGTCGTGAAGGTAAAGTGTAAAATAGGCACTGGCCTCCTAACTATATCAGCCACTGGCGACAGTTTTCAACTTGCTAGGCACACGAAATACTGCTACAAGGTAGGATTCATCTAACCTTCCGCACAGCTCTATGATTCTGTACTGAAGCTTGCGAACCATTTTACTTAATGCTGCAGCCAAAGCCAACCCCATTCAGAGAGCATCTTTGATGTGCTGGATGTGGTCACGGTAAGGCTGTGTAAAGAGGTCGGTTGCCATCTTCATGTAGTTCGTTCCAAGATAATTTTAAAATTTCACATCGGTGTCTGGGTTTACTTTTTTGTGAAAGGAGTGAAAACTGAGAGGCCTGGCATACGTGAAAAGACCAAGCACTTGGAGCTGAGCCGTAGCTGAAGCACTGCGACATTTTCTTTCTCTGTGCGCTTATCTCAAAAAATAGAAATAAATTTGTCTTTACTCCATTGGAAGATGAAGGGCTTCGTTGACTGTTTAATTCCAAATTTTCAGAAAACGCGGGTTCAATTCAGGCCGCGGCGGTCGAATTCCAATGGAGGCGAAATTCTAGATGCCCGAGTATTGTGCGCGTCAATGCCCCTAAAGAAGCCCAGGTGGCCTAAATTTCCGGACCCCTTCACTAACGCATACCTCGTAGCCTGAGTTGCTTTGGTACGTTAAACCCCCATAAACCACAATTTCAAACCTCCTGAACACGTTTAGGCTGATGCTAAGGCAGAGGAGTTACAGCATGCCAGTTAAAATTGATGGGTGGGCACAGGTAAATGAAAAAGAGCGAGCGAGGCGCGAAATGAACTGCATGGTAGTGGAACGCCAGAAAAAAATCGGCGAGCATGTGTGAAGTTTCACAGCCGAAATTAGCACTGATGCGAAGCTATACTTGGCAACTTTAAAACTGGGAATAAAGCGACGCGCCGTAGCCGAACAGGTGTGCTCAAAGCATATGTTTGCGTTGGTCGGACGATACGGAGCGTCGAGTCCGCAATTTCAGCTGATGAGTTCTTGGAATCGCAAAAGTAGGGCCCGCTATGCACCTGCACTCCACGCACTTGACTCTGCCCTGCCTTCGCGCGAATGATATTATAGTTAAACCTTCATCTACTATTGTTGAACGGTACATAAGATGCAAACGAGTTCAGTCCGCGCAGGCACAATATTTTCGCCGTAACACGGCATTTTATCTCGTATACACCTGGGACGCTTTCCCTGCCTTCCTACAGTGAACACTGCAGCAGCGCCGCCATGGCGCCTCCGTTTTGCGACAGCGGCGGCTTCACTCCAGCCCGGTCAGTCTGCACACTACCCCTAGTCTAGTTCACTGTACTTCAAGTATGGCTACTGGATTTCAAACAACATGAATGTATTATATACTTCTTAGTAACTGCAGCTAGCGTTCATTTTTATGTTAAAATTTAAAGACGCACACATCCTGGGCTGCTGCGTTAGTAAAATTACATTATCGCGCCAGAGTTCTGGCATGACCAATACACACTTTCATCGCAATCTTTCAGATCATGTGATCGAGATCGTTAGAATCGGCGAAAGAATCTTCTCCGGCTTGGCGCAGTATAGCGCTTGACGTAACATTTGGAAATGGCGCACTGCAACAAGCAAAGTCAAGAATTGCTTAGATTTTACGCCAGGAAAAAGGTAAAAAACTTCTCCACAGAATGCCGGCCAAATTGTGTTCTGTGGTGGGCCGCATCGTCTTTCACCGCACAAGCATTGTGTGTGCAGGCATCGCAGGTGGGAACGAAACCGGACGATGCAGGCGTGACTGATCCTGTGTGGCAACGCGTTTTCGCACTTGACAGATGTAGCGAGGTATCTCTAATCGCATGAACAAAGGCGGCTAGGAAGTGTGCATGTTCGGGAGAGAAGTATTGGGAGAGAAGAAGGGCGACCTTGCCGAGTTGACAACTCCTGGCTTCTGCTTTTCACAATACGAGCTAATATACAAAGACGAATGCCGAGAATATCTTCAGCTATTGTGATGCTCTTTTTATTTCCTTTATTATGTGTGCTTTGTTATATCGCGCACTGCGTGCAGTTGCGCAGGGCCGAGCAGCGCCCATGACCACACAGAACATGCGGCGTGCATCAGATACCTAACACAGCTTTTCGCCGTAAGAGTAGCTGTGGCGATCGGTAGCGGGATTTTCACTGGTGATAATTTGTTCATATTTGATGCATTATTTTCACAGAAGAATATTTGCTAACCACGAACAACTTATCATGCATTTTGTTAGCCTTTTCACCTAGTTAGTTTACACTTAATGAAACAAAGTTATATAAACTGCCTTTTAGGTGAGGCAAGTGGCTTTGTGACTAGAGGGCGCTTAGCAATCGATACAGGCTCGCTTCTATATGTCCTCAGTTTACATTTAATCTCGGATAGCTCTTATGGAGCTGACGAAGTCAAGAGTTTAGAAAACCAAGTGTCATAATGCGGGGCATTTCAGCACAGCAATATATTTGCTTCTGTAATTAGTCAAAACAAATATCATTTCATGGTCCCATACAGGATGAGTTTCCAACAATATTCTAACTGCCAACCTCACCGGTAGTGTTGCAGCGTCTCGCCTCGGAGAGCGGCTGCAAGGACGGGCAGACACACAAGCGCTCGGTGCACATGGCGCTCGCCTCCATCGATGCGCACTGCCCCGTCATGTTGCATGCTACGAGCGTGAGAACTGCGCCAAAGGAAGGTCATTATCAATGGTAATTATTTGTTTGCTTGCTGTCGTGTTTACGTCTGGCCTGTAAGGGGATTGCAGTACGATAGATACAGCTAAGCCACAGCAAAACAGTGAACTCAAATGCAGCTTTAAATGACCGGTCTAACACGTTGGAGAATGAGAGTTGGCAAAAAGCAACACAGAGAAATAATCGAAGTGTGAGACGGGTTGTAATTTGTAAACTTCAACATCATTTTATTTTCTTGTACTCTCTCAATGGTGTCTCCCGCTACGTCCTACGCATTCTGGAAGCCGCTACTGACGACAAAAGTTTGATTTAGAGAAGTTTAAAGTCTCAAAACGACCTAGGCAATGAGGGACGACGTAGTGAAGGGCTCCGGAAAGTTCGAACAAGCGAGGTTCTCGTAACGTGCAGTGACATAGCACAGTACACTTGCCTCTAGAATTTCACCTCCATATAAATTCGACCACCGCGGCTGGGATCGAGCCCGTGTCATTCGCGTCAGCAGCTGTGGGCCATAAGCAGTGAACCACCGCGGCGGCCTACCGACAGAAGGAACAAAAAAAGAGTTGCCAATTCCTATTCCCTAGTGTTGTTTAGTAATATGCATTGGCCGAACATTGTCACGAGTCGCCTTATACCAAAAAGTATCCACCGATTTGCAATGACTAAAAGCTTTACCCTTGCCTGATGTGCCTTTTGTGGGTGGGTGAGAAGCTTTGTCAGCAAATTGTTGACGTTCCCTCGAGCTGATCAAATGCGTTATTCAAGGCTCTCCTTGGCAAAGCTGTCCTTGTACCTTAAGGACTTTTAGGCAGCTCGACAAGCCGGAGGACGCAGGTAACACCTTGGCGTACACAAAAAAATAGCGCTAAAAAAATGCATGAGAAAACTTACACGTTCGTGTCGCAGACTCAGCCATCTGCCCTGCGCCTCTCCCGCTTGTCTGCCGCGAGACGGCCACACGCTGAGATACCCGTGGACCCCTCCTAGAAAATTGTACTATTTAGGAAAGGAACACTACGAACATGAAAGGCCAGCGCTGTAATCATGAAGGTAATTGATAATGACACCCACTGATCGTAGGAAGCACGCTTTAATCGGAGTGAATGCAGCTTGCCAGGTCGCAGCATAAGCTATTGTAAGCAGTATATTGAGCATAAGCTCAAGGCAGTGAGTGGCGTTTGCGTGATTTTTCTCGGGTCCTAAGAGCTAAGAGGTGCTCTTGAGAAAAGGAAATGATCGTAGCTCTCACCTTCCCTTTATTCTTCTCTGATTGGAGCTGATGCTGTTTTCCGTATAGCCGCTCGGTGAGAGCACTTCTTGTCCTTCGTCTTCTTCTAACCGTCTCCACCTACTGGAATTTGGGAATGGCCAAACAGCGGAACACGGATGCAGGAAATCCTTGCAATTTTCAGACTCTCGGAAAATTGGAGTTTAGAAGAAAGGAAATATCCCACAAAATGTATCACACCTCAGTGTACATCCGAACAGCGCCTTAATTGAACGGAGGAAGGTAATACTGAAAGAAAAACTTGAGCGAGAGGTGCCGTAGGGGAGGCCACCGGAATAATTTCGACCACCAAGGGATCATCAACGCAACCTGACATCACGCAGCACACGGGCCACTTTTGCATCTGACCGTCGTCGAAAGGCGGCCGCTGCGGCCGGGTTCGAACCAAAGAACTCTAGCTCAGCAGCCGAGCCCCCTTACCAATCAGCCACCGTGACGGGTTCCTGTTGAGAGTTGCTTTTCATAGCCGTTCTTGAAGATTTTGCGAATGCACGGCCTGAAAAATGACAAGGAGAAAGAGGGTGTGGTAAAGAACAGCGCTATATTCCAACCGAAAAGCGATTGACGGATCACTTTAAATTTCGCTTCCTATTTCTAACATTTCAGTCGTAAAAAGAACCTTATGCACTATATGCAGAAATGAATAATAGATAAAAATTTAATAGCTTGCAGTGGTCGAAGCGCCGCCTATGGTGCACCGCGGACCCTGTTTGCTTCTATGCGGGCCCCTGCAACACGCGATCCATAACGGTTGTTTGAGTTAACACTCTCAGATCTGCGGAAAATCATGTGTTCGAAACCGAAATGAAATCTTTTTAGAGAGGCAGTATTATCCGCAACAGGTGTGAGTTAAACTCAAAATCAACCTAATGAGTACAAAACTAGCTACACAATGACACATTATTGCGAAAAGTGCAGCAACTGATTTCATACCAACGGAGAAGATAATAACCAACCAGTTTATAAAAAAAAGTCGTTGTCTCAAGGCCTCCAGCGAGAAAAAAATCCCGTGTTTTTGTGCCCTAAAAACACCAACTGAGTGCTCCAAGCTCGAAGGTAGCAAAATCTTCCCCACAGCGTCTTTCCTCAGACAAAATGAAAAGCTTCCTGAAAATAACAGACACAAATTTCTATTCAACTTTTGCGATATTACTGCGGTAAATATTATAGTAAACGCTGGGCGTAGGAATCACTAAACTATTTCTACGGCTGAGTTTAGTAGACAAGAAGGTCCAAAACTGTCAGACGTTACTTTAGATAAAAAAAGATTTTGGCAATGAAAATTCTAAAAGGTTAATTTATTTTCACTTGCCTAAATATGGACACGCCCTTCGGTGTTACCTGCACTGAATTTTTCTCCTATCAGGAGACCCGGCATAAGCCTCTCAAACTTCATGCCATTGGATCTGTTATTCTCCTTGTGAGAACTTGCATTTTGCTCTTGAAATGTTTTCTCCTTTTTTAATTTTTAGTGTCACTGTGCACGCTTACGTTGCAGAGCAGTCAGGCTCCCGTTCACATTAAACTCTTTCCTGTAATGGAATGATCTGAAATTACTATAAATAACTCAAACATTGGCATTAGTGCACTTAGCGACTTGAATGCACAAGTTTTAGTTTAGTTATTTCAGCCCCGATTTAAACCTTGACCATCATTGGAAGTAACGCAGAAGAACCTACAAAATAACAAGCATCCAGTGCTACAAATGGAGCCGGAGGTGCAAACTTAATCTTATTTCACCTGTTTTCAGAGATGCTTAGAATCCAGTTGCTTACCTAGTATTTACAGGCCACTAATCAACTAAGATGTGGTATTGCCTGCAGAGATTTATTTGTGAAATGGCTACAGTCTCCCAAGGAGCTACAGCGGTTTGCTGAGCCACTTCACTTTGTTATCCTACGAGTAAGTGTATGTGCTAAAATGATCCAAAATAATGGCACAGACATCAAAAAAGTTGCCGAGGCTTCAAGAAACGACAGGTACTATGGCAATTAAAAGAAATTCGAGCAACGCGTCGCCCATGCTCTGTGCTGTTCGCTTTCTTTTAATCGGGATTCTATAGGAGTGGCGAGTTATAGACGCTGTAGTCATAAACGGCGCTTATGTGCTTTTGTTACACAAAAGGTACAGCACCCATTAGAAGAAGTGCCGAGTCGGGAGGCACCGCGTCATTCGAGCTTCTTGTTATACGCCATGTGCTGCGTGCGTCAAAGGTGAACAGTTCAGTGTCTCTGCTTTTCGGGAGTACATTCTACGCGTTAAAATGGCCATGAACCTCCTGACATCTCAAACGCGAGAACGATACCTCCCCTACACATACTTTAGGGTCCCCGGGTGTCCGAAATGCCCCAGTTCATGGCTCAAAAGCTACCCCTTTGAACTTCGATGCGTTCACGTAGTCTGTTCTATGTTAACGCTTCGGAATCAATACCTACACATTTTGACCCCATAAACGAAAATCGATTTATTCATATAAGAACCAAAAAAAGATGACTATGTCAATGTTTAGCATTGAAACTGTCGATAAAACTTGCGCTGAAAATGCAAGCCCTATGTAAGCTCGGAAATTGCACATGATCGCGCGCTCAGTCGTAGTTGCCCAGGCGCAGCTAGAGAGCGGCATCGATGAGGCGCGAGAAGAGAGCCGAGATCCGCTGGTCGTTGCGCATCAGCAGCACCACCAGGCACGTCACGGCGGCGCTGGACAAGAACACCAGGCAGCACAGCAGGCATAACCCAGCTGTGGCAGCCCGCCGCCGCGCGTGGGCGTAGTGCCATTCGTCGTCGTGCAGCCCCGCATGGCCTGCGTGTTAGAGGAGGCACTCCAGACATTAGAATGAAGGTTTAGGACTGCGCTGAGTGTTTTTCACTCAGTGGTCGCTCGTGAAGCGCGTCCGCGCTAAGTTTTCTTCTTCTAGTTTCAGATATATATGCGCACATTGCTCACCTTACTTTTCATTTTGCTCACTAACATTCGAGGTCTCCTTAAATGTCTGCATTTTTCCGACCGAAGAAAATATCGTTTGAATTGCAGCCGTCAGTGTTTTTTTTTGTTTCAGGGAGCACTCACCTCATAACTATGCAGCAACTCATTATTCTCACTAACGACTGCGTGTGTGCATTACATTTCCCAGGCCGAAACCGGACGGTTAACAGTTAAAACATATCATAGAAAATATGCGATATTCCGCAGAAGAAATCATTTCTCCTCCTGGAGTTTCATAGACAACGTGCAGCCGTAGCAGACGTGTTCTTTATTGCTTGTTCAAAATTTTGCTGAAATCGTCGCGCTAGTGCAACGCTTACGTGAAGCACCCTAAGTTGAGTAGACTTGGAATCAGGGAGTAATAAAAGGAAAGCATTCAGGGACACATGGTAATTGGCGATGTTAGGTGGTGGTACGGTTCGATCCTCGATTCAGAAAACTTTGTTTTTCAATAAGGGTAGACAGCTGGGCTAGTTGGTTTGCATTACTATGGAACATGGTACCAGCTCATGAAACAAGCAAGAAGGGAGAAGAAAGACAACACGAACGCCGTACTTCAACTGAAATTTATTGCACACATGCGGGACTTATATGCAGAGAAGCACCACTATCGCCACCAACCATTAACAACTATCACCACACGCCGGTCCACAAATTACGAAGCATCTGAACTAAACAAACACAACTCAACCAACTGCGTACAAGAGCACATCGTAGACTTTTTCTCTTTTCTTTTTTACCTGCCTGAACCTACAATCACATTTGGCTGAAAATAATCAATTTCCTTTCTTTCGAGAGCAACAGAAGGGGCACTGACACACTTATCTTTTTCATTAATATACATAGGGCTTCGAAAATTTTCCGGCTTCGCTGTGTGCCGAACCTGCGAAGAACACGTGTATCCCTTAGAAACGCTTTGCATGCCTACTTGTGCAAGCAACGACGAATGTGGGCAGCGAAATGGCCCATGCCACTTACCTAATCGATATTCCGGAGAAGCTCTAGCTAGCGCTCGTTAAGACAGCGCCCAGTTTGCCCGATGTGTGCAATAAATTTCAGTTGAAGTCCGGCGTTCGTGTTGTCTTTCTTTTTCCTTCGTCCTTGTTTCATGCGCTGGTATTATGTTCCATAGTAATTGTTTTTCAACTCAGCAGTTTCTCAGGAAGCTATACAGATATTTTTTGTAGCCGTTTGGTTAAGTCTAGGTGGATCCGGCTGTGTAATTACTCCATTAATGCTACATCCTGCTACACAAATATTCAATAAATCAGTGAGATGAGCATATATTGCAAATGCTCTCTCATCGCTAATGCTATCACGTTCACTACACAAAGCGCAAGCGCAACTAAAGCTGCATAATGTGGCAGATCAACTACCGGAATCTTGCGGAGACTGATCCTGGTGCCTTCGTCCTACATTCTCTAGCAAACAGCGGTTACGCACATGAATTGGTCCTATAGGCTGTCCGAGAGATCTGCCATGTGATTCCTGTAAGAAACGCCATAGTTGAATTCAGCGTCCGGAAGCACATTATTCATTATCTCCTGAAAAGTTTCAGGTGCACTGCACAAACCGAAGGGCAATTTAAAGAAATTCGAGCAGTCTCCGATTTTAAATGAATCCCTAAATCTAGATGTCACAGTCAGGTATCCTGACTTTTAGAGAACCACTCCTACAAACAAGAGTATTTGCTAACCCAGAGGAGTTCATTTCAGCATCGACAGATTTTCTAGTGATAGCATGGGATGAGCGTTTGCTAGTTTTGACCCCGAGGCGTGTATTGAGCGCACATTCAGAACAACCTTACTATGGTGACGCGGGAGAAAAAAATCGCGTACAGCTCAAGAACGAAGCTGCAAATGCCTCTAAAAAAATCTTGCTAAATCCTCTGCCTCTCTAGCGTGCGGGCATGTTAGCACGACAGGGGCTTGCCCATGCATAACCACAACGTCCTTACAGTCGGTGGACGTCGTTGTCTGCAGGGCCTCATTTGAAAGACATTATCCGCTTCTTTCTTCAGTTGTACCCGACTTTGATATATTTTCGCGTCATCGTTGGGTTTGCACACCTCGAGAGCAATAAGTATTAGCAACATTTTAGGCTTGAAGTGCTGCCTTATATAGACACAAATTACAAATCTGAGTTGTCTTGCAAGCAAGTTGTTCTACTTGCCTCATTTGCCGGCAAATTGACAATGGGGCACATAAGTGCCATATTTTTTCATTCTCAGCACTAGCGTACTAAGGAAAAAGCAATGCCGCGTGTATTTATAATTCGCTTATAGGTTTAACTAGTGTTTTCTGTGATTTTAGAAGCGCAGATGTGCAGTTCTGCGAGGCGAATAATGACCGCAAAGAAATCTGAGAAAATTGTTGCGCTTTCGAGCTTTTTCCAACAGTCAACTGCCTCTTAATGCTTCTTCAAGAAATTTACACTTATAATGCTTATAATATACGTGCGACTACCTCCAAGTATCGTTCCCAAGTGAGAATACTTGTCTTATTCTAAAACGCTCTTTCCTCACAATTAGGCAGAATGAGCACAAGGCGGACACGCTATGTTGGTTCACACTCGATAGGTCCACACCTGCTGTGGCTAGAGAAATCCAAAAATTCTTGCATCTGAGCCTCAGGTAAACCCAAGGTGCCAATGCAAATATGCTCATAATGGTTATGTCCGGAAGCTTTCTTTTGCGGCAAGCAAATTTGTATTTACAGTTGCCAGAAGATACATGCCTGAGCTTCTCTAAAGGAATCTATTATTTGCAGCGGTAGTTTGGAAGATTGTGATTTTGCGTTCACATTAATCTATAAAATATGTGCTATGAGATTGCCTGACCGTGTTTGCCTCTCTATATGCGTATTCTTTTTATATCCGAGTCTTAGGGCCTATCGATAAAAAGAAAATAAACAGCACAAAATAAAATTTTGACTAACGCAATGTCGATATCTACATTTCGACCAGACGAAAAATGCGACGACGAAGAGCGCGCAGCGGATATTGATGACTTGTCGGAAGAAGAAGAAGCAGAGAAAAGAAGCCATGTTGAGTGTCCACGAAGGCGGTGACTTCCAAGTTCAGGGTGTAATCGTGGATTCGTCCGAGGTGCTGTCGGCGACGCAAGCCGATGACACCGCATCGTCGGGAGATAGTGATGGCACCACAAGCTTGGACGACGCGGACCGCCATGGAAGCATATCGCCTCTCGAGGAGAGACAGGCCGAACGAGGTGAGCGGCAAAACATTATGCTTAATATGTAAATGTATGACATTGTGAAATGCCAATATATTTAATACAACGGGGAATCGAAATAATTTTCGGCTATTCTTACACGGAATGAGCTGGTCCTTCATGTACTTTTTCGATCACGTAGGTGAAATAAAATGCAAAACAATTATGCGTTTATAAGCTTTGCTAAAGGTAAAAAAATTGAAAGCTATATACAGATTACGAGTTCACCGGCACATTTTTTGTGCTACAGACCGCCTAATGAGTAATTACTGTTTCCACAATTGACCAGTGATCTATGACAACGCTGTGTTTGTAGGAAATTTAGAAGGGCTGTTTTTACATTCATGCCACTACAAAAGCGCACAGGCGCTTTGGTAGTGCCTGTGCTATGTAAGACGGCCTGTTCAGGATTAAAAGATAGCATTCCCAGTGCAACACGCTCACCTGTGTCCTCTGAAGCTTAAATTGGCGTATTGCTATGCAAAGGCGGAAACAATGCTTGAAGATGGTTTTTTCTATTCGAATGGCAGGTTGTGTGTAGTATGAACTCCTCCTCTTACCGCAGAAAATTTTAAAAGCCGTGTAGCTTCTTGGGCAAGCGTTAGAAATTGAAAGGATTTTGGGAAAGATAGAAAATCGAAATCGTCTTGGGAACTTATAAGCCTCGCGGGATTTACCGCAACTCTAAGTGTGCATCGCATTTCAACAAAACTTTCTGAGGCGCAATAAATTCTCTTATCTGCTATGTTACTTTCCTGAATTTCTCTTCCTCGCAAGCCTCCGCGCCTTCTGCGGTAATATTCAGCCCGATATATTCGCTGGTCATGTATATAAGAGTCGGCTCGAGAGATGCGCATATTATCAGATCTCTTGAACGAATGCGCTACAAACACAAAAATCAATAGTGATGCTACGGCGAGGGCTCGTTTAGAGGCGGCGATAACATGAACTTGGAGGCAGATCTCCAAGACATATCTGCCACATTATGCAGCTTTAGTTGAGTTTGCAGTTTGTGTAGTGATCGTGATAGCATTGGCAATGAGCGAGCATTTGCAATATATACGCATCTCACCGATTTAGCGTATATTGTGTAGCTGGATGTAAATTAATGGAGTAATTACACAGCAGGAACCACCCAGACATAACACAACGGCTGCAAAAGATCGCTGTATAGCTTCCTCTGAAGCTGCTGAGGTGAAAAAAAAATTTTTTTGGAGCGAGGATCGAACCGTACCACCACCTAAGATCGCCAATTGCCATGTGTCTCTGAAAGCTGTGCCCCTTATTACTCGTTTATTACAAGTCTACCATACTTAGGAGGCTTCACGTAAACGTTGCACTAGCGCAACGATTTAAGCAAAAATTTGAACAAGCAGTGAAGAACACGCCTGCTATGACTGCACGTTGTCTATAAAACTCTAGGAGGAGAACTAATTTCTCCTGCGTAATATCAAAAATTTTCTATCAGCTGCTTTAACTGATAGCCTTCCTGTTTCGGCCCGAGAAATGTAATGCACACAAGCTGTCATTAGTTAGTATAATGAGTGGCTACATACTGGAGAGGTGCGTGCACCCTGAGACAAAAAAAAATACACCGACGGCTGCAATTCGAACGATGTTTTCTTCGGCCAGAAAAATGCAGACATTTAAGGAGACCTCGAATGTTAGTGAGCAACATGAAAAACAAGGTGAGCAATGTGCGCATATATATCTGAAACTAGAAGAATAAAACTTAGCGCGGACGCCCTTCACGAGCGACCACTGAGTGGAAAACTCAGTGCAGTCCTAAACCTTTATCCTAATGCGTGGGGTGCCTACTCTAACACGCAGGGCATGCCGGGCTGCACGACGACGAATGGCACTACGCCCATGCGCGGCGACGGGCTGCCACAGCTGGGTTCTGCCTGCTGTGCTGCCTGGTGTTCTTGTCCAGCGCCGCCGTGACGTGCCTGGTGGTGCTGCTGATGCGCAACGACCAGCGTATCTCCGCTCTCTTCTCGCGCCTCATCGATGCCGCTCTCGAGCTGCGCCTGGGCAACTACGACTGAGCGCGCGACCATGTGCAATTTCTGAGCTTACATAGGACTTGCATTTTCAGCGCAAGTGTTATCGTCAATTTTAATTATTAACATTGACAGAGTCATCTTCTTTGGTTCTTATATGAATAAATCAATTTTCGTTTATGCGGTCAAAATGTGTAGGTATTGATTCCGAAGCGCTAACATAGAATAGACTATGTCAACGCATCGAAGTTCAAAGGGGTAGCTTTTGAGCCATGAACTGGGGCATTTCGGACACCCGGGGACACTAAAGTATGTGTAGGGGAGGTATCACTCTCGCGTTTGAGATCTCAGGGGGTTAATAGCTCTTTAAACGGGTAAAATGTATTCCTGAAATGCAGAGACAATGGATTGCTCAGTTTTAACGCACGCAGTAAAAGACCCATAAGGACCAATTCGAACGACGCAATGGCTCCTTGCTCCGGACATTGTTTTCCTTCAGATGCGTCCTGTACCTTGGAGGCAACAAAAGTACACAAGAGCCGTTTATGACTACAGCATCTATATGCGGGCACTCCTCTGCAAGCTCGATGAAAAGAAAGCGAATAGCGGAGCGCGTAGGCCACCCGTTCTTCTGATTTCTTTTAATTACCTCAGTATCTACCGTTTCTTCAAGCCTGAGCACCTTTTGGCAGTCTGTGCATTGAACTTGGGTCATTTTAGCACATACATTTTGTCACAGCATAATAAAGTATAGTGGCCCAGAAAACCACTCAAGCTCCTTCAGGACATCGCCGCCATTTCACAAATAAATTCATCTCTGTCGGCAATATCACATGCTTGGTTTGGTAGTGGCCTTTAAGCACTATGTAACCAACTGGATGCTAAGCATCTCTGAAAATAGGTGAAATATGAGAATGCACCTCCGGCTCCGTTTGTTGTACCCCAAACTTGAAATTTTCAAGGTTGTTCTGTGTCGTTTCCAATACCGGTCAAGTTTTAAATTGGGGCTGAAATAGCTAAACTCAAAACCCATGTATTCAAGTCGCTAGGTACACTAATATCATGGTTTGAGTTGTTTATAGTACCTTCAGATTATTTCCTTATAGGGAAAAGTTAAAGGTGAAAGGGTGCCTGACTGCTCTACAACGTTAGCGTGCACAGTGACACTAAAAATTACAAGAGGAGAAAACATTTCATGAGAAAAATGCAAGTTTCCGCAAGGAGAATTAAAGATTCAATGGCATGAAATTTCAATGGCTTATGCCGGGTCTCCTGATGGGAGAAAAATTCAGTGCAGGTAAACCCGAAGGGCGAGTCCATATTAGGTTGAGTGAAGATAATAGAACCTTTAAAATTTTAATAGCTAATTTTTTTTGTTATTGAAAGTAACGTCTGGCAGTTTCGAACCTTCATATCATCTGAACTGTGCCGTATCAATAGTTCTGTGAATTTTACGGCCCCCCCCCCCTTTACTCCAATATTTACCGCAGTAATACCGCAAAACTTGAATACAATTTTGTGTCTTGCATTTTCAGGAAGCTATTCATTTTGTATGCGGAAAGACTCCGTAGGGCAGAATTTGGTACCTGCGAGCTTGGAGCACTCAGTTGCGGTTTTGGAGGCACAAAACACGGGATTTCCTCGTGGTGCAGGCCTTGAGACAACGACTTTTTTGTTTTAAAATCTGGTTTGGCATCAATTTCTCCGTGGGTATGAATCAGTTACGGCACTATTCGCAATAATGGTGTCATTATGTTGCTATGCTTGTACTTATTAGGTTTATTTTGAGTTTAATTGGCGCCTTTTTCGGGTAATAGTGCCTCTCAAAAATATTTTATTTCTGGTTCGAAGACATCATTTTCTGCAGATCTGAGAGTGCTAACTCAAACACCAGTTATGGAATGCGTGTTGCAGAAGCCCGCATAGAAGCAAACAGGGTCCGCACGTGCACCATAGGCGGCGCTTCGTCCACTTCGACCATTATTCATTTATGCATATTGTGGGTAAGTTTACTTTTACGAATGAAATGTTGGAAACCGGAAGAGAAATTTAAAGTGATCAGTCAATCGCTTTTCGGTCGTAATATATCGCTGTTCTTTACCCCACCCTGTTCCTCCTTGTCATTTTTTAGGCAGCACATTTTCAAAATCTTCAAGAGTGGCTATGAAAGCAACTCTTAACAGCAACCCGTCACGGTGGCTGATTGGTTAGCGGGCTCGGCTGCTGAGTCAGAGTTCTCTGGTTCGAACCCAGCCGCATCGGCCGTGTTTCGACGAGGGTCAGATGCAAAAGTCGTCTGCGTGCTGCGTGGTGTACGGTCGCTTTGATGATCCCTAGGTTGTCGAAATTTCTCTGGTGGTCTCCACTACGGCACCTCTCGCTCAAGTTTTTTTTTCACTCCTACCATCATCCGTTCTATTAAGGGGTGGTTCAGGTGTCCACTTAGGTGTGACATAATTAGTGCGATAATTCCTTTCTTCTAAACTCCAATTTTCCGAGACTCTGAACTCTGAACATGTTCAGCTGTTCGGCCATCCCCAAATTTCAGCAGGTGGGGACGTTTAGAAGAAGACGAAGGAGAAGAAGTGCTCTCACCGAGCGGCTACCCGGAAAGCAGCATCAGCTGCAATCAGAGAAAAATAAAGGGAAGGTAAGAGCTACGAAAAATTTATTTTCTAAAGAGGGTCTCTTGGCTCTTAGGCTTCGAGAGAAATCTCTTAAATGTCACTGCCATGAGATATCACAATAGCTTATGCTGCACACTGGCAAGCTGCATTCACTCCGATTAGAGCATGATTTTTTGAATCGGTGGATGTCATTATCAATTACCCTCATGATTGCAGCGCTGGCCTTTATTGTTTGTAGTGTTCCTTCCCTAAACAGCACAATTTTCTAGGAGCAGCTCACGGGTATCTCAGCGTGCGGCTGTCTCGCGGCAGACAAGCGGCAGAGGCGCAGGGCAGATGGCTGACTCTGCGACACAAACGCGTAAGTTGTCGTCACGCAGTTTTTTAGCGCTATTTTTTGTGCGTACACCAAGATGTTACCTGCGTCATCCGGCTTATCGCACTGGCCAACGTGGCCTTAATTTATTCTGTTTCGACATTTTCGCTGTGCAACAGAATTGCGTAACATTTGAATTTGGATTCTTTAATGACGATTTTGCCAAGATAGATAGATAGATAGATAGATACATAGAGAGATAGATACATAGATAGATAGATACATAGATTGATAGATAGATAGATAGATAGATAGATAGATAGATAGATAGATAGATAGATAGATAGATAGATAGATAGATAGATAGATAGATAGATAGATAGATAGATAGATAGATAGATAGATAGACAGACAGACAGACAGACAGACAGACAGACAGACAGACAGACAGACAGACAGACAGACAGACAGACAGACAGATAGATAGATAGATAGATAGATAGATAGATAGATAGATAGATAGATAGATAGATAGATAGATAGATAGATAGATAGATAGATAGATAGATAGATAGATAGATAGATAGATAGATAGATAGATAGATAGATAGATAGATAGATAGATAGATAGATAGATAGATAGATAGATAGATAGATAGATAGATAGATAGATAGATAGATAGATAGATAGATAGATAGATAGATAGATAGATAGATAGATAGATAGATAGATAGATAGATAGATAGATAGATAGATAGATAGATAGATAGATAGATAGATAGATAGATAGATAGATAGATAGATAGATAGATAGATAGATAGATAGATAGATAGATAGATAGATAGATAGATAGATAGATAGATAGATAGATAGATAGATAGATAGATAGATAGATAGATAGATAGATAGATAGATAGATAGATAGATAGATAGATAGATAGATAGATAGATAGATAGATAGATAGATAGATAGATAGATAGATAGATAGATAGATAGATAGATAGATAGATAGATAGATAGATAGATAGATAGATAGATAGATAGATAGATAGATAGATAGATAGATAGATAGATAGATAGATAGATAGATAGATAGATAGATAGATAGATAGATAGATAGATAGATAGATAGATAGATAGATAGATAGATAGATAGATAGATAGATAGATAGATAGATAGATAGATAGATAGATAGATAGATAGATAGATAGATAGATAGATAGATAGATAGATAGATAGATAGATAGATAGATAGATAGATAGATAGATAGATAGATAGATAGATAGATAGATAGATAGATAGATAGATAGATAGATAGATAGATAGATAGATAGATAGATAGATAGATAGATAGATAGATAGATAGATAGATAGATAGATAGATAGATAGATAGATAGATAGATAGATAGATAGATAGATAGATAGATAGATAGATAGATAGATAGATAGATAGATAGATAGATGAGGGAAAGGCAGGGATGTTAAAACCGTCCAGTCATGTGGAGGTTCTTGACTGATGAACTCTACCGCAGCCCGTAATGCTGCGAGTTCCGCAAAAGTTGAAGATGTTGGATGGGTCGTCTTCACTTTCATGAAGAAGGATCTGGCCGGTATCACTACCGACCCCGCAGAACTGGTCGAGTGAACTGATTCATCTGTAAATATGTATGCAATGACTGTGGTAAGAATGCAGGTGATTCAATGTCAGTTGTTTGAGAGCGGGCAGTGATACACCAGCTTTCTTTGTAATGCCAGTAATAGAGGTGAACCAGAGGTTCATGAAGACTCCATAATGGTGAGCTCGGTCTTGACGCAGGAGTGAACTGCGATGGAAGATATGCGCGATGGGTTTCAATGACTTTGGCGAATGCAGTACGCGGCATAATTATTGGGAGTGTTGCGAGGTGATGACAGGGAACCCGTGTGAGGTGCCGAATATGTGTTCTCCTGGTGTCAACAGCAAAGTATGTAGTAACAGGATGTTCCCGGGCAAAAAGAACAGTTGCTGCGGTTGATGCACATTTAGGCAGTCCAAGACAGGTACGGAGAGCTTGCGGTTGCACACTTTGAAGAGTTTTGATCTTTGTTTTTCTAATAAAACTGAATATCGGAAGACTGTACCGCATGTAGCCCAGAAATAGGGAACGGTACAGTTGTAGCATCGAGCGAACTGATGCGCCCCAGTACTTTCCCCCGAGGAAGGAGAGGATGTGGACAATTGAAAGTAGTTTCTTTCTCATGTCGTAGATATGTGGACTCCACGAGAGGTTCCTGGCGATGACAACACCAAGGAATCTGTGCCTTCTCTCACAGGGAATGGCTTCGCCATTGATGCGAATGGTGTAACGTGACAATATTTTGCGTGTGAACGCCACAAGTGAACACTTTTCGGTAGAAATGTTCAGGCCCTTCAAGTGAAGATAAGATGTCAATATCGATGCCGCTTTTTGAAGTCTTGCACGATTTTGAGGGCGGGTCACCCCTGATGCCCAAATACAGATGTCGTCTGCATATACCGAGATCTGAGCAGATTGTGGCAATACGTCGACCACGCCGATAAGAGCAAGGTTGAAGGGAACTGGGCTCAGCACTCCACCCTGAGGGACTCCGCGAGAATTTCGGTGTAAGGACGTTGGTCCGTCCGCAGTCAGGACAAAAAACGACCTCTCTGATAAATAGCGGCGTATCCAGCTGAACGTGCGGCCTGCGATCTCAGGAGCTTCCATTGCGTCCAAAATGGCCTGATGCGTTACGTTGTCGTACGTGCCCTTGATATCCAAAAACAATGCCACGGTCAATATTTTCAAACTTTTGCTGTGGTGCACCGACGTTACAAGCACAACCACGTTGTCGATAGAAGAGCGGCCCCGTCGGAACCCAGACATGAAGGTTGGATAAATCTGATATCGCTCCAAGTACTATTCCACGCGTGTGAGCAGCATTCTTTCCATGACTTTGCCGACGCAGCTGGCGAGTGCAATTGGACGGTATGAAGAAAGGTCGAGCGGTGATTTCCCTGGCTTAAGAAGTGGAACCAGACGACTGGTCTTCCAATCATGAGGAACTATGCCAGCAGTCCATGACTTGTTATAAGTGTCCAAAAGAGCCCGTCGAGCTTCTTGGCCAAGGTTGGCAAGTGCGGAGTTACGTCACACCATCGGGCCTTGGTGATGATGACCTTCTACAACAAGCCAGCGCAGCATCATGTTCTTCCATGGAGAATAGTGCATCCATCCGAGAATCCCGTGAGGGTGGAACACTGTTGCAGTGCAGCGTTGCGCCTGGATTCGGAGGTCCTGTTATTCTTGCACAGAAATCTTCGGCTACCTCAACCACACTGCGTCTTTGGTGGAGCGCTACGGATTTGAACGGGTAGCGCTGTTGAGGGTACGTGCGAACACCCCGAATTACACTCCAAACACGTGACAAAGGCTTCCGTGGATCAAGTGTTTGGCAAAATGTCCTCCACTGTTGTGTTTGCAGTGCCTGAATTCTGCGCTGAATCTTCTTTTGTATGCGCCTAGCATCTCTTAGGTCTAGGCGCGACTTTGTGCGTCGGTATCTGCGCTCTGCCCCGCGTCGTTGTTATGGCAGTCGTTGCAATTCGAAGTCAAATTTGGTGTAGTTAGCGACAGGGTTAAAGGGGCAGGTGGCGTATTCTATGGCCTCCTTAATTTGCTGATCAAGAGCGGTACAGAAGTTCTCTGCGCAAGCAGCCTCCATAAGTAATTTAAGAACTGTCCAGTCAATGCGCTGCCTACACATGGCTGGGGAAAATGTGGAATGGCCGGTTATAACCAGATAGGTCGGGATATGGTCGCTGCTATGGGTTTCTACATCCGAAAACCACCTGACGCTGTTGGTAAGGCACTGCGAAACGAAAGTCAAGTCCAAGCAGCTGCTATAAGTCACCCCTCGTATATAGGTCGGGCTTCCGTCATTCAGCCACTGGAGGTCATAGTCAGAGGCGAAGGACACAAGCTGTCTTCCCCTAACGTCCATCCTAACGCCTCCCCACATGGTGTGATGAGCATTGAAGTCACCCATAATAACCCACGGAGCAGGTTTAGCTGCCATCAAACCACTCAACCTTCTGGCGTCGAAACGACTTGAGGGCGCCAAGTACACCACCAGTAGCGTAAACGTCACAACACGGCTCTTCACTGTCAGGCAAACATACTGATTGTCTTCGTTCGGAGGAACTGAATGTTGCACATATGTAAGTTCTTGTCGAATGTAGACGATGACTTTGCTGAATCTGTTGCACGTGGGTGATGAAAATGCCTCGTAACCGGATATTCGAAAAATTGCCGGGGTCTTCGGTTCACCCATCACAAGAATGGGGAAGTGATTCTCATAGACGTAGTGCTGTAAATCGGAAATCCGGGACTGGAGCCAACGAGCTTTCCATTGCAAAATGAAAGCTTGCTTGACTTTCTTTTGAAAAGACAGGTCCGAAGGAACCATGATGCCGTCTACTGTAGAGCCGCAAGAACTGGATGTAGCGCGTCCAGCACTTCAAGTGCGCTATGCGCTGCTGGCGTGTGTAGGCTGGAAAGCAGAGCACGCATGGCATTCATTAGTGTCGTGAGCTTCTCAATCACTTCCATATCTGGGCCATGGCCTTGATCGTGCCTGTTGGCTATATCAGTCGTAGGCGCTGCACACTGCCCTGAGTGCGCCAACATCCCTGACGCAGTAGGCGTAGAAGGCTTTGGCAGTGGCGGCCAAGTTGAATCTGAGGCAGCAGGTCAAGCCTCACCAAGCGCCGGGCTCCCTTGATTTGGTACGGTTTTTGGTGGAGGCAGACAAGCTGCTGTTGGGTTTTGGGCATTATTGCCAAATGTGACTGCTTTCTTTGACGACCTTCGGCGGCGCGAATGGTCTCGCACCATTTGCTTCAGTACCGCCCGCTCGGTCTTTAGACGGGGGCAGTTTTTCGAGGAAGAGTCATGAGGGCCGTGGCAGTTGGCGCACTTCAAGGTAGTCGCGCGGCAAACATCACCGCTGTGTGACTCGGAGCATCGCGGGCACATGACGGAGTTGATGCAGACGCCGCTCACGTGGCCGATCCTCATGCACTTCCTGCATTGAAGTGGCTTAGGCACAAAAGGTCGAACTGGATGACGAAAGTGACCAACCTTCACGTACGACGGTATGCAGTCACACTTGAAGGTCAGCTTGATGCATGCAGATCTGCCTAACCACTTAACTTGAATGACGGAAATGCCGTCGGTTGCCGGCTTGATCAACATAGGTAAATCTGCATCACAGATGGCGATATCGGCGTTGTAGATTACGCCAGCCATAGTGCCGCTGTCCTGGAGATAAAGGGAGCGTACACTGATGTTGCCGATTTTTATGATTGCGGTTAAATTCTCTAGTGAACTTCGCTCCAACACATCAAAGGCAATGACGCTTTTGAACGGGTTGATTCTGACATCTTTTATGCCTCCTGGTACAAGGCTCTCCAGATAAATAGAGGTGGCTTGCCTGTTCAGTAGGTTCAAGTTGTCCGTTGAGTTCAACGGCACAAACAAGGCTGTATGCGCCGAAGAACTTCGCGCCGTGATGATCGTTGGCGTTCTTGATGACGACACCGTTGACTTGCTCGAAGAGGACGATTCGGCTTGTCTACGCATTCTGCGCTGGGCCTTCTTGCCAACAACCGGTATGAAACCGTCGTCGGCCGAGGACGAGGAGTCTTCACTTTGCACCGAGTACACAACAGTGGCCTGGCTGCTCGAGTCACTCTGGCGGTGCAGGCGCTTCCTCTGGGCAGCTGCTGCCGGCCTACCGTGTTCCAATAGAGGCACAGCAGCCTAAACGTCCATCGCTATGGCAAAAAGGGAGCTGCGCCTCCCTGATTATAGCACAAATTACCAAAAAACTGCACAGACGTGCAGGCAGTGTTCTGATTTTGCCAAGCACTTGTGAAAAATGGCTCACTGTTAAGGCGGAGATTAAGAGAAGGAACTACAGAAACGGCGCGTCACATTCTTTTATGGGTAAAGGTGTCTTCAAGTTTCCTTCGCTCCAAGATTTTCTAACCCCTATTCTGAGCTGCCATCTTGCCTTGAGGTAAAAATCGATTGCTGTAGTCTACGTAACGCATATAGGTTTGCGGCTTGCTCTCATTCAGATGGAAAACGTTGGCGTAAGGGAAGCAAACTATGTTACGGGACCTAGCAGCTGCGATGTCATAAATACTCAACAGCGTGCAATCAACTAAGCAATATGATATATCTTTTGCTGGAGTCCCCTTGACGGGAGCAGTGATGCAGACGTAGAGGATTTGCCTCGGATGCCAGAGAACCGGGGTTTGAATCCAAGAGCCGCGAAATTCTTCACCGGCATTTAACAAACATCCGAGAGTCAATCGAATTGCATAACTAGGCATGGAGTGCGGCCTGATTTCGGTGACCACAACCGACAATGTACGCAATCGCCAGTTCTATAACTAGGGTAACCAAACCGGCCACCCTAGTTTGGTACTTTTCCACAACCTCCTACCGAAATACATCGATTAAAACTCGGCCTTCAGTCCCCAGTGGCTCCGGAGAAACTGACCAAGGCGGGGGTCAAGCCTGTGACACAACGGAGGTTGCTAACAATCTCTGGCTGCAAAGTAGCTGCCATTAGAAACAGAAATTGGAGACATTTAACTCTAGAATCCTTATCCAGTAAGGCTAGTTTAGCAATGGTGTTTGAGGAACTAGCGGGTATTGAATTTCTAATCTCATAAGGCTTAGTGAGGTTAGGAGGACAGGCGAGGCGTTCACAGTGCTAAAGGGTAGGCTTATACTAAGCTTCTGCTGATTAGCACACGGATGATAATTAGGTGTGGGATTCCTCGTTAATCGATGTAACTGGAAATATTGAGGAACTCTATAGTATTAATGAGCGGGAGGCAGTTATAGCATTTAAGCCTAATAAAGGTACGCATTGAAGGTGGTACAGACCAACGTACCTATATTCAGCCATGATAACCAGATCGTTGAAAGCTTTTATGGAGATGTGAAATCCCCAATAATAAAAAAAACACTTTACACATTAGGCAAAAAACAGTCTGGAGACTTGGCAGTGGCCGACTGTGGCATAGGCTCTCGAACAGCAGCGTGGAGTTTTTACTACAATTTCATGAGAGAAATCTTCTACTGATAATGAATAGCTTCTTTTGCAAATGGTGTAACAGGAGGTGAACGAGGAAAAGCCCCAGTGATGAGAATAAAATAAAATAAAATACACCTTACCTCAGCGCGTACCTCAGTACACACAGTGCAGATGAAGGCCGGTGCGCGCATCACTCTGGCGTCATCTATGAGCGAACGGCGGTTTATTCGACACGACTGGCCTCGAGGGGAGCGTGCTCGCTCTCCTCCCCTCCCGTCGTGCCCAGTTGCACCGACGGCGAGGGCGATGTGGCTCAACCCATGGACGGGTGTATAAGAGCTGCGCTCTAGCATAAAAATCTTGGGGGAAATGTTGATGATTTGATTTTTGAGGTGCAAGGGCAGCTTGGCCAAGGAGAGCCGTAAAGAACGCATTTGATCATGTCGAGGGAACGCCAATAGTCTGCTCACAAAGCTTCTCACCCACCCCCAGAGGGCACATCAGGCAAGGGTAAAGCTTTTAGTAATTGCAAATCGGTGGATACGTTTTGGATACTCTCTTTTGTTCGTTCTGTCGGTAGGCAGCTGCGGGGGATCACTGGTTATGGCGCACGGCTGCTGACGCGAATGACGCGGACTCAATCCCAGCCGCGGTGGTCGCATTTCTATGGAGGCGAAATTCTAGAGGCCTGTGTACTGTGCGATGTCAGTGCACGTTAAAAAACCTCGGGTGGTCGATCTTTCCGGAGCCCTTCACTAAGTCGTTCCTCATAGCCTAAGTCGTTTTGAAACTTTAAACCACTATAAATCAATCTTTTGCTTGCAGAGGGCGTAGACCGTAGTGGAAGACACCATTGAGAGAGGACAAGAAAATAAAATGAAGTTCAACTTTACAAAATAAAGCCTCTATTACAAGTTAAACAATTTTACGTGTTGCTGTTTGCAAACGGATTCATTCTACAACGCGCTATACCAGTCCTGTGATTCCTTTATTTATGGTCACTATTTTGGTGTAGCTTCGTAGTAGCCACTTGTAATTATTGCAGCCAGCAAATAAATAATTACCACTGATACTGACCTTCATGTGATGCAGTTCTGGCACTCGTGGCATGCAATACGACGGAGCAGTGCGCATCGATGGAGGCGAGCGCCACGTGCACCGACCACCTGTGTGTCTGCCCGTCCTTCCAGCCGCTCACCAAAGCGAGGCGCTGCAACACTACCGGTGAGCTTGGCAGTTAGTCTGAATATTGTTCGAAACGCATACTGTATGGTACCATGAAATGATATTTGTCTTCATTTCATCCATAAGCATATATATTGCTGAGCCGAAATAACTCCCATTGTGACACCTGTTTTCTACGCTCTTCACTTCGTCATCTCTTTAGGAACTATTCGAGATTAGATTTACACTGAGGACAAACAGAAGCGAGCCTGTATCGACTGCATAGCGCACGCTAGTCACCAAGCCACCTCCCTTATCCAATACGCGTTTTTATAACCCTGTTTCGCGATATGTGAACTAACTAGATGAAAAGGCTAACAAAATGCATGATATATTATTATTGGTTAGCAAATATTCTTCTGTGAAAATGATGCATCAAATATGAAGAAATTATCACCAGTGAAAATCCCGCTACCAATCGTCACTGCTACTCATACGACGAAAGGCTGTGTTAGATATCTGATTTACGCCGGAAGTTCTGTCTGGTCATGGTCGCTTCTGGCCCTGCCCATTTGCGCGCAGTGCGCGATAGAACAAAGCACACATAATAAACGAGATAAAAGAGAGCATCATATTTACTGAAGATAATCTCGGCATCCGTCTTTGTCTCTTAGCTCGTATTGCAAAAAGCAAACGCCAGGAGTAGTCAACTCGGCATGATCGGCAAATTTGTCCTAGATACTTCTCTCCCGAACATGGGCACTTTCATGCCGCCTTTGTTAATGCGATTACAGACACCTCGCTACATCTGTCAAGTGTGAAACCGCGTTGTCAGCAGCCAAATACTTGCCACACAGGAGCAGGCACACCTGCATCGTCCGGTTTCGTACCCACCCGCGATGCTTCCACAGAGAATGCTTGTGCGGTGAAAGACGAGGCGGCCCACCTCAGAACACAGTTTGGCTGGCATGATGTGGAGTTGTTCTTTTAACTTTTTACCTGGTGGTAAAATCTTAGCAATTATCGAATTCGCTTGTCGCAGTGCGCCGCTTCCAAATGAAACGTCAACCGCTATACTGCGTCAGGCTGGAGAAGATTGTTTCGCCGATTATAACGATCTTGATCACATGATCTCAAAGATTGCGACGGGAATTAGTATTGGTCATGCCAGAGCTCTGGCGCGCTAATGGAATGGAGCCCAGCATATGTGCGTCTTTAAATAATGAGCATAAAGTGAACGCTAGTTGCAGTGGCTAGGAATAATCTAATAAAATAATGTTGTTTGAAATCCAGTAGCCATACTGCAGCGCTCTGTTTGATGAAATTGATGAGCCATGGAGGGAAATGCCGAAGATATATGCCTCCTTTCGTTTGATTTCTATGCTAATTGATATGAATAATCGACGCCACCTGGTGATTCCACCCCCCCCCCCTCTTGCGCCTGCCGTGGCGCTCCTTTATACCACAGGTAAATTTCTTAGGTTCTCAGATCTTAGGTTCTTAAGTCAGGTTCTCCTTACAAATATTTGAATTACACGAATGCATAGGTCATCTTTATCCTCCAATAGCATGGTTGTCGGTGCGGTTACTGGAATATACCTTCCGATGTGCCGAAGTTAATGTTATTTAGTTAAAAATTAGGTACTCATTGTTCAGCTTATAAAGTTTTATTCAATGCACGAAATTTTTCATTGTTCCACAATTAAATTTGGTCCGCGAAATATTTAGAGCATAGCAACAATGCATTCGTTTATTCTAGGTTTCAAGTGTATGTGGGACATTAATGCGTCAAAGCAATTACATTACAATAATCACTGGAAACCAACTGGATAACATCAGAAATGCATTGCGCGTTTCTGTATTGTCGCTTTCTTGGTGAACGTTGGCAAGCGCTCTTGGGTGCAGGCAATTTTTAGGAACAAATAGGCAGGCGATGCGTGGAATAAATACGTTGTTCGTGAGGTTATACCCTGTAAATGATTTAAGTGGTATAAGGAATGATTTGAGTAACCTTGTGTTTCAATATGAGCAATAACAGATGCAACAAAAGTACAGAACCCACGCATATGTTTTTTAAAAATAAAAAGAAATTGGTCATGGTTAGAAATACACCATACGAAATATCAAAACGTTAGCATTGAGTGCGAGTAGTATTGTGGCGTGTTTTTCAGAGCAAAATTGTAATGACTCTGTGATATCAAACATTTAACAGCTAGAGCTTGATAAAGACAATCGGCGTCCTTAGGAACAACATCTTCTTTGAAGAACTAAAGTCTTTACCCATACAATGTAAATTCAAACTTCAAAATGTTTCCATGGTGTAAGATGCGTGATTAAAGCAAGATATTTAAATGTTAGAATTGCTTCCTGGTTTTGGCGGAATTTTCACTTGTAATTTTCAGCGTAGTTTAGCTTGCACGTGAGGATACCACGCTCATGGGTAACTCTTGGTTATATAAGGAAACGCGAGTTTAAATGTTTCCCGTATTATCTGCATAAATATGTAATAGGAAATGTACGTGCCGAACCTCAACCACGAAAAGGGCATGTCTGAGACACGACTCCTTTTTCAACAGAGAGACTTGCGCAGAAGTTAATTGTTCCCTATTTATCCCAAAGGGTCGCAGTTTACATCACTTTAAATATTTTTCGTTTTGCTATCAATTTGACAATGTAAATATAATGTTCTGTCTGTCTGCGTCATTTACCGCTGCATGCTTGCCGCAGCTTCTAGAGCGACCGGCGATAATTTTTGCATTCTGTTCATTTTGGTTTAGTATGCTTAGCCCTCCTTCGTGTAATCTGAGTTCAGGAAAGTGCATAATAAATACACAATTACTGAAATATAACATTAAAGAAATATTATAATTCAGAACCTTCAAGTTAGAATTTTAATGCTGACAAAACTACCCAGGACAAAACTACCCAGTAAGAACGCAAACACTTCTATACGCCCTTATTCTTCGAGATTCTTCTTTCAGATTCCAACCTGCCACTGGCACTGGGGAGTAACTGCAGCGTCAGCGCCCAGTGCTCTAACTTGGCAGCGTGCTTGGATGGACGATGCGACTGCCCCCAGGGTTACCAGCCTTCGGACGAGCGCCACTGCCACGCCACCAGGCAAAGCGGTACGCTCGCGGCGCTGTAGCGAGATACGGGCAGCGGCGGCAATTGTTTGAGGGGGCTTTAGAAAAACTGAGGACCACGTTACGAATCCTCACACGAAACCTTCCTTATATCAACTCGGCGCAGTAAAAAAAAAAGATATATGTGTGCAAGACGAAGGCGAAGAAATTTAAGCCAGGAAATTTGTCACCTGTTGCGTCTGCTGCGAAACCAATATTTTAACCAGTTGAGGCTGCACAGATGGTCCCTGAAAAATACAGCCAAATTCTGAACTTAGCGCCTTTGCTGGACGCTTTAAGGTTTGAAGTTACATTCGCATTCCTTACTTACGAGGTTCCATGTTACTTAGAGAAAATAACAATCTTTTAAGAAATATCGTTTGTTATTAGAGTGAATCCAAAAGTACATATAGAAATATTGTAGCCTTTAAATGTTTCGATCATGTGAATATTTATTACTGTCCTAAGCTTGTATTTTGCAGAAAAAGCTTTCTGTGGTTAAAGGAAGGCTAGCTTCATCGCGATGGCACGAAGTAATGCCATTAGGCAAAATGTTCAGTCATTGCGGCAGATGTGTACCCGAAGACGAATAATTCTTTTTTCTCAAAATGTTTGTGTAATATCTTTCAACTACGACACGAACTAAAGCTATCGCTTAGTTCTGTCGTGCTATATTCCCTTCAAGCCCTAAATGTTGATGTCTCGTGCCAGATTGTGCAGAAGTTTGTCATTCAGTAGGACTGTAAAATTTACTTTTAGTGTCGAAATTAGCGAACTCCGTTCTTCTCGAGTAAGAATTGAACCGTCGAGGCCATGGGCAAAAAATTTCAGGACAACACCCGTAATTACGGCAACGTGGACTTTACCAGGCTCAGAAAATAGGTTTCTAACCAGAGTAATGCTCCTTTGTTTCAACCATGTGAAGCGTTTTTGTTTTAGTTGCGTTATAACCATCAATACTAATGCCCTCTGCCAAACAGCGCCAAAGAGCTACGGCATAAAGAGCACCATTATTATACTCGTATGGATCTGGCCTGCTGTATTTATTTTCCTAGAGCCTTGTAAGGAAAGCAATTTTTGTTATTGCAGTATTTACAACACCAAAAGCTGTCAACAGCTTCAAAGTTAAGCATAGTCGATGTTTACCCAGGATGCACAATTGGACTGCAAATCAAATGCTACGGTCGTGAGGAAGCGACTGTTCTCAGTGACTGTTTTCTATTTTCAGCACTGTCAGTTACGTCGTGGATGGCCATCATGATCATGACTTCAGGCTTTCTTTTCATCCTGTTGCTTATAGTCTACGTCTATGTACTCGGCCAGAGGTGAGCACAAGTTTGCTTCGGTAAGCATTAGTGTCAGGGGCCGTGAAACATTCTTGTGAAAGTATTTTACACCTGCCGCTCTTATAAAGCTTTGTAAAACGAATAATTGCATTCATTCCAGATTCCTAAAAGCCCCCGTTCCTATACATTGTTAAGATTCGGACAACCTGTAGCCTGGAAAATTTCCAATTCATGCAGTCATATAAACGATTTACACCTGTGGATATGTATACTCCTCAATCTTTGAACGGCGCAAGAAAGGGACAGCATTAATGCCACCTGCTTACAAAAATACGCGCTCCAGACGTTGAGAGGATTTAGGCAACCTATAGCCTGGAAAATTCTCAATTCATTCAGTATTAGAAATACATTTGAACCTACACATAGATTCACAGCGCAGTCTTTGAACGTCTCAAAAAACGGGATGAATGTGTACCACTTTGGAAGCTTTGGCGGGGCGTCCGAAAGGAGGGTCTCTTTTTATTGTTCGGAATACCTATCTCTTGCACTTCTTACGGTCCGATCGAAATGCGTAAAAATCACTCTAATCACGAAGTTTTCTACCTGAGTATCCTTCCCATACTTGTAGCTGCAAATAGAAGCATCTCAGGGTGTGTTGCTGAAACGCAGAAAATTCTCAAGTTAAATTTTCAGCGTGTCAGACCCGCAACCAGTGTACGGGCCGTGCTGGCTACAAAGCTGTTAAGGTTCGTTACGGTTCCAAATTTTATGAAGGCGAAGGGTGTGCTCGTCCTCATCCTTGCAAAAGCATGCCGTACGATCCCTTGTGTTCATCGTAGCACCAAATGCCTTCGTCTCCTTACTTTTGCTAACGGTGCAAACTTGAGAACGCAGAGTAGACTCGGCATCCTTACATGACGGCGGTTTGCCGAAGCACAGTATATAGACACATTAAACCTTACATTTTTAATTTCTGAACCATTTGAAGGGCGTCTTAGGAGCATATGAAAAGGGGATGTGAAGACTGGCTCAAGATGCTATGAATAATTCGAAAATATAACAATCATAAAGCACACACTGAGAGAGCGCATACAAGCGTTCCCGCGAGCTTCGACCCAGATATATTAACCGCAAGTTCTACTAGAGCCAAGTATACTCTAACCATATTTGCAAAGCGTTTTAGTGTCCTATTTCATAACGCGTTTGCATACTACGAAATATGTTGTCTAGGTATATAACATTTAATTACGCATGGTATATCGTTTATTAATATATATACAAGGCATTCTATGGCCGATATTGAATATCTCCAGATGACTTTCCTAGCAGACAAACGCAATGAGTAAAGACTGATATCTTTGCGGCGCACTTCCCTTGGCCTCATTTAAGAAAAATTAAATGCAACAAACATGTTTTTGTAGGATGGTAAATTTTTCACAGTTCATCTATTAATCTGAAATAAATGAATTCGAAAGCTTTTTTGAACTTAAACGCGACATAGGGAGGTGTTAAAAATTACAACGAAAAGATTGATAACAGGAAACCCACCGCGGAATGATTATACGGGTCAATAGGAAAAATGAAGCTTTATGAGACCTTTGCGCCGAAATTTCACGTATAGTATGTAGTCATCTGAAATTTTTCACAAAACAGAGACAGGCATTTAGATTAATGCCCGTTCAAAAACTCTTCCAAGGGAAGGGTACTATATTAAAAAACGTTGAAACTAAAAACATCCTCTATCCTCTATATATATTGACAGTTGTCACAGCACATCGGAAGCCGTGTTTGACTAGTTCCTCCTTTTTCACTTTGTTTATGTCTTTATCTCGCCCACATGCCCCATTCTGGGGAACAACTCAGACAACTATGTCCATAGGTATAAAGCTGCCGACATGAAGACGGCCTCCCTATACGGCTACTCTACCATGGACAACATCCTATGGCGAAGGCCAATTTCGACAACCGCCTTCGAGCTGGAGGCGATAACCGAGACTTTTATGCAGAATAAACTTCCGTCTAGCAAAGAATATACCCAATCAACCATTGCATAGTGCGGGTTATTTTTATTTCATCAGTGGCACTTCAATGCATGGCGGTTATCTTGTTTATGATGTCGCGAATCAGCTAGCGCTGATCACTGGTTTTCTTTCGGTAAACAGCTGTATCTGCTAATGCCATAGTGTTAGAAGCCAAACTGGCGAAAATGCATAGTCGGTCATAAAATTCATTCATTGGCTGGAGAGAAGTGACGTCAAAAGTCGGCAGCATTCTTGTTAACTTGAGCGAAGTGACGTCAACAAAAGTGAAATTAAGTCACTTCCAGTAAAGGCATCAACAGCTGCTAAGTGCTATTGCGTTTCCAATGCACAGCCTAAATAGGAGTCCTTGTTAACATTTGCTTCAGTTTCCACTGGTTTGATATAAACCCTCGGTGATTTATTTGAGGTTGTGGTAGTTATGCACTAACCGAGAAGACTATACACACGACGAAAAAAGTTTTCAGCTGGGTTGTAATTTGTAACCAACAGGATGTCAAACGTGTATAATTTGTGTGTTCCACTGGTGCTGCGATCCAACTGTTGTAAAGGAGTCATATATAGAACGGTTTTGCTTGGCGTGGTATACTATGGTACAGTATTATGTTTGGGATTTAATGTCTAAAAGATGCGCCATGGGCTATGAGAAATGTCGTAGCGGCGGGCACCGGAATAACATTGATGACCTCTGCCTTGTTAACGTGCAATTAAGTCGCGCTGAACAAGTGCGTTCTATTTTGGTGCCCATCAAAATTCGGCCGCCGTGTCCAGAGTTCAATGCTTTGTCCTTCAACTCAACATCTAAACGCCGTAGCCACTTCGCTCGCGAGGCATGTTCACAGTTCGAAACATTCAAATTGCTTGCCGAATAACTAGGGAACCCTTATGGGCGATTAAGAGATCCCAATGTTTAGGCTACCTGCATATCAGGGCAAAGCTTTCCGAGGTTTTCAAGAAAGAATTATAGAACCCCTTTCGCAGGCCTGGTGTTTTTTCGCATTCTATATTAATTTTACTTCCTACGAATTAAGACTTTTGAAATATGTCATTAGGGCGGCGGCTTAGGCGTTTTTGATTGCTACTTCTTTATTGTTGGCGCTTAATGTGCCCTATTTCTTTCTTGCTCCAATCCACTTTGTGGAATCGAAAGGACTATAAGGCCAAATCGTAAAACGAAACTATGCAAAATCTGGCGGCACGACAACACAGTTTTGAAATAAGCCATGCTAGTGACAGCTTGGTTGTTATGCTGCTTGAATGGGTTGATTGTGGATAAAAATGTCATTTTGCCGTGACCACTCCTGTCAATCACAGTTAACGAATCTCTACAAGTAGTTGGTCATCACATCTGAACACATGACGGATTCTGCATTTTTAAGCTCTGATCACTTGGCCACTTAAAGACCTTTTCAGCATAGCTGCCAACATATCGCTCACTGGACTGCTTTTTTTTACCTTTGCTATGTATCCACCACACCTGCGGGAGGGGAGCGCCGCAGCGTAGTGAACAGTGAGGCGATCGATGCCCAGGGAGCGATCAGTAGCGCCAGGTGTAAAAACTAGTTAAGCGAGCATTATGGTAGAACTCAGTTTGAAAGTGTCTATATGTTTATGTGACTCCATGTGCATGCATATTCAATACAGCACCTATGGGAACTATTTCGGTTTTGCGTTTGATGATGTCCTATCTTCGAATAAGCAGGTCGATTCTGTACATCGGAAGCTAAGGACTCTGTCAGCACAGGTGTACCACAACACAACATGCACAACCTTAGAGTTAGGAAAATTAGTGTTTAAATAATTTGAAAAATTGTATTCCTTGATGGGATCACCCTGTACAATTTTTGTTCGCGAACCTTGAAGAATGAGATAATTAGAATTATTTATAAATGTTTAAAATATAGGATACTGTGTTCCAACGGGTGTCCTAAAAAAATAACAGACTAATTCGCAGACGTTTTATGTATGGAGTAGATACGTGATTATGTCTATATACAAAGCAATATTTCTGTCATGCGATGAAAACTGTTAAGGCTAAAAGTATATTCAAACCAAGGAAAATAAAATTTTACACATTGCCAAAAATATACACTAAATATACTCAAAGATGCCGAGTTTTTTATGTCCCATTTTTAATCAATAATTTATCTGAACACGAATTATGCTGTTGTTCGGTTGCACGTGCGATGCGTGCACTAAGAAAAGTCTGTGTTTTGCGATTGTTGCAAATTATGATGGTGACACTGTTGATATCATTGCTTCCTTTTGTCATAATTTTTCTGATGTTTGAAATTTGTTTTTTAGAACTGTGCATTATTTGTGTACATAGCTGTCTGATGCCTTGTTTTTGAATGTGCGTCACTCTGAGCAAGTTTTACATCCGCATCTTGTTCACTTGCTTAAAAAAAGTTTACGTATTGGGCGTGACGGACCCCTTGTGTCACTTTGTGGCTGCCTGTGCCGCACACAAGCGCAGCTTGCATAAGCTGCTCAGGGCTAAGAAAATGTAAATTACAGTTTGCAGCAAGTGGCGTATTATTTCTACATTCATTTTTGGGCAAACATCGCAGGCGCCCACCGCACACAAATACCCTGATGCATGGCCAGGTGGCCACTGAGCCGACGCCGAGCATTTTCCTGGTGCCTGTTACCACCATGGGCCCGGGAGGCGCAACACCCGACAGCGTTTGCATCAGCACGAAGCTTGGCGCTGGCAGCTCTTCTTCGAGGTCTTCAGCATACCCCGGGGCCGTTGAGAGCTGGCAGGCAAGGAATTTCCACTTTGTCAAAAAATTTATTTAGTCGTATAAATAAATTTCTGATAAATGACACAAAAATGAACTGTCTTAAAAAAAAACTGGTGGTGGTTTAGTTCTGGTTAAACCTGGAGTGACGCGATAGCTACAGCTGTCCAAGTGGAACTTCGTCACGGGACCAACCACATGACGAACCACGTGATCAGGCACGGCGCCGTGTCGCCGGCATGTGCTACGCGCCACGTGAGAAACCACGTGACAGCCTGGCGGCGCAGCCACAGGGTGGGTGCGCCGTCACGCTGAAGGCTCGAAATGCTACCGTAATGTAGCTATCGCTACAAAACGTTGGCCGAAGTTCTTACTGCCATTAAAATTAGGCGCTAACCTTGATGAGTCGACAGTTGTTCAGCGAGCAGAATGTCAGAAGGCGAGTGGTTTAAAATTCAGCGGCTTTGTACCTGTAAAAGCAGCCAAAGTATTAAAGGAAATTTCAATTGGTGAAGCATTACACAAAGAACAGTGTTTTTTTCTCCAGCAGCTTAAAAAATAGTTGTCTATAAATAGTATTTTCTCTCTATCCTAGACCTCATATTGTTTACAGTGGTTTAAAACGCATCAAGCGTTCATTGATACTTTGCTGAACAGAAATGACTAATACAAACCCGCAACATTTAAGAAAATTCCCTAGTGCATGAAATCGGAGTTCTGGTATATGTAATATGTTAGGAGCTTTGTGCTCAGAAACGTCGCATTAAAATCATGAAATCGAGAGGCAGAGGAAGGCTGTGTGGCTATTCAGACCTTTCATGGATAACAATAACAATGGAGTGAACCGACGATAATTTAATATCAATTTCTCTTTAGCTCTTAAGCCACCGACAGAAAATTGATATGAGAATCTGAGCGTAAATTGCCACAGGTAGATGCTTTATTCTTTTCTTAACTAAATATGTTGCCCTTTCCCCTCAATAAGCTCAATTGTCCAAGAACGCTATCTTAACTCGCTTTAGCTGCACAAGTGTCAAACTTTTCTTTACACTCTGAGTAAATACTGGCTTGAAGCTCTTATAAGTGCTCGGCGCGTGCAAAAGCTGTGGAATAACGACTTAGGAATATGGAGTGTTCAGTAGCAAACAGTCGCCTCCAAGAGAATTGCGTCCAGGCTTTCGTTGCAGAAACTGCTTGCTTACCCGTGGCTTTCCTCGATAGAATGTCACCCCATATTTTCTGCAGCACGCATGTCCACCTCCTGAGCACCGCCACGAAAGAAAAACTGTGTTCCAAGGATTTCACTATAGAACTCTGGGTTCATTATCTAGATGCATTTTCCGTGGTGATGCGTGTTAAGACCCGCGCCGCCCCGCACAATAACGATATGGTCAGTAATGCAAGCAATCCAGTTATAACAGCAGTGCTTGACAGCGGTGGTCACGCTTCAGACTTCGCGTAGTGTAGCTCGATCCAGGAGCGCCTGCTCGGTGCCAAATCCATAGATTTTGAGTGTTTGTATTTAGGCGGTGAGCAGTTATAAGGAAATGCGTTAGTAGGACACCTACAGAAGGCGGTGACCTTGTCCGTACCGTGAACGAAGGCTGAAATGTAACTTTAAAAGAGAAATGGAGTCGCGGCTCGTCAGTGCGACCCTCTAATATGGATGACTCTAATTGCAGACAGTTTTCTTTGAGACAAAATTCATCGGTGTGCTTACGCCTGATTATTATGGAAACTCGCTGTCTGGACAATGCTCAGAGTGAGAATGCATAGAATTTATTGATGTGCATGTATTTTCGCCGCGCCCATATAAGGACAACGTTCACTACCAGATCTTTCCTTTGCTGCATTCTGAATGCAGGACCTGATTGGAACGCAGTGGAAAAGTGCAAATGCTTAAGTAATCACTTTTTTGGAGGGGAGAGAAGGGGGTGAAGCTTTACAGCTTCAAGGTGCCCGCCCGCGCGCTTTTCCTTAACACTACCCAAATGCTGTATTGCATGAATAGTCGGGGTGAAAACTCTTTTGCGTGCACAATATTGAAAGCGGCATTCAGCAGCTGTATGCCGATCAGCACGTATGTGTACCACCGGGTGGAAAGAAGTGAACTGTCGTAGTAAGAGATATGTCATGACGCCACTGGACGTCGTCACGGGTATCACATAATACTGGGTGCTCCAAACACACCGATTTGTTTTAAACATAATGATGACTACAATCAAGTACTTGAAGCTCCCAAGGTTTTTCTATTTCCTACTTCAGTGCCCACCACTAAGCTCATAAGCTGACCTAACTGGAGTGGAAACTTTTTCTATGAGCATTTTGTTTTCTTCAAAATTTGTTATTGCGGACAATTCGCTTTATGTCAAGCCTTGCACAGGAACCGGGGTGCCCAGAATAAGCAGGTTTCCACAATAACCACTGCATATTTTGGAAAAATTAACAATATTTATGCATGTGCTTGTTGGTTGTCGACACCTGAGCTTCAAGCGTAAACTTTTTAATTTTCTTATTGAAGTTTCCAAAAAAGCTTGAGCCAAAATTAGTCTAAGCACTGTTATTTTCTCCAGATTTTGGCGCAGCGCGACAGAAAGTTAAGCCTATAAATCCGGTATACGCCTGCATCCTGACTTTCAGCTTTTCAACCGTTTCCTCTCAATATTCATGACGAACGGAGTTGTGGGTTGGCAGCTACACTTTGTGTAATATATTTGGTCGCTGTGAAAATTCATTAGTTCCACGTGCGCAGAAGGCAATGGCAAAAAGCCAAGTGAAGTACTGAAATTATCGCTTAAGGTTTCCTTTGTTTTCTTGCTTCTAACAACCTGCTAATTTGAAAGTAATAAATACGTCATATATTGCATGAGCAAGTGGGAACTAATTTGATTGTAAGCCTCAGATTTTTAAGTAAATATGATTTTCTGCAGAACAGAAAACGTCATGTTCTGTTTTAAGAAGCAGACAGGTTTTCCACTGTTAGGCTGGTAGAATTTAAACGACGAAATAGAGATGAATATAAATGAAAAATTGTCAACGTGTTCTGGTGCAAACTGACTGCTTGCGTGACAATACATATTTTTAGTTATGGAATGCAGACTGCTCCTGTCAGACTATCAGGGGTCATGGAGCTCAGCGTTCAAGGTACAAGAATACGCACACGGAATTACGACTGGCTCCCAATATCTTAGAATTTAAGCGGGAAAGTAAGAAACATGCCCAATCGAGAGCTAATTTCACTGTGTTGCTGAAAACAGTAACTTCTCGTAAATCCACAACGAGGGCCTTGATTGGCTATGTATCGCTGTCTCTCTGCAGGCTCGCATTGCGCGTGCCGCCAGCGAGACGCCGAGCGTCAGTGAGCGTAGCTGGCAGCTTCGTTCGTGGAGCGATTCCTCCATTCGATCTTCACGCAGTGCCAAGTACCCGCTCCTGCAAAACATCAGCACGCCTTCTCGACACGTCAACGCGAAGAAAGGCAGGCGGAAGACCAGCACTGTGGCCGAAAAGGTGTGGCTTGAGGGTTTTCAAAGAAGAAGGTTTTGAGTGCAACCGGTGTGGTCTACTAAAAATATCGAGGGCCAGAGAAACGTTTTTTTACGTGTGTTTTTGAAAGCTTCGTGCACTTCGAGGAAATTCAAACTGAAATTCTTAAATTCGCTTCGTTCACAATGCATCTGTGAATATAATAATCATAACGGAAGGAAGCATCATATCAGCCACTCCTTTGTTTTGTCGCTTAGATATGTTTTCTATGGAATGGAATTGGTATTTCAGGGTGCGAGAGAGAGTGTAGAGCTTAGCTTTTATAGACTTGGTCCAAGAATTTCATCCAAAATAAACCGAGAGCAAAGCCGCAGGAATGCTTGCTTTTACTGATGAGGCAGTGGGCACGTCGTATATTGAAGAATCTATTGAAGTAGTTATTGTCCGGTAATAGCGGCTCTCTGCTAATGTTCCATGCCTCGAAAATTTTGTGTAACTAGCCATCAAAGACGACGTTCCCGATTTTTTTCTGTAGTGAAGTATTTCAGGCGTTGTCCTTACTTGCGGAATTGTATCTTAGTTGACCTAATCTATTTTCAGCGGCAGGTGAGAAGGAAGAAGGAAAGGGATGTGTCCTCGCTGCCCGACATTAAAGGCCAGCGCCGGCGCCAAGGCCGTCCGTCGAGTGTGAACCAGCACGTCGTGACGCCAACCGAGAATGAGCACCGCCACGGATCCGACGCTGATGAAGCGGAGGACAGTGTAGGCGTTGCACCCGAAAGCATCAGCAGCTGTAAGGACCAGCTGGACCTTTCGACTATGACTTGGGGAAGCATTGGCAAATCCCTGGACAGCCTGCTCTCCAATCCTGTGGTGGCCAGAGTCCACACCTGCTCCAGCACGATCCAAACAACGCTGGAATCTGAGGGGGATCAAGTTCTCTCAACCAATAAGCTTTAACTGACAATAGGGTTCGAAAAAGAAGGAGCGAGCAAGGCCAGCGGATAATTTTATATAGATGGCGCTCCATCGGGGGTCCTTTCTCCTCTGCTAATTCTCATAAACGCTTCCACCAAAGATTCGGTTCTTTTTGCGCGTTACTTATTTTCTTTGCTATATTTTCTTCTTTTTTGTACTTTTGCTCCCCTTGTTGCTCTAAGTGAAGCAACGTTTCAGTTTGAGTTCGGATTTGGGACAATAACTGTGTACGGCTACAAAGTAGAAGCTGGGAACTTTGCAAGATATAGCTTGTAGGGTAACTGGCGTTGAAATAATCTGATTGCCGTGACAGTAGGGCGACTCACGGCCATGTGCACCTAGTGCTGGTAATTTATTAGGAGCAATCTGCCTTGAATTAGTCCTCTGAGAGAATGCTGCGGTCTCCCTATGCTCCGGAAACTATTCGCTGGGACGACTTGGATTACAATTGAGGGTTTTACTTATGACGTTGCACACTGTTACAAGCCGCCTCTTGAATACCTAATTATACGATCGAGCTGCCCCCTCCCAGCGCCGGGAAGGTTTGTCAAGAACCTCGAAGCAGTGACCGGGCAGCTCGAGGTCTTGACGGTGCGCCGTCCAACCTTGAAGAAGGGGCTCGTCCAGCCGATGGGCAGTGCGTTTTGAAGCGATCCAGTCTCTCGGGTTTATCCAGTAGAACCGATCGTCTGTCTTCCTACAAACGTGACCCTGCTACTATCACGTCGCCATCAGCCTCTGCTCTGCTCTGCCGGAACATGAGAACTTTTCTCGAATTGTACATTGCTGAACAATCTATTTGCACACATCAGCTTTTTGCTCTTTGTTGCAGTGTGCCTGTAAATTCTAACATCGCCTGCATCCTTTTGGGGTGTCGCCTTTATTTTTTCTAACCATGTAATTAATCTTGTATCTACTGCGAGCTAATTGTTCGCGCCGCGTTATGCTAGATTTGTTGAGTGTGTTGAATTCACTTTTATGTAGCCGTGCCGCGCTCTCCGTAATATTTTTGTTTATGTTGCAAACCTTTACTTCTCATATAAATACCCAGCTGTTTTATTTGTACAAGCCGAAGTTTTGCGAATTCCTTCTTTCTGTACGCAGGACGCACATGTCTACAGGCCTAATGAAATTAGTGTGCGACAAAGATCTGTAGTGGGAAGGCGGGTAACCGTCCAGGGGATCCACACCTTAACCTGCTATATTGTGACACGCAAAGTTTATCATAGATCAGCAACGTATTTCACAACATGGCCTTACTTTGCATGGAGCGGAAGTGCAATCGTTCATTGCCACAATAATCCGAAGCGCATTCGAAAACACATTGAGCCTGATCAGAGTGGCTGCGGAGAATATCTCTGCAAATGTGACAGCACTACTAGTAAGGTTGGGTCCGTGTTGTCACAGGGGGCATTTTTGGTGTACCATTACTGAGAACATTGTGCAAATTCACTTTCGCTTGCGCCTTCTCAGCATTTGAGGTGTCTTTGTACTTTCATAATTACGAAGGTTTTTCTAAAGTGTATGACCTCTACTAAATATGTTCGTAATAACGACGTACATAAACTCCGCTGACTTTCGGGGGCTTGAACTTTGGCGTTCTTCATTTATTTTGACACAGAACAGTTTTGTAGTCGCACTGCCCACAAAAGAATAAATCTCGTGGATCAGGGTGCGTAGTATTCTGAACCCATGCGCGTGTAAATACTGGCGTTTGGTTGTTCTTAGCCGGCTAATAGGTCAGGCAAACGCGACAGTAGCATGTTAAAAGACAGACTGAAAAAATTTAATTTCGCAAGTGAGTTTTAGAGCCTGCTGGGTCCCTGGGCCACTGCACGGTCCCGAACTGCATCATGTAGGTCCTGTCGGGACATGACGTCGGCAACCCGAGTCACCGCTGCAAGCTGCGATGTTGGGTCTGCAGACGTGAGCAGGACCTCCCAGTCCTCCCAGTTCGAGATGGCGTGCTGTCCCTGCGGGAAGGGTCAGCAGGGCAGCCGAAAAAGATCTAGCAGAGTGTAGCGTGAGAGTAACCGCATACGGAGCATACCGGGGACGTGTCACAATAGTGGGATAACAGCTGAGGGGACCACAGACAGCGAGTCTGGAGGCGTCTGAAGAGGATCTGTTGGGAGTCGTTAGAGAGGGGTGGGGAGGAGATTACGTCCGACGGTCCAAACGGGGTATTTTCGTGAGCTCCGCAAAGGCGTGCGCCCGCTCCCTCGATAATCGCGAATGGAGACTGTCCTGAGCCCGGCAAATCAAGCCTCGGGCCAATTTATCGGCAGCCTCGTTTCCTGGGTTCCCAGAGTGCGCGGGCACCCACTGGAGCTCTACATTGCGCGGTAAATTTTGGGTAGGGGTGTTCAACAATTGCCAGGCAGGGGTGTGAATCCTGCCCTTGGCAAAGTTGGACAGAGCTATTTTGGAGTCGCTGAAGATGTATTGGGCGTTCGAATGTGCAATGGCTAGGGCGAAGGCGGTCTCCTCTGCCTCATCGGGCGTAGAGGCCGAGGGAAGGGAGTAAGTCAGGGGGTGCGCTATGAATTGATCGCAAGCAACTGCTACCGCTTCATGCGTTGTACATTCGGCCTGTACAGCTATAAGAGCTATAAGCTATGAGAGAGCAGCTACATGCTATAAGTGCCAGATATAAAGGAGTGAGAGCAGCCCGACATCCACGCACCACCATCGCCAACCGCTTATATCCGCCCTCCAGAAGCAGACAGAAGTGGAGAGAGGGAGCCTATCGAGGCTTCACACTCCGGACGCAAATGCACGACACATTTACGCTAATCGGGGTTGTAGTGATAGCGCGTTTAAAGCAGCGGGATGATTAATTAGGCACGACACCCCCAATCTTCCGGTTATGCAGACGCCTTTTCAACTATTGCGAGCTGCTTTATCCTGAGCCAGATCAACGGAAACATTCGTCGTTGACTTTTCGTGCCCTTTCGGAATGTACGGCGCGAACTAGCCGGCCTGTCCCCACCCTTCACCCTCTTTACTCTGTATAATCTCCCTAACAGGACTGTTAATCCTTAATATATTATGATAAAGACGCCAGGAGTAGATGATCAGTGTAAACGTTAAATATCGAACCAATACTGCACACGCGAGCTTGTTGCATCACATGGTATGATCGCCGGAAAAATTTTTTATTGCTTTGTTGTTCTTTGTAACTGCCTTTGACGCAATTTTAACTCTTTTCAAAACCTCTTAACTCCTTCACCTCTATCACATATCCATGTTTGACTGCGTCAGCAGTATGATCGAGCGACATGTCTCAAAACCGCTTGCGATGTTTGAAGCCACCACGACTGAGGCCTCATCCTCCAGAAGCGCCACAAAGGACCTACCGTATCATCAGCACTCTCCAGAAACCCATACAGCGAAATATACAGCCCATACAGCGGAGCTAAACAGCAGGCGCGAAATCTATTTCCAAGACGCATTGAAACAGGAGTCTTGGTTGAAGCGAAATGTAAAACCACTAATATAAACGCAAGGTCGATTTAATGATCGTCTCCTATTTTTTACCAAGTTGAGTTTTACGTGCAATGAACCCGCCAGTGAAAAGACCTATAACGCATTTTCTATTGCGAAGGTCCTACTGCTAATTCAAAAATATTCTCTGATTATTTAGATGCGGTAGAGACTCAATGAAGGTCTTAGTTATTGGGCGCCTGCTTCGGGGTTTCACACCGAGCTCCCGGACACTATGGTGGTTTTCTTTATGGTTCGTTGTTCAGCATCAAAAGGAGCACATAAGACGCCCGAAGGGTGGCAATACCATAAACAAGCTAGTATTAAGATCGGTGCAGTATTTTATGTAGCAACGCATTTAGCTTCTGCGCCATCGCCTAGAAGTTTTTGCGAATTTTGGTTCATCGCTCCGCTGCAAACTTCGCACGGAAATAAATTTTATATTTCTGAAAAGAGAATCTTTGAAAACTATTCTAGGTTTTACCTCGTTTTGAACCACAACGCCCCTTTGGTGCCGAATCGCATTATTTTTTTCCGTATAAAATACATTTTAGGGCTTTTAACGTAGTTAAATCTAATAGATATGCAAAAGACTGTGTTTAGCCTGATTGGCTCCTCGTTTTGGTCTACTGGCTTGTCGCCACGTGTGTTAGAGGTTAGGCTCTGATTGATCATTTCACGCCACAGATGGAAGTTGATGAAGATGACGCTGTCGAATGCATAGCACGAGAGTATGCTGCTGTTTAACGCGAGGTTTGTTCTGGTGTATATTTATATAGTTCTTTGTTGCTTACATGTGTAATATGATGTTTTAGAAATGTGCTCTGCATTAAGTTTTCCTCGTGCTTTGTAGCTGAGGTGTGTTGATTTGTTACTGTTTTCTTTATGTTCCTATATATCTCATGTACAGTCGGGGACAAATGCCTGGAGACCACGTGTTACTGAAACGAAGCCTATAGTTCTATTATTTTCAAGCGTCTGGAGACCGCACTTGTGGAAATGAAAGAACAAAATGTGAACATTCGCCTCCAGAAGTGTGGTCTCCAGTCGCCGCCTAATAGCAGACCTATTGGCTTCGTGTGAAGAACATGTGGTCTGCAGACTTTTGTCCCTGACAGTACATGAAACATCGCATCATTTTAATAAACACCATGCTGAAAGAAAGCGGCGATCGCCTAGTGCTCTCGTGCGGCAGATTTTAAAGTTGATCTCTTTATGCCGCCGCGCGATTTACTTTCAGTTATGGATGTTGAGTGATTTCTTTTTCAACCTGCCGCTGTGTCGCGTCGCTGTGTCTAGGCAACTGCACAAGTTCAAAGATCACAAGGTCCAAAGATCCAAAGATGACAAGATTTTTAATCCATGTGGGTGCTCGAATGAGTGCTTTCGCACTTATATTTTCTCCAGTGGCTCCGCTGTTGTCAAAACAACCCTGTCTGTCTTTCTAGGAGGCATTTACAATTCCATTGACTACAAAGTGGTCTACATTCTCCATTATCAAGTGACGAGTACAAGGTTGAAAAGCACTGCACAGAAACTAGAAATCTAGCTAAAAGGTGCAAACGCACATAGGATGCTACATAAACAATGAAAAAAACAGTAAGCGACAATACTTGGGGGACGCCTAACACCGAACAGCTGTGACATTGCAATAGAACTGGAACGTCGTGGTCACCTGCCATGCAAGACCACATATGGATAGCAGGATTTATCTCTCTCCTCTTTGCCAGTTGCCAACCATGGCATGTCGCACTTGAACCTGTTGTCTACCTATCTTGGCAGGTGAGAAGGTTCTTACCGTGGAAGCTACCTTGTAGTGTCTCCTTCCTCTCCGCCAAAATCACTCGAAGTCACTTGTGCACGCCCCTCGACTGGATGTTGGTCCGGGAAAGTCACCTTTAGACCTTTCTTTCTCCTTCGCATTCCTTGTTCTTCACCTGTTTCCGCATCCCGTTTATCAAGGATACATTGTCTTCTCTGCAGTGCTTCGCCTTGCCGCTTCGCAATATGCATTGACTCGGTTGACACACATTGGCGCTCTTTCCTTTTGCGTTGCTGTTTTGCTCTTCATGCACTTCGTTCGGATTCGGAATCTTTTGAAGGATCGGCTTATCCATGATCTAACGGTTTTTTGTACCGCGTGCTTTTCAGTCAGATTTTTCCTACGCCTCTTCTTTCTTGCACCTGCATGTGTACACTGTGACAGTCAACGTAATTAGCACTGTGCGCACGGCCGTCGCACTGATACGCACCCTCACCCAGTTCTCACATAAATCATGCGACCGTTCTGGCTGTATATATTGCGCGACGGAACATTAAAAGGGGACATTTTTTGTTCACCATCGCTAGCGTCTGTCTTACTGGTCTGACATGGTGTCAGAAGTGGGATGGAGGCCAGCTCCGATGTAGCACGGCAACAGCACCGCCAACAAGAGGATGACCAGAAGCTGCTTAAACAAGAGCAAGTCGTCCCGTTGGCAGGCATGAAGCGAGGCAGCACAAAACATCGGCCCGATATTGGAAATCTGTTGGCAAAGGCGGGCCCTCCGAAGGACCAAAGTCGCCACTGTGCTCCCAATATAGGCAGTGCCACTGTCTTACAGGTTCAATGATATTACTACCTCTCCTATGCTTCCCCAACATAGGCAACGCCACTATCTGACGGTACGAAGAATGGCCCTACTTCACCTCTTTTCTCAAAATACTAGCTGCGCTGCTGCATTACACTGCCAACAATGGCCCCTGCTGATTATTATTTCCCCCATATTGGCAGTGCCACTTACTTACATTTCCCATAATGGTGCTAGTTATTCACTGAGTCATACATATTAGTACTGCCACTCAGTTACACAGTCAACAATGGCCCTCTTTTTGCAATGTTTCCCAATGATTGGCAAGGTCAGTTTAACAGGCTGGACAAATTGGGCCAATGCTTGTCTCTAATCCTCCGGCATATAGGGTGTTTGACGGCACTTTAAAGACGGTTTTTAATAATGAGTGGCGTACTGGAACTTCTGGAAAACAACGACCTACTATTTCCCGTCATGTGAGTTTTCTCACAGCAATTTTTAAGTTTTAGTTAATAAGCTAGATAGTTATGGTTAATTATGCGAAAACTCAAATATTGTATACAGTGCGACGTGCTTTCCGTCAAGTAGCACAGGCGGTTAAGAAAGACCCAATCAGATTTTTTGTAACAATGCCTCCTACCTGCCATTTTTCAAGCGCTTAAAATGGGCAAAATAAAAAACAATCACGTGACTGTGCTCATGCGCTACCATATTGAACGAACGGACGTAGTTTGAACAATCTCCACATGCGCTTCAGCCAAGCCCAAATGAGCGGCCGCTGCTGTGTTCGTCGGGCTGCAAGATGACAAAAATAAAAAGGAGGCTACTTTTAAATATGGGACTTCACTGCTTTCTTTACATTTTTTGTTTTGTGTGTGTGATGCCTCAGTAAAAGCCCGGTCTGAAATAGCTGTCTCTCACCTGCCGATCACATATATAGTGTTACGTTTCGTAATATTCACATCTTCGAGACAGTGTGTTTTGGATGGACATGCCCTGGTCTGGAAAAATTCCTCCCGGCTGCTCCGATGGGTTCGGGGTGCTCTTACGTTTCCAATTCTGATGTGCATCGAGATAGCGGCGTTGAGAGGCTCGTTCGCTGCGTAGCAGAGTTCATCACGGCCATCTACTTCAGCCACAGTGGCATGATATCGTGGGTCGGAGGCGACGGCGGGCGCCTGTCTTCTGTGTGATTTACGGAGGACGCGGCCGAAGTTGTTTACAGCGAGCCACGGTGCCTGCATGCACGCCGCTCTGAAGAGACGCCGCCTCTTACCCTGTACGGAACTCTGTGCGTGAGTGCCGCTTCGACATTCTGTTCTCACGGAGAGCTGTGCTGCCGGGGACGTCCTGGTGGGTGGTTCCCGAAAAAAGTGCACCTGACCCAAACGATACTGGTTTTACGCTTTCCATTAAACTAGGTTCCCCAACTAGGGACCTGGGGGCAGGGACGCCTTTAAAACGAGCCGCAGTGCTCTATGCGAGGACCGAAATCTATTTGATCACCATGTGAATAAATCTCTGTTAAGTGTCTGTATTGCTCGCCTCGTCTCTGTATTGGCGTCAAACGCGAGGCCCGAGTGCCTGCAGCCCGACTTCTGACTCGGCTATTAGCTACCTGTTGAGCCCGCTATCGGAGCAGACGCAACGCAACAACAGCAGATCACGCCACGAGCTTTCGATGTTGAAGAAGAATGTGCTAATGCTCTTTTAACACTATGTTGAGAGAGGCGCCGCCACTTCGAGACGGTGAGCGTGCGCATATCTTTCATTCAGAACGCGCTTGGCAATTCCATAATACTGTTGCCAAAGTGCTCAATCACGTGTTTTTTTTTTCTTGTCATATCTCGCGGGATTCAAAATGCTGGAAAAAGGACCAAGTCGAAGGTACCTTGCAACAAAAAAAACCGGATTGGTTCTTTCGTAAACCCCCTGCAACTTAAGGAAACGCACGTGTATCTCAAGTGCATATTAAGTATGTCATAATTAATCTTAGCTAATTAATTAAGTTGAATTTAAAAGTTCTCTGAGGAGTGCCACACGACGTAAAAACAATACGTCGTTGGTTTCGCCCACCTACTGTACTGCACGTTTTTTAATCCTCTTTTAATGTAATGTGAAACACCCATTCCTTTAAAATAGAGTGTGCGATTAAAACGAGATTGAAGGTTTATCAAAAATGAACAGCTCATATGACTACTTTCTGAACATAAACTTCATGAAGAGGTAGGTAGCGAGAAAGAAAAGCGGAATAACTTAGATTTAACAAACAAAATCACAAAACACATCTGCCTTCTCGAGCCGTGAAGCTAACCTCGCTAGCTTTTTTATGGTTGCAAATATGTTTCGTCACATTATTCCGCGTTCGAGTGTTTTGTACTCATGGCTCTCGCATTTGTTTTTGCTTATAAGCATCGCCTTTATTTAATAAAAGCATCGGAAGCTGTTGCCGCTCGCAGTTGCACTCGTTTCTCAATTTGCTTTTTCTTGGCTACCTCAAACACGTGAGCTCAGTTCGCATTGCCGTTGCTGAGACCGACCTGTCTACGTTGTTGTGCATAAAATGTACAGGATTCTTCTGTCTGCTAGCGAATTGTGTTGCATGGACGTGTGTCCACGCAACACAATTTATTGGTTAATATCAATTAACAGTTTGATTATTGATCCATATGAGGTACATCCACAAAACGCATTTCAAAATTCCTTCTGGAGGGTATGTGTAAATCCTTTCACATCCTAGGCAAACCGTAATCGTATCTCTGAGGTCGTTCAAGCTAGATTATGCTGTTTTTATCACTGCAACCGACAGCACCAGCTTTCTCAACGCACCGAGGCTGGTAGCTGGAATCGATGCAAGGTTCCAGGAACTAAGAGTTATTCGTGAGCGTTTAGAAATAAAGTGTGAAGTAGCAAGTCAAGAGATCACCTCCACAATTCTTGTCGGAAGAATTTTAGATAGAAAGGGCTAACTGGAGCCAACGGGCACAAAATTGCAGGCTGCAACGTTCTTGAAACCTCGAAGCCGCTGTCTCGAATTTCGGGAATGAATTTCCGCTCATGTTTCTCTTTCTACACAGGATACCCTTTTGTGCCCTACTAGTATTCAGCGTCGCACAGGAGTACAGGCTTCTCAATACTTTACATAGTGGTTGGTGGCATCAGTTCACTCTGAAGCATATTTTGCAAACGCATATCTGCTTCCTCCATATTTCTGATTCTCTCCTAAACTTGTTCCTGACGCAGCGTTAGGACGTCGCTCTATCTTCAAAAAAACGCTGACCTGTGTCTCTTTCCGATGGGGTGTTGCGTTACCGCTTTCGTGCATATTTCGAATTTTAGCGCGAAAGCTTTACTGGCTGCGAAACTGGCGATTTCGCCTTGGTGGTGGTCCTAGGAGGCACAGAGACAGACTTTGAGCCGTTGCCTAACTTCCGCCGCAGCTGGACGGACGCCGCGCCATCTGGAATGACGTCACACCACGCGCCTCACCGCAGAGCCGAACCGATCTGGCCGGGCCGGCGGCAGCTGGCGCACTCGGGGCGAAATAGAGACATGCTCAAAGTATCCGCCACTTGGTAGGAGTGCGCCGAAGCCGCCGAACTCGTCGGCGGCTAAGCGCAACAGGAGTATAAAGGGTCTCGTTTTGGACGACGTAACATCGCCGTGCAGCGCGCGCGTGCGCGTTATGCCGAAGTATAAACGCGCCTTAAAGGGACACTGAGGAGAACCCTATCAAATTTTTTTTTTGTTAGCAATATCTGATAGTTCGGCATTTCATGGCTTTGTTGACGCTTGTCCGGGAGCGAAAGATGCATTTATTTCAAAGAAATTTGGATTCGAAGTTGAAAATTTTTTTCCCGGCGCTCCGATTCAAACTCGAGAACTCTTATGACGACACGGAGAACTTTTATGACGACACAGAACGGGGTGACGTGCGACGTGACATAAACGGAGACTCCGTGATTTCTGCGGCTAGTGGTGCGGTCTAGCAGCTGCCGAAATGAAAGCTACTGCCGCCGCACGTTGAAGGCATCTATCGGGGGTCGCCACCGTCGCTTCGTTTACGTTTGCACCGGCGTCTTGCCAGCGTTACGATGGATACCGTTCCCGAACCCGACGACGTAGTTCTCGCAAAAACTCTGGCCTGCATTTCAGCGACCTCATTCTCGCAGCGTGCGGTGCTTTTGAGGGAGCACGGTTAGGTTAGGCGCCGGCGAATGGTTTCCCCCTTCCTTATAGAGCAGCCGTTACAAAATAAATATCAGAACCCCAGGGCTTGGAGTCGCAAGGGGCCAGGACAAGGTCAGCGCCTTGCGCCCATCGGAGGCTGGCCGGGGCTTTGGGGCCAACGGATTGTGATTCCTTGAACGGCGCGGTTGCACGGCGCAGCAGGCGGCGTCGAGGTCTCCCGCGGTTGCAAGGGCCAAGTTATTTATTTATTTTTTTGCCACAAAAAACAAATGGATGCTCGAGGGCGGTCGCGTTTAAAGTCGGCGGCTTGAAACCAAAGCCGTAGCTCAAAGCTTCAACGGCTTCCGCTGGATCCAACGGGTCCACTGGATCGGGCTCTCTCGCCCACTTGCAGTGTACGTTCAGATATGTACTGTGAATGGATTAAAATAGCCGAGCTCAAAGAGAACAGCTCCGCCCAACTGCCGCAACTATTGAATATAACGTGCACCTCGCCGTGGAGCCAAATCAGTCTGGACGGGCCGGCGGCAGGTGGCGCACTCGGCGCGAAATAGATACATGCTCCAATCCCCCTGCCAGTGAGATCAGAGTGCGCCGAAGCCGCCGAACGTGTCGGCGGTCAAGCGAGGGTATCGCTTTGACCGACGTGACTTCGCCGTGCAGCGCATTCGCGCGCCTGGCCGCAGCATAAACGAGCCTTAACAGAGCCTGCGCTTAAACCGCTAACCAACGTATTCAGCGGCGGCAACCATGGGAGCCACTGAAACCCCCCGCCCACTCAGTGAATAAAACAAAAGAAGTCCGAGCCGAGGTTCGGAATCGAGCCAGGGCCTCGGCGTTAGAGGCGGAAACGCTACCGCTCCGCCACGGCGGCTCAAATTACAACCGCCAATAAAGGCGCATGTAGAGAATGCACTCTTCTGATGCAGAAATCTCCGCGTTTTCGCTAGGTATATCCTGGCCTAACAGAGCTAGGCCATCAGCAATTTTTCGAACTGCCTTGTACCTTGCCTCCCGTCCCTAATAAACGATTTCTGTTAAGTAGTTTGAAGTTGACTGGCACAGCCGGGAATGTTTCGCCGGGCAAGCGTGTGAATACACTAGTGCTGTCTTGTACGATCACCGACCATCGTGCCATCATAGCTTTTCATCGACCGTGGCGATCATCTTACAAGCCTTAACAGGCTCCTTCAAAGGTTAACTAGCACTTGAAGCGGCACTTGGAGTTCCTCTGCTGTTCGGCGCTTATAAATGGAAGCGCGTCAAAAACAAAACCACGGGGCACGCAAAGCTCATAGACGCGAAGCGCCATAAAAAATCCAAACTCTCCTGGCCGCCTGTGGCGCCGCCAAGCATCCGTTTTCTTTGCTTCGAACATTCAGGTTGTCTTTTGCCTGCCTACCTTGTGTGATAAAAGTGCACTATTGGTTTTAAAACAAAACTTACTTCAATATAGAGCTGCGCAACCTACATTTGTCAGCCTCAGAGATTCGCGAAAACCAAGTAGGATGGGAAATTCCTCCAAGGTGGCGTCTCTTGTCCTGTGGCGTCACCACGCTTCTACTTGCGAGATTGGCCTGTGGTGGCGATGCCTGTATTTTGGTTCTTGCTATTTTCTACCTTATAAGAGATTTGTTTTCAGTATGACCGGTGTTTTTGTGATCAGGAGCTGGTATTCTATCGATACAAGCCAACTTCAATTTCTCCTCAGTGTCCGTTTAAAAGAGCATGCGCTTAACCGCTAACCAACATATACGGTGGCGGCATCTATGGGAGCCGCTGCCTCGTATTGCTTGTTCAAACAATTTCCACTTTTAATGTTTATAATATACGTGCGACTACCTGGAAGCATTGTTCTCAAGTGAGAATACGGGTCTTATTCTCAAACGTTCCTTCCTCACAATTAAGCAGATTGAGCACAACGCGGACACGCAATATTGGTTCACCTAAGACAGGTCCACACCTGCTGTGGCTAGAGAAATCCAAAAATTCTGGCATCTGAGCCTCAGGTAAACCCAAGGTGCCACTGTAAATATGTTCATAATGGTTATGTCCTGAACCTTTCTTTTGCGGCAGGCAAATTTGTATTTACAGTTGCCAGAAGTTACAGTCCTGAGCTTATCTAAAGGAGCCTATTGTTTGCAGCGGTAGTTTGGAAGACAGTGATTTTGCGTTCACATTAATCTATAACATATGTGCTATAAGTTTGTCTGACCGTCTTTGCCTCTGTATGCGCGTATTCTTTTTATATCCCAGTCTTAATGCCTATCGATAAAAAGAAAATAAACAGCACTAAACAAAAATGTGACTAACGCAATGCCGATTTCTACATTTCGGCCAGACGGAAGATGCGACGACGAAGAGCGCGCAGCGGAAATTGATGACTTGCCTGAAGAAGAAGAAGCAGAGAAAGAAGCCATATTCCTGGGGTGAAGAAAAAGAAGAAGCCATGCTGAGTGTCCACGAATCCCCCTTGTGGGTATGTGCCATTGTGTGAGGTCAACAACAACAACAACAACAACGAAGGCATTTTGTGCCATTGTGTGAGGCAACAACCACAACAACAACGAAGGCGGTGACTTCCAAGTCGGGGGTGTAATCGTGGATTCGTCCGAGGTGTTGTCTGCGATGCAAGCCAACGACTCCGCATCGTCGGGAGATAGTGATGGAACCACAAGCTTGGACGACGCGGACCGCCATGGAAGCATGGCGCCTCTCGAGGAGAGACAGGGCGAACGAGGTGAGCGGCAAAACATTATGCTTAATATGTAACTGTATGACATTATCACACGCCAATGTATTTCATACAGCGGGGAATTGAAATAATTTTCGGCTATTCTTACAGGGAATGAGCTGATCTTTCAAGTACTTTGCATCACGTAGGTGAAATCGAATGCAAAAGAATTTTTCATTTATAAGCTCTGCTAAAGTAAAAAAAAATGACAGCTAAATGCAGATTACGAGTTCAGTAGCACATTTTCCCTGCTACAGACTGCCTATTGAGTAATTACTGTTTCTGCAAGTGACCAGTGTTCTAAGGCAACGCTGTGTTTGCAGGAAATTTAGATGGGCGGTTTTTGCATGCACGCCAGAACAAAAGTGCACAAGCGCTTTGGTAGCGACTGTGCTAAGTAAGACGGTCTGTTCAGCATTAAAAGATATCATTCCGAGTGCAACGCGCTTACCTGTGTCATCTGAAGCTTAAACTGGCGTATTGCTACGCAAAGGCGGAAACATTGCTTGAAGATTATATTTTTATTCGAACGGCGGGTTGTGTGTAGTATGAACTGACCGTTTTACAGCAGAAACCTTTTAAAAGCCGCGTAGCTTCTTGGCAAAGTGTTCGAAATACAGTGTATTTTGAGCAGGTTGGAAATTCGAAATTCTGTTAGGCATTGATAACCCTCGCGTCATTTATCGAAACTGTAAGTGTTCATTGCACTTCAACAAAACTTTCTGAGGCGCAATAAATTTTATAACCTGCTGTGTTTTCTTCCTTAATTTCTCTTCCTCGCAAGCCTCGGCGCCTTCGGCGGTAATGTTCAGCCCGTGATACCCACTGGTCATGTATATCAGATTCGGCTCAAAAGATGCGCATATTATCAGATCTATTGAAAGAATGCGCTACTAACACGGAAATCAATAGTGATGCTACAGGGAGGGCTCGTCTAGAGGCGGCAATAACATTAACTTGGAGGCAGATCATCTCAAAGACATATCTGCCACATTATGCAGCTTTAGCTGAGTTTGCGGTTTGTGTAGTGATCGTGATAGCATTGGCAATGAGCGAGCATTTGCAATATATGCTCATCTCACCGATTTAGCGTATATTGTGTAGCTGGATGTATATTAATTGAGTAATTACACAGCAGGATCCACCCAGGCATAAGCAAACGCCTACAAAAGATAGCTGTGCAGCTTTCTCCGAAACTGCCGAGTTGAAAAAAAAATTTCTGGATCGATGCTCGAACCGTACCACCAACTAAGATCGCCAATTACCAGGTGTCTCTGAAAGCTTTCCTCTTATTACTCCCTGATTCAAAGTCTACTCTACTCGGGGGCTTCACATAAACGTTGCACTAGCGCTACGATTTCAACAAAATTATGAACAAGCAGTAAAGAACACGTCTACTGCTACGGCAGCACGTTGTCTATGAAACTCTAGGAGGAGAACCAACTTTTTCTGCGTATTATCGCATATTATCTATGATCTCTTTTAACTCTTAACCATCAGTTTCGGCCTGAGAAATGTAATGCACACAAGCAGTCAGTAGTGAGGATAATGAGTTGCTACATACTTAAGAGATGCGTGCTCCCTGAAACAGAAAAACCCACAGCCGGCTGCAATTCGAACTCCATTTTCTTCGGCCAGAAAGATGCAGACATTAAAGAAGGCTTCGAATGATAATGAGAAACATGAAAAGCAAGGTCAGCTTTGTGCTCATAGATATCTGAAACTAGAAGAAAACTGCGCGGTCGCGTTTCATGAGCAACCACTGAGCGGAAAACACTCAGTGCGGTCCTAAACCTTTTTTCTAATCTGGAGTGCCTCCTCTAACACGCAGGGCATGCCGGGCTGCACGACGACGAATGGCACTACGCCCATGCGCGGCGGCGGGCTGCCACAGCTGGCTTCTGCCTGCTGTGCTGCCTGGTCTTCTTGTCCAGCGCCGCCGTGACGTGCCTTGTGGTGCTCCTGCTGCGCAACGACCAGCAGATCTCCGCTCTCTTTTCGCGCCTCATCGATGCCGCCCTCGAGCTGCGTCTGGGCAACTTCGACTGAGCACGAGAGCATGTGCAATTTCCGAGCTTACACAGGACTTGCATTTTCAGCGAAAGTTTTATCGTCAATTTCAATTCTTAACATTAACAGGGTCAGAGTGTATCGATTCTTATATGAATAAATCGATTTACCTTCATGCCGTCTAAATGTATAAGGGTATTGATTCCGAGCATTAATATAGAACAGACTACGTCAAAACATCGAAGTCCAAAGGGGTTGCTTTTGAGCCCTGAACTGGGGCATTTCGGACCCCCGGGGACCCTAAGCTATGTCTAGGGGAGGTATCGTTCTCGCGGTTGAGACTTCAGGAGGTTCATAGCTGTTTTAACGGGTAGAATGTACTCCTGAAAAGCAGAGACAATGGCCTGCTCAACTTGACCCACGCAGTACAGGGCATATTAGAAGAAATTCGAACGACGCGGTGGCTCCTTTTTCCGGACATTGTTTTCCTTCAGATGCGTGCTGTACCTCGGAGGTAACAAAAGTACACAAGAGCCGTTTATGACTACAGCATCTACATGCGGCCACTATTATACAAGCCCGATAAAAAGAAAGCGAACAGCGGAGTGCGTAGGCCATCCGTTCTTCAGATTTCATTTAATTGCCCCAGTACCTACCGCTTCTTGAAGCCTGAGCACTTATGGGAGTCTGTGCCATGAACGTGGATCATTTTAGCCCATACACTTCTTCGTACCATAATAAAGTGCAGTGGCCCAGAAAGCCACTGAACATCCCTCAGGACATCGCCGCCGTTTCACAAATAAATTAATCTCTGCGGGCAATATCACATGCTTGGCAGGGTAGTGGCCTCTAAGCACTATGCAACCAACTGGATTATAAGCATCCTTGAAAACAGGTGAAATGTGATTAAGAATGCACCTGCGGCTCCATTTGTAGTACTGCCAACTTGTAATTTACTAGGTTCATCTGTGTTGTTTCCAAAAACGGTCAAGCTTTAAATCGGGGCTGAAAAATCAACTCAAATCTCATGCATTCAAGTCGCTAGGTGCACTACTATAAAAGTTTGAGCTATTTTTAATAATTCGGAATATTCCCTAATAGGGAAAAGGCAAAGATTAACAGACACCTGACTGCTCTGCAACGGAAACGTCCACAGTGACACTAATAATTAAAAGAGAATAAAACATTTCACGAGCAAAATGCAAGTTCCCGCACCCGGAATAACAGATCCAATGGCATGAAATTTAAAAGGCTTATGCCGGGTCTCCTGATGAGAGAAAAATTCAGTCGAGGTAAAACCGAAAGGCGTGTCTATTATTAGTCGAGGGAAGAAAATTGAAGGTTTAAAATTTTCATTCCTATTTTTTTTTGTTATTGAAAGAAACGTCTGGCAGCTTCGAACCTTCGTATCTTCTGAACTGTGCCGTATCAATAGTTCTGTGATTCTTACACCCACCCTTTACTCCAATATTTACCGCAATAATACCGCAAAACTTGAATGCAATTTTGTGTCTGTTATCTTCAGAAAGCTAGTCATTTTCTATCAGGAAAGACTCCTAAGAGCACAATTTGGTTCCTGCGAGCTTGGAGCACTCAGCTGCGGTTTTGAGGGCACAAAACACGGGATTTTCTCGTGGTGCAGGCCTTGAGACAACGGCATTTTTGGTTTTCAAAAATGGTTTGGCATCAAATTCTCCGTGGGTATTATTCTGTTACGGCACTATTCCCCATAATGGTGTCATTATGTTGCTAGGCTTGTAATTATTAGATTGATTTTGTGTTTAATTGCCCCCTTTTCCGGCTAATAGTGGCTCTCAAAAGGATTTTACTTCAGCTTCGAACACATCATTTTCCGCAGATCTGAGAGTGTTAACTGAAAACCCGTTTTGGAACGCGTGTTGCAGAGGCCCACATGGAAGCAAACAGGGTCCGCGCGTGCACTATAGGCCGCGCTTCGGCCACTGCAAGCTAATCGTTTTCATCCATTATTCATTTATGCATATAGCGGATAAGTTTCCTCTTAAGAATGAAATGTTAGAAACCGGAAGTGATATTTAAAATGATCCGTCATTCGCTTTTCGGTCGGAATATAGCGCTGTTCGTTACCACACCCTTTTCTCCTTGTCATTTTTCAGACCGTGAATTCTAAAAATTTTCAACAATTGCTGTGAAAGGCAACTCTTAACAGGAACCCGTCACGGTGGCTGATTGGTTAGGGGGCTCGGCTACAGAGCAAGAGTTTTCTAGTACGGACTCGGCCGCAGCCGCCGCGTTTCGACGAAGGTCAGATGCAAAAGTCGCCTGCGTTCTTCGTGATATCAGGTCGCTTTGATGATCGCCAGGTTGTCCAAATTATTCTGGTGGCCTCCACTACGGCACCTCTCGATCAGGATTTTCTTTCCCCCCTACCTTCCTCCCTTCTATTAAGGCGTGGTTCGGGTGTCCACTGAGGTGTAGCACTATTAGTGCGATATTTCTTTCTTCAAAACAGCAATTTTCTGAGTCTGAAAATTCAAGTATTTCCTGCGTCCGTGTTCAGCTGTTTGTCCATCCCCAAATTCCAGTAGGGGGAGACCGTTAGAAGAAGACGAAAGACAAGAAGTGCTCTAACCGAGCGGCTACCCGGAAAACAGCATCAGCTGCAATCAGAGAAGAAAATAAAGGGAAGGTAAGTTCCACGATCATTTCCTTTTCCCAAGAGCCCTTCTTGGCTCTTAGGCCTCGAGAAGAATCTCGAAAAGGCCACTGCCGTGAGTTATCACATAGCTTATGCTGCACATTGGCAAGCTGCATTCCCTCCGATTAGAGCATGCTTTCTATGATCGGCGGGTGTCATTATCAATTACCCTCATGATTACAGCGCTGGTCTCTCTCGTTCGCAGTGTTCCTTTTCTAAATAGCACAAATTTCTTGGAGAGGCCCACGGGTATCTCAGCGTGTTGCCATCTCGCGGCAGACAAGCGGGAGAGGAGCAAGGTAGATGGCTGACTCTGCGACACGAACGCGTAAGTTGGCGTCACGCTATTTTTAGCGCTAATTTCTGTGTGTGTATACCAAGATGTTGCCTTCGTCATCCGTCTGGTCGCACTCCCCCACATGGCCTTAATTTAATCTGTTTCGACGCTTTTGCTGTGCACCAGAATGGCGAAATATTTGAATTTGGCTTCTTTAACGATGATTTTGACAAGCATTTATGAAAAATGGCACACATTTAAAGCAGAGAAGAAGAGAAGGAACTACAGAATCTGCACGTCACAGTCTTATATTGGTATAGGTGTCTGTCCATGCTTCCCTCACTCCAAGATTTTCTAACCCTTATTCGCAGCTGCCACCTTGCCTTTAAGTAACAATCGGTTGCTGTAGTCTATGAAACGCATATATGTTTGCGGCTTGCTCTCAATTAGATGGAAGACTTTAGCGTAATAGAAGCAGACTATGTTACGGGACCTAGCTGCCGCGATCTCATAAATACTCAGCAGCGTGCAATCAACTATGCAATATGATAAATCTTTCGCTGGGGTCCTCTTGACGGCAGCAATGAAGTGGACGTAGAGGATCTGCCTCGCGTGCCAGAGAACCGGGGTTTGAAACCCAGTGCCCCGCAATTCTCGACCGGCTTTTAACAAAACTCCGTGTGTCAATGGAATTGCCTAACTAGGCATGGAGTGCAGCTTGATTTCAGTGACCACAACCGACAACATACTCCATGGCCAGTACAATATCTAACCTGGCCAAACCGGCCACCCTATTTTAGTACTCTGCCACAACCTCCTACAGAAATACACCGTTTAACCCTCGGCCTTCAGTCCCCAGTGGCTCTGGAGAAACTGACCAAGGCGGGGGTCAGGCCTGTGACACAGCGGAGGTTGCTAACAATATCTGGCTGCACAGAAGCCGCCATTAGAAACTGAAATTGGCAAAATTTAACTCTAGAATACTTGTCCAATAAGGCTAGTTTAGCAATGCTGTTCGAAGGACTAGCGGGTAGTGAATGGAATGTCATAGGGCTTAGTGAGGGTAGGAGGACAGACGAGGCATTCACAGTGCTAAAGGGTGGGCTTATACTAATCTTCTGCGGATTAGCGCACAGGCGATAAATAGGTGTAGTCAATGTAACAGGAAATATTGAGGAATTTATTGTATTAACGGAAGGGAGTCAGTGATAGCATTTAAGCCAAATAAAGGTACGCATTGCAGGTGTAGGGAACAACGCGCCTATATTTAGCCATGATAACCAGATTGTTGAAAGTTCTTATGGAGATATGAAATCCTCAGTAATAAAAAAAAACAGTTTACACTGTAGGCAAAGGATAGTCTGGAGACCTGGCAGTGGCCAACTATGGCATTTGGTCTAAGAATAGCAGCGTGTCGTTTTTACTAAAATTTGATGTGAGAAATCATTTTCTTATAATGAACACCTTCTTTCGCAATTGGTATAACTGTGGTGAACGTGGAAAACCCCAATGATGAGAATAAAATAAAATATGCTTCTTACTGTACCTGAGCACATACCTAAGCACATGCAGTAGAGATGAAAGACGGCGTGAGCACCACTCTGGCGCCATCTATGAGCGAGCGGCGGTAGTTCGCTCGACACAGCCGATCTCGAGGGGAGCGTGCTCGCTCTCCTCCCCTCCCGCCGTGCTCGGTTGCACCGACGGCAAGAGCGACGTGGCTCAACTTATGAAAGGGTGCATAATTATGATCTTCGCTCTAGCATAAAAATGGGGGGGGAAATGTTGATTTGATTTTTAAGCTGCAACGGCAGCTTGGCTAAGGGTAGCCATGAATAACGCATTTGATCAGCTCGAAGGAGCGCCAATAATCTGCTCACAAAGCTTCTCACACACCCACAGAAAGGCACATCAGGCAAGGGTAAAGCTTTTAGAGATTGGGAATCGGTGGTTACCTTGTGATATTAAGCGACTCGTAACAATGTTCGGCCAATGCATGTTACTAAACAAAACTAGGGACTAGGAATTGGCAACTGTTTTTGTTCCTTCTGTCGGTAGGCCGCCGCGATGGTTCACTGGTTATGGCGCACGGCTGCTGGCGCGAATGATGCGGGCTCAATCCCAGCCGCGGTGGTCAAATTTTTATAAAGGTGCAATTCTAAAGGCCCGTGTAGTGTGCGATGTCAATGCACGTTAAAGAAACCTCGCCTGGTCGAACTTTCCGGAGCCCTTCACTAGGCCTTCCCTCACGCCCTAAGTCGCTTTAAGACTTTAAAACGCTCTAAATCGTTCTTTTGTCGTCACTGGCGGCTTGCAGAGGGCGTAGATAATAACAAAAGACACCATTGAGAGTGGACAAGAAAATAAACCAAAGTTCAACTTTACAAAATAAAGCCCCTATTACAAGTTCAACAGTTTTCCGTGTGGCAGTTTGCAAAATTTCATTCTGCAACATGTTAGACAGGCGATGTGAATCTTTTATTTATGGTCACTATTTTTCTATAGCTTCGTTGTCTCTATCAGAGTGTATTCCTTTTAGCGGCCACCTGTAATTATTGCAGCCAGCAAATAAATCTTTACCACTGATACTGACCTTCCTTTGATACAGTTCTGGCGCTCGTGGCATGCAACACGACGGAGCAGTGCGCATCGATGGAGGCGAGCGCCACGTGCACCGACCACCTGTGTGTCTGCCCGTCCCTCCAGCCGCTCACCAAGGCGGGGCGCTGCAACACTATCGGTGAGCTTGGCAGTTAGTCTGAATATTGTTCGAAACGCATACTCTATGGGACCATGGGATGATATTTGTATTCATTTCAGCCATAAGCATATATATTGCTGAGCCGAAATAACTCCCATTGTGACAGCTATCTTCTACGCTCTTCACTTCGCCAGCTCCTTAAGAGCTATTCGAGATTAAATTTACTCTGAGGGCAAATAGAAGCGAGCCTGTATCGATTGCATAGCGCCCGCTAGTCACAAAGCCACCTCCCTTAAAAAAACGCGTTTATTATAACCTTGCTGCCTGAAATGTAAACTAACTAGATGAAAACGCTAATAAAATACATGATAAATTAGTCGCGGTTAGCACATATTCATCGGTGAAAATAATACATTAAATATGAAGAAATTATCACCAATCAAAATCCCGCTACCGATGGTCACTGGTACTCCTGTGGCGAAAAGCTGTGTTAGGGGTCTGATCCACGCCGGATGTTCCGTCTAGTCATGAGCAATGCTTCCTCTGCCCATTTGCGCGCTGCGCGCAATATAACAAAGCACGCATAATAAACGAAATAAAAAAGAGCATCACATTCGCTGAAGATGTTCTCGGCATCCGTCTTTGTCGCTCAGCTCGTGTTGCGGAAAGCAGAGGCCAGGAGTAGTCAACTCGGAAAGGTCGCCCTTTTTTTCCTAGATGCTTCTCTCCCGGACATGTACACTTCCAAGCCACCTTTGTTCACGGGATTGAAGACACCTCGCTACATCTGTCAAATGCGATACCACGTTGTCAGCAGCCAAATACTTGCCACACAGGAGCAGCCACTCCTGCATCGTCCGGTTTCGTTCCCAACCGCGATGCCTGCACACTGAACGCTTGTGCGGTGAAAGAGGATGCGGCCCACCACTGAACACAATTTAGCTGGCACTCTGTGGAACAATTTTTTACCTGCCTGTAAAAGCTTAGCAATTATCGAATTTTCTTGTTGCAGTGCGCCACTTCCAAATGAAACGTCAAGCGCTATACTGCGCCAAGCCGGAGAAGATTGTTTCGCCGATTATAACGATCTTGATCACATGATCTCAAAGATTGCGATGGAAATTAGTTTGGTCATGTCAGAACTCTGGCGCGCCAATGGAATTTTACAAACGCAGCAGTCCAGGATATGTTCGTCTTTAAATTTTGAACATAAAAATGAACGCTAGCTGCAGTGACTAAGAAGAACCTAATAAATTCATGTTTGAAATCAGGCAGCCATACTTGAAGCGCTCTGTTTTGTTGAATTAATGAGCCATGGAGGGAAGTGCCGAAGATATATGCCTCCTTTCGTTTGATGTAGATGCTACTTGATACGAATAATCAGCGCCACCTGGTGATTCCACCACATGCCCCCTTTCGCCTCCCGTGGCGCTCCTTAATATTACAGGTCAATTTCTTATGTTCTCATATCTTAGGTTCTTAAGTCAGGTTCTTTTTAGAAATATTTCAATTACATGATCGCATATGTCATCTTTATCTTCTAACAGCAAGGTTGTCGGTGCGGTTATTGATATATACCTTCCGATCTGCCGAAATTAATGGGATTTAGTTAAATATTTAGGTTCTCTTTGTTCAGCTGATAAAGTTTTGTTCAATGCACTAAATTGTTCTTTCTTCCACAATTAAATTTGGTCCGCGAAATGTTTACAATATAGGAACAAAGCATTCGTTTATTCTACCTTCGAAGGGTATCCAGGACATTAATGCGTCTAAGCAATTACTTTACATTAGTCACTTGAAATCCACTGGATATCAACAGAAAAGCATTGCGCGTTTCTGAATTGTTTTCTTTCTTGGTGAACGTTGGCAAGTGCTCTTGGGCGCCGGCAATCTTTAGGAACATATATGCAGGCGATGCGTGGAATACGTTGTCAGTGAGGTTTTACTGTGTAAATGATTTCATTGGTATAAATTATTTGAATAACCTTTTGTTTCAATATGAGCAATAACAGATGAAAGAAAACTACAGAACTCGCGCTGATGATATTTAAGAACAAAAAGAAATTGGTCACGGTTAGAAATAAATCATAAAAAATATCAAAATTTTAGCAGTGAGTGCGAGTAGTATCGTGTCGTGTTTTTCAGCGCAAAATTGTAATGACTCTGTGATATCAAACATTTAACAACTAGTGATTGATAAATACAACGGGCTTCCTTTGGAACAACGTTTTCGTAGAAGAGCTAAACTCATTACCCATACAACGCAAATTCAATCTTCAAAATGCTTCCACGGTGTAAGATGCGTGATTAAAGCAATATATTTAAATGTTAGAAATACTTCCTTTCTGGTGGAGAACTTTCAACTCTAATTATTTAGAGCAATTTAGCTTCCACGTGAGGAAAGCACACACGAGAGAAACTCTTCATTATATAAGGAAACGCAAGTTTAAATGTGTCCTATATTACATATTATATGCAGAAATATCTAATAGGAAAGGTGCTTGCCGAAACTTAGCCTCAAAAAGGCCATGTCTGAGACACGAGTCCATTTTTCAACACAGAGAGTTGCGCACGAATAATTCTTCCCAGCAAATCCCAAGGGGCCACAGTTTACATCAATTTAAATATTCTTCGTTTCACTGTGAAGTTGACCTTGTAACAGTAATTGTCTGTCTGCGTCCTTTACCACTGCATGCTTGCCGCGGTTTCATGAGTGCCCGGCGACACTTTTTGCAGTCTGTTCATTTTTTTAGTATGCTTAGCCCTCCTTCGTGTAATCTGAGTTCAGGAAGGTGCATAATAAATATTCAAGTACTGAAATATGACATTAAACAAATATTAGATTTCAGAACCTACAAGTTAGAATTTTAATGCTGACAAAACTACCCAGGATTTTATACTCATTAGTTGTTTGCGATACAAGCTAGGAAGCTAGAAGCAATACAAAGCATAAGATCTACCCTTATCCTGCGAGATTCCTCTTTCAGATTACAATGTGCCACTGCCACTGGGGAGTAACTGCAGCGTCAGCGCCCAGTGCTCGAACATGGCAGCGTGCTTGGATGAACGATGCGACTGCCCCCAGGGTTACCAGCCTTCGGATGAGCGGCACTGCCACGCCATCAGGCAAAGCGGTACGCTCCGTTTGGCACAGCGAGATACGAGTGAAGACTCAAAATATTTGGTGGGCTTTAGTAAACACGAATGTCCACTTTCAAGAAGCCTCACACGAAACCTTCCTTATATCAAGTCGGCGCCGTCAAAAAAGATACATGTGTGCAAGACGAAGACGAAGCAATTTAAGCCAGGAATTTTGTCACATGCTGCATCTGCTGCGAAACCAATGCATTAACCAGTTCAGGCTGCAGAGATATTCCGTGAAAAATACAGCCAAATCTTAAACTTAATGGCTCTGCTGGACGCTTGATGCTTTGAAGTTACAGCCGGCATTCCTTACTAAAGAGGTTTCATGTTACTTAGAAAAAATAACAATCTTTTAAAAAATATTTTTCGTTATTAGAGTGAATCCAAAAGTAAATCTATTGTATCTTTTAAAGATTTCGGTCATGTGAATATTCGTTTCTGTCTTAAACATGTATTTTGTTGAAAAAACTATTCGTGGTTAAACGAAAGCAAGCTTCATCGCGATATCACGCAGTCATGCATTAGGCAAAATTTTCAGTCATTCGGCAGATGTGTACTCGAAAACGAATATTTCTTTTTTTTCGAAATGATTGTTTAATATTTTTAACTACGACACGACCTAAAGCTATCGCTGAACTCTGTCTTGTTCTATTGCCTTCGCGCCCTAAATGCGGATGACCCGCGCCAGATTGTGCAGAAATTTGATATTTGGTAGGACTGTAAAATTTACTATAGTGTCAAGTTTACCAAAGGTAATGCTTCTTCAGTAAGAATTGACCCGTCGAGGCCATGGGCAGATAATTTTATAACAAGTCCCGTAATTACGGCAAAGTGGGCTTAAGCAGGCTCAGAAAATAGTTTTCTAACCAGAGAAACGTTTTTTTTTTATTCCAACCTTGTGGAACGTTTCTGTTTTAGTTGCATTATACACATCAATACTAATGCCCTCTGCCAAACAGCGCGAAAGAGCTACGACGTAAAGAACACCAGTATTAGACTCGTGTGGATCTGGGCTGATATATGTTTCTTCCTAGAGCCGGGTAAGGAAGCCAATTTTTATAGTACAGTATACAAAACAGCAAAAGTTGTCAACAGTTGTAAAATTAAGCATAGTCGATGTTTACACAGGTTGCACCATGAGTCGGCAAATCAAATGCTACAGTCGTGAGGAAGCGACTGTTCTCAGTTACTTTTCTATTTTCAGCACTGTCAGTTACGTCGTGGATGGCCATCATGATCATGACTTCAGGCTTTCTTTTCATCCTGTTGCTTATAGTCTACGTCTACGTACTCGGCCAGAGGTGAGCACAAGTTTGCTTCGGTAAGCATTAGTGTCTGAGGCCGTGAAGCGTCCTAGTGAAGCATTTCACCCCTGCCACTCTGTAAAACTTAAAAACGAATAATTGCATTCATGCGAGATGCTTACAAGCCCACGTCATCTAGACCTTGAGAACATTCGGACAACCTATAGCCTAGAAAATCACCAATTCATGCAGATATATAAACGATTGGCACCTGCAGATATGTATACTCTTCAACCTTTGAACGACGCAAAAAAATCGATAGCCTTAATGCGAGCTGCTTACAACAAGACGTGCTCCAGACAGTGAGACGATTTAGACAGCCAAAAGCCTGGAAAATTCCGAATTCATTCAGTATTGGAAATACATTTGAACCTACACATAGATCTACAGCGCAGTCTTTGAACGTTGCAAATAATGGGATGAACGTGTACCACTTTGGAAGTTTTGGCGGGGCGTCCGAATGGATCGAGGGTGTTTTTTCATAGTTTGGAATGCCTATCTCTTGCACTTCTTACGGTCCGATCGAAATTTCTAAATATCACGCCAATCACGATTTTTTCTACCTAAGCATCTTTCCCAAACATGTAGCTACAAATACAAGCATCGCGTGGTGTGTTACTGAAACGCAGAAAATTCGCAGGTATAATTTTCAGCGTGTCATTTACTTTTTGGCTGGAGTTCCTGATTTACTGTAACATAAACCTTATAGAAAGAAGACCCGCAACCAATGTACTGACCGTGCTGGCTACAAGGCTGTTTTATGCGGCAGATCATGCTTCGTTAAGGTTCCACATTTTAGGAAGGTGGAGGTTGCGCTCGTCATCATCTTTGCAAAAGCATGTCGTAATGTCTCCTGTGCTCATCGTAGCACCAAATTCCTTCGTCTCTTTACTTTTGCTAAACGGTGCAGACTTGAGAACACTCGGTATCGATATATCACGGTGGTTTGGGCGAAACATAGTATAAAGACACATTAAACCTTAAAATTTAATTACTGAACCATGTGAAGGGTGACTTCGGAGCATATAAAGCGGCGATGCGAAGACTGGCTTAAGGTGGTATGCCTATAATTCGAAAATATGACAGTCATAAGGGGTACACTGAGAGAGCATGCATGCGTTCCCACGAGCGTCGACCCTGATAGACAAAAAGCAAGTTCTACTATGGCCAATTATTATGTAGCCATATTTGCAAAGCATTTTAGAGTTCTATTTCATAACGCGTCGGCATACTATTAAATATGTTTTATAGGTAATAACATTAAATTACACATGGGATATCGTATATTAATATATATACAAGGAATTCTATTGCCGATATTAAATTTCTCCCGATAGCTTTCCTTGCACACAAATGCAGTGAGTATTGACTGATATCTTTGCTGCACACTTCCCTTGGCCTCATCGAAAAAAAAATTAAATACTAAAAAATTTTTTTTGTAGGAGGCGAACTTTTTGACAGTTCATCTATAAATCTCAAATAAATGAAATAAAAAGCTTTTTGAAATTTCACCCGATATAGGGAGGTGTTAAAAATTACAGCGAAAAGATTGATAACAGGAAACCCACCTGGGAATGATCATACGTGTCAATGAAAAAGACGAAGCTTTATGTCACTATTGCGCCGAAAATTCACGTATAGTATGTCGTAATGTGAAATTTGTCATAAAACAGGGACATATGCATTTAGATTAATGCCCGCTCAAGAACTCTTCAAAGGGAAGGGTACTGCATTAGAAAACGTTGAAACTGAAAACATCCTCTATCCTCGATACATACTGACAGTTGCCAGAGCCCATCGGAAAGCGTGTTAGAATAGTTCGTCATTTTTCGCGTTGTGTAAGTCGTTATCTCGTCCACATGCCCCATTCCGGAAAACAACTCAGACAACTATGTCCATAGGTATAAAGCTGCCGACATGAAGACGGCCTCAATATACGGCTACTCTACCATGGACTACAACTTATGGCGAAGGCCAACTAGTACAGCCACCTACGTACTGGAGGCACTAACCGAGACTTTTATACAAGTGCGGGTTATTTTTATTCCATCAGTGGCACTTAAAATCATGGTGGTTATTTAGTTTATGACGTCGCGAATCAGCTAGTGCTTATCACTCGTTCTCTTTCGGTAAACAGCTGCAATTGCTAATCTCTTAGCATTAAAAGGCAAACTGGCTAAAATGCTGATACTGTGGAAGCTTGGGCAAATTGGTGTGACATGGTTTTTTCAGCAGCGCAGGGGACAAAGGACGTGACAAGTGCACAGACACGGCGCTGACTGTCTGTGCACTTGTCACGTCCTTTTTCCCCTGCGCTGCTGAAAAAACCATGGCTAAAATGCATCGTTGGTCAAAAAATTCATCTATTGGCTGGAGCGGAGTGACGTGAAAAGTCGGCAGCATTCATGTTAGCTAGAGAAAAGTAACGTCAACAAATCTGAAATTACGTAACTGCCAATAAAGGCATCAACAGCTGCTAAGTGCTATTGCGTTGCCAATGCACAGCCGAATTAGGAGTCCTTGTTAACTTTTGCTTCAGCGTCCACTGGTTTGTTTGAAATAAACCCTTGGTGATCTATTTGAGGATGTAGTAGTTATGCACCAACCTAGAAGACTTTACAGATGACGAAAAAAGTATTCAGCTGGGTGGTAATTTACAACCAACAGGATGTCAAACGTGAATAATTTGTGTGTTCCACTGGTGCTCAAATCTAGCTGTCGTAAAGGTGTCATATATAGAACGGTTTTGCTTGGCGTGGTATACTATGGTACAGTATGGTATGTAGAATTGAATGTATAAAACATGCGCTATGGGCTATGAAAAATGCCGTAGTGGCGGGCACCGGACTAATTTTGACCACATGTGGCTTGTTAGCGTGCAATAAAGTTACGCTGAACAAGTGCGTTTTAACTTGGTGTCAATCGAAATTCGGCCGACGTGGCCAGAGTTCAATGCTCCGTTCTTCAGCTCAGCATCTAAACGCCTAAGCCACTCCGCTCGCGCGGCGTGTTCACAGTTCGAAACATTCGAATTGCTAGAACAATAACTAGGCAACCCTTATGGGGTATTAAGATATCCCCCCCCCCCCCTCGTTTATGCTACCTCCCTATTAAGGGAAAGCTTCCCGAGGTTTTCATGAAAGAATTATGAACATCCCTTTAGCAGGCCTGGTCCCTCTTCCCACTCTATATTAATTTTACTTCCTCTGAATTAAGACAATTGAAATATGTCATTAGCGCGGCTGCTTAGACGTGTATTGTTGGCGCTTAATATGCCCAGTTACTTTCCTGCTCCAGTTCGTTTTCTGGATTCAAAAGGACTATAGCGACAAATCGTAAAAAGAAACTGCGAAATCTGGCTGCACGACAACGTCCTTTTGAAATAAGTCATACTAGTGACAGCTTGGTTGTTATGCTGCTTGAATGAGTTCGATTGTGGACAAAAATGTCATTTTGCCCCGACCACACCGTTCAATGACAGTTAACGAATCTTTACCAGTCGTTGGTCATCACATCTGAACACGAGACGGATTCTGCATTCTTAAGGTCTGATCACTTGGTCGCTTTAAGGCCTTTTCCACGTATCCTACGTATCCACCGTAGCTACGTATCCGCCGCACCTGCGGGAGGGGCGCGCCGCAGCCTAGTGAACAGTGAGGCGATCGACGCCCAGAGAGCGTTCAGTAGCGCCAGGAGTAAAAACCAGTCCAGCGAGCAGTATGGCAGCAGTCAGTTTGGAAGTGTCTATATGTCTTTGTGACTCCATGTGCAACCCTATTCAATACAGCACCTATGGAAACAATTTGAGTTTTTTGCTTGATGATTTCCTATTTTGGAATAAGCAGGTCCACTCTGTACAGAGGAAGCTAAGGACCCTGTCAGCACAGGTGTACCACATCACAACCTGGACAGCCCTAGAGTTAGGAAAATCAGTGTTTAAATCCTTTGGCAAAATATATTCCGTAATGGGATCACTCTGCACGGATTTTGTTCACATTCCTTAAAGAATGAGATAATTATAATTATTTAGAAACCTTTAAAATATAGGATACGCTGTTCCAACGTGTGACATGAAAAAAAAAATAGCAGAAAAAGCTCGCAGACGTTATACGTATGGAGCAGTTACGTGAATGTGTCAATATAAAAAGCAGTATTTATATCATGCACGTAAAACTGTCAATCCTAAAAGTAAATTTAAACTAAGGAAACTGGAATTTTACACATTTCGAAAAATATACACAAAATATACTCAAATATGCGAAGATTTTTATGTCCCATTTTTAATCAATAGGTTATCTGAGAGGAAATTATGCTTTTGTTCGGTTACACGTGCAATGCGAGCACTAAGAAACATCTTTTTTTTTGCGATTGTTGTAAATTATGATGGTGACAAAGTTGATATCACTGCTTCCTTTTCTCATTATTTTTCTGATGTTTGAAAAAATATTTCTCCTTATAATTGTGCATTACTTGTGTACATAGCTGTCTGATGCCTTGTTGTTGAATATGCGTCAATCTGAGCAAGTTATACATCCGCATTCTGTTCACTTGCTTAAAAAATTTACTTATTTGACGTGACGAACTACTTGCGTACCTTTGTGGCTGCCAGTGCCGCACACAAGCACAGTGTGCTAAGGTGGCGGAGGGCTAAGAAAATGTAAATTACTCAGTTTGTAGCAAGTGGCGTATTGTTTCTACACTCATTTTTGGGCAAACATCGCAGGCGCCCACCACACTCAAGTACCATGATGTACGGCCAGGTGGCCACTGAGCCGACGCCGAGCATTTTCCTGGTGCCTGTTACCACCATTGGCCCGGGAGGCGAAACACCCGACAGCATTCGCATCAACACGGAGCTTGGCACTGGCAGTTCTTCTTCGAGGTCTTCAAAATACCCCGGGGCCGTTGAGAGCTGGCAGGCAAGGAATATCTACTCTGTCAAAAAATTAATTAAAGCGTATAAATAAATTTCTCATAAATGACCGAACAGTCAACTGTTTTAGAAAACATTGGCGGTGGTTTATTTCTGGTTGAACCTGGAGTGACGCGATGTCTACAGCTGGCCGAGTGGAACATGGTTACGTGCCAACCACGTGACGAATCACTTGGTCAGCCGCGGCGCCGCGCCGCCGGAAGGTGCTCCGCACCACGTGACAGCGTGGCGGCGCAGCCACAGGGTGGCAGCGCCGCCACGCTGAAGGCTCCAAATGCTACCGCAATGTAGCTGTAGCTACAAAACCTTGGCTGAACGTCTTAGTGCCATTCAAATTAGGCGCTAACCTTGATGAGTCGACAGTGGTTCAGAGAGCAGAATGTCAAAAAGCAAGGGGTTTAAAATTCATGGCCTTTGATCCTGTAAATGCAGCCAAAGTATTAAAATAAATTTCAGTTAGTGAAGCATTAGAGACCAGTGTTTTCTCTACAGCGGCATAAAAATAATTGTTTATAGATAGTCTTTTCTCTTTATCCTAGGCCTTATGTTGCTTACAGTGCTTTAAAACGCATCCAGCGTTCATTGATACTTTGCTGAACAGAAATGACTAATACAAACCCGCAACATTCAAGAAAATTTACTAGTGCATGAAATCGGAGTTATAGTATGAGTAAAAACTTGGGAACTTTCCGCTCAGGAACGTCGCATTAAAATATTGAATTCGAGTGGCAGTGGAAGGTTGTGTGGCTTTTCAGACCTTTCATGGATAAAAGTAACAATGAAGTGAACCGACGATAATTTAATATCAATTCCTGCTTAGCTCTAAAGTTGCCGACAAAAATGGATATGGGAAGATTAGCCTATATTCTCGCAGGTAGATGTTTTATTTATTTCTTAACTAATTCTGTTTCCCCTTCTCCTCACTAAGCTCAATTCTATAAAAACGCTATCTCAACTCTCTTTAGCTCCACAGGTGTCAAACATTTTTTACATACTGAGTAAATACTGGCTTGAAGCTCTTATAAGTGCTCGGTGCATGCAAAAACTGAGGAGTAACGACTTGGGAGTATGGAGTGTTCTGTAGCAAACAGTCGTCTCCAAGAGAAGTGCGTCTAGGATTTCATTTAAGAAACTGCTTGCCTACCCGTGGCTTTCCTCGACGAAACCACCCCATATTTTCTGCGGCACGCATGTCCACCTCTTGAGCACCGCCACGAAAAAAAAACAGTGTTCCCAGGATTTCAATACAGAATTCTCGGATCATTATTCAGACGTGTTTTCTGTGGTGCTGCTTGTTAGGACCCGCACCGCCCCGCACAATAACGACATTGTCAGTAATGCAAGCAATCCATGTATAGCAGCAGTGCTTGACCGCGGTGGCCACGTTTCAGACTTCGCATAGTGTAGCTCGACGCATGAGCGCCAGCTCGGTGCTGCAGCCATAGATTTTGAATGTTTGTGTTTAGGCTGTGAGCAGATGTAAGAAAATGCGTTAGTAGGGCACCTGTAGAAGGCGGTGACCTAGATCGTACCGTGAACGAAGGCAGAAATGTAACTTTCAAAGAGAAATGCAGTCGCGGCTCGTCAGTGCGACCCTCTAATATGAACGACTCGAATTGCAGACAGTTTTCTTTGAGACAAAATTCGTTCGATGTGCTTACGCCTGATTAATATGGAAACTCGCTGCCTGGACAATTCTCAGAGTGAGAATGCATAGAATTTATTGATGTGCATGTATTTTTGCCGCGCCCATATAAGGACAACGTTCACTAGCAGATCTTTCCTTTGCTGCATTCTGAATGCAGGGCCTGATTGGAACGCAGTTGGAAAGTGCAAATGCTTAAGTAATCACTTTATTGGGGGGAAGGAGGGGTCAAGCTTTACAGCTTCGAGATTCCCGCCCGTGCACTTTGCCGAACACTACCCATTTGCTGGATTGCAAGAATAGTTGGGATGAAAGCTCTTTTGCGTGCAGAATTTTGAAAGCCGCAATCGACAGCTGTCTGCCGACTCAGCACGTGTGTGTACCACTTGTGGGGAGATCTGAACAGTCGTAGTAAGATATATAACGCCAATTAACGTCGTCACGGGTCTCATAGAACACTGGGTGCTCTTAACTGCACCGAATTGTTTTAAACTTAATGACGACTAGAATCAAGTCCTTGAAGCTCCCAAGGTTTTTTTTCTAATTACTGCTGCAGTGCCCACCACTAAGCTCATAAGCAGACCTAGCTGGCGTGGAACCTTTTTTCCTAAGCATTTTGTTTTCTTCAAAATTAGTTATTGCGGACGATTCGCTTTATGGAAAGCCTTGCAACGGAACCAAGGTGCCAAGAATAATGAGGTACCACTGCATATTTAAAAAAAATAACAATATTTGCCCGTGCGCTCGTAGGTTCTCGACACTTGAGCTACGAGCGTAAACTTTTTAATTTTCTTACTGAAGCTTCGACGGATGCACCAGCCTAAATTAGTCTCAGCACTGTTATTTTCTTTAGATTTTGACGCAGCCCGACAGTACTTTAACCCGATAGATCCGGGAGCTGTCTGCATCCTGACTTCCAGCTTTTCAAACGTTTTCTCCCAATCTTCATGACGAACGGAGTTGTGGGTTGGCAGCTACACTTTCTGGAAGATATTTGGTTACTGTAAAAATTCATTCATACCACGTGCGCAGAAGGCAATGGCAAAAAGCCAGCTGAAGTACTGCAATTATCGCTTAAGGTTGCAGTTGTTTTCTTGCTTCCAACATCCTGCTAATTTGAAAGTAAGAATTACGTCATATAATGCATAAGCAAGTGGTACCTAATGGGATAGAGAGCCTCAGGGTTAAAATAAATAAGTAAAAATAATTTTCTGAGGAACAGAAAACGTCGTGTTCTGTTTTAAGAAGCAGACAGGTTTATCTCTGTTAGGCTGGTAGCGCTTAAACGACGAAAGGGAGATGACTATAAAAGAACACTTGTCAACGTGTTCTGATGAAAATTGACTGCTTGAGTGACAATACATATTTTTAGTTATGGAATGCAGGCTGCTCCTCTCAAACTATCAGTGGTCATGTAACTATGCGTTTCAGGTACAAGAATACGCACACGACATGACGTCTGGCTCTCTAAGCTCTTAGCTTTTTAAGCGGGAAAGTAAGAACCATGTCCAATTGAGAGGTAATTTCACTGCTTAGCTGAAAACAGCAACTTCTCGTACATTCACAATGTGGGTCTTCTTAGGCGTTGTATCTCTGTGTCTCTGCAGGTTCGCATTGCGCGTGCCGCGAGCGAGACACCGAGCGTCAGCGAGCGTAGCTGCCAGCTTCGTTCGTGGAACGATTCCTCCATTCGAACTTCACACAGTGCCAAGTACCCGCTCCTGCAAAACATCAGCACGCCTTCTCGACACACCAACGTGAAGAAAGGCAGGCGGAAAACCAGCACTGCGGCCAGAAAGGTGTGACTTGAGGGTTTTCAAAGAAGAAGGCTTAAAGTAAAGCCGGATGGGCCTACTGAAAATATCGAGGGCCAAAGACACAATTTTTTCTGGTGCGGTTTTGAATGAGTCGTGCACTTCGAGGAAATTCAAACTAAAATTTTTAAAGACGATTCGTACGCAAAGCATGTGTGAATATTATAATCCTAAAGGAACCTAGCGTTATAGTAGCAACTCCTTTGTTTTGTTTCTTAGATATTTTGGGGGGGAATGGTATTTAGGCATCCGCATTTTCTGTTTTGTTGTGTAGCGAATCTCACAAGCAGCGATGGCAAATTGGTATTTCAGGGGGCGAGCGAGAGCGTAGCGCGTAGCCTTAATAGACATGGTCGAAGAATTTTATCCAAAAAGAACCGAGCGCGAAGCCGCAGGAATGCTTGCTTTCACTGATGAGGGAGTGAGTGCGCCGTGCATTAAAAAATCGATTGAAGTCGTTATTGTCCGGTAAAAGCGACCCTCTGCTGATGTTCCATTCCTGCAAATTCTTGTGTAACTAGACATCCAGTATGACGTTCGCGAATTTTTTACACTAGTGAAGTAATTCAGGCGTTAACCTTACTGGTGGAATTGTATCTTAGTGGAGCTAATCTATTTTTAGGTGCAGGTCAGAAGGAAAAAGGGAAGAGGTTTGTCCTCGCTGCCCGACATTAAAGGCCAGCGCCGACACGAAGACCATCCTTCGAGTGCGAACCTGCACGTCGTGACGCCAACCGAGAATGAGCACCGCCACGGGTCCAACGCTGTTGTAGCGGAGGCCAGTGGAGGCGTTGCGCCCGAAAGCAGCAGCAGCTGTAAAGACCACCTGGACCTTTCGACCGTGACTTGGGGAAGCATTGGCAAATCGCTGGACAGCCTGCTCTCCATTCCTGTGGTGGCCAGAGTCCACACTTGCACCAGCAGGATGGAAACAACGCTGGAATCTGAGAAGGATCTAGTTTTAACAGCCCATAAGCTTTAATTGACAATAAGGTTCGAAAAGGAAGGAGCGAGCAAGGCCAGCAAATAATTTTATATATATGGCGCTCCATTGGGGGTCCTTTCTCCTTTGCTAATTCTCATAAACGCTTCCACCAAAGATTCGGTTCTTTTGCGCTTAAATTATTTTGTTTGCAAAATTTTTCTTCTCTTGTACTTTTGCTCGAAGCGAAGCAACGTTTCAGTTTGAGTTTGGATTTTGGACAATAACTGCGTACGGCTACAATGTAGAAGCTTGGAACTTTGCAGGACATAGCTTAAAGGGGAACTCGCGTCGAAATAATTTAATTGTCGTGGCAGTAGGGCAGATCGCGGCAATGTGACCTAGTGCTGGTATTTGAATCGGAAAAATATGCTTTGAATTAGTCCACAGAGAGGATGCTGCGGTTTCTATATAAGGGCTGCCGCACAGCGCCTACCTCGTTTGTTTACACTCGTGCTAAAAATAAGCTCCTAGAACTAATCGCTGGCACGACTTTTTGATTACCATTGAGGGTTCTATTTATGACGTTGCACCTGAATACCCAACTATACGAGCGAGCCCCCCCCCCCCCCCCCCCCTCCCCTCCCATCGCCTGGCAAGTTCTGGCAGGAGCCTCTGAGGAGTGACCGGGACCCTCGAGGTCTTGACGGCCGCTCCGCGCAACCTTCAAGACGGGTGAAAAAGTCGGGCTCGTCCGCCGACGGGCAGTGCGCTTTGCGGAGATCCAGTCTCCCGGGCTCCTCCAGCGGAACCGCGCTTCCACCGTCCTACTAAAGCTACCCTGCTACTACCACCTGGCCGTCACCCTTGCTCTTCTCTCCGGAACATGAGAACTCTGCTCGCAATGTATATTCTTGAACAATCCATTCGCCCACATCAGCTTTTTATTATTTGCTTTTGTGTGCCTGTACATTTTAGCAACGCCTGTACCCTTTTAGTGTTAGCTTAATTTATTTTTTGCATCCATGTAATTATTCTTGTATATATTGCGAGCTAATTGTTCGTGCCACGTAATCCTACACTTGTTCAATATGTTCAATTCACTTTTATGCAGCCGTGCTGCGCTCTTCGTAATATTTCCGTTTCTGTTGTAAACTTTTCCTTCTGAAATAAATAACCAGGTGTTTTATGTGTACTAGCCGAAGTTTTGCGAATTTCTTCTTTCGGTCGACCGGACGCACAGGTCGACCGGCCTAATGAAATTAATGTGCCACAAAGATTTGTAGTGGGAAGGCGGGTAACCGTCCGGGGGATCCGCGCCTTAACCTTCTATATTGTGACAGGTTTATCATAGGTCAGCAACGTCTTCCACAAGGTGGCCTTACTTTGCATGGAGAGGAAGTGCAATCGTCCATTGCCACAATAATCCGAAGCTCACTCGAAAACACATTGAGGCTTATCTGTGTGGTTGCGGAGAATAGCTCAGCAAAGGCGACAGCACTACTCGTAAGGTCTAGTCCGTGTTGTCAAAGGGGGCACTACTGGTGTATAATTACTGGGAACTTTGTGCAAATTCGCTTTCGCTTGCGCCTTCTCAGCATTTGTAGTGTCTGTGTACCTTCATCACTACGAAAGTTTTTTCTAAATTGTATGAGCTTTATTACATATGCTAGTAATAACGACATAGATGAACTCCGCCGACTTTTGTTAACCTGAACATTGGCGTTCTTCATTCCTTTCGATACAGAACAGCCTTGTCGTCGATCAGGGTGCGTAGTATTCTGAACCCATTCGCGTGTAAATACTGGCGGTTGGTTGTTCTCAGCCGCCTAATGTGACAGGCAAATGCGACAGTGGCATGCTATAAGACAGAAAGAAAAACTTTATTTCGCAAGTGAGTTATAGACCCTGCTGGGTCCTTGGGGCGACTGCATAGTCCCGCACTGCGTCAAGTAGGTCATGTCTGGACATACGTCGGCAACCCGAGTCACAGCAGGAAGCTGTGATGTCGGGTCTGCAGACGTGAGCAGGACCTCCAAGTCCTCCCAGCTCGAGCTGGCGTGCTGTTCCTGCGGGGGAGGGTCAGCAGGGCAGCCGAAAAAGATTTGGAAGAGTGTGGCTCGGGGGGCCACCACATAGGAAACATGCAGGGAAGATGCCACAATAGTGGGATAACTGCGGAGGGGATGACAGCGAGTCTGGAGGCGTTTGAAGAGGATCTGTTGGGAGTGCATGAGAGATGGGTGGGGAGGGGGGTAAGTACGACGGTCCAAACGGGCTATTTTCGTGAGCTCCGCAAAGGTGTGCGCCCCCTCCCTCAACAATCTCGGATCGAGACAGTCCTGAGCCCCGAAAATCGAACCTCGGGACAATGTATCGGCACTGGGTAGGCACCCAATGGAACTCTACCATGCGCGGTAAATCTTGCGTAGGTGTGTTCAAGAATTGCCAGGCGGAGGTGTGAATCCTGCCCCTGGCAAAGTTGGACAGAGCTTTTTTGGAGTCGCTTTTTTGGGACGCCCAAGTTGTATTGGGCGTCCGAATGTGCAAGGCCTAGGGCAATAGCGGTTTCCTCTGCCTTCTCGTGCGCAGAGCCCGAGGGAAGACTGTGGGCTAGGGGGTGGGATAGGGTTTCATTGTCGGCAACTGCTAACGCTTCATGCGCTGTACATGCGTACTCTACAGCTATAAGAGTTAAAAGCTATGAGAGAGCAGCTACAATCTAAGTGCCAGCTATAAAGGAGTGAGAGGAGCCCGTCATACACCCGCCATTATCGCCTAGAGGCGCCAACCGCTTATTTCCGCCCTGCAGGAGCCGACAGAAGTGGACAGAGGGAGCCTATCGGAGCTTCACACTCCCGACGCCAATGCACGACACATTTCCGCTAGTCGGGGTTGTAGTGATAGCGTGTTTAATGCAGCGAGGAAGATTATTTGGGCACGACACCCCAAATCTCCCGGTCATGCAGACGCCTTTTCTACTATTGTGAGCTGTCTTATCCCGAGCCAGATCAACGGAATCATTCGTCGTTGACTGTTCGTGTCCTTTCGCGGTGCACGGCACGCACTATCCGGCCTGTCCCCACCCTTCCCCCTCTCTACTCTGTACAATGTCCCTAACGCGACTCCTAAGCCTTAACACATTATGATAAAGACACCAGGAGGAGGTGATCAGTGTAAAAGTTAAATATCGAACCAATACTGCACGCGGGAACTTGTTGCATCACATGGTATGATCACCCGAAAAATTTTTAACGCATTGTTGTTCATGGTAACTTTCTTTGTCCCAGTTCTAACACCTTCCATAAGCTCTTAACTCTTTTGCCTCTATAACATATCCATGTTGGACTGCGTCAGCAGTTTGATCGAGCGACATGTCCCAAAACGGATGGCGGCGTTTGAAGCTTCCACGAGTGAGGCCTCATCCTACAGAAGCACCAGAAAGCACTTACTGACTCATCAGCACTCTCCAGAAGCACATACAGCGAAACATACAGCCCATACAGCGGAGCAAAACAGTAGGCGCAAAATTAATTTCCAAGACGCAATGAGACAGCAGTCAAGGTACAAGCAAAATGTAAAACTACTAATAGAAATGCAATGTCGCATCACCACATTTAATGATCGTCTGCTCTTTTTTAGTGAGTTGAGTTTTACGTGCTTTGAACCAGCCGCTGAAAAGGCCTATAACGCATTTTTCATTGCGAAGGTCCTACTGCTCATTCCAAAATAGTATCTGATTTAGAATATGTAGAGATTAAACAAAGGTCCTTATTATTTGGCGCCTGCTTCGGCATTTGACGGCGAGCTCCCACACACTATCGTGGCTTTCTTTATGGTTCGTTCTTCAGCATCAGAAGGAGCACATGAGACGCCAGAAGAGTGGCAGTACCATGGAGTAGCTAGGATTCAGATCGTTGCAGTATTTTCTGTAGCAACACCTTTAGCTTCTGCGCCATCGCCTAAAAGTTTTTGCGCATTTTGGTCCGTCGCTCGGTTGCAAACTTCGCCCGGAAATCAATTATAAATTTCTGAAAACAATCTTTGAAAACAATTCTAGGTTTTACCTCGCTCTGAGCCACAACGCCTATTTGGTGCTGAACCGCAGTATATGTGCCGCAGAAAATAAAGTTTTGACCTTTTAACGTAGTTACACCGTGTAAACATCCAAAAGCCTGTGCTTAGCCTGATTGGCTCCTCGTTTTGCTCAACTGGCTTGTCCCCACGTGTGTTAGAGATTAGGCTCTGATCGATCAGTTCACGCCACAGATGGAAGTTGATGAAGATGACGATGTGCAATGCACAGCACGAGAGTGTGCTGCGATTTAACACGTGGTGGTTCTAGGAAGGAAGGAAGGAAGGCCTCAGACGTTGCTGGCACATACCCACTAGGGGGAGTGGCCAAGACACAGGCGGTTAATTGCTGGATACAGGAAATTTTTGACGGGAAAAGCAGTGGAAATAGTATGTAGTCTGATAGATTGGAAGAGGGAAGGAAAGGTGTCCAGTTAACTTGGAGATCGAAGACGGGACAATTGCTTAATGTGCATAATAGTACACAATGCCTGTAATGTTGCAATGTCTTACTGACTGAGATCGGGAAAAAGAAATTAGAATGGGAGTCGCTGCGTTTCTTAAAGAAAAATTTGCACAGCAGAGCGCACACTCCTGTCGCTTCGTCCAAGCAAAGAAGCGCCAATGGAAAGAACAACCGCGGAAGACACAGGCAAACCCAGTTGATGAAATGGAATTGGCAAAAGACGCTTCCTCAAATGAGAAAAGCGGCGGCAGAACAGCAGGAAGTGATCTATTGTCTCAGGTTCGGCACAAAAACGGCACAGTGGGGAAGCTGCCAGGCCAGATCTGTGAAGGTAGAAATTTAGAAGGGGAACCCGGCAACGCAAGCGCGTGAAAGAGACCTCTAGTCTGCGTGAGCGCCAGTCTTTGCTCCTCCAAGGATGCAGAAGATGCTGATATTCGGGAGATGATGTATGAGCCGAGGCAGCAAATTCCTGAAATATTGTGTAGCTGCGAAACCTCACCGCAGCTGTATATGCACACAATGGTAGGACAGCAACAATTGGGCCGCTGAGAGAGGCTCTTGCTAAGGAATCTGCAACCTCATTTAAGTGAAAGCTCATGTGACCTGGTACCCAAAGCAACCTTACCGAATTTAGATGCAGCGGAATCAGGAACTTAAAGAGGCGTAATGGCCGAGAGTCAGTGGGTGAGGATAAGGAAGAGGAAATGGACAGAGAGTCTGTCAAAAGCACGACCTGGGAAACGGTAGATTCTAATTTTCGTAAGGCTACGATTACTGCTAATATTTCAGCCAGAAAAATTGGAGTGAAGACGGAGAGAAAAAGACCAATCCAGTGAAGGTTAAAAAATTCCCACACCTGCCTTTTCGCGATCCTGCGAGGCATCGGTAGCAATAAGAACATGAGAGGGAAAGGACCTTAGGTGATCCTGCAATAGACCCTGAAGAAGCGGGAAGAGCTGCAGCTTTGCATTCGATGGGAAAATGTCATCGAATTCAATCTGGACAGATGAGGAGTTGTTATATATTTGGAGGACATCAGTGAAATGAATATTTATGCGATCAAGGAGGGACTGCACGTAACATATCTGCGGGGTATAAAATCGAGACCAGGCAGCACTAAAAAAGGCGGAAGGTTGACTAAGAAATATTATACTGGAAGCGTGAAGAGGTGAGTCGCACAATTTTAAAAATGTTTGAACTGTTAAAAGGCGAAACCTAGCTGATAACGAAGGCATTCGCGCCTCAAGGTGCAGAACAGTATTGGCAACATATTTTGGAAGCCCCAGACAAAGGCGCAACGCCTCACGCTCCAAAAGCACAAGAGGGCGAAGTTTATAGGCAGGAGCTCCTGAGAATAAAACACACCCGAACTCCAAAATTGGACGGACGTACATTTTATAAATCATCAGAAGCGTATGCCTTCTCATGCCTGACCTAGCACTACAAAGCCTGCGCAGGATGCCAATGGCCCGAACTCCTTTTGCAGAAACTTGCTCAATGTGTGGCCGCCAGGAGAGAGTAGAGTCGTATATTACACCGAGATACTTCACCGTCTGAACTTGAGGTATTATGTTATTTCTATAGACCAGGCAGGTGTTTACAAGAACAGAAACTGGAAATACTAACAATGCGCATATTTTCACATTAAGGGACAGATGAATTCTTCCTAGCCAGTTGTCAAGAACATTGAGGTAATTTTGCAGGGTTCGATAAAGAGTGTGAATGTCACCTGCTGATGCAAAAAATGCAATATCGTCGGCGTACACATAAGTTTTCACATTTTGAATGCATGGAATTGAGCTTAGAAAAATGTTAAAAAGAACAGGTGAGAGAACTGATCCTTGCGGAACACCTCTTGTCTGTGGAAATCTCCTTGAGGAAACACCATTTTGGCAGCAGTAAAATTCTCTATTTTCTAAAAAAAACAGAAATCCAGGCTACAAAATAGCTTGGGAAGTTGAGTTCCTGTAATCTTAGTAATAGAGTCGAGTGCTCCACGCTGTCGTATGCTTTACTGACATCCAAGGTGACAAGCGCAGCAAACTGTTTTCTATTGCGAGCTAATTTAATACGACTCTCAAGGTCAGTATGAGCACACCAAATTGAACAACCCGGCCTGAAACCAATTTGACATGGATTCAATACAGCATTTTCTAGAATGAATGACATGACACGGCTGAGAAGGACCCTTTCCACCAATTTCACTAGGTTCGATGTTAACGAAATAGGGCGTATATTGTCTAAAGTTAAGCCCTCCCCTTGCTTTTTAAGCAATGGAACTATTTCAGCAAGACGCCACTCATGCGGTATCCAAGGCCCTTTAATAGAATGGTTAATTAGAGCCAACAGGTCTGCAGGAGATTCATTGAACAAAATTTTGATCATAGATGAAGTGACCTTATCGGGGCCAGGAGCCGCTGGGGATAAGCGCAGAACAATTTGCGACAGCTCAGGCATAGAGACCTCAGTGAAATCACTTGAGGTGCATGTGAATATAGTAGGAGAAGGTAAAGCAGATGTAAAGCGAAGCTCTAGGCCACACGCAATATCTTCTAAGGCCTTTGCGATGTCAGCAGGGGACTGAACGAGGGATTCAATGTTGGCAGTCGGAGGAATCACCTTGTTGCGCCTCATGAAATTAAACAAAGCTCGTTTACTTCCTGATTGGGAAAGGAAATCATAATGATTTGTATTATACTCCTCCTTTGCACGGGCGACAGTGCGCTTAAATGTTGCTGCATCATACTTATAATCCAGCCAATTTTTTGGGCATTGATTGATGAGAAGTTTCTTCCAAGCTGCTTTCCGTCGTCTATATGCACGCGTGCACTCAGCATTCCACCAATTGTTCGCGATTGCACCCTTTGTTCTCTTAACCAAAAATTCAGACTTTTGCCTTGCATGGTCCAGTACTGAACATAGATGTGCAGCCTTGCTTTCGGCACTTATCTGAGCGCGAGTGTTTGAAGTGATTTGGAGGGCTGATTTTAGAGTGTCTTTAAAGCAATTGTAATTTATGAACGTGCGCTGATGTCGCTCAGGAAGACTTAATTTACACGCAAACTTGAAACTAATCGGTAGATGATCACTGTTTGTTGCACAGTCAACAGTCAAATAGTTAAATCCAAGGCAGAGCAGCATTGACTGCGAACAAACGTAGGCAATCCGGAATTGTTGCGGATCAAGTTGTAGCCAGAAGCCCAATCAAATAGCCTAGAACCAAAGCTGTCTGTTTTAAACCCCAAGTCACATGGTGCGAATTGAAGTCGCCAAGTAATTGAACCTGAGATCGGCTACTAGACATGATTGAGTCAAGGAGCCGAGTGTCACGCACACCAGACGGGAAATATGCATTAGCTACCCTAAAGGGCTGTTGACCTGGGACACTGTGGTCAACCGCAAGGATTTCACATTCATTGTCCGCATATTGAAAAGAAATGCATGCCCTGTGGCAAAACTTTTTAGATATGAGCAATAACAACCCTCCCCCTCGTGATGACCGGTCAAGCCGGAACGGATGGTAATCCTTGAGATGATAATTGAAATTTGGAGTTAGCCATGTTTCCTGTAAAGCAACTAAATCTGGTAGAAGCTGATTGCATAGGCAATTTAAATCTATTGAAGCTGAGCATATTGATCGACAATTCAACTGGAGTACACTTAAGAACCCTATCTTGGCGGAAGTGCCGCAGCCGCGACTGCCTTTTCTAGAAAACTGGTCTTAGCGTTTTGACTTGCGTTACTTTTCTTTGTCTTTGACTAGGGGCAAGATGGACCTGCAATATTCAGAGGAGACCCACTTCGTTTCTGGGCGCGGAGATCAGACTCCATATCAACACAATCCATAGAGGATGCGTCCATAACGCTATTCGAAGGAGAGGGCTGAGAGGTCTTTTGTTGCTCACATTGTTTTTGGCCCTGTGGAGCGGAATCGATTACTACAGAAGAAGGGGTAGCTTCCGAAGCCAAAGAAGACAAGAGCGGAGTGGTGGACGCCTGCAGAAGAGTGGTCATCTGAGCAGCTATGACCTGCGAAATGCACGTGGACACGGTTTCCATAATGCGATCCATTGCATTTGCCACAGCTTTCTCAACTGCCGCTGTAATAGCCTGGGACAAACTAGAATCCATTATGGGTGGGCATTTGGCGGCCACACTAGAGTAGGCTGAGGCTCTCTCCTTGACTGCGGCAAAAGCCTCTCTGCGCGTGCATCTGCGCTTGTCTATAAGCTCGAGCACCTGAACTTCTTGTGCTCGTGCAGGATAGTCAGGCGAATCAGCAGGATGAGCACCGCTACACAAACAACACTTCTCTTGCTGTTCAGGACATTCCTCTCTGCAATGACGTTCCCCACAGGCACAGCAGCGTAAGGTCGATTTGCAGGCTTTGCCGCTGTGGCCAAATCGCCAGCAGTTTTGACACTGAACGGGCCGAGAGTTAAAGGCATCTTCTCGAAAAACCAATGGCCACACATTAATCTCTGACGGGCAAAATAATCCTGCAAATATGGAAATGACGGACTCCGTAGGAATTTTTACTCCGTCAACCAGCCTGCTGCATCGATGGACAGCAATCACTCCCGCAGGCGAGAGGTTCTCAAGCGTTTCCGCAGGGCTCAATCGAGAGTCGACCCCTCGGACCAAGCCCTTGGAACATGCTAGATGAGGCGGAATGAATGCGCTCACCGGGTGGCTGGCGAAGGTCGTGCACTTTAGAAGATCTTCAATACAGTCTTTATCCGACGACCGGCACAAAACACCACCCCTGCCGAACTGCCGGACATCGGTAATGTGCATGAAGTGCTTCGATGTGGACTGAAGGGCCGCCTGCATTGCCTCCGGGTTGTTCAGTCGGATAGCGCCTCCATCGGAAGGCACTAATGCGACTGGAATGCTTGAAACACTGCTGCGGAAAAAGAGATCAAGTGGGAGCTGGTCTTTAGGAAGAGATGCCGACCAAGGGGAAAACCCCTGGCCAGGAGAAGAAGTCGACATTAAGCTCTCATCCCGCACCCAATCACCCCAGAACAGGAGCAAACAGGCACAGAAAAAACGGAGAAATTTAGCAAGCTAAAGCAACACCGCCAGGTACTGAGGTAGCTGAGGTATATTCATTTGCTACTGTCTTCTTAATGTTCCTAAATATCTCATCTACGTGAAGCATTGCATAATTTTAATAAACACCATGCTGAAAAAAAGCGGCGATAGCCTAGTGTTCTCATGCGGCAGCTTTTAAAGTTGATCTGGACGCGCCGCCGCAGGATCTCCTTTCAGTCATGGATGTTGAGGGAATTCTCTTTTACCCTCCAAACGTGGCGTCGCTGTTTCCAGGCAACAGCACAAAATTGAAAGATCACAAGGCCCAAAGATGACAAGATTTTTGGTCGGCGTGGGTGCTCGCATGAGTGCTTTCGCACTTAAATTTTTTTCCAGTGGCTCCGCTGTCGTTAAAACAACCCTGTCTGTCTTTCTATGAGTCATTTACAATTCCATTGACTACAAAGTGGTCTACATTGTCCATTATCAAGGGACGAGTTCAAAGTTCAAAAGCACTGCCCAGAAACTAGAAACTGAGCGAAAAGGTGCAAACGCACATAGGACGCTACATAAACAATGAAAAAAAGAAGTCAGCGACAAAACTTTGGAGACGCCTAATACCGACCAGCTGTGACAATGCGATAGAACCGGAACGTAGTTGTCAGCTGCCATGTAAACCCACAAATGGACAGAAAGCAGTGCCACTCACTTACATTTCCCATAATGGCCCTACTTATCCGCTGTGTCATCCATATTAGCACTGCCGCTCCGTTACGCAGTCAACAATGGCCCTCTTTTTGCAAAGTTTCCCCATGAATGGCAAGGCCATTTTAACAAGCTGGACAAATTGAGGTATGGCTTACCTCTAATCCTCCGGCATATAGGGTGCTTGACAAAACTTTAACCACGGTTTTCAAAAATAGGTGGTGTACCGGAGGTACTGGAAAACAACGACCTACTATTTCCCGTCATCTAAGTGTTCTCACAGCACTTTTTAAGTTCCAGTTAATAAGTTAGTTAGAGATGATTATTTATGCGAAATCTCAAATGTTATCTTCAGTGTGACGTACTTTCCGTCAAGTTGTACAGGCGGTAAAGAAAGACCCAATCAGTGTTTTTATAACAACGCCTCCTACCTATCATTTTTTCAGGCGCTTAAAATCCGCAAACTATAAAACAATCACGTGACTGTGCTCATGCGCAACCATATTGAACGAACGGACGTAATGCGAAGAAACTCTACATGCGCTTCAGTCAAGCCGAAGTAAGCGGCCGCTGCTCAGTTCGGCGGGCTGCAAAATGACAAAAATAAAAAAGGAGGCTACTTTATAATATGCGACATCACTGCTTTCTTTACATTTTTTGTTTTGTCTGTGTGATGTCTCAATTAAAGCCACGTCTGAAATGTATTTCTCTGACCTTCCGATCACATATATAGTGTTACGTTTCAAAATATACCGACCTTCGAGACAGTTAGTTTCGGATGGACATCCGCTTGTCTGGGAAAATTACTCCCGGCTGCTCCGACGGGTTCGAGTTGCTCTTACGTTTCCAATTCTGATGTACATCGAGAGAGCGGCGTGAATAGGCTCGTCTGCTGCGTAGCAGAGTTCATCACGGCCATCTACTTCAGCCACAGCAGCACGGTACTGTGGGTCGGAGGCGACGGCGGGCGCCGGTCTTCTGTGTGATTCACGGCGTACGCGGCCGAAGTTTTTTATAGCGAGCCACGGCGCCTGTATACACGCCGCTCTGAAGAGACGCCGCCTCTTCCCCTGTGCGGAACTTTGAGCGCGAATACCGCTTCGACATTCTGATCTCGTGGAGAGGTGTGCTGCCGGTGTCCTACTTTCGCCCCCATTTGGATCGCATTCTGTGCTTGTCATCACTGCTGCAGGAACAGCCTGGACGCCGGAAGTGGCGAGAGTGTGTCGGGGACGTCCTGGTGGGTGGTTCCCGAAGAAAGTGCACCTGACCCAAACGACAGTAATTGGACGCTTTCCATTAAAATAAATTCCCCAACTAGGGACCAGGGGACAGTGGTCTCCTTTAAAGTGAGCCGGAGTTTTCATTGTGAGGACAGAAATCTCTCTGATCGCCATATAAATAAATCTCTGTTAAGTCTCTGTATTGTTCGACTCGTTTCTGCTTCGGCATCAAACGCGATGCCCGAGTCCCTGCAGCCCGACTTCTGACTCGGCTCTTACCTACCTGTTGAGCCCGCTATCGGAGAAGACGCAACGAAACAACAGTAGATCACGCCATGAGCTTTCCATGTTGAAGAAGAATGTGCTAACGCTCTTTTAAGACTATGTTGAGAGGGGCGCCACCACTTCAAGACGGTTAGCGCGCGCGCATCTTTCATTCAGAACACGCTTGGCAATTCCATAATAAGGTAGCCAAAGTGCTCAATCACGTGTTTTTTTCTTGTCATATTTAGCGGGCTTTAAATGCTGAAAAAAGGAACTCGTCGTAGGTACCTTGGTACAAAAAAAGCCGGATTGCTTCTTTCGTAAATCCCCCTACAACTTAAGGAAACGCACGTGTTCCTTCATGCATATTAAGAATGTGATAAATACTCTGGTAATTAATTAAGTGGAATTTAAAAGTTCTCTGAGGAGTGCCACATTACGGAAAACAATACGTTGTTCGTTTCCCCTACCTACTGCACTGCATTCTTTGAATACTATTTTAATATAATGTGAAACATCCATTCCGATAAAATAGATGGTGTGATTAAAACGAGATTTACGTTTTATTGAAAATGAGCAGCGGGCATTATTACTTGCTGTACATATATTGAGTGAAGAGGCAGGTGACCAGAAAGAAAAGCGGTATAACTTAGATTTAAAAAACAAAAACAGAAAACACATCTGCCTTCTCAAGCCGTGAAGCTAACCTGGCTAGCTTTTCTATGGTTGCAAATTTGTTTTATCATCTTACTCCGCGTTCGAGAATTTTGTACTTATGGCTCTCGCATTCGTTTTTTGCTTAAAAAGATCGCCTTCATTTAATAAAAGCATCGGAACCTTTGCTTCTCGAATTTCACTCGTTTCTCAATTTGCTTATTTCTTGGCTACCTCAAACACCTGCGGGCAGTCCGCATTGCTGTTGCTGAGACCGAATTGTCTACCTTGTTTTTGCACAAAATGTACACGATTCTTATGTCTGCTAGCGAATAGTGTTTCGTGGACACACGTACACGCAACACAATTTAATAAATAATATCAATTAATAGTTTGATTATTGATCCATATGAGGTGCATCCACAAAACACATTTCAAAATTCCTTCTGGAGCGTATGTGTAAATCCTTTCACATCCTAGGCAAACCGTAATCATAACTCTGAGCTCGTTTAAGCTAGATGAAGCAGTTTTTATCACTGTAACCGAAAACGCAAGCTTTCTCAACGCACCGAGGCTGGTAGATGGTATCGATGCAAGATTCCAAGAGCTACGAGTTATTCTTGAGCGTTTAGAAATAAAGTGTGAAGTGGCAAGTCAAGAGATCACCCCCGAAACTCTTGTTTGAAGAAATTAACATAGAAAGGGCTATCTACAGCCATCAGGCACAAAATGGCAGGCTGCAACGCTCATGCCGTCGTCGAAGCCGCTGTCTCGAATTTCGGGAGTGAATTTCCGCCCATGTTTCTCTGTTTACAAAGGATCCCCTTTTGTGCCCTACTAGTATTCAGCGTCGCACAGGAATACAGGCTTCTCATTACTTTACATAGTGGCTGCTGGCATCAGTTCACTCTGTACCACCTTTTGCAAACGGGTTTCTACTTCTTCCATATATTGGATACTCTCCTAAACTTGTTCCGGGCGCACCGCTAGGACGTCGCTCTTGCTGCAAGGAAGCGTTGATCTGTGTCTCTTTCCGATGGGGTGTTGCGTTACCGCTTTGGTGCATATTTCGAATTTTAACGCGAAAGCTTTACTGGCCGCGAACTTGCGATTTCGCCGTGGTGGTGGTGACATTGAGCCGTTACCTAACAACCGCCGCAGTTGGGCGGACGCCGCGCCATCTGGAATGACGTCGCACCACGCGCCTCACAGCGGAACCGAGCCGATCTGGCCGGCGGCGGCTGGCGCACTCGGGGCGAAATCGAGACATGCTCGAAGACTCCGTAATTGTGGTCAGAGTGCGCCGAAGCCGCTGAACGCGACGGCGGCTAAGCGCAGCAGGAGTATACAGGGTCTCGTTTTCGACGACGTGACGTCGGCGTCCAGAAAGCGCGCACGCCTTATGCCGGAGTATAAACGCGCCTTAACAGAGCCTGCGCTGAACCGCTAACCAACGTATACGGTGTCGGAATCTATGGGAGCCGCTGTCTCATATTGCTTCTTCAAACAATTTCCACTTTTAATGTTTCTAATATACGTGCGACAACCTGGAAGCATCGGTCTCAAGTGAGAATGCGGGTATTATTCTCATACGTTCCTTCCTCACAATTAAGCAGATTGAGGACAACGCGGACAGGCAATATTGGTTCCCACTCGACAGGTCCACACCTGCTGTGGCTAGAGAAATCCAAAAATACTGATATCTGAGCCTCAGGTAAACCCAAGGTGCCACTGTAAATATGTTCATAATGATTATGTCCTGAAGCTTTCTTTTGCGGCAGGCAAATTTGGATTTACAATTGGCAGAAGTTACAGGTCTGAGCGTCTCTAAAGGAGTCTATTATTTGCAGCTGTAGTTTGGAAGACTGTGATTTTGCGTTCACCTTAATCTGGAAGATATGTGCTATGAGATTGCCTGACTGTCTTTGCCTTTTTATGTGCGTTTTTGTTTTTATATCCGAGGCTTTGTACCTATCGATAAAAAGAAAATAAACAGCACGAAATAAAACTGTGACTAATGCAATGCTGATTTCTACATTTAAGCAAGACGGAAGAAGCGACGACGAACAGCGCGCAGCGGATATTGGTTACTTATCAAAAGAAGAAGAAGCAGAGAAAAGAAGCCATGTTGACCCCCCGCGTGGGTATGTGCCATATACCTGGGGTGAAGAAGAAGAAGAAGAGGAAGAAGAAGAAGAAGAAGAGTGTCCACGAAGGCGGTGACTTCCAAGTCGAGGGCGTAATCATGGATTCTTCTGAGGTGCTGTCGGCGACGCAAGCCAACGACACCGCATCGTCGGGAGATAGTGAGAGAACTACAAGCTTGGACAACGCGGACCGCCATAGAAGCATATCGCCTCTCGAGGAGAGACAGGCCGAACGAGGTGAGTGGCATAACATTATGCTTAATATGTAAATGTATGACATTGTGAAACGCCAATATATTTAATACCGGTGGGAAGGGAAATAAGTTTCGGCTATTCTTATAGGGAATGAGCTTATCCTTCGTGCACTTTTTGCATCACGTAGCTGAAATCGAATGCATAACAATTATGTGTTCAAAAGCTCTGCTAAAGTTCAAAAAAAAAAAGAACGGCTCGATACAAATTAGAGTTCCCCTGCACATTTTCCCCGCTACAGACTACCTATTCACGAATTACTGTTTCCACAAGTGACCAGTGATCTATGACAACGCTGTGTTTGCAGGAAATTTAGATGGGCTGTTTTTTTGCATCCACGGCACTACCGAAGTGCACACGCGCTTTGGTAGTGACTGTGGTATGTAGCACGGAAACACTGCTTGATTATTTTTTTATTCGAACGGCGGGTTGTGTGTAGTATGAAGTCACTGTTTTACCGCAGAAACCTTTTAAAAGCCGCGTAGCTTCTAGGCAAAGTGTTCGAAATACAGTGGATTTTTAGCAGATTGGAAATTCGAAACTGTCTTGGGCATTGATAACCCTAGCGGGATTTACCGCAACTGTAAGTTTGCATGGCACTTCACACAGCTTCCTGAGGGGCAATAAACTTTATAACCTGCTGTGTTTCCTTCCTGAATTGCTCTTTCTCGAAAGCCTCGGTGCCTTCGGCGGTAATGTTCAGCCCGTGATACCCGCTGGTCATGTTTATCAGCGAGTATCGGCTCAAAGGATGCGCATATTATCAGATCTGTTGAAAGAATGCGCTACTACACGAAAATTATTAGTAATACTAGCGTGAGGGCACGTCTAGGAGCGGCGATAACATAAACTTGGAGACAGATCTTCTCAAAGACATATCTGCCACATTATGCAGTTCTAGCTTAGTTTGCACTGTGTGTAGCGATCTTCATAGCATGAGCAATGAGAGAATTTGCGATATACGCTCATCTCAGCAATTTAGCGAGGATTTTGTAGCTGGATGTACCATTAATGCAGTAATTACAAAGCAGAATCCACCCAGACATGACCAAACGCCTACAAAAGTTAGCTGTACAGCTTTGTCTGAAACTGCTGAGCTGAGAAAAAAAATTTCTGGATCGAGGGTCAAACCGTACCACCAACTAAGATCGCCAATTACCAGGCGTCTCTGAAAGCTTTCCTCGTATTACTCCCTGATTACAAGTCTACTCTACTTGGGGGCTTCACATAAACGTTGCACTAGCACTACGATTTCAACAAAATTTTGAACAAGCAGTAAAGAACATGTCTACGACAACGGCTCCACGTTGTCTATGAAACTCTAGGAGGACATCCAATTTCTTCTGCGTAATATCACATATTTTCTATGATCTGTTTTAACTCAACCTTCCAGTTTCGGCCTGAGAAATGTAATGCACACAAGCAGTCAGTAGTGAGGATAATGAGTTATCACATACTTATCAGATGCGTGCTCCCTGAAACAGAAAACGCCCATAGCCGGCTGCAATTCGAACTCCATTTTCTTCGGTCAGAAAGATGCAGACTTTAGAGAAGACTTCCAATGTTAGTGAGAAAAATGAAAAGCAAGGTGAGCCTTGTGTTCATATATATCAGAAACTAGAAGAAGAAAGTTTAGCGCGGACGCGCTTCATGAGCGACCACTGAGTGTAAAACACTCAGTGCAGTCCTAAACCTTCATTCTAATGTCTGGGGTGCCTCCTCTAACACGGAGGGCACGCCGGGCTGCACGACGACGAATGGCACTACGCCCACGCGCGGCGGCGGGCTGCCACAGCTGGGTTCTGCCTGCTCTGCTGCCTGGTGTTCTTGTCCAGCGCCGCCGTGACGTGCCTGGTTGTGCTGCTGATGCGCAACGACCAGCGGATCTCCGCTCTCTTCTCGCGCCTCATCGAGGCCGCTCTCGAGCTGCGCCTGGGCAACTACGACTGAGCGCGCGATCATGTGCAATTTCCGAGCTTACACAGGACTAGCATTTTCAGCGCAAGTTTTATTGTCAGTTTCAATGCTTAACATTGACATAATCAGATTTTATCGGTTCTTATATGAATAAAACGATTTTCATTCACGCGGTCAAATTGTGCAGGATATTGATTGCGAAGCGTTAACATAGAACAGACTACGTCAACACATCGATGTCCAAAGAGGTAGCTTTTGAGCCATGAAATGGGGCATTTCGGACAACCGGGGCCCTAAAGTATGTGCAGGGAAGTATCGTTCTCGCGTTTGAGATCTCAATAGGTTCATAGCTGTTTTAACAGGTACAATGTACTCCTGAAAAGCAGAGACAATGGACTGCTCAGCTTTGACGCACGCAGTACAGGGCATATAAGGAAGAATTCGAACGACGCGATGGCTCCTTGCTCCGGACATTGTTTTCCTTCAGATGCGTGCTGTACCTCGGAGGTAACAAAAGTACACAAGAGCCATTGATGACTACAGCTACTATATGCGGCCACTCCTATACAAGCCCGATGAAAAGAAAACGAAAAGCGGAGCGCGCAGGCGACGCGTTGTTCACATTTCTTTTACTTGTAATAGTACCTACCGCTTCTTGAAGCCTGAGCACCTTTTTGCAGTCTGTGCATTGAACTTGGGTCATTTTAGCACATACATTTTGTCTCAGCATAATAAAGTATAGTGGCCCAGAAAACCACTGAAGCTCCTTCAGGACATGGCCGCCATTTTACAAATAAATTCATCTCTCGGCAATATCACATGCTTGGTTTGTTAATGGCCTTTAAGCACTACGTAACCAACTGGATGCTAAGCATCTCTGAAAATAGGTGAAATATGAGAATGCACCTCCGGCTCCGTTTGCTGCACTGCCAACTTGTAATTTTCCAGGTTCTTCTCTGTTGTTTCCAATAACGGTCAAGTTTAAAGTCGGCACTGATATAGCTAAACTCAAAACTAATGTATTCAAGTCGCTAAGTGCACTAGTATTATGGTTTGAGTTATTTATAGTGACTTAAGATTATTTCCTTATAGGGAAAAGTTAAAGATGAAAGGGTGCCTGACTGCTCTACAATGTAAGCGTGCACAGTGAAACTAAAAATTACAAAAGGAGAAAACATTTCATGAGAAAAATGCACGTTTTCGCAAGGAGAATTAAAGATTCAATGGCATGAAATGTCAAAGGCTTATGCCGGGTCTCCTGATGAGAGAAAAATTCAATGCACGTAAAGCCGAAGGGCGAGCCCATATTTAGTCGAGTGAAGATAATATAACCTTTAAAATATGCATTGCTAATTTTTTTGTTATTGAAAGTAACGTCCGGCAGTTTCGAACCTTCATATCATCTGAACTGTGCCGTATCAATAGCCCTGTGATTCTTACGCCCCCGCCCCTTACTCCAATATTTACCGCAGGAATACAGCAAAACTTGAATACAATTTTGTGTCGTGTATTTTAAGAAAGCATTTCATTTTGTATGAGGAAGGACTCTGTAGGGCAGAATTTAGTGCCTGCGATCTTGGAGCACTCAGTTGCGGTTTCGAGGGCACAAAAACACGTGATTTCCTTGTGGTGCAGGCCTTGAGACAACGACTTTTTTGTTTTAAAAACTGGTTTGGCATCAACTTCTCCGTTGGTATGAAATCAGTATCGGCACTATTCGCAATAAAGGTGTCATTATGTAGCTAGTTTTGTACTCATTAGGTTGATTTTGAGTTTAACTAGCGCCTGTTTCGGCTAATAGTGCCTCTCAAAAAGATTTTATTTCATGTTTGAACACAGCATTTTCCGCAGATCTGGAACGCGTTATAGAACGCGTGTTGCAGAAGCCCGCATAGAAGCAAGCAAGGTCCGTGGGTGCACCCTATGCGGCGCTCTGACCACTCAAGCTATTCATTCTTTATCTATTGTTCATTTATGCATATAGTCACAAGTGCCTTTCACGAATGAAATGTTAGAAAACGGAAGTGAAATTTAAAATGATCCGTCAATCGCTTTTCGGCCGGAATACAGCGCTTTTTGTTACCACTTACTTTTTCTCCTTCTCATTTTTAAGGCCGTGCATTCTCATAATCTTCAAGAACGGCTGTGAAAGGCAACTCTTAACAGGAACCCGTCACGATGTCATTGGTAAGGGGGCTCGGCTACTGAGCCAGAGTTCTCTGGTTCGAACCCGTCCACAGCGGTCGCGTTTCGATGAAGGTCAGATGCAAAAAGTCGTCTGCGTGCTACGTGATGTGAGGTGGCGTTGATGATCCCCAGGTGGTCGAAATTATTCCGGTGGCCTTTACTACGGCACCTCCTGCTTAAGTGTTTCTTTCACACCTACCTTCCTCCGTTCTATTAAGATAAGATAAACTTTATTTTCCATCAAAAAAAAAGATGGAGGGAGACGGGGCTAAAAGCTGCAACCGCAGCTTGACTGGTCCCCGCCCCCCTATATGAAAACGACAGGTGGCACTTGACAAACATTTAACAACAAAAAGCATGTCAGAAGAACAGTCGTTTTGACACGACTAAATGAAGAAATGCCTATTGTAACAATACATGGCAACAAAACATGAAAAAAAATAATAATAATAAAAAATAATAAAAAATCACAGGAAGGTACATTGAACATGGTTAATTGAACATGGAATTTGAACATGGTTACCGAAAAAGTGATACATCAGATTTCACGACTAACAACAAAACATCTTTATGAATTATACAATATTAATAGCGGTTACATACAGTTTGCGTTTTATTGAAGAAAAATATTCTTAAGCTGCGTAGAATTCAGCGCTAAAATGTCTACATCTTCAGACAAATAGGAGTTTAAGACCGAAGGAATGCGGTGTTTTAGGGTTTGTGCAGCGTAATTTGTTCTGCAGCAGCCAACTTTCCAGTATTCTGGATTTCTTGTGAAGTGACCTGACGAACTTTTAACGGCTAGTTGTGCTAATTTTGTTAGGATTGTGCTATTTTGCCTCCTTTCTCGAATTAATGCGAGACATAGGTTGTACTTGTACATCTCTTTAATGTGTAATAGGCCCAGCTTGTGGAATAATGGCTGTACATTAGAATCATGGGCAGAGTGTGTAATGACTCTAACTGCCTTACTCTGTAGTCTGCTAAGTTTCTGGATACCGGTCATTGTGGTCGTTCCCCACACGAGTATGCAGTAATTTAAGTAAGACAGAAAAAGAGAGTTGTATAGAAGCATCATGACATTTTTCGGTAGAAAATATTTGTTTCTGTGGAGAATCCCAACTACACTCGCGATTTTTGAGGCTATATATTGTGTGCTTGTTCCAGGACATCGTTTCTGTAAAAATAACCCCTAGTGTTTTAAATTCGTCGACAACATCTATCTCCGAACCATTCAACTTAAGTCTTAACTCAGACGGAACTAGTGTTGATTTCGCGCGGAAAACGATCGCTTTTGATTTCAGGCTATTAATTATTAGTCCATTGTGTTTTGCCCAATCACTTACTTTAGCTAACACGGAATTTGCAGTGCTAAACAATTCTGTACATTTATCGGAAGCACAAAAAATGCTAGTGTCATCGGCATAGATGACGAACTTAGTCTGCATATCCACGTTCACAATGTCATTTATGTATATATTAAATAAAAATGGCCCCAAGATACTTCCTTGCGGGACTCCTGATTTAGTACAAGTCACGCTTGAAGAATAACCATTTAGCTCAACATATTGTACGCGATTTGAGAGGTATGATTTAATTAGCTCAAATGGTAGCCCGCGAACACCGTAATTTTTTAATTTTTCGAGGAGGAGATTTCGGTTGAGGTAGTCAAATGCCTTGGTAAAATCCAGAAATATGCCTACTACATACCTTTTACTATCTATATTGGTTAAAATGTATTCTTTCTGGTCAAGCAAGGCAAGTTGGGTAGATCGAAATTTCCGAAAACCGTACTGGGAATCAGTTATGCTATTCATTTTTCAAAAAACGTTTCAAAGCGTATTAGAATAAGTTTTTCTAACCCTTTAGAAAACACGGGAAGAATAGAAACTGGGCGATAGTTATTAAGATTGTTATGATCACCTTTCTTGTGTATAGCTCGTACTTTTGCTATTTGCATGTCATTAGGAAAGACTCCAGAGCTTATGCACAAATTAAAAATGTATGACAGGATAGGTGATATAACATCGAGGACATACTTTACGGGCTTGATTTTCACGTCATGGACACCACAACTGGTTGAATTTTTTAGTTGCATCATTGTTAAGTACACTTCATTGGGGGTAACAGGATTCAGGAAAATACTACTAGGATATTCTTTATTGAGGGACTTTGCATGATCATGATTAGGTAATGCTGGTACAGGTAAATTGGCAAAGTGGTCGTTGAATGCATCCGCTAAGGCATGGCCAGATACCGTCGCGCCATTTATCTTTAGCTCGCTAACCGAGCCCGAAATTGATGAACGGCCAAGAACATCATTGAGTTTTCGCCAAGTAGACTTGCAGTCATGCTTGATTGCATTAAAATAGTTTTCAAAATAGGCACTTTTAGCTTTCTTTATTTCTTTATTAAGACAATTTCTATATTGTTTAAATTCTTTCAGCTTAGCCATATCTCGGGTCTGTATAAACCTATAGAACAAGTCATTCTTAACTCTAATTTTACACCATAGGTGATCGTTTATCCAAGGTTTCCTGATCTTCCTAGACACTCTAATAGTTCGGAAAGGAAAATGTTTTCTGTAAAGCTCATTGAACCTATCTGTGAATAAGCAGAAGGAAACATTAGGATCATCTGATTCTAGAACGTGTGACCAGTCCTCCTTATTTAGTTCATCCCGAAATTGGTCTAATTGCGCTGGTAAAATTTGCTGGTAGGTAACTACGCGATTTACTTTTTTTCCCTTTTCTAGAGGCTTCACACATATAAAAATAGGAAGATGATCACTGAGATCGCATACAAGGACACCTGATTTAGTTTTATTGGCTGTGTAATTAGTTAAGAATAAGTCAAGCAGTGTTGATGTGCTGGATGTAATTCGTGTTGCAAGGTAAATGGTGTTTCTTATATTTTGTGCTTCAAGCAACAGCTTAAATTCTTTGATACGACCTGAAGTTGTTTCAAGCATGTTTAGGTTGAAATCTCCCCCGCAAACAAGGTCAAGTTCGCAGTCATTAACGTAAGAGAAAAGGGACTCAAGAAAATCGAAGAAAACTGGCAAGTTTCCTTCGGGGGGTCTATATACCACAACAAGAACCATCTTGTTGCAACGTAAAGACAATACCTCAAAATCTGTTGTTGATTCCGTGAAAGCTGTCAGCAATTCGTATTTTATGTCCTTCCTTATCAGCATGGAAACACCGCCTCCTCTGCCGTAACTTCGGTTGAGATTACATGCCTGATATTCCGCCGTACAAAGTGCCTCATCTTCGTGCCGATACCATGTTTCTGTCAACATGAGTATATTAAACTGGGTCTTAATTTGACTGAGAAGAACCTCAAGTGGCGTGCTTTTATTTCGAGCAGATTGCATGTTAGCATGAAATATTTTAAAGGACGAGTGAAAGTCTTTGCCTACAGAAGTGTCAAAGTTATTCAGAGAAACATATTGTGTATCCATGGCAGAATCTGAGGGAAACAAAATAAAAGCACTAACGTGGAACTATCGAGGGCCACTTCTTGCGACTTTGTTCAGTTCGTTCAAAGCCTGGATGCGCCATGCACGCTCTCCGTCTCTGCGCCGTAGAAAAATCCTAGCATTTCTGTGCCACACATACTGGAAGTCGTGCTCTTTGGCCCATTTCTTCGCTTCAAAAAGTAGTTCCCGTGAGTGCTTTGTCAAGTTCTCTTGTATGTAAACCTGCGATGAGTGGGTGCTTAAGGCACGCCTCTTCTCAAACCATTCTTCTCGTGTGTCTTGTCTGGCGCAGCGGAGTATAATGCCAGGAACCCTACCGGGCTTTGCCGGAAGGCGGTGAATGGCTACAACTTCATGCTTGGCTAACTCTGGAACATCAATTGTCTCAGCGAGAGCGTTGATTTTGTCAAGCAGATTTTCCTGTTCACTCTCTGCGACTCCGTGAATCTCTAGGTTTTGCTTACGGTTCCTCCATTCAAGGTCATTTAGCTGTTCTTGCATAGTTTGCACTCCCACTGTGTCCTGCTGTTCAAGTTTTTCAACCCTAGCCTTAATTTCCTTGATTTCTGTTTCATGACGTGCTGAGTCCACGAGAATCTGGTCGTACTTGTCAGACATTAATTGCACAGCTTGTTCGATGTTTTCGACGGTGCTCTTCAGGCTCAGAAGGGTTGCAAGTTTTTCCTGTATGTCCACAAGAGCTAGACTAATGTGGGACATTTCGTTAGTCTCATCTGCAGCCTCTGAGGAACTAGCTTTCTTCGATGCACCTCGTGATCGCCCTACTCGGCACGTCTGGCATCGCCATGCCTTTTTTGTCGTTTCCCTCATGCTGTTAAACTGAGCTTCGGCGATACCAGTGCATTTCCCCAAGTGATAGACATAATTGCACTCATTACACTTCAGGTAGGATTCATCCTTGTCTATTTCTGTTGAACATGTCAAACATATCACATCATCACCCATGTTTACAGCACAAGTTTCTGGCAGCAACAGAGAACACACAAAGTGAACCGCGCAATCGGTACAAGAAAAAGAAGACTGACCTGTAAAAAGTCACAAAATTGCCCTAGCCGGAGTTGTCAGCGTGTCCCCTGTCGCTGCCAAAATGCCCGCAGATGCGTGCCGTGTCTTCTTTATAGTCCGTGTTGCAGGTGGGCGTGGCTCCCGGCAGGCTTCACCACGGCTATGATAAGGTCATTCCGCTTCGTAATCGATGGTCCTCTGATATGGCTTCGCCGACTGCAGCAGGCCACACAGTGCTACGCGCAGGTCAAGCGCTGCCGATGCCAACTGTAAAAAGTCACAAAATTGCCTTTGCCGGAGTTGTCAGCGTGTCCCCTGTCGCTGCCGTTTGGGTGTCCACTGAGGTGTGACGCAATTAGTGCGTTATTTCCTTTCTTAAAAACTCCAATTTTGCGAAAGTCTGAACAATGCAGGTATTTCCTGCGTCCGTGTTCCACTGTTTGGCCATCCCCAAGTTCCAGCAGGTTCCAGCTTGGCTCTGTTAGGAGGTCATCGTTCGACCCAGTGGCGTTCGTCCTGTTCATCGCTGCCCCGACGGCTCTGCTCTGCTGGGAACGATCGGCTAAGTTTCGGTGGCTGATTGTGGCATTTTCTCTCTGCGTCTTGGCGCGGTAAGGCAGTAAGCCCGGTCTATATCCACCCAGTCTCCCGGCCAGGGGAGTTCCCTCTGGTCGGCTTCTCTGTCAACTGATCTCCTACCATTGGAAGCTTTTTTGCGCAGTGGTGTCGGCAGTATCCCTGTCGCGCTGGTGCCTAAGGATGGTGGTGCTATCAGGATGAACAACCCTGGTGCTGTTCGGGCTGCTCTCCAGTCGACGACTTCTCATCTCAGAGGTTCGCCAGTTTGGACGCGGTGGGATTCTGTGCAGATCGCCAGACCTCGCCTGTGTAAGAGAGTTACTAAACTCCTCATCCTTTGCCTCCCGTCGGGTAAGTTCTTTCATCCCTTCTCATCTGGCGTGCACGAAAGGTATTGTACGAGGTGTAGACTCTTCCCTGTCTCCGGCAGAGACTCTTCAGCTTCTGTCGGCTGCAGGTGTTGTTGCTGTGCACCGCTGTAGCCGGGATGTAAACAACGTGCGGAGGCCCACTGAATCAGTGATTGCTACCTTTGCCGGCACTTCCTGCCCCTCTGAAATCAAGGCATGGCCTCTAATTTTTCGGGTAGACCCATTATCATCTCGGCCTCTGCAGTGTAACAACTGCTGGCGCTATGGACATAGCGCTGGCGGTTGCAAATCCACTTGAGGTCTTGCAACTGTGGAGATGGTCATTCAACAAGCTCCTGCACTGAGAAGAATGAGAAGTGTTGCCTTTGCGGTGGTGCGCACTCTGCAAACTACTCAAATTGTCCCTCTCGAGCTCAGGAAATTCAAATTCTGGAAATAATTGACAGGAAACGCTGTTCGCGCCGTGACGCTATTTCAGAGGTCAAAGAACGTGCCCACGGTTATGCCGGTGTGACCGCTCGGCAAGGTGTCATGTTAGACTCAACGCTGCCCCAGGCAATTGCGGCTGCTGTGGAGGCTTCGATGTCTAAAATGGTAGAAAAGATTGTCGCAAGTGTGTCGGAGTGCTTTACAAATGTTCTAGCGACTCAGATTACACATGCCGTGCAGGCTAGTTTGGCACCTCTTTCGACAACAATTCCCTCTCCTCTTATCCGGTCTCAAATTACAGTAGCATCACAACCCCAGGAACAAACTTCTGTCACTTCCGCTGTACCTACCTCGGGTACTTCGAGGGATGTTGATATAATGTATGATTCCGAGATGGTGGAGCCTGATGCGCGGCTTCTTAAGCGCAGTGGGTCCCCCATCTCTCATTCGTTGTCTTCTCAGGGCACCCAGCCCAAATCAAAGAAGAAGCAGCTTGGCACTAAACCCAAGGATACCATTTTGGAGCAGGCAGTTGCTGCTGCTAGACTTTCGCAACCATAGCGTCGTTTCGAGTTCTGCAGTGGAACTGTCGCTCTATTCTTTCCGCTTCCACAGATTTACACTACCTTTATACTCAGCTTAATCCGGATGTCATATTCTGCAAGAAACGTGGCTTTCAACCGACAAACATTTTCATATCCAAAATTACCGGTCATTTCGCCTAGGCCGCCAGTCAAGAGGCGGGGGCTTACTAACTTTAGTCTCTTCAAAATTTTGCCATAGGGCTGTGGTATCTTTTCAACAAATGTCTCCTGACTGTGAGATTTTGGCAATAGACTTTGTACTTCCTGGGTGCTCTCCATTTTCAATAGCAAATTGTTATTTCCCCAATGGAGTCCAGGATGTTAGACCCTTGGATTTTTTACTCGTAAACTGTAAAAACCCAGTTCTCGTGGCTGGGGACTTCAATTCTCACCATGTGTCTTGGGGTTTTAGGACTAATTCATGCGGCAAGCGCCTTTGGGACTGGGTTTCTGATCGCAACCTGATGTGCTTAAATTCAGGATAGGCCACTTATCTTCGCTCACACACTCAATCTGTTTTAAATCTCACGTTCCTTAGTCCTGGAATTGGCGTAACGAATTGGTCGACAGTTGATAGCGCCACTTCAAGTGATCATATACCTATTCATTTTGATATCATATGTCGTGTTACTCCGGCGTCTTCTCAGTTGAGGTCACATGTAAATTATGACAGATTTCAGACGGCGTTGCGCTCGGCCCTTGCTCCAGTGTCTAACAACGCCGAGGTCCACCAGTCAGCAAGCATATGTCTGGCTATTGAGGAAAGCCGTAAAAAGTCGGAGTTCCTGGTGAGGCCAACAAAAGGGAATTCTTCTAACTGGTGGAATGCGGACTGTACAAGAGATTACAGGCGGAGGAAGGCAGCATGGAAAAAGCTTCTTCATAACCAATGTCCGAATAACTGGAGTGATTATAAAATTATTGCAGCCACCTTTAAACGCACAGTTTCTCGCGCAAAGGAAAAATATGACTCAGAACACTTCGATTATCTTTCAAAGGCGGGCAACCGACGTGCACTATTCGGTTTTCTACGGTCTAGGAAACAGCTCATGTCCTCTCATAATTTTCAGTCATTAGTTATGTCACCTGTAGAAGCTATCCAGGCGGTTGAATTAATAGCCACAGGCCTGCAAAAGCGGTTCTCGTCTTTACTACCTATGCGACCATTGTTGTTTGCACCAGTCGTACCAAATGATAATGCCTCACAAGTAAATCTATCAGAGCTTTCACAAGTTGTCCAGAGATTGCCAGCTGCTGCTCCTGGCCCTGATGGTGTTACCACAAAGATGCTCAAGATTCTATTTGAAGTCTCTCAACTCCTTATTGCACCTAATAAACTACTCTCTCAAACACGCTTGGATACCTTCTGAGTGGAAGCTGTCCAAGGTGATCCCTTTACTTAAAAATCAGGGTGGAGGCTATGAATTGGATAATATTAGGCCAATTTCTTTAACATCAAACGTGGTAAAGTTGATAGAAAGGTTGTTACTAATTCGGGTGTCAGCCATTGTGGCCCGCAAAAGTATACTCAGCCCGTGCCAACTCGGTTTCCGGCCACGGTGTTCGATATGGAATGTACATGCTGATCTTGAGAGCAGAATTCTCCTTGCTCGTCGTCAACGCCTGGTCGCGGCTTTGGTTACGTTAGATGGCGCCAAAGCTTACGACAGTGTAGAACACTCCATCCTGATACATAGGCTACAATCTCTTCAATTTCCAGATTATATAGTTGCATGGATATCTGCATTTCTTCATAACAAGGAATTCTTTTGCGTCCATAATGGTGTTCATTCAGAGAGGTATAGACAAACGCGAGGTGTACCGCAAGGAGCTGTTCTTTCTCCTGTGCTATTTAATATACTGTTAAGCTCAATTCCTCTCCACCGCCATGTACGCACTTACGTCTATGCGGACGACATTGCGTTTTTTGCTGCTGCGCCGGATATACATTCTCTGTATGGTCTGTTGCAGTCATATTTGAATACACTTGAGCACTGGTTGAGCGCATTACACCTGAAGTTAAATGTTGGCAAGTGCGCTACTCTTGTTTTACCTCTATTCACTCCTGTAATGGTCTCTCTCACTTGCCAGTTAAAAATAATACCGCAGGTTCAGTCACTAAAATACCTAGGGGTCATTTATGACAACAAACTCACCTGGCGACCTCACATTGACCATGTCGCGGCGAAAGGGGCTCGTGCCGTGGGCATGTTACGGAGATTATGTCATCACCGGTACAGCATGTGCAGAGATGCGCTATTAATGATCTACATAATGTATGTCAGGTCAATTTTAGAATTTGGATCAGTGTTGTTTTCAGGCTCGGCTACATATAAACTTCGCCCTCTCGTCCTTTTAGAGAGAGAAGCACTTCGCATGTGCCTCGGCCTTCCAAAATGTGTGGCTATCAATGTGCTGTACCTTGAAGCCCGCATTCCGTCTCTCTTATCACGACTTCAATTTTTAACTGTGCAAACTTACCTCAGGATCTATGAATCCCATTTCCACCGTTCCCAAAGCATTTTCTGTTCTCAGCCGACCTCCTTTTTTGGTGTCCCCTGGTCTCGTTTCAATTCCCCTCAGGTAGTGTTTGTGCAAAGATTACTTCAGCCTTTAGATGTAAACATTTATGATATCCTTCCTGCGCTTCGGAATGGGCCCACTATCCACATTGTTTTCGACGACATATTCCCAAAAAATGCAAAACTTTTGCCACCGAGTATTCTAAATGGTCTTCTAGAAGATCATCTGAGGACCCTACCAACAGATATAGCAATAGCCACTGATGCTTCGCAATGCAATGAGAAAGCAGGTGTGGGAATATTTTGCTCGCATTTAGACTGGTCATTTTCTCTGCGCCTTCCAGATTTCACCCCTATTTTTCAAGCAGAGTTTCTAGCAGTTGTACTTGCTCTACGCAAGCTAGACCCCTCTATTACAGCAGTTGCTGTAATTACTGATTCTTTTTCTTTGTGTTCGTCCCTCGCTGCACAGGTTGACGGTCCCATTTTATCAACTTTCTTATCCCTACTTCCTCCGCATTTGAGCCTTGTTCATTTAGTATGGGTTCCCGGCCACAGCAGTGTGACAGTAAATGAGATTGCTGATAATCTCGCAAAGGCTTCACTCAGCGGCCCCGTGTTGCCAATCATCCCGGCTACAGCCTACATTACAGCGTCTAGATTTCGGCGACGTGCGTTTTTAAGCACGCAAGACACATCACTTTTAACATCGGCGGATTATGAGCACCTTAAATATTATTGGAACAGAAAAATTTGTTGCTCTCGGCAGCTTGAAGTATCACTGACGAGGCTACGCTCCCGCATCCCCCCTCTAAATTTCTATTTACACAAGTCGGGTTTGGCGCTCTCTCTCCTTTGTGCATTTTGCCGTGAGCCAGAATCCATTGAACATTTTTGGCTGTATTGTCGCCGATTCAACTCACTGAGAAAAAGGTTGCTGGAGGAGCCCTTGCAGCATCTTGGCCTTAGTTTGAGCAGCCCGCTCTTGCTATCATTTGGCGCCACCACATTTGGGTTCAGCCACAGATCTGTTTGCACCGCTGTTCAAAATTTACTGATAGAATCTCACCGACTGCCTTGCTAAGGGTTCCAACCTTTTCTTTTCTATCAATTATTACATTTTGACTAAATCATTAATATTTATTCACTCTCTTTATTATTATTCTTAAAATTTTAAAATCAAAACACTCATCCCTTTTCTGTTCATGACGAAAAATTCACCGGTGTTTCGCTCCCACGTGCTTTTCCTTTTTGTTAACTGCGTTCAGGTGAATAGCCAGCCGATTCTTGGCCGATCCCCCAGTGTGGGTATGTGCCACCTTTTGGTAGGCTAACAACGACAACAACTCACAAGAAGTGCACTCGCTCAGAAGAAGAAGTGCATTCACCGAGCGGCTACCCGGAGAACAGCGTCAGCTCCAATCAGAGAAGAATAAAGGGAAGGTAAAAGCTACGATCATTTCCTTTTCTCAAGAGCGCCTCTTAGCTCTTAGGACCGGAGAAAAATCACGCAAAGGCCACTCACTGCCTTGAGCTTATGCTGCGAACTGCGTACCATAGCTTATGCTGCGACCTGGCAAGCTGCATTCACTCCGATTAAAGCATGCTTCCTACGATCAGTGGGTGTCATTATCAATTACCCTCATGATTACAGCGCTGGCCTTTCATGTTCGTAGTATTCCTTTCCTAAATAGCACAGTTTTCTAGGAGCGGCCCACGGGTATCTCAGCGTGTGGCCGTCTCGCGGCAGACAAGCGAGAGAGGCGCAGGACAGATGGCTGACTCTGCGACAGGAACACGTAAGTTGTCATCACGCTATTTTTTGTGTGTGCACCAGGATGTTACCTGCGTGATCCGGCTTATCGCACTGGCCAACATTGCCTTAATTTAATCTGTTTAGACGTTTCACTGTACTGTCCTTTACGACGATTCTGCCAAGCACTTGTGAAAAATGGCTCACTGTTAAGACGCAGATGAAGAGAAGGAACTACAGAAACGGCACGTCACATTACTTTATGGGTATAGGTGTCTGTCCATGTGTCCCTCGCTCCAAGATATTCTAACCCTTATTCTGAGCTGCCATCTTGCCTTGAAGTAAAACTCGGTTGCTGTAGTCTACGTAACGAATATAGGTTTGCGGCCTGCTCTCATTTAGATGAAAAACATTGGCGTAATGGAAGCAGACTATGTATGTTACGGGACCTAGCAGCTGCGATCTCATAAATACTCAACAGCGTGCAATCAACTAAGCAATATGATATATCTTTTGCTGGGGTTCACTTGACGGGAGCAGTGGTGCAGACGTAGAGAATCTGCCTCGCGTGCCAGAGAACCGGGGTTTGAATCCCAGAGCCGCGAAATTCTCCCCTGGCTTTTAACAAACATCCGAGATTCAATGGAATTGCATAATTAGGCATGGAGTGCGGCCTGATTTCGGTGACCACAACCTACAAATTACTCCATCGCCAGTTCTATAACTAGGGTGACCAAACCGGCCACCCTAGTTTGGTACTTTGCCACAACCTCCTACAGAAATACATCAATTAAACCTCGGCCTTCAGTCCCCAGTGGCTCCGGAGAAACTGGCCAAGGCGGGGTTCTTGCCTGTGACACAGCGGAGATTGCTAACAATCTCTGGCTGCAAAGTAGCCGCCATTAGAAACCGAAAATGGCAACATATAACTCTAGAATCCTCATCCGTTAAGGCTAGTTTAGCAATGCTGTTTGAGGAACTAGCGGGTATTGAATGGAATGTCATAAGGCTTAGTGAGGTCAGGAGGACAGACGAGGCGTTCACAGTGCTAAAGGGTAGGCTTATACTAAGCTTCTGCGGATTAGCACATGGACGATAATTAGGTGTGGGATTCCTCGTTAATCAATGTAACAGGAAATATTGACGAATTCTATAGTATTAAAGGGCGGGAGGTATTTATAGCATTTAAGCCTACTAAAGGTACGCATTGAAGGCGGTACAGACCAACGCGCCTATATTCACCCATGATAACCAGATCGTTGAAAGCTTTTATGGAGATGTGAAATCCCCAATAATAATAAAAAAATACTTTACACTGTAGGCAAAAAACAGTCCGGAGACGTGGCAGTGGCCGACTATGGCATAGGCTCTCGGAATAGCAGCGTGGAGTTCTTACTAAAATTTTATGAGAGAAATCTTCAACTGATAATGAATAGCTTCTTTCGCAAATGGTGTAACAGGAGGTGAACGTGGAAAAACCCCTGTGATGAGAATAAAATAAAATACACTTTACACTTTACCTCAGCGCTTACCACAGCACACACAGTGCAGATGAAAGTCGGCGCGCGCATCACTCTGGCGCCATCTATGAGCGAGTGGCGGTTTATTCGACACGACTGGCCTCGAAGGGAGCGTGCTTGCTTTCCTCCCCTCCCGTCGTGCCCGGTTGCACCGACGGCGAGGGCGACGTGGCTCAACCTATGAACGGGTTCATAAGAGCTGCGCTCTAGAAACAATCTTAGGGAAAATGTTGATGATTTTATTTTTAAGGTGCAAGGGCAGCTTGGCCAAGGTGAGCCGTGAATAACGCATTTGATTACGTCGAGGGAACGCCAATAGTCTGCTCACAGAGCTTCTCACCCGCCCACAAAGGGCACATCAGGCAAGTATAAAGCTTTTAGTCATGGCAAGTCGGTGGATACCTTTTGGTATTAGGCGACTCGTGACGATGTACGGCCAATGCATATTACTAAACAAAACTAGGGATAAGGAATTGGCAACTCTCTTTTGTTCGTTCGGTCGGTAGGCCGCTGCGGTGGTTCACTGGTTATGGCGCATGGCTGCTGACGCGAATGACGCGAGCTCGATCCCAGCCGAAGTGGTCGCATTTCTATGGAGGCGAAATTCTAGAGGCCTGTGTACTGTGCGATGTCAGTGCACGTTAAAAAACCTCTGGTGGTCGATCTTTCCGGAGCCCTTCACTAAGTCGTTCCTCATAGCCTAAGTCGTTTTGAAACTTTAAACCACTATAAATCAATCTTTTGCTTGCAGAGGGCGTAGTCCGTAGCGGAAGACACCATTTAGAGAGGACAAGAAAATAAAACGAAGTTCAACTTTACAAAACAAAGCCTCTATTACAAGTTAAACAATTTTCCGTGTTGCTGTTTGCACACTGTTTCTTTCTATAACGCGCTATACCAATCATGTGATTCCTTTATTTATGGTCACTATTTTGGTGTAGCTTCGTTGTCTCCATCACGGAGTATTCCGTTTAGTGGCCGCTTGTAATTATTTCAGCCAGTAAATAAATAATTGCCACTCATACTGACCTTCCTGTGATGCAGTTTTGGCGCTCGTGGCATGCAACACGAAGGAGCAGTGCACATCGATGGAGGCGAGCGCCACGTGCACCGACCACCTATGTGTCTGCCCGTCCTTCCAGCCGCTCACTAAGGAGAGGCGCTGCAACACTACCGGTGAGCTCGGCAGTTTGTCTGATTATTGTTCGAAACGCATACTGTATGGGACCATGGGATGATATTTGTCTTCATTTCATCCATAAGCATAAATATTGCTGAGCCCAAATAACTCCCTTTGTGACACCTATCTTCTACGCTCTCCACTTCATCAGCTCCTTAAGAGGTATTCGAGATTAAATTTACACTGAGGACAAATAGAAGCGAGCCTGTATCGATTGCATAGCGCGCGCTTGTCACAAAGACACCTCTCTTATCTAAAACGCGTTTTTTATAACCCTGTTCCGTGAAATGTGAACTAACTAGATGAAAAGGCTAACAAAATTCATGATCAATTACTCGCGGTTAGCAAATATTCTTCTGTGAAAATAATGCATCAACCATGAACAAATTATCACCAGTGAAAATCCCTCTGCCGATCTTCACTACTACTCCTAAAGCGAAAAGCTGTGCTAGGGATCTCATTTACGCCGGAAGTTCTGTCTGGTCATGGTCGCTTCTGGCCCTGCCCATTGGCGCGCAGTGCGCGATAGAACAAAGCACACATAATAAACGGGATAAAAGAGAGCATCACATTTACTGAAGATAATCTCGGCATTCGTCTTTGTCTCTTAGCTCGTATTGCAAAATGCAAAGGCCAGGAGTAGTCAACTCGGCATGATCGGCAAATTTGTCATAGATACAATTCTCTCCCGAACATGGGCACTTTCATGCCGTCTTTGTTCATGCGATTACAGACACCTCGCTACATCTGTCAAGTGTGAAACCGCGTTGTCAGCAGCCAAAAACTTGCCACACAGGAGCAGGCACACCTGCATCGTCCGGTTTCGTTCCCACCTGCGATGCTTGCACACAGAATGCTTGTGCGGTGAAAGACGAGGCGGCGCACCTCAACACAATTTGGCTGGCATGATGTGGAGTTGTTTTTTTTAACTTTTTACCTGGTGGTAAAAGCTTAGCAATTATCGAATTCGCTTGTCGCAGTGTGCCGCTTCCAAATGAAACGCCAAGCGCTATACTGCGTCAGGCTGGAGAAGATTGTTTCGCCGATTATAACGATCTTGATCACATGATCTCAAAGATTACGATGGGAATTAGTATTGGTCATGCCAGAGCTCTGGCGCGCTAATGGAATGGAGCCCAGGATATGTGCGTCTTTAAATAATGAGCATAAAAGTGAACGCTAGTTGCAGTGACTAGGAATAATCTAACACACTAATGTTGTTTGAAATCCAGTAGCCATACTGAAACGCTCTGTTTGATTAAATTTTTGAACCATGGAGGGAAATGCCGAAGATATATGCCTCCTTTCGTTTGATTTCTATGCTAATTGATATGAATAATCGACGCCACCTGGTGATTCCACAACCCCCCCCCCCCCCGCTTTCGCCTGCCGTGGCGCACCTTTATACTGCAGGTAAATTTCTTAGGTTCTCAGATCTTAGGTTCTTAAGTCAGGTTCTCCTTACAATTATTTGAATTACACGAATGCATTGGTCATCTTTATCCTCCAATGGCATGGTTGTCGGTGCGGTTACTGGAATATACCTTCCGATCTGCCGAAATTAATGTGATTTAGTTAAAAAGTTAGGTACTTAATGTTCAGCTGATAAAGTTTTATTCAATGCACGAAATTTTTGATTGTTCCACAATTAAATTTGGTGCGCGAAATATTTAGAGCATCGGAACAATGCATTCGTTTATTCTAGGTTCCAAGTGTATGTAGGACATTAATGCGTCAAAGCAAATACATTACAATAATCACTGGAAACTAACTGGATATCATCAGAAATGCATTGCGCGTTTCTGTATTGTCGCTTTCTTGGTGAACGTTGGCAAGCGCTCGTGGGTGCAGGCAATTTTTAGGAACAAATAGGCGGGCGATGCGTGGAATAAATACGTTGTTCGTGAGGTTATACCCTGTAAATGATTTAAGTGGTATAAGGAATGATTTGAGTAACCTTGTGTTTCAATATGAGCAATAACAGATGCAACAAAAGTACAGAACCCACGCATATGATTTTTAAAAACAAAAAGAAATTGGTCACGGTTAGAAATACACCATACGAAATATCAAAACATTAGCATTGAGTGCGAGTAGTATCGTGGCGTGTTTTTCAGAGCAAATTTGTAATGACTCTGTGATATCAAACATTTAACAGCTAGAGCTTGATAAAGACAATCGGCTTCCTTAGGAACATCATCTTCTTTGAAGAACTAAAGTCTTTACCCTTACAATGTAAATTCATATTTCAAAATGCTTCCACGGTGTAAGATGCGTGACTAAAGCAAGATAATTAAATGTTAGAATTGTTTCCTGGTTTTGGCGGAATTTTCACGTGCAATTATTCAGCGTAGTTTAGCTTGCACGTGAGGATACCACGCTCATGGGTAACTCTTGGTTATATAAGGAAACGCGAGTTTTAATGTTTCCCGTATTATCTGCAGAAATATGTAATAGGAAATGTACGTGCCGAACCTCAACCACGAAAAGGGCATGTCTGAGACACGACTCCTTTTTCAACAGAGACTTGCGCACAAATTAATTGTTCCCAATTAATCCCAAAGGGTCACAGTTTACATCACTTTAAATATTTTTTGTTTTGCTATCAATTTGACAATGTAAATATAATGTTCTGTCTGTCTGCTTCATTTACCGCTGCATGCTTGCCGCAGTTTCTAGAGCGACCGGCGATAATTTTTGCATTCTGTTCATTTTGGTTTAGTATGCTTAGCCCTCCTTCGTGTAATCTGAGTTCAGGAAAGTGCCTAATAAATACACATTTACTGAAATATAACATTAAACAAATATTAGAATTCAGAACCTTCAAGTTAGAATTTTAATGCTGACAAAACTACCCAGGTTTTTTACTCATTACTTGTACGATACATGCTAGGACTCAAGTAAGAACGCAAACACTTCTATACACCCTTATTCTTCGAGATTCTTCTTTCAGATTCCAACCTGCCACTGGCACTGGGCAGTAACTGCAGCGTCAGCGCCCAGTGCTCTAACTTGGCAGCGTGCTTGGATGGACGATGCGACTGCCCCCAGGGTTACCAGCCTTCGGACGAGCGCCACTGCCACGCCATCAGGCAAAGCGGTACGCTCGCGGCGCTGTAGCGAGATACGGGCAGCGGCGGCAATTGTTTGAGGGGGCTTTAGAAAAACTGAGGACCACGTTACGAATCCTCACACGAAACCTTCCTTATATCAACTCGGCGCAGTCAAAAAAATAGATATTGTGTGCAAGACGAAGGCGAAGCAATTTAAGCCAGGAAATTTGTCACCTGTTGCGTCTGCTGCGAAACCAATATTTTAACCAGTTGAGGCTGCACAGATGTTCCCTGAAAAATACAGCCAAATTCTGAACATAGCGCCTTTGCTGGACGCTTTAGGGTTTGAAGTTACATTCGCATTCCTTACTTACGAGGTTTCATGTTACTTAGAGAAAATAACAATCTTTTAAGAAATATCGTTTGTTATTAGAGTGAATCCAAAAGTACATATAGAAATATTGTAGCCTTTAAATGTTTTGATCATGTGAATATTTATTACTGTCCTAAGCTTGTATTTTGCTGAAAAAGTTTCTGTGGTTAAAGGAAGGCAAGCTTCATCGCGATGGCACGAAGTCATGCCATTAGGCAAAATGTTCAGTCATTGCGGCAGATGTGTACCCGAAGACGAATATTTCTTTTTTTCTCAAAATGTTTGTGTAATATCGTTCAACAACGACACGAACTAAAGCTATCGCTTAGTTCTGTCGTGCTATATTCCCTTCAAGCCCTAAATGTTGATGTCTCGTGCCAGATTGTGCAGAAGTTTGTCATTCGGTAGGACTGTAAAATTGACTTTTAGTGTCAAAATTAGCGAAGTCCGTTCTTCTCGAGTAAGAATTGATCCGTCGAGGCCATGGGCAAAAAAATTTAGGACAACACCCGTAATTACGGCAACGTGGACTTTACCAGGCTCAGAAAATAGGTTTCTAACCAGAGTAATGCTTCTTTGTTCCAACCATGTGAAGCGTTTTTGTTTTAGTTGCGTTATAACCATCAATACTAATGCCCTCGGCCAAACAGCGCCAAAGACCTACGGCATAAAGAGCACCATTATTATACTCGTGTGGATCTGGCCTGCTGTATTTCTTTTCCTAGAGCCTTGTAAGGAAAGCAATTTTTAGTGCAGTATTTACAACTCCAAAAGCTGTCAACAGCTTCAAAGTTAAGCATAGTCGATGTTTACCCAGGATGCACGATTGGACTGCAAATCAAATGCTACGGTTGTGAGGAAGCGACTGTTCTCAGTGATTTTTTTCTATTTTCAGCACTGTCAGTTACGTCGTGGATGGCCATCATGATCATGACTTCAGGCTTTCTTTTCAACCTGTTGCTTATAGTCTACGTCTATGTACTCGGCCAGAGGTGAGCACAAGTTTGCTTCGGTAAGCATTAGTGTCAGGGGCCGCGAAACATCCTTGTGAAAGTATTTTACACCTGCCGCTCTTTTAAACTTTGTAAAACGAATAATTGCATTCATTCCAGATTCCTAAAAGCCCCCGTCCTCTAGACATTGATAAGATTCGGACAACCTGTAGCCTGGAAAATTTCCAATTCATGCAGTCATATAAACGATTTACACCTGTGGATATGTTTACTCCTCAATCTTTGAACGGCGCAAGAAAGGGACAGCCATAATGCCAGCTGCTTACAAAAAGACGCGCTCCAGACGTTGAGAAGAGTTAGGCAACCTATAGCCTGGAAACTTCTCAATTCATTCAGTATTAGAAATACATTTGAACCTACACATAGATTCACAGCGTAGTCTTTGAACGTCTCAAAAAACGGGATGAATGTGTACCACTTTGGAAGCTTTGGCGGGGCGTCCGACAGGAGGGTCACTTTTTATTGTTCGGAATACCTATCTCTTGCACCTCTTACGGTCCGATCGAAACGCGTAAAAATCTCTCTAATCACGAAGTTTTCTACCTGAGTATCCTTCCCATACTTGTAGCTGCAAATAGAAGCATCTCAGGGTGTGTTGCTGAAACGCAGAAAATTCTCAAGTAAAATTTTCAGCGTGTCAGACCCGCAACCAGTGTACGGGCCGTGCTGGCTACAAAGCCGTTAAGGTTTGTTACGGTTCCAAATTTTAAGAAGGCGAAGGGTGTGCTCGTCCTCATCCTTGCAAAAGCATGCCGTACGATCCCTTAATTGTGTTCATCGTAGCACCAAATGCCTTCGTCTCCTTACTTTTGCTAACGGTGCAAACTTGAGAACGCAGAGTAGACTCGGCATCCTTACATGACGGCGCTTTGCCGAAGCACAGTATATAGACACATTAAACATTACATTTTTAATTTCTGAACCATTTTAAGGGCGTCTTAGGAGCATATGAAAAGGGGATGTGAAGACTGGCTCAAGATGCTATGAATAATTCGAAAATATAACAATCATAAAGCACACACTGAGAGAGCGCACACAAGCGTTCCCGCGAGCTTCGACCCAGATATATTAACCGCAAGTTCTACTAGAGCCAAGTATACTATAGCCATATTTGCAAAGCGTTTTAGTGTCCTATTTCATAACGCGTTTGCATACTACGAAATATGTTGTCTAGGTATATAACATTTATTTACGCATGGTATATCGTATATTATATATATACAAGGCATTCTATGGTCGATAATAAATATCTCCAGATGACTTTCCTAGCAGACAAACGCAATGAGTAAACACTGATATCTTTGCTGCGCTCTTCCCTTGGCCTGACTGAAGAAAAATTAAATGCAACAAACATGTTTTTGTAGGATGGTAAATTTTTCACAGTTCATCTATTAATCTTAAATAAATGAATTGAAAAGGTTTTTTGAACTTAAACGCGACATAGGGAGGTGTTAAAAATTACAACGAAAACATTGATAACAGGAAACCCACCGCGGAGTGATTATACGGGTCAATAGGAAAAATGAAGCTTTATGAGACCTATGCGCCGAAATTTCACGTATAGTATGTAGTCATCTGAAATTTTTCACAAAACAGAGACAGGCATTTAGATTAATGCCCGTTCAAAAACTCTTCCAAGGGAAGGGTACTATATTAAAGAACTTTGAAACTAAAAACATCCTCTATCCTCTATATATATTGACAGTTGTCACAGCACATCGGAAGCCGTGTTTGACTAGTTCCTCCTTTTTCACTTTGTTTATGTCTTTATCTCGCCCACATGCCCCATTCTGGGGAACAACTCACACAACTATGTCCATAGGTATAAAGCTGCCGACATGAAGACGGCCTCCCTATACGGCTACTCTACCATGGACGAAATCCTATGGCGAAGGCCAACTTCGACAACCGCCTTCGAACTGTAGGCGATAACCGAGACTTTTATGCAGAATAAACTTCCGTCTAGCAAAGAATATACCAAATCAACCATTGCATAGTGCGGGTTATTTTTATTCCATCAGTGGCACTTCAATGCATGGCGGTTATCTTGTTTATGATGTCTCGAATCAGCAAGCGCTGATCACTGGTTCTCTTTCGGTAAACAGCTGTATTTGCTAATGCCATAGTGTTAGAAGCCAAACTGGCGAAAATGCATAGTCGGTCATAAAATTCATCCATTGGCTGGACAGAAGTGACGTCAAAATTCGGCAGCATTCTTGTTAGCTTGAGGGAAGTGACGTCAACAAACCTGAAATTACGTCACTTCCAGTAAATGCATCAACAGCTGCTAAGTGCTATTGCGTTGCCAATGCACAGCCTAAATAGGAGTCCTTGTTAACATTTGCTTCAGTTTCCTCTGGTTTGATATAAACCCTTGGTGATTTATTTGAGGTTGTGGTAGTTATGCACTAATCGAGAAGACTATACACACGACGAAAAAAGTTTTCAGCTGGGTTGTAATTTGTAACCAACAGGATCTCAAACGTGTATAATTTGTGTGTTCCACTGGTGCTGTGATCCAACTGTTGTAAAGGAGTCATATATAGAACGGTTTTGCTTGGCGTGGTATACTATGGTACAGTATGATATAAGGGATTTAATGTCTAAAAGATGCGCCATGGGCTATGAGAAATGTCGTAGCGGCGGGCACCGGAATAACATTGATGACCTCTGCCTTGTTAACGTGCAATTAAGTCGCGCTGAACAAGTGCGTTCTATTTTGGTGCCCATAAAAATTCGGCCGCCGTGTCCACAGTTCAATGCTTTGTCCCTCAACTCAGCATCTAAACGCCGAAGCCACTTCGCTCGCGAGGCGTGTTCACAGTTCGAAACATTCAAATCGATAGCAGAATAACTAGGGAACCCTTATGGGCGATTAAGAGATCCCCCCTGTTTAGGCTACCTGCATATCAGGGCAAAGCATTCCGAGGTTTTCATGAAAGAATTATAGAACCCCTTTAGCAGGCTTGGTCTTTTTACGCATTCTATATTAATTTTACTTCCTCTGAATTAAGACTTTTGAAATATGTCATTAGGGCGGCGGCTTAGGCGTTTTTGATTGCTACTTCTTTATTGTTGGCGCTTATTGTGCCCTATTTCTTTCTTGCTCCAATCCACTTTGTGGATTCGAAAGCACTATAAGGCCAAATCGTAAAACAAAGCTATGCAAAACCTGGCGGCACGACAACATAGTTTTGAAATAAGCCATGCTAGTGACAGCTTGGTTGTTATGCTGCTTGAATGGGTTCGATTGTGGATAAAAATGTCATTTTGCCGTGACTACTCTTGTCAATCACATTTAACGAATCTCTACAAGTAGTTGGTCATCACATCTGAACACATGACGCATTCTGCATTTTTAAGCTCTGATCACTTGGCCACTTAAAGACCTTTTCAGCATAGCTGCCACCATATCGCTCACTGGACTGCTTTTTTTTACCTTTGCTACGTATCCACCCCACCTGCGGGAGGGGAGCGCCGCAGCGTAGTGAACAGTGAGGCGATCGACGCCCAGAGAGCGATCAGTAGCGCCAGGTGTAAAAACTAGTCCATCGAGCATTATGGTAGAACTCAGTTTGGAAGTGTCTATATGTTTATGTGACTCCATGTGCATGCATATTCAATACAGCACCTATGGGAACTATTTCAGTTTTGCGTTTGATGATGTCCTACCTTCGAATAAGAAGGTCGATTGTGTACATCGGAAGCTAAGGACTCTGTCAGCACAGGTGTACCCCAACACAACATGCACAACCCTAGAGTTAGGAAAATTAGTGTTTAAATAATTTGAAAATATGTATTTCTTGATGGGATCACCCTGTACGAGTTTTGTTCGCGCACTTTGAAGAATCAGAAAATTAGAATTATTTATAAATGTTTAAAATATAGGATACTGTGTTCCAACGGGTGTCCTAAAAATAACATAGACAAATTCACAGACGTTTTACGTATGGAGTAGATACGTGATTATGTCTATATACAAAGCAATATTTCTATCATGCGATTAAAACTGTTAAGGCTGAAAGTATATTTAAACCAAGGAAAATAAATATTTACACATTGCCAAAAATATACACTAAATATACTCAAAGATGCCTAGGTTTTCATGTCCCATTTTTAATCAATAAGTTATCTGAACACGAATTATGCTGTTGTTCGGTTACACGTGCGATGCGTGCACTAAGAAACGTCTGTTTTTTGCGATTGTTGTAAATTAGGATGGTGACAATGTTGATATCATTGCTTCCTTTTGTCATAATTTTTCTGATGTTTGAAAAAACTTTTTTCTTTATAACTTTGCATTACTTGTGTACATAGCTGTCTGATGCCTTGTTTTTGAATGTGCGTCACTCTGATCAAGTTTTACATCCGCATCTTGTTCACTTGCTTAAAAAAAGTTTACGTATTGGGCGTGACGGACCACTTGTGTCACTTTGGGGCTGCCTGTGCCGCACACAAGCACACCTTGCATAGGCTGCGCAGGGCTAAGAAAATGTAAATTACAGTTTGCAGCAAGTGGCGTATTATTTCTACGTTCATTTTTGGGCAAACATCGCAGGCGCCCACCGTACACAAATACCCTGATGTATGGCCAGGTGGCCACTGAGCCGACGCCGAGCATTTTCCTGGTGCCTGTTACCACCATGGGCCCGGGAGGCGGAACACCCGACAGCATTCGCATCAGCACTGAGCTTGGCGCTGGCAGTTCTTCTTCAAGGTTTTCACCATACCCCGGCGCCTTTGAGAGCTGGCAGGCAAGGAATTTCCACTTTGTCAGAAAATTTATTTAGTCGTGTAAATAAATTTCTGATAAATGACACAGAAATGAACTGTTTTTAAAAAAACTGGCGGTCGTTTAGTTCTGGTTAAACCTGGAGTGACGCGATAGCTACAGCTGTCAAAGTGGAACTTCGCCACGGGACCGACCACATGACGAACCACGTGCTCAGCTACGGCGCCGTGTCGCTGGCATGTGCTCCGCACCACGTGACAAACCACGTGACAGCGTGGCGGCGCAGCATCAGGGTGGCTGCGCCGTCACGCTGAAGGCTCGAAATGCTACCGTAATGTAGCAATCGCTACAAAACGTTGGCCGAAGTTCTTAGTGCCATTAAAATTAGGCGCTAATCTTGATGAGTCGACAGTTGTTCAGCGAGCAGAATGTCAGAAGGCCAGTGGTTTAAAATTCAGCGCCTTTGTACGTGTAAAAGCAGTAAAAGTATTAAAGAAAATCTAAATTGGTGAAGCATTACACAAAGAACAGTGTTTTCTTCTCCAGCAGCTTAAAAAATAGTTGTCTATAAATAGTATTTTCTCTCTATCCTAGACCTCATATTGTTTACAGTGCTTTAAAACGCATCAAGCGTTCATTGATACTTTGCTGAACAGAAATGACTAATACAAACCCGCAACATTTAAGAAAATTCACTAGTGCATGAAATCGGAGTTCTGGTATACGTAATATGTTAGGAGCTTTGTGCTCAGAAACGTCGCATTAAAATCTTGAAATCGAGAGGCAGAGGAAGGCTGTGTGGCTATTCAGACCTTTCATGGATAACAATAACAATAGAGTGAACCGACGATAATTTAATATCAATTTCTCTTTAGCTCTAAAGCCACCGACAGAACATGGATATGAGAATCGGAGCGTATATCGCCACAGGTAGATGCTTTATTTGTTTCTTAACTAAATATGTTGCCCTTTCCCCTCAATAAACTCAATTGTGCAAGAACGCTATCTTAACTCGCTTTAGCTGCACAAGTGTCAAACTTTTCTTTACGCTCTGAGTAAATACTGGCCTGAAGCTCTTATAAGTGCTCGGCGCATGCAAAAGCTGTGGAATGACGGCTTAGGAATATGGAGTGTTCAGTAGCAAACAGTCGTCTCCAAGAGAATTGCGTCCAGGCTTTCGTTGCAGAAACTGCTTGCTTACCCATGGCTTTCCTCGATAGAATGTCACTCCATATTTTCTGCAGCACGCATGTGCACCTCCTGAGCACCGCCATGAAAGAAAAACTGTGTTTCAAGGATTTCACTATAGAACTCTGGGTTCGTTATCTAGATGCATTTTCTGTGGTGATGCGTGGTAAGACCCGCACCACCCCGCACAATAACGATATGGTCAGTAATGCAAGCAATCCAGGTATAACAGCAGTGCTTGACCGCGGTGGTTACGCTTCAGACTTCGCATAGTGTAGCTCGATCCAGGAGCGCCTGCTTGGTGCCAAATCTATAGATTTTGAGTGTTTGTATTTAGGCGGTGAGCAGTTATAAGGAAATGCATTAGTAGGACACCTGCAGAAGGCGGTGACCTAGACCGTACCGTGAACGAAGGCTGACATGTAACGTTAAAAGAGAAATGCAGTCGCGGCTCGTCAGTGCGACCCTCTAATATGAATGACTGCAGACAGCTTTCTTTGAGACAAAATTTATCGATGTGCTTACGAATGATTAATATGAAAACTCGCTGTCTGGACAATGCTCAGAGTGCGAATGCATAGAATTTATTGATGTGCATGTATTTTCGCCGCACCCATATAAGGACAACGTGCACTACCAGATCTTTCCTTTGTTGCATTCTGAATGCAGGACTTGATTGGAACGCAGTGGAAAAGTGCAAATGCTTAAGTAATCACTTTTTTGGAGGGGAGTGAAGGGGGTGAAGCTTTACAGCTTCAAGGTGCCCGCCGGCACGCTTTTACGAACACTACCCAAATGCTGTATTGCATGAATAGTTGGGGTGAAAACTCTGTTGCGTGCACAATATTGAAAGCGGCATTCAGCAGCTGTCTGCCGATCAGCACGTATGTGCACAACCGGGTGGAAAGAAGTGAACAGTCGTAGTAAGATATATGTCATGACGCCACTGGACGTCGTCACGGGTATCACATAATACTGGGTGCTCCAAACACACCGATTTGTTTTAAACATAATGACGACTACAATCAAGTACTTGAAGCTCTCAAGGTTATTTCTATTTCCTACTTCAGTGCCCACCACTAAGCTCATAAGCTGACCTAACTGCAGTGGAAACTTTTTTCTATGAGCATCTTGTTTTCTTAAAAATTTGTTATTGCAGACAATTCGCTTTATGTCGAGCCTTGCAAAAGAACCAAGGTGCCCATAATAAGCAGGTGTCCACAATAACCACTGCATATTTTGAAAAAATTAACAAATATTTGTGCATGTGCTTGTAGGTTGTCGACACCTCGAAGTTTCCAAAAAAGCTTGAGCCTAAATTAGTCTCAGCACTGTTATTTTCTCCAGATTTTGGCGCAGCGCGACAGGAAGTTAAGCCTATAAATCCGGTATATGCCTGCATCCTGACTTTCAGCTTTTCAACCGTTTCCTCTCAATCTTCTTGACGAACGGAGTTGTGGGTTGGCAGCTACACTTTGTGGAATATATTTGGTCACTGTGAAAATTCATTAGTTCCACGTGCGCAGAAGGCAATGACAAAAAGACAAGTGAACTACTGAAATTATCGCTTAAGGTTCCCTTTGTTTTCTTGCTTCCAACAACCTGCTTATTTGAAAGTAATAAATACGTCATATATTGCATGAGCAAGTGGGAACTAATTTGATTGTAAGCCTCAGACTTTTAAGTAAATATAATTTTCTGCGGAACAGAAAACGTCATGTTCTGTTTTAAGAAGCAGACAGGTTTTCCGCTGTTAGCCTGGTAGCGTTTAAACGACGAAATAGAGATGAATATAAATGAAAAATTGTCAACGTGTTCTGGTGCAAACTGACTGCTTGCGTGACAATACATATTTTTAGTTATGGAATGCAGGCTGCTCCTCACAGACTAGCAGGTGTCATGGAGCTCTGCGTTCAAGGTACAAGAATACGCACACGGCACTACGACTGGCTCTCTATTCTCTTAGAATTTAAGCGGGAAAGTAAGAAACATGCCCAATTCAGAGCTAATTTCACTGCTTTGCTGAAAACAGTAACTTCTCGTAAATCCACAACGAGGGCCTTGATTGGCGATGTATCTCTGTCTCTCTGCAGGCTCGCATTGCCCGTGCCGCGAGTGAGACGCCGAGCGTCAGTGAGCGTAGCTGGCAGCTTCGTTCGTGGAGCGATTCCTCCATTCGATCTTCACGCAGTGCCAAGTACCCGCTCCTGCAAAACATCAGCACGCCTTTTCGACACGTCTACGCGAAGAAAAGCAGGCGGGAGACCGACACTGTGGCCGAAAAGGTGTGGCTTGATGGTTTTAAAAGAAGAAGGTTTTGAGTGCAACCGGAGCGGTCTACTAAAAATATCGAGGGCCAGAGAAACGTTTTTTCTGGTGTGTTTTTGAAGGCTTCGTGCACTTCGAGGAAATTCAAACAAAAATTCTTAAATTCGCTTCGTACGCAATGCATGTGTGAATATTATAGTCATAAAGAAAGGAAGCATCCTATCAGCCACTCCTTTGTTTTTTCGCTTAGATATGTTTTCTATGGAATGGAATTTTTATCTCAGAGGGCGAGGGAGAGCGTAGCGCTCAGCTTTTATAGACTTGGTCCAAGAATTTCATCCAAAAAAAACCGAGAGCAAAGCCGCAGGAATGGTTGCTTTTACTGATGAGGCAGTGGGCACGTCGTATATTGAAGAATCGATTGAAGTAGTTATTGTCCGGTAATAGCGGCTCTCTGCTAATGTTCCATGCCTCGAAAATTTTGTGTAACTAGCCATCAAAGACGACGATCGCGATTTTTTTTCTGTAGTGAAGTAATTCAGGCGTTGTCCTTACTGGCGGAATTGTATCTTAGTCGACTTAATCTATTTTCAGCGGCCGGTGAGTAGGAAGAAGCAAAGGGATGTGTCCTCGCTGCCCGACATTAAAGGCCAGCGCCGGCGCCAAGACCGTCCGTCAAGTGTGAACCAGCACGTCGTGACGCCAACCGAGAATAAGCACCGCCTCGGGTACAACGCTGCTGATGCGGAAGACAGTGTAGGCGTTGCGCCAGAAAGCACGAGCAGCTGTAAGGACCAGCTAGACCTTTCGACTGTGACTTGGGGAAGCATTGGCAAATCCCTAGACAGCCTTCTCTCCATTCCTGTGGTGGCCAAAGTCCACACTTGCTCCAGCACAATCCAAACAACGCTGGAATCTGAGGAGGATCAAGTTTTCTCAGCCAATAAGCTTTAACTGACAATAGGGTTCGAAAACGAAGGAGCGAGCAAGGCCAGCGGATAATTTTATATAGATGGCGCTCCATAAGAGTTCCTTCCTCCTCTGCTAATTCTCATAAACGCTTCCACCAAAGATTCGGTTCTTTTTGCGCGTTACTTATTTTCTTTGCAATATTTTCTTCTTTTTTGTACTGTTGCTCCCCTTGTTGCTCTATGTGAAGCAACGTTTCAGTTTGAGTTCGGATTTGGGACAATAACTGTGTATGGCTACAAAGTAGAAGCTGGGAACTTTGCAAGACATAGCTTGTAGGGGAACTGGCGTTGAAATAATCTGATTACCGTGACAGTAGGGCGACTCAGGGCCATATGCACCTAGTGCTGGTCTTTTATTAGGAGCAATATGCCTTGAATTAGTCCTCTGAGAGAATGCTGCGGTCTCCATATAAGGGCTTCCGCATAGGTCCTTCGTAGTTTGTTTACACTCATGCTATAAATAAGCTCGGGAAACTAATCGCTGGGACGACTTGCACTACAATTGAGGGTTTTACTTATGACGTTGCACACTGTCACAAGCCGCCTCTTGAATACCTAACTATACGAGCGAGCTGCCTCCTCCCAGCGCCGGGAAGGTTTGGCAGGAACCTCGGAGCAGTGACCGGGCAGCTCGAGGTCTTGACGGTGCGCCGTCCAACCTTGAAGAAGGGGCTCGTCCAGCCGATGGGCAGTGCGTTTTGAAGCGATCCAGTCTCTCGGGTTCATCCAGTAGAACCGGTCGTCTGTCGTCCTACAAACGTGACCCTGCTACTATCACCTCGCCATCAGCCACTGCTCTGCTCCGCCGGAACATGAGAACTTTTCTCGAATTGTACATTGCTGAACAATCTATTTGCACACATCAGCTCTTGGCTCTTTGTTGCAGTGTGCCTGTAAATTCTAACATCGCCTGCATCCTTTTGGGGTGTCGCCTTTATTTTTTCTAACCATGTAATTAATCTTGTATCTACTGCGAGCTCATTGTTCGCGCCACGTTATGCTAGATTTGTTGAGTTTGTTGAATTCACTTTTATGTAGCTGTGCCGCGCTCTCCGTAATATTTTTGTTTATGTTGCAAACCTTTACTTCTCATATAAATACCCAGCTGTTTTATTTGTACAAGCCGAAGTTTTGCGAATTCCTTCTTTCTGTACGCAGGACGCACATGTCTACAGGCCTAATGGAATTAGTGTGCCACAAAGATCTGTAGTGGGAAGGCGGGTAACCGTCCAGGGGATCCACACCTTAACCTGCTATATTGTGACACGCACAGTTTATCATAGATCAGCAACGTATTTCACAACATGGCCTTACTTTGCATGGAGCGGAAGTGCAATCGTTCATTGCCACAATAATCCGAAGCGCATTCGAAAACACATTGAGCCTGATCAGAGTGGCTGCGGAGAATATCTCTGCAAATGTGACAGCACTACTAGTAAGGTTGAGTCCGTGTTGTCACAGGGGGCATTTTTGGTGTACCATTACTGAGAACATTGTGCAAATTCACTTTCGCTTGCGCCTTCTCAGCATTTGAGGTGTCTTTGTACCTTCATAATTACGAAGGTTTTTCTAAAGTTTATGACCTCTACTAAGTATGTCCGTAACAACGACATACATAAACTCCGCTGACTTTCGGGGGCTTGAACTTTGGCGTTCTTCATTTATTTTGACACAGAACAGTTTTGTAGTCGCACTGCCCACAAAAGAATAAATCTCGTGGATCAGGGTGCGTAGTATTCTGAACCCATGCGCGTGTAAATACTGGCGGTTGGTTGTTCTTAGCCGGCTAATAGGTCAGGCAAATGCGACAGTAGCATGTTAAAAGACAGACTGAAAAAAATTTATTTCGCAAGTGAGTTTTAGAGCCAGCTGGGTCCCTGGGCCACTGCACGGTCCCGAACTGCATCATGTTGGTCATGTCGGGACATGACGTCGGCAATCCGAGTCACCGCTGCAAGCTGCGATGTCGGGTCTGCAGACGTGAGCAGGACCTCCCAGCCCTCCCAGCTCGAGATGGCGTGCTGTCCCTGCGGGAAGGGTCAGCAGGGCAGCCGAAAAAGGTCTAGCAGAGTGTGGCGTGAGGGTAACCGCATACGGAGCATACCGGGCATTTGCCACAATAGTGGGATAACAGCTGAGGGGATGACAGACAGCGAGTCTGGAGGCGTCTGAAGAGGATCTGTTGGGAGTCGTTAGAGAGGGGTGGGGAGGAGATTAAGTCCGACGGCCCAAACGGGGTATTTTCGTGAGCTCCGCAAAGGTGTGCGCCCGCTCCCTCGATAATCGCGAATGAAGACTGTCCTGAGCTCGGCATATCAAACCTCAGGCCAATTTATCGGTAGCCTCGTTTCCAGGGTTCCCAGAGTGCGCCGGCACCCACTGGAGCTCTACATTACGCGGTAAATTTTGGGTAAGGGTGCTCAACAATTGCCAGGCAGGGGTGTGAATCCTGCCCTTGGCAAAGTTGAACAGAGCTGTTTTGGAGTCGCTGAAGATGTATTGGGCGTTCGATTGTGCAATGGCTAGGGCGAAGGCGGTCTCCTCTGCCTGATCGGGCGTGGTGGCCGAGGGAAGAGGGTTAGTTAGGGGGTGCGGTATGAATTGATCGCAAGCAACTGCTACCGCTTCATGCACTGTACATTCGGCCTCTACAGCTATAAGAGCTATAAGCTATGAGAGAGCAGCTACATGCTATAAGTGCCAGATATAAAGGAGTGAGAGCAGCCCGACATCCACCCACCACCATCGCCAACAGGCGCCAACCGCTTATATCCGCCCTCCAGAAGCAGACAGAAGTGGAGAGAGGGAGCCTATCGAGGCTTCAGACTCCGGACGCAAATGCACGACACATTTCCGCTAATCGGGGTTGTAGTGATAGCGCGTTTAAAGCAGCGGGGAAGATTATTTAGGCACGACACACCCAATCTTCCGGTTATGCAGACGCCTTTTCAACTATTGCGAGCTGTCTTATGCTAAGCCAGATCAACGGAAACATTCGTCGTTGGCTTTTCGTGCCCTTTCGGAATGTACGGCGCGCACTAGCCGGCCTGTCCCCACCCTTCACCCTCTTTACTCTATATATTCTCCCTTACAGGACTGTTAAGCCTTAATATATTATGATAAAGACGCCAGGAGTAGATGATCAGTGTAAACGTTAAATATCGAACCAATACTGCACACGCGAGCTTGTTGCATCACATGGTATGATCGCCGGAAAAAATTTTTATTGCTTTGTTGTTCTTGGTAACTGCCTTTGACGCAATTTTAACATTTTTCATAACCTCTTAACTCCTTCACCTCTATCACATATCCATGTTTGACTGCGTCAGCAGTATGATCGAGCGACATGTCTCAAAACGGCTTGCGATGTTTGAAGCCTCCACGACTGAGGCCTCATCCTCCAGAAGCGCCACAAAGGAACTACCGAATCATCAGCACTCTCCAGAAACCCATACAGCGAAATATACAGCCCATACATCGGAGCTAAACAGAAGGCGCGAAATCTATTTCCAAGACGCATTGAAACAGGAGTTATGGTTGAAGCGAAATGTAAAACCACTAATATAAACGCAAGGTCGCGCCACCACATTTAATGATCGTCTCCTATTTTTTACCAAGTTGAATTTTACGTGCATTGAACCCGCCAGTGAAAAGACCTATAACGCATTTTCTATTGCGAAGGTCCTACTGCTAATTCAAAAATATTCTCTGATTATTTAGATGCGGTAGAGACTCAATGAAGGTCTTAGTTATTGGGCGCCTGCTTCGGGGTTTCACACCGAGCTCCCGGACACTATGGTGGTTTTCTTTATGGTTCGTTGTTCAGCATCAAAAGGAGCACATAAGACGCCCGAAGGGTGGCAATACCATAGACAAGCTAGTATTAAGATCGTTGCAGTATTTTATGTAGCAACGCATTTAGCTTCTGCGCCATCGCCTAGAAGTTTTTGCGAATTTTGGTTCATCGCTCCGCTGCAAACTTCACCCGGAAATGAATTTTATATTTCTGAAAACAGAATCTTTGAAAACTATTCTAGGTTTTACCTCGTTTTGAACCACAACGCCCCTTTCGTGCTGAACCGCATTATATGTTCCGTATAAAATAAATTTTAGGGCTTTTAACGTAGTTAAAACAAGTAGATATGCAAAAGCCTGTGTTTAGCCTGATTGGCTCATGGTTTTGGTCTACTGGCTTGTCGCCACGTGTGTTAGAGGTTAGGCTCTGATCGATCAGTTCACGCCACAGATGGAAGTTGATGAAGATGACGATGTGGAATGCATAGCACGAGAGTGTGCTGCGGTTTAACGCGAGGTTTGTTCTGGTGTATATTTATCTAGTTCTTTGTTGCTTACATGTGTAATATTATGATGTTTTAGATATGTGCTCTGCATTGAGTTTTTATCGTGCATGGTAGCTGAGGTGTGTTGATTTGTTACTGTTTTCTTTATGTTCCTAAATATCTCATGTACAGTCGGGGACAAATGCCTGGAGACCACGTGTTACTGAAACGAAGCCTATAGTTCTATTATTTTCCAGCGTCTGGAGACCGCACTTGTGGAAATGAAAGAACAAAATTTGAACATTCGCCTCCAGAAGTGTGGTCTCCAGTCGCCGCCTAATAGCAGAACTATTGGCTTCGTTTGCGGAACATGTGGTCTGCAGACTTTTGTCCCTGACAGTACATGAAACATCGCATCATTTTAATAAACACCATGCTGAAAGAAAGCGGCGATCGCCTACTGCTCTCGTGCGGCAGATTTTAAAGTTGATCTCTTTATGCCGCCGCGCGATTTACTTTCAGTTATGGATGTTGAGTGATTTCTTTTTCAACCTTTTTACGTGGCGTCGCTGTGTCTAGGCAACTGCACAAGTTCAAAGATCACAAGGTCCAAAGATCCAAAGATGACAAGATTTTTGGTCGATGTGGGTGCTCGCATGAGTTCTTTCGCACTTATATTTTCTCCAGTGGCTCCGCTGTCGTCAAAACAACCCTGCCTGTCTTTCTAGGAGGCATTTACACTTTCATTGATTACTGAGTGGCCTACATTCTCCATTATCAAGTGACGAGTACAAAGTTGAAAAGCACTGCACAGAAACTAGAAATCGAGCGAAAAGGTGCAAACGCACATAGGATGCTACATAAACAATGAAAAAAAGAAGTTAGCGACAATACTTGGGGGACGCCTAATACCGAACAGATGTGACATTGCGATAGAACTGGAACGTCGTGGTCAGCTGCCATGCAAGACCACATATGGATAGCAGGATTTATCTCTCTCCTCTTTGCCAGTTGCCAACCATGGCATGTCGCACATGAACCTGTTGTCTACCTATATTGGCAGGTGAGAAGGTCCTTTCCGTGGAAGCCACCTTGTAGTGTCTCCTTCCTCTCCGCCAAAACCACACGAAGTCACTTGTGCACGCCCCTCGACTGGAAGTCTTCACCTGTTTTCGCATCCCGTTTATCAAGGATACATTGTCTTCTCTGCAGTGCTTGGCCTTGACGCTTCGCAATATGCATTGACTCGGTTGACACACATTGGCGCTCTTTCCTTTTGCGTTGCTTTTTTGCTCTTCATGCACTTCGTTCGGATTCGGAATCTTTTGAAGGATCGGCTTATCGATGATCTAACGGTTTTTTGTACCGCGTGCTTTTCAGTCAGATTTTTTCTACGCCTCTTCTTTCTGGCACCTGCATGTGTACACTGTGACAGTCAACGTAATTAGCACTGTGCGCGCGGCCGTCGCACTGATACGCACTGAGTTATGCGCTATGATTTCATTTCCCTCACCCAGTTCTCACATAAATCATGCGACCGTTCTGGCTGTATATATTGCGCGACGGAACATTAAAAGGGGACATTTTTTGTTCACCATCACTAGCGTCTGTCTTACTGGTCTGACATGGTGTCAGAAGTGGGATGGAGGCCGGCTCCGATGTAGCACCGCAACAGCACCGCCAACAAGAGGATGACCAGAAGCTGCTAAAACAAGAGCAAGTCGTCCCGTTGGCAGGCGTGAAGCCAGGCAGCACAGAGCATCGGCCCGATATTGGAAATCTGTTGGCAAAGGCGGGCCCTCCGAAGGACCAAAGTCGCCACTGTGCTCCCAATATAGGCAGTGCCACTGTCTTACAGGTTCAATGATGGTCCTACCTCTCCTATGCTTCCCCAACATAGGCAACGCCACTATCTGACGGTACGAATAATGGCCCTACTTCACCTCTTTTCTCAAAATACTAGCTGCGCCGCTGCGTTACACTGCCAACAATGGCCCCTGCTGATTACTATTTCCCCCATATTGGCAGTGCCACTTACTTACATTTCCCATAATGGTCCTAGTTATTCACTGTGTCATACATATTAGCACTGCCACTCAGTTACACAGTCAACAATGGCCCTCTTTTTGCAATGTTTCCCAATGATTGGCAAGGTCAGTTTAACAGGCTGGACAAATTGGGCCAATGCTTGTCTCTAATCCTCCGGCATATAGGGTGTTTGACGGCACTTTAAAGACGGTTTTTAATAATGAGTGGCGTACTGGAACTTCTGGAAAACAACGACCTACTATTTCCCGTCATGTGAGTTTTCTCACAGCACTTTTTAAGTTCCAGTTAATAAGTTAGATAGTTATGGTTAATTATGCGAAAACTCAAATATTATATACAGTGCGACGTGCTTTCCGTCAAGTAGCACAGGCGGTTAAGAAAGACCCAATCAGATTTTTTGTAACAACGCCTCCTACCTGCCATTTTTAAGCGCTTAAAATGGGCAAAATAAAAAACAATCACGTGACTGTGCTCATGCGCTACCATATTGAACGAACGGACGTAATTTGAACAAACTCCACATGCGCTTCAGCCAAGCCCAAGTGAGCGGCCGCTGCTGTGTTCGTCGGGCTGCAAAATGACAAAAATAAAAAGGAGGCTACTTTTAAATATGGGACTTCACTGCTTTCTTTACATTTTTTGTTTTGTGTGTGTGATGCCTCAGTAAAAGCCCGGTCTGAAATGGCTGTCTCTGACGTGCCGATCACATATATAGTGTTACGTTTCGTAATATTCACACCTTCGAGACAGTGTGTTTTGGATGGACATCCCCTGGTCTGGGAAAATTCCTCCCGGCTGCTCCGATAGGTTAGGGGTGCTCTTACGTTTCCAATTCTGATGTGCATCGAGAGAGCGGCGTTGAGAGGCTCGTTCGCTGCGTAGCAGAGTTCATCACGGCCATCTACTTCAGCCACAGTGGCATGGTATCGTGGGTCGGAGGCGACGGCGGGCGCCGGTCTTCTGTGTGATTTACGGAGGACGCGGCCGAAGTTGTTTACAGCGAGCCACGGCGCCTGCATGCACGCCGCTCTGAAGAGACGCCGCCTCTTTCCCTGTACGGAACTCTGTGCGTGAGTGCCGCTTCGACATTCTGTTCTCACGGAGAGCTGTGCTGCCGGTGTTTTACATTCGCCCCCACTTGAGTCGCATTCCGTGCTTCTAATCACTGCTGCATGAACAGCCTGGACGCCGGAAGTGGTGAGAGTATGTCGGGGACGTCCTGGTGGGTGGTTCCCGAAGAAAGTGCGCCTGACCCATACGGTACTGGTTTTACGCTTTCCATTAAACTAGGTTCCCCAACTAGGGACCTGGGGACAGGGGACCCCTTTATAACGAGCCGCAGTGCTCTATGTGAGGACCGAAATCTATTTGATCACCATGTAAATAAATCTCGGTTAAGTGTCTGTATTGCTCGACTCGTCTCTGTATTGGCGTCAAACGCGAGCCCCGAGTGCCTGCAGCCCGACTTCTGACTCGGCTATTAGCTACCTGTTGAGCCCGCTATCGGAGCAGACGCAACGCAACAACAGCAGATCACGCCACGAGCTTTCGATGTTGAAGCAGAATGTGCTAATGCTCTTTTAACACTATGTTGAGAGGGGCGCCGCCACTTCGAGACGGTGAGCGCGCGCATATCTTTCATTCAGAACGCGCTTGGCAATTCCATAATACTGTTGCCAAAGTGCTCAATCACGTGTTTTTTTTTTTCTTGTCATATCTCGCGGGATTTAAATGCTGGAAAAAGGACCTCGTCGAAGGTACCTTGCAACAAAAAAAACCGGATTGGTTCTTTCGTAAACCCCCTGCAACTTAAGGAAACGCACGTGTATCTCAAGTGCATATTAAGTATGTCATAATTAATCTTAGCTAATTAATTAAGTTGAATTTAAAAGTTCTCTGAGGAGTGCCACACGACGTAAAAACAATACGTCGTTGGTTTCGCCCACCTACTGTACTGCACATTTTTTAATCCTCTTTTAATGTAATGTGAAACACCCATTCCTTTAAAATAGATGGTGCGATTAAAACGAGATTGAAGGTTTATCAAAAATGAACAGCGCATATGACTACTTTCTGAACATAAACTGCATGAAGAGGCAGGTGGCGAGAAAGAAAAGCGGTATAACTTAGATTTAACGATCAAAATCACAAAACACATCTGTCTTCTCGAGCCGTGAAGCTAACCTGTCTAGCTTTTTTATGGTTGCAAATATGTTTCGTCACCTTACTCCGCGTTCGAGTGTTTTGTACTCATGGCTCTCGCATTTGTTTTTCGCTTATAAGCATCGCCTTTATTTAATGAAAGCATCGGAAGCTGTTGCCGCTCGCAGTTGCACTCGTTTCTCAATTTGCTTTTTCTTGGCTACCTCAAACACGTGAGGGCAGTCCGCATTGCCGTTGCTGAGACCGACCTGTCTACATTGTTGTGCATAAAATGTACACGATTCTTCTGTCTGCTAGCGAATTGTGTTGCATGGACGTGTGTCCACGCAACACAATTTATTGGTTAATATCAATTAACAGTTTGATTATTGATCCATATGAGGCACATCCACAAAACGCATTTCAAAATTCCTTCTGGAGGGTATGTGTAAATCCTTTCACATCCTAGGCAAACCGTAATCGTATCTCTGAGGTCGTTCAAGCTAGATTATGCTGTTTTTATCACTGCAACCGACAGCACCAGCTTTCTCAACGCACCGAGGCTGGTAGCTGGAATCGATGCAAGGTTCCAAGAGCTAAGAGTTATTCGTGAGCGTTTAGAAATAAAGTGTGAAGTAGCAAGTCAAGAGATCACCTCCACAATTCTTGTCGGAAGAATTTAAGATAGAAAGGGCTATCTGGAGCCAACGGGCACAAAATGGCAGGCTGCAACGTTCTTGAAACCTCGAAGCCGCTGTCTCGAATTTCGGGAATGAATTTCCGCTCATGTTTCTCTTTCTACACAGGATACCCTTTTGTGCCCTACTAGTATTCAGCGTCGCACAGGAGTACAGGCTTCTCAATACTTTACATAGTGGTTGGTGGCATCAGTTCACTCTGTAGCATATTTTGCAAACGCATATCTGCTTCCTCCATATTTCTGATTCTCTCCTAAACTTGTTCCTGACGCACCGTTAGGACGTCGCTCTATCTGCAAAAAAACGCTGACCTGTGTCTCTTTCCGATGGGGTGTTGCGTTACCGCTTTCGTGCATATTTCGAATTTTAGCGCGAAAGCTTTACTGGCTGCGAAACTTGCGATTTCGCCTTGGCGGTGGTCCTAGGAGGCACAGAGACAGACTTTGAGCCGTTGCCTAACAACCGCCGCAGCTGGGCGGACGCCGCGCCATCTGGAATGACGTCACACCACGCGCCTCACCGCAGAGCCGAACCGATCTGGCCGGGCCGGCGGCGGCTGGCGCGCTCGGGGCGAAATAGAGACATGCTCAAAGTATCCGCCACTGTGGTAGGAGTGCGCTGAAGCCACCGAACGCGTCGGCGGTTAAGCGCAACAGGAGTATAAAGGGTCTCGTTTTGGACGACGTGACGTCGCCGTACAGCGCGCGCGTGCGCGTTGTGCCGAAGTATAAACGTGCCTTAAAGGGACACAGAGAAGAACCCTAACAAATTTTTTTGTTAGCAATATCTGATAGTTCGGCATTTCATGGCTTTGTTGACGCTTGTCCGGGAGCGAAAGATGCATTTATTTCGAATAAATTTGGATTCAAAGTTGAAAATTTTTTTCCCGCCGCTCCGATTCAAACTCGAGAACTCTTATGACGACACGGAGAACTTTTATGACGACACAGAACGGGGTGACGTGCGACGTGACATAAACGGAGACTCCGTGATTTCTGCGGCTAGTGGTGCGGTCTAGCAGCTGCCGAAATGAAAGCTACTGCCGCCGCACGTTGAAGGCATCTATTCGGGGTCGCCAGCGTCGCTTCGTTTACGTTTGCACCGGCGTCTTGCCAGCGTTACGACGGATACCGTTCCAGAACCCGACGACGTAGTTCTCGCAAAAACTCTGGCCTGCATTTCAGCGACCTCATTCTCACAGCGTGCGATCCTTTTGAGGGAGCACGGTTAGGTTAGGCGCCGGCGGATGGTTTCCCCCTTCCTTAGAGAGCAGCCGTTGCAAACTAAATATCTGAACCCCAGTGCTTGGAGTCGCAAGGGGCCAGGACAAGGTCGGCGCCTTGCGCCCATCGGAGGCTGGCCGGGGCTTTGGGGTCAACGAATTGTGATTCCTTGAACGGCGCGGTTGCACGGCGCAGCAGGCGGCGTCGAGATCTCCCGCGGTTGCAAGGGCCAAGTTATTTATTTATTTTTTGCCACAAAAAACAAATGGGTGCTCGAGGGCGGTCGCGTTTAATGTCGGTGGCTTGAAACCAAAGCCGGCGCTCGAAGCATCAACGGCTTCCGCTGGATCCAACGGGTCCACTGGATCTGGCTCTCTCGCCAACTTGAGTTTACGTTCAGATATGTACTGTGAATGGATTAAAATAGCCGAGCTCAAAGAGAACAGCTCCGCCCAACTGCCGCAGCTATGGAATATAACGTGCACCTCGCCGTGGAGCCAAATCAGTCTGGCCGGGCCGGCGGCAGCTGGCGCACTCGGCGCGAAATAGATACATGCTCCAATCCCGCCGCCAGTGCGATCAGAGTGCGCTGAAGCCGCCGAACGTGTCGGCGGTCAAGCGAGGGTCTCGCTTTGACCGACGTGACTTCGCCGTGCAGCGCGTTCGGGCGCCTGGCCGCAGCATAAACGAGCCTGAACAGAGCCTGCGCTTAAGCGCTAACCAACGTATTTGGTGGCGGCATCTATGGGAGCCACTGAAGCCCCCCGCCCACTCAGTGAATAAAACAAAAGAAGTCCGGTGCCGAGGTTCGGAATCGAACCAGGGCCTCCGGCGTTAGAGGCGGAAACGCTACCGCTCCGCCATGGCGGCTCAAATTACAGCCGCCAATAAAGGCGCTTCTAGAGAATGCACTCTTCTGATGCAGAAATCTCCGCGTTTTCGCTAGGTATATCCTGGCCTAACAGAGCTAGGCAATCAGCAAATTTTCGAACTGCCTTGTACCTTGCCTCCCGTCCCTAATAAACGATTTCCGTTAAGTAGTTTGAAGTTGACTGGCACAGCCGGGAGTGTTTCGTCGGGCAAGCGTGCGAATACACAAGTGGTGCCTTGTACGATCACCGACCATCGTGCCATCATAGTTTTTCATCGACCGTGGCGATCATCTGACAAGCCTTAACAGGCTCCTTCAAAGGTTAACTAGCACTTGAAGCGGCACTTGGAGTTCCTCTGCTGTTCGGCGCTTGTAAATCGAAGCGCGTCAAAAACAAAACCACGGGGCACGCAAAGCTCATATTAGATTGGAAAACATTTAATTCGTCAGAAAAGGCAGAATGCAGACGATCCGTGCTAGGTGGCTATCAGTCCACGGCTGACAGCGACCTGGGTAGCCCATTCAATGACCCGGGTTTGAACTCCCAAGTCTGAGCTGACCAACACGGCCTCCCACTGCTCGAGAGTAGGAACCTGTATTAGAGATTTCGGGGGCGGCTCCTCTTTACAATTCCACAATAGGTGATCATAAGTGGCTAAATCACCACATAATGTACATGCAGGGTCGTATTCACCGGGGTAGAATTTTGACAACAGGTAAGGCGTCATGAAGGATCGCGTCTGGAGTCGCCTCCAAGTGGTCTCCTGCTCCTTATTAAAGGCTTTGTCTGGAGGAGGGAATATCCTCCTTTCAAGTTTAAAATGATTAGTAATATCGTGAAAAGATGATAGGCCGTCCTTCGAAAAACTCTCAGCAACGACAGCGTCCCCTGCTCGGCTGACGAATCCTCGAGCTGTTATGTGGGCCGCTTCGTTACCAGGGTTCCCCGAGTGAGCCGGGACCCATATCAATTCAATAATTCTGTCTAAGTCTTTGGTTTGACCCAATATGCTCATTGCTGCCTGAGAAATTCTGCCCCTCGCATAATTGCGTATGGCAAATTTAGAGTCGCTGAGTATGGTAGTAGCTTCTGTGTTAACGATAGCAAGGGCGATTGTCGCCTCTTCTGCCGTTTCCGAGGATTTCGTTATGGTAGTGCCGGAGACTATCAGTCTACCTTGCGTATCCACCGCCGTTAGTGCGAACGCTTGTTTCTGGGGATATTCTGCGGCATCTACATATACTGCATGTTCATCTTGGTTGTATATGTTGTGTAGAGCTTTTGCCCTAGCCCTTCTTCTCCCCTCGTGGTGAGCAGGATGCATATTCTTAGCTAGTGGCTTAACTCTTATTACCTTAGCGATGCGTTTAGGTATCTGTGTTTTGGTATCTTGGGGTGGCAACTGTATGCCTAGTCCTAAACGATCAAGTATGGTTCTTCCTGCTTTGGTGCGGGAAAGCCGGCCTCTCTGCATTGTTAAGTGTGCCTCTGTAAGCTCATCTAAGGTGTTGTGTACTCCCAAGCCCAGAAACCTTTCGGTGGAGGTACAGTTCGGTAGCCCTAATGCTACCTTGTATGCTTTTCTAATCATAGACTCTACTTTGGCTTTTTCACTACTGTCTAATTTTAAGCATGGGAGTGCGTAGACAAGCCTGCTTATTACAAATGCTTGTACTATTTTGCTAAGTTCTGTCTCCTTCACTCCCTTCCTTTTGCTTGCAATTCGTCTAATTAGTCTTACCGCCATATTGACGGTTGTCTGGAGTTTTTCTAGTGTTTCCTTGTTCTTCCGGTTCGACTGAAGGAAGAGTCCTAGGATTCTTATAGCTTGAACTTCCTTTACAGGGAGCCCTTCCACCCAGATTTTCAGTGGAGGCGGAGGTTTGTAATTTTTTGCTCGAGGGCCCCTTGGTTTGTATCTGATTAGAAATAATTCGGACTTGGAGGGCGAGCAGGTTAGCCCTGCTTTACCTGCCAGGTCTTGTATTATGTCTACAGCTTGTTGCAGGGTATCCTCTATCTGACCATCGCTGCCAGTTGTGGTCCATAAAGTGATATCATCTGCGTAGAATGTGTGTTGCAGCCCCGGGATGGCTGCTAATTTAGAAGGAATTTTAATTAGTGAGAGATTAAAAAGGAAGGGTGACAGGACTGAGCCCTGTGGTGTTCCTTTACCTCCAAGTGAGATAGAGTCTGATTTAATCTCTCCCACTGCTATCTCTGCCGTTCTGTTACTGAGAAATGACTTGATGTACTGGAAAGTTCTTTCCCCTGGGTTGATGTCCGAGAGATTCCTTAAGATAGCATCGTGCGTGACATTATCAAACGCCTTGTTCAAATCCAAGCCTAATATGGCTTTAGTTCCTCTGCTGCGTTCCATGTCTATGATGTCTGCCTTGAGTTGCAGCATAACATCTTGGGTAGAAAGATTAGCCCTAAAACCTAGCATGGAGTTAGGGAGTAAGTTATTGTCCTCAGCGTATGCTTGTAGCCGATTGAGAATTATATGTTCCAATAACTTTCCTAAGCAGGATGTTAAAGAGATTGGGCGTAGATTCTCTATACACAGTTTCTTGCCTGGCTTTGGAATGAATGTAATCTTTGCATGTTTCCATTCTTGTGGAATGTTTCCGTCTGTCCAGTATTTGTTCATGAGATCAGTGAGTGCTTTCACTGACCCTGCGTCCAAGTTTCTAAGTGCTTTGTTAGTAACACCGTCAGGCCCGGCTGCAGACGTGGTGCGTAGTTGCCCCATGGCAAGCCACACTTCCGACTCCGTAATCTCAGCGTCCAAGTCCTCGTTGGGTGTTCCCTGATAGTTTGGCAGCGGTCCATCTGGGGTTGTGTTTAAGTATCGATCTCGTAGTTCCGTTAAGAACTCCTCTGTGGTGCCTTGATACTGATGCACTAATCTCACAAGTTGACCTCGTTTAGTTGATTTAGCCTCTGTGGGGTCAAGAAGGTGCCTTAGCAGATGCCAAGTTTTCCGGCACTCGAGCTTGCCATTCATGCGGTCGCAAATTTGCTCCCATTGTTTGTGTTGAAGCTCTAGAGTATATTTTTCAATTAGTCTCTGCAACTGTGCAATTCTCTTTTTAAGATTTTTGTTGTGTTTGTTCCTCTTCCAGCGGTTTTGCAAGCTGAAATGAGCTTACCACATATGCAATAACCTAGAGTCAGTGACTTGTCCTTCTTCCATGCCGATTTCGGCTGTGGTAGCCTTAATGTCCATTTTTAGTGATTCCACCCAGTCCCCGAGATGTTCAATTACTGGGTCTGTGCTTGCATCTTTTTGTCTTTGTTCTCTTATTACCCTGAACTTGTCCCAGTCCGTAATTTTTACTTTGTTGAAGACTGATTTATGCTTTGCTGTCTCAAAGGTGGTAGATATAATGTAGTGGTCACTGCCTAGCGTGTGTCCTGTGTTAGTCCATGTTCGGTTTTGTATGTTCTTTGCCAGGGTTAGGTCTGGCGACGTGTCTTTACATATACTGTTGCCTAGTCTCGTGATTTCTTGGGGGTTGTTCAGGACAGTTAGGCCTAGATTTTGGACCACTTGCCATACCCTGTTGCCTTTGGGACCGGCTCTAGTGTATCCCCATTCCGGGTGTGGTGCGTTAAAGTCCCCTACTATTAATAGCTGGGCTTTAGTCGCTAGTTTCAGAGTCTTGATAAGTAATTCCGGTATACCGGTACCCTTATCTTTGGGTGGGCTATATACATTAAGCAGAAACAAATTTCTATCTCCTCGTTTCTTGGGTAAAATCTCAAGGAGGACGTAGTCTTCCTTTGAACTTTCTATGGAGTGCTGTAGAGCAGTAATATTGCGTTGCAATAATACGGCGGTGGACACGCCCGTAATTGAGCCGGCATCATATCCTGGCGGAAGAAACGCCTTATAGCCCGGTAATTTGACCGCGCCACTAGCTTCTTGTAGAGCAATAATGTCTGGTGGACGTTGTTGTGCTTGAATGTGAAACTGCAGATTCCCCCGTTTGCGCCGGAAGCCTCTGCAATTCCACTGCCATACCTCAATTTGTTGCGACGGGGCCATATTGGTGATCCACTCTTTGCTGTAATGATGTTAAGCTGTTCTCCAATGCGGTCAGCTTCTCCATCACTTGTTGGAACATAGACATTACTTGAGTTTGGAACGGTCTGAATTCCACTGCTAAGGCATCTACCTTAGCCTCTAAGTTTCCTACTCTAACCTCTAGGCTGTCTACCTTGTTCTGAATGCTATCCACTCTTGTAGTGATTGCATTAGGGTCAGCTCTTAATGGAGCGGGCGTAGCCGGCTGCGGTACATCGCCTGCAGAGGCTTCGGCAGCTCGTTTGTTTTGGATATTCTCCGCGGGGGGAGGGTGTCTTTTAACTGCGGTGCGTTTGTCTGTTTCCATAGCCTCGCATGCGGGAATGGGTGCTTTAAGAGGGGCTTGCACAGGTGTTTGCTGTGACTGTGCTCTTTGCTCTCTCGAGGCCATGACAAGTCGACGAAGCTCCGCCATTTCTTTCTTTAGTCTGGCGTTTTCCTCGTCACGCGCCTTAAGCTCTTTGTGGAATTGTTCTATAAGTTCCTTCTCCCGAGCGCTCATCTGTTGGGAGGCCGGATTTGGCCAGCTCACCTTTTTGTTGGTTCGGCTGCTGCTTCTGCCTCGGTCCGAACTTGTGCTCTTCTCTCCATCAGCCGCCCCACTCAGCGGCGGGAAGGAACTGGATCTATCTCTGCCCTGGTTCCATGTTTGGTTCCTCGCCCGGCTCGAAGATCGGTGCCTGGATCTCGGGTGATGCTCCACGTGATGTTGGGCCGCACCTTCCACGTGATGCTGGGCCGCACCCTCGTTAAGCCTATGTGATTGTTGTCTCCGGACCACGAGGCGGTGCTTGCAATTCCGGCTCCCGGTGTGGTGCGCCCCATGGCACACGATGCAGTCGGGTTTACATGTGAGTGGCTCCCCATCAGGAGGTGCAGGATGGTTCTGCCACATCGGTGGCACAGGTTGGCTTTGGGTCTGTAGCAGACGTCGGCTCTATGTCCGACTCTCCTGCAGTTGTAGCAGGTTTCGACTTGTTCCCGGTAAGGGTGCACATGGAATACGGATCCCCAATAGTAGATCTGGCTCGGAACTTTGTTCCCTTGGAATGTTATCTGGATCGTTTATGAACGACCCAGCTGACGAGCGTCGAGGATCACGACACCCGGGTTGCGATTAATGAAGCCTTGTCGGACTTCCTCCGGCGAGCTTCCGTCGTAGGCTTGATAAATGACACCTCTGACTGAGTCGTCTGGCGCTGCTACATACGTCGCCACTTCATAGGTGTGATCTCCAAGCTGGAACGCTTTCACTTCGGAGTACATTGCAGCTCGCTGGCATGCCGGGGTGCTTAGAGTGAGCGTGTTGTTATTAGAATTAACACGCATGGTGTCTTCAGTTAGTGCGGCCTGAAGAGGAACATTGGCTGCCGCGCACATGGCGAGTTCGAGTTGGCGTGGCGCAAAGTCGTTTAAGTTCCAGCCTCGCGGACGGCAGACTATTTTGTAGTCGCTCTTTGGGAGTTGCGGTAGCGGCACTCGCCTTTTGATAGCGGGCGGCTTCCGTTTCTTCTTGGCAGGAACGCCGGAGTCATCGTTGGCGGCGTCTTGCTGCAGGCGCCGGGCGCGGTCTTGTAGGCGAAGAACGGTTTCCCATTCTCCGGACGCCAGCTCCGCGGGCGAAATGTCATCCCCCACGACGGTGTAGTTCATAGTTGAGGTCGTGTGAGCGGCCGGCTGGCTCGAACAAGCGAGCGCAGGGCCCAGGGCCCTGAGGGCACGGCAGCGTGTAGAGAAGTCCGTGAGGCACACAGAAAAGGGCGTTGACTTGCCAGAACTGCTGTTCGCGGGTACGGGGCAATGCTCCGAAGAATTCCCAAAAACGGCAGCTCAGAGAATGCAGTATTTCCGCCAAAAGTTGGCAGTGAAGCGAGAGCCCATGTAGAATACGTCCACACAGCTCGGTGTCTTCGTCTTCTTCCGCAAAGCTCATAGACGCGAAGCGCCATAACAAATCGAATCTCTCCTGGCCGCCTGTGGCGCCGCCAAGCATCCGTTTTCTTTGCTTCCAACATTCAGGTTGTCTTTTGCCTGCCTACCTTGTGTGATAAAAGTGCACTATTGGTTTTAAAACAAAACTTACTTCAATATAGATCTGCGCAACCTACCTTTGTCAGCCTCAGAGATTCGCGATAACCAAGTAGGATGGAAAATTCCTCCAAGGTGGCGTCTCTTGTCCTATGGCGTCACCACGCTTCTACTTGCGAGATTGGCCTGTGGTGGCGATACCTGTATTTTGGTTCTTGCTATTTTCTACCTTATAAGAGCTTTGTTTTCAGTAAGACCGGTGTTTTTGTGATCAGGAGGTGGTATTCTATCGATACAAGCCAACTTCAATTTCTCCTCAGTGTCCGTTTAAAAGAGCATGCGCTTAACCGCTAACCGACGTATACGGTGGCGGCATCTATGGGAGCCGCTGCCTCGTATTGCTTCTTCAATCAATTTGCACTTCATAATGTTTATAATATCCGTGCGACTACCTGCAAGCATCGTTCTCAAGTGAGAATACTTGTCTTATTCGCAAACGTTCTTTCCTCACAATTAAGCAGACTGAGCACAACGCGGACACGCTATGTTGGTTCACACTCGACAGGTCCACACCTGCTGTGGCTAGAGAAATCCAAAAATTCTGGCATCTGAGCCTCAGGTAAACCCAAGGTGCCACTGTAAATATGTTCATAAGTGGTTATGTCCTGAATCTTTCTTTTGCGGCAGGAAAATTTGTATTTACAATTGCCAGAAGATACAGGCCTGAGCTTCTCTAAAGGAGCCTATTATTTGCAGCGGTAGTTTGGAAGACTGTGATTTTGCGTTCACATTAATCTATAAGATATATGCTATAAGATTGCCTGACCGTCTTTGCCTCTGTATGTGCGTATTCTTTTTATATCCGAGGCTTAATGCCTATCGATAAAAAGAAAATAAACAGCACGAAATAAAATTGTGACTAGCGCAATGCCGATTTCTACATTTCGGCCAGACGGAAGATGCGACGACGAAGAGCGCGCAGCGGATATTGATGACTTGCCTGAAGAAGAAGAAGCAGAGAAAGAAGCCATATACCTGGGGTGAAGAAGAAGAAGAAGAAGCCATGTTGAGTGTCCACGAAGGCGGTGACTTCCAAGTTGGGGGTGTAATCGTGGATTCGTCCGAGGTGTTGTCTGCGATGCAAGCCAACGACACCGCATCGTCGGGAGATAGTGATGGAACCACAAGCTTGGACGACGCGGACCGCCATGGAAGCATATCGCCTCTCGAGGAGAGACAGGCCGAACGAGGTGAGCGGCAAAACATTATGCTTAATATGTAACTGTATGACATTATCGCACGCCAATGTATTTAATACAGCGGGGAATTGAAATAATTTTTGGCTATTCTTACAGGGAATGAGCTGATCCTTCAAGTACTTTGCATCACGTAGGTGAAATCGAATGCAAAAGAATTTTTCATTTATAAGCTCTGCTAAAGTAAAAAAAAATGACAGCTAAATACAGATTACGAGTTCACCAGCACATTTTCCCTGCTACGGACTGCCTATTGAGTAATTACTGTTTCTGCAAGTGGCCAGTGATCTATGGCAACGCTGTGCTTACAGGAAATTTAGATGGGCTGTTTTTGCATGCACGCCAGAACAAAAGTGCACAAGCGCTTTGGTAGTGACTGTGCTAAGTAAGACGGTCTGTTCAGCATTAAAAGATATCATTCCGAGTGCAACGCGCTTACCTGTGTCATCTGAAGCTTAAACTGGCGTATTGCTACGCAAAGGCGGAAACATTGCTTGAAGATTATATTTTTATTCGAACGGCGGGTTGTGTGTAGTATGAACTGACCGTTTTACCGCAGAAACCTTTTAAAAGCCGCGTAGCTTCTTGGCAAAGTGTTCGAAATACAGTGTATTTTGAGCAGGTTGGAAATTCGAAATTCTCTTGGGCATTGATAACCCTCGCGTCATTTACCGAAACTGTAAGTGTTCATGGCACTTCAACAAAACTTTCTGAGGCGCAATAAATTTTATAACCTGCTGTGTTTTCTTCCTTAATTTCTCTTCCTCGCAAGCCTCGGCGCCTTCGGCGGTAATGTTCAGTCCGTGATACCCGCTGGTCATGTATATCAGATTCGGCTCAAAAGATGCGCATATTATCAGATCTATTGAAAGAATGCGCTACTAGCACGGAAATCAATAGTGATGCTACAGGGAGGGCTCGTCTAGAGGCGGCAATAACATGAACTTGGAGGCAGATCTTCTCAAAGACATATCTGCCACATTATGCAGCTTTAGCTGAGTTTGCGGTTTGTGTAGTGATCGTGATAGCATTGGCAATGAGCGAGCATTTGCAATATATGCTCATCTCACCGATTTTGCGTATATTGTGTAGCTGGATGTACATTAATGGCGTAATTACACAGCAGGATCCACCCAGGCATAAGTAAACGCCTACAAAAGATAGCTGTGCAGCTTTCTCTGAAACTGCCGAGTTGAAAAAAAAATTTCTGGATCGAGGGTCAAACCGTACCACCAACTAAGATCGCCAATTACCAGGTGTCTCTGAAAGCTTTCCTCTTATTACTCCCTGATTACAAGTCTTCTCTACTTGGGGGCTTCCCATAAACGTTGCACTAGCGCTACGATTTCAACAAAATTATGAACAAGCAGTAAAGAACACGTCTACTGCTACGGCAGCACATTGTCTATGAAACTCTAGGAGGAGAACCAATTTTTTCTGCGTATTATTGCATATTATCTATGATCTGTTTTAACTCTTAACCATCCAGTTTCGGCCTGAGAAATGTAATCCACACAAGCAGTCATTAGTGAGGATAATGAGTTGCTACGTACTTAAGAGATGCGTGCTCCCTGAAACAGAAAAACCCACAGCCGGCTGCAATTAGAACTCCATTTTCTTCGGCCAGAAAGATGCAGACATTAAAGAAGGTTTCGAATGATAATGAGAAACATGAAAAGCAAGGTCAGCTTTGTGCTCATAGATATCTGAAACTAGAAGAAAACTTTGCGCGGTCGCGTTTCATGAGCAACCACTGAGCGGAAAACACTCAGTGCAGTCCTAAACCTTTATTCTAATCTGGAGTACCTCCTCTAACACGCAGGGAATGCCGGGCTGCACGACGACGAATGGCACTACGCCCATGCGCGGCGGCGGGCTGCCACAGCTGGCTTCTGCCTGCTGTGCTGCCTGGTCTTCTTGTCCAGCGCCGCCGTGACGTGCCTTGTGGTGCTCCTGCTGCGCAACGACCAGCAGATCTCCGCTCTCTTTTCGCGCCTCATCGATGCCGCACTCGAGCTGCGTCTGGGCAACTTCGACTGAGCACGAGAGCATGTGCAATTTCCGAGCCTGCACAGGACTTGCATTTTCAGCGAAAGTTTTATCGTCAATTTGAATTCTTAACAATAACAGAGTCAGAGTGTATCGGTTCTTATATGAATAAATCGATTTACCTTCATGCCGTCTAAATCTATAGGGTATTGATTCCGGGCATTAATATAGAACAGACTACGTCAAAACATCGAAGTCCAAAGGGGTTGCTTTTGAGCCCTGAACAGGGGCATTTCGGACCCCCGGAGACCCTAAGCTATGTCTAGGGGAGGTATCGTTCTCGCGGTTGAGATTTCAGGAGGTTCATAGCTGTTTTAACGGGTAGAATGTACTCCAGGAAAGCAGAGACAATGGCCTGCTCAACTTGACGCACGCAGTACAGGGCATATTAGAAGAAATTCGAACGACGCGGGGGCTCCTTTTTCCGGACATTGTTTTCCTTCAGATGCGTGCTGTACCTCGGAGTTAACAAAAGTACACAAGAGCCGTTTATGACTACAGCATCTGTATGCGGCCACTCCTATACAAGCCCGATGAAAAGAAGGCGGAGAGCGGAGCGCGTAGACGACGCGTCCTTCACATTTCTTTTAATTGCCATAGTACCTACCGTTTCTTCAAGCCTGAGCACCTTTTTTCAGTCTGTGCCTTGAACTTGGGTCATTTTAGCACATACATTTTGTCGCAGCATAATAAAGTATAGTGGCCCAGAAAACCACTGAAGCTCCTTCAGGACATGGCCACCATTTTACAAATAATTCATCTCTGGGCAATATCACATGCTTGGTTTGTTAGTGGCCTTTAAGCACTACGTAACCAACTGGATGCTAACCATCTCTGAAAACAGGTGAAATATGAGAATGCACCTCCGACTCCGTTTGTTGTACTGCCGACTTGTAATTTTCCAGGTTCATCTGTGTTGTTTCCAAAAACGGTCAAGCTTTAAATCGGGGCTGGAAAATCAACTCAAAACTCATGCATTCAAGTCGCTAGGTGCACTACTATAAATGTTTGAGTTATTTATAATAATTCGGAATATTCCCTAATAGGGAAAAGGTAAAGGTGAATGGACACCTGACTGCTCTGCAACGGAAGCGTCCATAGTGACACTAATAATTGTGATAAAGATGAAGTGTGGCAAGTGCGCTGCACGCACTCGCGCGCATGGGGGAGAGAAGACGACGAAGTAGGAGAATACAGATCGGCTCGACCGTATGCTACGTGTTCTGTTTCATTGCTAATTATCATTACTACGATACAACATATTTTGGCGACGAGGATGCTGTTTTGATTCGGGACCTTCACGTGGCCTACTCACCATTTGTCATGAGCTTTTCTGGGCTTCAGCCACCACCACCATTCCTGCCGACTCCTGGTCGTCCTGCCCTTCCATGGGAGCAATGGGAGCTGGCGTTCCGGAATTTCATGCTGGCCTCTGGTGCCTCTACTCTGGGCGCGGACAGTCGGAAGGCCATCCTGCTGAATTGCCTCGGACTGGAAGGTCAGCGCATTTTTTATACATTGGCGCCGCCGTCGTCCACTCCAGCGCCTACAGCTGCGGCTTCGCACTCCGGTGACGAGGCGCCCCGCCTTGACGAATTTGATGCGGCGATATCCATCCTGTCGGAGCATTACAAATCGTCCGTGAATGTAATCGCCGCACGTCACCGCTTTCGCCGTCGAGTTCAGGCTCCAGGAGAGACAACCGATGAGTATGTCGCTGTCCTTCGCAGCCTTGTCGGCGACTGCGGGTTTGGGACCATGGCGGACGATATGATCAGGGACCAGCTGGTGGAGAAGACCTCGAGTTGCCATCTGCGTGAGCGCCTACCCATGGAAGGCTCCTCCTTGACTCTGTCGCGCGCCATGCTCCTTGCTCGACAGTGTGAGCAAGCTTCCCGGGAAGCCAGGGAATTGGCTGCGGAGGACGCTCCAGTACATCGTGTGAGATGCGAGCACGGATCGAGACAAACACCACCTCAGGCCCATTGCTGCAAGTGCCAAAGTCAACCATCACAAACTGCTGCTGCAATACCAGAGCGCATGTGCTACCGCTGCGGTTCTACAACTCACCTAGCGAACAACCCTGCATGCCGAGCCCGCAACCGCAAGTGTCGTCGGTGCGGCAAGGTGGGCCATTTCGACTCTCTCTGCAAGTCGTCCAACCGTCCTGTTCAAGTTCAGCAAGTTGCAGATACTGCTGACACATCGTCGATGCCGGATGGCTCCAGCAGTGCGTCTATTCTCAATGTTGAAAGTCAAAAAAACGGAATTTTCGCCTCAGTCCTGATTGAAGGCAAGCTCATCCGCTTCCTGATTGACACCGGCTCATCTGTGTCAATTATTTCTGAAGATCTATACCACCGATTCTTCGCTGAATGTTTCCCGCTTAAATTAACTGCAGTTGAACTATTGGACTATTCTAAGTCTCGGATTATAGTCCAAGGGTGTTTTGTTGCCACAGCAAAGTTCCACGACCGTACCGCCTGCATCCTGTTGTACGTTGGCTCGGGAGGCACAACGCTGCTGGGCCTGGATTCCATTGCCGCTCTACAAATGAAGATCAAAGGTGCATCGTTGGAATGTCTTTCCATGACACCTGATACGCCTCTGTTACCTCCTGAGCTACGTCCACACTTTGAACATCTCTTCTCCAAGGAACTCGGAGTTGCTCGTGGCTACGTGCACAAAGTCAGAGTGCAGGATTCCGTTTCTCCTGTTGCTTGCAAGCTCCGACGGCTGCCGTTTGCCATTCGTCAGCAGGTGTCCGAGGAACTCCAGAAGCTTGAAGCTCAAGACATCATTGAACGGGTCGACGCTTCCAAGTGGATTTCACCCATAGTCGTGGCTCGGAAAAAAGATGGCTCCATCCGAAGAACCGCATAAAGCTTGTATTGCGCTTGTTTCTCGTCAAGCCTCTGCCGCAAAAGCTTAAGCGCTTTTGTCGGATCCATTGCGAAGGACTGATCCGGCAGTCCTACGACGTTAAGTCTTGTGCGGGGCAACCGGCCATGAAGTAGGACAGCTGGTGCAATTCCTGTCGTGGCATGGGGCGTACAGCGGTAGACCCCGAGGTAGTCCACAATCGCTATACATAGGTCGCGTCGCTCGCACAGAGCTAGCTGAATGTAGGACTTAAGCACTCGATTGAATCGTTCAACGAGTCCATTAGCTTAGGGATGGTACACTGAAGAGTAGCAATGGCGTATCCCCCGTTCGCGGAGGAAAGTTTGCATGGCCATCGATGAAAATTGAGGTCCGTGGTCAGAGACAATCTCTTGAGGGTAACCCTCACGAGCGAAGAGGCCAAGCAGGAATTCTTGAACGATTTGAGTTGTGATGGCATCAGCGAAGACAACTTCTGGCCACTTACTGTAATAATCCATGAGAGTAATCGCGAAGCGGCAGCCCCTGGGAGCTTGGTCGAAAGGCCCCACGATATCAATGGCAACCTTATCCCAAGGTTTCTCTGGGAAGGCGACAGGTTGCAGAGGAGCTGCCACCGGACGAGCCGATTTGTCACAGGACTGGCACACGACGCATGTCCGTACCATTTCTTCGACGTGCTCGTCCATTCGCGGCCACCAGTAGAGCTCTCGCAGTCGACTTTTCGTGCGGCTGATCCCTGGATGTGACTCGTGCGCGATGTCCATGAGGCGTCGTCGCAAACTTTCGGGAACGACGAGCCTGTCACCTCGGTACAAGACGCCTTGCACGACGGACAGCTCCGAGCGCAGGAGTTAGTATGGCCTAAGGTTCTCCGGTAGGGATTTCTTGTCCGGCCATGTCGCCGATGTAAACTGAATGGCTTGAGCAACTGCCGCGTCGCTGATGGTTGCCTCTTGAAGCTCTTGTAGAGTCACGGCTGGCGATAGCAGGCAGACGAAGTCGTCGTCACTGGCGTCGAACTCACTGGGCTCACTGCACGATGTGGTCGGTAAGGGAAGGCGAGACAGAGCATCCGCAACAGAGTTGTCATTGCCTTTGTGGTACTCTACAGTGTAGTTGTGGCACAACAGGCGAGCCGACCAACGTGAAATTCGCAACGGCCGATGGCCCGTTCCTTTCGTCGACAGCAAAATGACAAGTGCACTGTGGTCGGTGCGAAGAACAAAAGGCCGGCCCCACAAATACACGTGCCACCGTTCGCACGCCCAAACGCAAGCTAGAGCCTCACGTTCACCAACAGAGTACTTTCTTTCTTGGGGTGTCAAGGTACGGGAGGCAAACGCAACAGTTTGCAGGGAATGGCCGTTGTCTTGCTGAAACACTGCCCCAAGGCCATATCCGGAAGCGTCAGTCGTTACGACCACGGGAAGGGCAGGATCAAAAAAATGCAGCACGTCACATGACGTCAACATGGACTTCAGTAGTTGGAAGCTTGAATCCGCAGCAGCAGTCCACGTGAAGGCGGAGTCGCTGCCTCGAAGTAGGGCGCGCATAGGCTCAACGACGTCGGAGTAATGCGGGATAAACTTGGAGTAGAAACCCGCAAGTCCAAGGAGGGAGCGAAGCTCGCTGATTTTAGATGGAGTCGGAGCCTTCGTAATCGCCTCGATGGCAGAAGAAAGCGGAAACAGTCCTTCACCGCTGACAACATGCCCCACGAAAGTGAGCTTCGGAACATCGAAGACACATTTGTGGTTGAGCTTGAGTCCGGCTTGGGACAGGCGCTCGAGAACAGCACGAAGGTTGATCAGGTGCTCCTGTCGGGAGGTGCCATGGACTATGATGTCGTCGATGTAGAAGAGGACACCTTTGCACCCTTTTAAAATTAAGTGCATCATCTTCTGAAAAGCCGAAGGCGCCGAAGCAAGGCCGAAACACACTCGTTTGAAGCGGAAGAGACCATCATGGGTAATGATTGTGGTCAATTCCCGACTCTCAGGGCTAAGTAGTACTTGATGGTAAGCCGAGGCAAGGTCCAACTTCGAAAAACGCTGTGACCCGGCCAAGCTATGTAGAAGTTCTTCCGTTTGAGGCAAAGGAAAACTGTCGACCACAATAGCCTTGTTCGGCTCACGCAAATCGACGCACATTTGACCAGCGGAGTGGCGCCCAGTGTCGTGACTTTCAGATTGGCCAGTACGTGCGTGTCCGCAAACCAAATGTGCGAGGCAAACTGTCAGCTCGGTTTTCGGAGCCTCGGAAGGTTGTGGAGCAGCGTGGACCTGCATCTTATCTGCTGGATGATGGGCGAGTGTGGCCCTCGTCCATGTTTTCTGCGGTTCGCCCAGAAGTAGTTCAGCAGCAACTGTCCTCCTCAGCTCCAGCGGCCCTTTTCGCTGATATTTCGCCGCCTATCGACGGCAACCGAATGCCGCCACCCAGTCCACAGTCTGGAACCGTGGTCCAGGGTCCTTCTTCGGACGCGCCTTCCATCCTGATGATGCCAGCCGTTCCGCCCGCTCCGGAATCGGCAGCCGCTCCTCAACCCTCGTGTAGTAAATCCACAGCGGCAACTGCGGCTTCACCACCTGCGCCGCCTCGCCGAAGTTCTCGCAAAAAGAAGCGGCCCGCATGGTTCAAAGACTATGACATCCGCTAGACATTTTGTTTTTTTAAGTGCGGCGGAAATGTGATAAAGATGAAGTGTGGCAAGTGCGCTGCACGCACTCGCGCGCATGGGGGGAGAGAAGGCGACGAAGTAGGAGAATACAGATCGGCTCGACCGTATGCTACGTGTACTGTTTCATTGCTAATTATCATTACTACGATACAACAATGATTAAAAGAGGAGAAAACATTTCACGAGCAAAATGCAAGTTCTCGCACCCAGAATAACAGATCCAACGGCATGAAATTTAAAAGGCTTATGCCGGGTCTCCTGATGGGAGAAAAATTCAGTTGAGGTAAAACCGAATGGCGTGTCCATAATTAGTCGAGTGAAGAAAATTGAAGTTTTGAAATTTTCATTTCTATTTTTTTTTTATTGAAAGCAACGTCTGGCAGCTTCGAACCTTTGTATCTTCTGAACTGTGCCGTATCAATAGTTCTGTGATTCTTACGCCCAACCTTTACTCCAATATTTACCGCAATATTACCGCAAAACTTGAATTCAATTTTGTGTCTGTTACCTTCAGAAAGCTAGTCATTTTGTATCAGGAAAGACTCCTTAGAGCAGAATTTGGTTCCTGCGAGCTTGGAGCACTCAGCTGCGGTTTTGAGGGCACAAAACACGGGATTTCCTCGTGGTGCAGGCCTTGAGACAACGGCATTTTTGGTTTTCAAAAATGGTTTGGCATCAACTTCTCTGTGGGTATGAATCAGTTACGGCACTATTCCCCATAATGGCGTCATTATGTTGCTAGGCTTGTAATTATTAGGTTGATTTTGAGTTTAATTGCCGCCTTTTTCGGCTAGTAGTGGCTCTCAAAATGATTTTACTTCAGGTTCGAACACATCGTTTTCCGCAGATCTGAGAGCGTTAACTGAAAACCCGTTATGGAACTCGTGTTGAAGAGGCCCACATGGAAGCAAACAGGGTCCACGCGTGCACTATAGGCCGCGCTTCGGCTACTGCAAGCTATTCGTTTTTATCCATTATTCATTTATGCGTATAGCGGATAAGTTTTCTTTTAAGAATGAAATGTTAGAAACCGGAAGTGATATTTAAAATGATCCGTCATTCGCTTTTCGGTCGGAATAATATAGCGCTGTTCATTATCACACCCTTTTCTCCTTGTCATTTTTCAGACCATGCATTCTCAAAATATTCAAGAATTGCTGTGAAAGGCAACTCTTAACAGGAACCCGTCACGGTGGCTAATTGGTTAGGGGCCTCGGCTACAGAGCAAGAGTTTTCTAGTACGGACTCGGCCGCAGCGGCCGCGTTTCGACGAAGGTCAGATGCAAAAGTCGCCTATGTGCTTCGTGATATCAGGTCGCTTTGATGATCGCCAGGTTGTCGAAATTATTCTGGTGGCCTCCACTACGGCACCTCTCGCTCAGGTTTTTCTTTCCCTCCTACCTTCCTCCCTTCTATTAAGGCGTGGTTCGGGTGTCCACTGAGGTGTGGCACTATTAGTGCGATATTTCTTTCTTCAAAACTCCAATTTTCTTAGTCTGAATAATTCAAGTATTTCCTGCGTCCGTGTTCAGCTGTTTGGCCATCCCAAATTCCAGTAGGGGGAGACGGTTAGAAGAAGACGAAAGAGAAGAAGTGCTCTCATCGAGCGGCTACCCAGAAAACAGCATCGGCTGCAATCAGAGAAGAAAATAAAGGGAAGGAAAGTGCCACGATCATTTCCTTTTCCCAAGAGCCCTTCTTGGCTCTCAGGCCTCGAGAAGAATCTCGAAAAGGCCACTGCCGTGAGTTATCACCATAGCTTATGCTGCACATTGGCAAGCTGCATTCCCTCCGATTAGAGCATGCTTCCTACGATCGGCGGGTGTCATTATCAATTACCCTCATGATTACAGCGCTGGTCTCTCTCGTTCGCAGTGTTCCTTTTCTAAATAGCACAATTTTCTTGGAGAGGCCCACGGATATCTCAGCGTGTTGCCATCACGCGGCAGACAAGCGCGAGGGGCGCAGGGCAGATGGCTGACTCTGCGACACGAACGCGTAAGTTGGCGTCACGCTATTTTTTAGCGCTATTTTCTGTGTGTGTATACCAAGATGTTGCCTTCGTCATCCGTCTGGTCGCACTGGCCAACATTTCCTTAATTTAATCTGTTACGAAGCTTTCACTGTGCACCAGAATGGCGAAATATTTGAATATGGCTTCTTTAACGATGATTTTGCAAACATTTATGAAAAATGGCACACTTTTAATGCAGAGAAGAAGAGAAGGAACTACAGAAACGGCACGTCACAGTCTTATATTGGTATAGGTGTCTGTCCATGCTTCCCTCACTCCAAGATTTTCTAACCCTTATTCGCAGCTGCCATCTTGTCTTGAAGTAACAATCGGTTGCTGTAGTTTATTAAACCCATATATGTTTGCGGCTTGCTCTCATTTAGATGGAAGACTTTAGCGTAATAGAAGCAGACTATGTTACGGGACCTAGCTCCCGCGATCTCATAAATACTCAGCAGCGTGCAATCAACTATGCAATATGATAAATCTTTCGCTAGGGTCCACTTGACGGCAGCAATGAAGTGGACGTAGAGGATCTGCCTCGTGTGCCAGAGAACCGGGGTTTGAATCCCAGTGCCCCGCAATTCTCGACCGGCTTTTAACAAAAATCCGTGTGTCACTGGAATTGCCTAACTAGGCATGGGGTGCAGCCTGATTTCAGTGACCACAACCGACAACATACTCCATCGCCAGTTCTATAACTAACCTGGCCAAACCGGCCACCCTATTTTAGTACTCTGCCACAACCTCCTACATAAATACATCGTTTAACCCTCGACCTTCAGTCCCTAGCGGCTCCGGAGCAGCTGACCAAAGTGGGGGTTGGACCTGTGACGCAGTGGAGGTTGCTAACAATATCTGGCTGCACAGAAGCCGCCATTAGAATCTGAAATTGCCAAAATTTAACTCTAGAATACTTATCCAATAAGGATAGTTTAGCAATGCTGTTCGAAGAACTAGCGGGTAGTGAATGGAATGTCTTAGGGCTTAGTGAGGGTAGGAGGACAGACGAGGCATTCACAGTGCTAAAGGGTGGGGTTATACTAATCTTCTGCGGATTAGCGCACAGGCGATAAATAGGTGTAGTCAATGTAACGGGAAATATTGAGGAATTTATTGTATTAAAGGAAGGGAGTCAGGAATAGCATTTAAGCCAAATAAAGGTACGCATTGAAGGTGGTAGGGAACAACGCGCCTATATTTAGCCATGATAACCAGATCGTTGAAAGTTCTTATGGAGATATGAAATCACCAGTAATAAAAAAAACAGTTTACACAGTAGGCAAAGGACAGTCTGGAGACCTGGCAGTGGCCAACTATGGCATTGGGTCTAAGAATAGCAGCGTGGAGTTTTTACTAAAATTTGATGTGAGAAATCATTTACTTATAATGAACACCTTCTTTCGCAATTGGTATAACTGTGGTGAACGTGGAAAAACCCCAATGATGAGAATAAAATTAAATATGCTTCTTACTGTACCTGAGCACATACCTAAGCACATGCAGTAGAGATGAAAGACGGCGTGAGCACCACTCTGGCGCCATCTATGAGCGAGCGGCGGTAGTTCGCTCGACACAGCCGATCTCGAGGGGAGCGTGCTCGCTCTCCTCCCCTCCCGCCGTGCTCGGTTGCACCGACGGCAAGAGCGACGTGGCTCAACTTATGAAAGGGTGCATAATTATGATCTTCGCTCTAGCATAAAAATGGGGGGGGGAATGTTGATTTGATTTTTAAGCTGCAACGGCTGCTTGGCTAAGGGTAGCCATGAATAACGCATTTGATCAGCTCGAAGGAGCGCCAATAATCTGCTCACAAAGCTTCTCACACACCCACAGAAAGGCACATCAGGCAAGGGGAAAGCTTTTAGAGATTGGGAATCGGTGGTTGCCTTGTGATATTAAGCGACTCGTGACAATGTTCGGCCAATACATGTTACTAAACAAAACTAGGGACTAGGAATTGGCAACTGTTTTTGTTCCTTCTGTCGGTAGGCCGCCGCGATGGTTCACTGGTTATGGCGCACGGCTGCTGGCGCGAATGATGCGGGCTCAATCCCAGCCGCGGTGGTCAAATTTTTATAAAGGTGAAATTCTAGAGGCCCGTGTAGTGTGCGATGTCAATGCACGTTAAAAAAACCTCGCCTGGTCGAACTTTCCGGAGCCCTTCACTAGGCCTTCCCTCACGCCCTAAATCCCTTTGAGACTTTAAAACGCTCTAAATCGTTTTTTTTCGTCACTGGCGCCTTGCAGAGTGCGTAGATAATAGCAAAAGACACTATTGAGATTGGACAAGAAAATAAACAGAAGTTCAACTTACAAGTTACAAGTTCAACAGTTTTCCGTGTTGCAGTTTGCAAAATTTCATTCTGCAACATGTTAGACAGGCGATGTGAATCTTTTATTTATGGTCACTATTTTGCTGTAGCTTCGTTGTCTCTATCACAGTGTATTCCTTTTAGCGGCCACCTGTAATTATTGCAGCCAGCAAATAAATCTTTACCACTGATACTGACCTTCCTTTGATACAGTTCTGGCGCGCGTGGCATGCAACACGACGGAGCAGTGCGCATCGATGGAGGCGAGCGCCACGTGCACCGACCACCTGTGTGTCTGCCCGTCCCTCCAGCCGCTCACCAAGGCGAGGCGCTGCAACACTACCGGTGAGCTTGGCAGTTAGTCTGAATATTATTCGAAACGCTTACTGTACGGGACCATGGGATGATATTTGTATTCATATCATCCATAAGCATATATATTGCTGAGCCGAAATAACTCCCATTGTGACACCTATCTTATACGCTCTTCACTTTGTCAGCTCCTTAAGAGCTATTCGAGATTAAATTAACTTTGAGGACAAATAGAAGCGAGCCTGTATCGATTGCATAGCGCCCGCTAGTCATAAAGCCACCTCCCTTATAAAAACACGTTTTTTATAACCTTGCTGCCTGAAATGTAAACTAACTAGATGAAAAGGCTAATAAAATACATGATAAATTAGTCGCGGTTAGCACATATTCATCGGTGAAAATAATGCATTAAATATAAGAAATTATCACCAATCTAAATCCCGCTACCGATGGTCACTGGCACTCCTGCGGCGAAAAGCTGTGTTAGGGGTGTGATCCACGCCGGATGTTCCGTCTAGTCATGAGCAATGCTTCCTCTGCCCATATAACAAAGCACATATAATAAACGAAATAAAAAAGAGCATCACATTCGCTGAAGATGTTCTCGGCATCCGTCTTTGTCGCTCAGCTCGTGTTGCAGAAAGCAGAGGCCCGGAGTAGTCAACTCGGAAAGATCGCCCTTTTTTTCCTAGATGCTTCTCTCCCGAACATGCGCACTTCCAAGCCACCTTTGTTCACGCGATTGAAGACACCTCGCGACATCTGTCAAATGCGATACCACGTTGTCAGCAGCCAAATAATTGCCACACAGGAGCAGCCACACCTGCATCGTCCGGTTTCGTTCCGACCCGCGATACCTGCACACTGAACGCTTGTGCGGTAAAAGAGTATGCGGCCCACCACTGAACACAATTTGGCTGGCACTCTGTGGAACAATTTTTTACCTACTGGCAAAAGCTTAGCAATTAACGAATTTGCTTGTTACAGTGCGCCACATCCAAATGAAACGTCAAGCGCTATACTGCGCCAAGCCGGAGAAGATTGTTTCGCCGATTATAACGATCTTGATCTCATGATCTCAAAGATTGCGATGGAAATTAGTTTTGGTCATGTCAGAACTCTGGCGCGCCAATGGAATTTTACAAACGCAGCAGTCCAGGATATGTTCGTCTTTAAATTTTGAACATAAAAATGAACGCTAGCTGCAGTGACTAAGAAGAAGCTAATAAATTCTTGTTGTTTGAAATCAGGCAGCCATACTTGAAGCGCTCTGCTTGGTTGAATTAATGAGCCATGGAGGGAAATTCCGAAGATATATGCCTCCCTTCGTTTGATGTAGATGCTACTTGATACGAATAATCAGCGCCACCTGGTGATTCCACCCCATCTCCCCTTTCGCCTCCCGTGGCGCTCCTTAATATTCCAGGTCAATTTCTTATGTTCTCATATCTTAGGTTCTTAAGTCAGGTTCTTTTTAGAAATATTTCAATTACATGATCGCATATGTCATCTTTATCTTCTAATAGCACGGTTGTCGGTGTGGTTACTGGTATATACCTTCCGATCTGCCGAAATTAATGGGATTTAGTTAAATATTTAGGTTCTCTTTGTTCAGCTGATAAAGTTTTGTTGAATGCACTAAATTGTTCTTTGTTCCAATATTAAATTTGGTCCGAGAAATGTTTAGAATATAGGAACAAAGCATTCGTTAATTCTACCTTCGAAGGGTGTACAGGACATTAATGCGTCAAAGCAATTATTTTACCTTAGTTACTTCAAGTCCACTGGATATCAACAGAAAAGCATTGCGCGTTTCTGAATTGTTTTCTTTCTTGGTGAACGTTGGCAAGCGCTCTTGGGTGCCGGCAATCTTTAGGAACATATATGCAGGCGATGCGTGGAATACGTTGTCAGTGATGTTTTACTGTGTAAATGATTTCATTGGTATAAATTATTTGAATAACCTTTTGTTTCAATATGAGCAATTAAAGATGCAAGAAAACTACAGAACTCGCGCTGATGATATTTAAAAATAAAAAGAAATTGGTCACGGTTAGAAATAAACCATAAAAAATATCAATATTTTAGCAGTGAGTGCGACTAGTATCGTGTTGTGTTTTTCAGAGCAAAATTGTAATGACTCTGTGATATCAAACATTTAACAACTAGTGATTGATAAAGACAACGGGCTTATTTGGAACAACGTTTTCGTAGAACTAAAGTCATTACCCATACAACACAAATTCAAACTTCAAAATGCTTCCACGGTGTAAGATGCGTGAATAAAGCAATATATTTAAATGTTAGAAATACTTCCTTTCTGGTGGGGAATTTTTAACTCTAATTATTTAGAGCAGTTTAGCTTCCACGTGAGGAAAGCACACACGAGAGAAACTCTTCATTATATAAGGAAACGCAAGTTTAAATGTGCCCCTATTACATATTATATGCGGAAATATCTAATAAAAAAGGTGCTTGCCGAAACATAACCTCAAAAAGGCCATGTCTGAGACACAAGTCCATTTTTCAACACAGAGACTTGCGCACAAATAATTCTTCTCAGCAAATCCCAAGGGGTCACAGTTTACATCAATTTAAATATTCTTCGTTTCACTGTGAAGTTGATCTTGTAACTGTAATTGTCTGTCTGCGTCCTTTACCACTGCATGCTTGCCGCGGTTTCTTGAGTGCCCGGCGATACTTTTTGCAGTCTGTTCATTTTTTTAGTATGCTTAGCCCTCCTTCGTGTAATCTTAGTACAGGAAGGTGCATAATAAATATTCAAGTACTGAAATATAACATTAAACAAATATTAGATTTCAGAACCTTCAAGTTAGAATTTTAATGCTGACAAAACTACCCAGGATTTTATACTCATTAGTTGTTTGCGATACAAGCTAGGAAGCTAGAAACAATACAAAGCATTAGATCTACCCTTATCCTGCAAGATTCATCTTTCAGATTCCAACCTGCCACTGCCACTGGGGAGTAACTGCAGCGTCAGCGCCCAGTGCTCGAACATGGCAGCGTGCTTGGATGGACGATGCAACTGCCCCCAGGGTTTCCAGCCGTCGGATGAGCGCCACTGCCACGCCATCTAGCAAAGCGGTACGCTCCGTTTGGCACAGCGAGATACGAGTGAAGACTCAAAATATTTGGTGGGCTTTAGTAAACACGAATGTCCACTTTCAAGAAGCCTCACACGAAACCTTCCTTATATCAAGTCGGCGCAGTCAAAAAAGATACATGTGTGCAAGACGAAGACGAAGCAATTTAAGCCAGGAATTTTGTCACATGCTGCGTCTGCTGCGAAACCAATACATTAACCAGTTCAGGTTGTAGAGATATTAAGTGAAAAATACAGCCAAATTTTAAACTTTATGCCTCTGCTGGACGCTTGATGCTTTGAAGTTACAGCCGGCATTCCTTACTAAAGAGGTTTCATGTTACTTAGAAAAAATAAGAATCTTTTAAAAAATATTGTTCGTTAATAGAGTGAATCCAAAAGTAAATCTAGAAATATTCTATCTTTTAAAGATTTCGGTCATGTGAGTATTCGTTTCTGTCTTAAACTTGTATTTTGTTGAAAAAGCTATTCGTGGTTAAACGAAGGAGTTCCCGGGTTCGAACCCGACCGCGGCGGCTGCGTTTTTATGGAGGAAAAACGCTAATGCGCCCTTGTGCTGTGCGATGTCAGTGCACGTTAAAGATCCACAGGTGGTCGAAATTATTCCTGAGCCCTCCACTACGGCACCTCTTCCTTCCTTTCTGCTTTCACTCCCTCCTTTATCCCTACCCTTACGGCGCGGTTCAGGTGTCCAACGATATATGAGACAGATACTGCGCCATTTCCTTTCCCCCAAAACCAATTATTATTAGTGTTATTAAACAAAAGCAAGCTTCATCGCGATATCACGCAGTCATGCATTAGGCAAAATTTTCAGTCATTCGGCAGATGTGTACTCGAAAATGAATATTTCTTTTTTCTCGAAATGTTTGTGTAATATTTTTAACTACGACACGACCTAAAGCTATCGCTGAATTCTGTCTAGGTCTATTGCCTTCGCGCCCTAAATGCGGATGACCCATGCCAGATTGTGCAGAAATTTAATATTTGGTAGGACTGTAATTTACCTTAGTGTCAAGTTTACCGAAGGTCATGCTTCTTCAGTAATAATTGACCCGTTGAGGCCATAGGCAGATAATTTTGAACATGTCCCGTAATTACGGCAAAGTGGGCTTAAGCAGGCTCAGAAAATAGTTTTCTAACCAGAGAAACGTTTTTTTTATTCCAACCTTGTGGAACGCGTCTGTTTTAGTTGCATTATAAACATCAATACGCCCTCTGCCAAAGAGCGCCAAAGAGCTACGACGTAACGAACACTAGTATTAGACTCGTGTGGATCTGGGCTGCTGTATTTTTCTTCGTAGAGCCGGGTAAGGAAGCCAATTTTTATAGTACAGTATACACAACAGCAAAAGTTGTCAACAGTTGTAAAGTTAAGCATAGTCGATTTTTACAGAGGTTGCACCATGAGTCTGCAAATCAAATGCTACAGTCGTGAGGAAGCGACTGTTCTCAGTTACTTTTCTATTTTCAGCACTGTCAGTTACGTCGTGGATGGCCGTCATGATCATGACTTCAGGCTTTCTTTTCATCTTGTTGCTTATAGTCTACGTCTACGTACTCGGCCACAGGTGAGCACAAGTTTGCTTCGGTAAGCATTAGTGTCTGAGGCCGTGAAGCGTCCTAGTGAAGCATTTCACCCCTGCCACTCTGTAAAACTTACTAAAACGAATAATTCCATTCATGCGAGATGCTTACAAGCCCGCGTCATCTAGACCTTGAGAAGATTCGGACAACCTATAGCCTAGAAAATCTCCAATTCATGCAGACATATAAACGATTGGCACCTGCAGATATGTATACTCTTCAACCTTTGAACGACGCAAAAAAATCGATGCCTTAATGCGAGCTGCTTAAAAAAAGACGTGCTCCAGACAGTGAGAAGATTTAGACAGCCAAAAGCCTGGAAACTTCCAATTCATTCAGTATTGGAAATACATTTGAACCTACACATAGATTTACAGCGCAGTCTTTGAACGTTGCATTTAATGGGATGAACGTGTACCACTTTGGAAGTTTTGGCGGGTCGTCCGAATGGATCGAGGGTGTTTTTTTCATTTTTCAGAATGCCTATCTCTTGCACTTCTTACGGTCCGATCGAAATTTGTAAATATCACGCCAATCACGATTTTTTTCTACCTAAGCATCTTTCCCAAACATGTAGCTACAAATACAAGCATCTCGGGGTGTGTTACTGAAACCCAGAAAATTCGCAGGTATAATTTTCAGCGTGTCATTTACTTTTTGTTGTAGTTCCTAATTTACTGTAACATAAACGTTATAGAAAGAAGACCCGCAACCAGTGTACTGACCGTGCTGGCTAAAAGGCTGTTTTATGCGGCAGATCATGCTTCGTTAAGGTTCCACATTTTAGGAAGGTGGAGGTTGCGCTCGTCCTCATCTTTAGAAAAGCACGTCGTAATGTCTCCTGTGCTCATCGTAGCACCAAATTCCTTCGTATCCTTACTTTTGCTAAACGGTGCAGACTTGAGAACACTCGGCATCGATATATCACGGTGGTTTGGGCGAAGCATAGTATAAAGACACATTAAACCTTAAATTTTAATTACTGAACCATGTAAAGGGTGACTTGAGAGCATATAAAGCGGGGAGGTGAAGACTGGTTTAAGGTGGTATGCCTATAATTCGAAAATATAACAGTCATAAGGGATACACTGAGAGAGCATGCATGCGTTCCCCCGAGCGTCCAGCCTGATATACAAAAAGCAAGTTCTACTATGGCCAAATATTATGTAGCCATATTTGCAAAGCATTTTAGAGTTCTATTTCATAACGAGTTGGCATACTATTAAATATGTTTTTTAGGTAATAACATTAAATTACACATGGGATATCGTATATTATTTTATATACAAGGAATTCTATTGCCGATATTAAATTTCTCCCGATAGCTTTCCTTGCACACAAACGCAGTGAGTATTGACTGATATCTTTGCTGCACACTTCCCTTGGCCTCATTGAAAAAAAAATTAAATGCTACAAAATTTTTTTTTGTAGGGGGCGAAAGTTTTGACAGTTCATCTATAAACCTCAAATAAATGAAATAAAAAGCTTTTTGAAATTTAACCCGATATAGGGAGGAAACCCACCAGGAAACCCACCAGGGAGTGATCATACGTGTCAATGAAAAAGACGAAGCTTTATGACACTATTGCGCCGAAAATTCACGTATAGTATGTCGTAATGTGAAATTTGTCATAAAACAGGGACATATGCATTTAGATTAATGCCCGCTCAAAAACTCTTCAAAGGGAAGGGTACTGCATTGGAAAACGTTGAAAGTGAAAACATCTTCTATCCTCGATACATACTGACAGTTGTCAGAGCACATCGGAAAGCGTGTTAGACTAGTTCGTCATTTTTCGCGTTGTTTAAGTCGTTATCTCGTCCACATGCCCCATTCCGGAAAACAACTCAGACAACTATGTCCATAGGTAAAAAGCTGCCGACATGAAGACGGCCTCAATATACGGCTACTCTACCATGGACTACAACTTATGGCGAAGGCCAACTAGTACAGCCGCCTTCGTACTGGAGGCACTAACCGAGACTTTTATGCAAGTGTGGGTTATTTTTATGCCATCAGTGGCACTTAAAAGCATGGCGTTTTTTTTTTGTTTATGAAATCGCGAATCAGCTAGCGCTTCTCACTCGTTCTCTTTCGGTAAACAGCTGCAATTGCTAATGCCTTAGCATTAGAAGGCGAACTGGCTAAAATGCATCGTTGGACAAAAACTTCATCCACTGGCTGGAGCGGAGTGACGTGAAAATTCGGCAGCATTCATGTTAGCTAGAGAAAAGTGACGTCAACAAACCTGAAATTACTTAACTGCCAATAAAGGCATCAACAGCTGCTAAGTGCTATTGCGTTGCCAATGCACAGCCGAATTAGGAGTCCTTGTTAACTTTTGCTTAAGCGTCCACTGGTTTGTTTGAAATAAACCCTTGGTGATCTATTTCAGGATGTGGTAGTTGTACACCAACCTAGAATACTTTACAGTTGACGAAAAAACTATTCAGCTGGGTGCTAATTTACAACCAACAGGATGTCAAACGTGAATAATTTGTGTGTTCCACTGGTGCTCAAATCTAGCTGTCGTAAATGTCTCATATATAGAATGGCTTTGCTTGGCGTGGTATACTATGGTACAGTATGGTATGTGGAATTGAATGTATAAAACATGCGCCATGGGCTATGAGAAATGCCGTAGTGGCGGGCACCGGACTAATTTTGACCACGTGTGGCTTGATAGCGTGCAATAAAGTTACGCTGAACAAGTGCGTTTTAACTTGGTGTCCATCGAAATTCGGCCGACGTGGCCAGAGTTCAATGCTCCGTACTTCAGCTCAGCATCTAAACGCCTAAGCCACTTCGCTCGCGCGGCGTGTTCACAGTTCCAAACATTCGATTTGCTAGCACAATAACTAGGCAACCCTTATGGGGTATTAAGATATCCCCCCCCCCCCCCCTTGTTTATGCTACCTCCCTATAAGGGAAAGCCTCCCGGTGGTTTTCATTAAAGAATTATGAACATCCCTGACGTTTTTATTGCGACTTCTTTATTGTTGGCGCTTAATATGCCCCGTTACTTTCCTGCTCCAGTTCGTTTACTGGATTCAAAAGGACTATAGCGCCAAGTCGTAAAAAGAAACTGCGAAATCTGGCTGCACGACAACGTCGTTTTGAAATAAGCCATGCTAGTGACACCTTGGTTGTTATGCTGCTTGAATGAGTTCGATTGTGGACAAAAATGTCATTTTGCCCCGAACACACCGTTCAATGACAGTTAACGAATCTTTACCAGTCGTTGGTCATCACATCTGAACACGAGACGGATTCTGCATTGTTAAGGTCTCATCACTTCGTCACTTTAAGGCCTTTTCCACGTATCCTACGTATCCACCGTAGCTACGTATCTACCACGTAGCTACGTATCAGCCGCACCTGCGGGAGGGGCGCGCCGCAGCCTAGTGAACAGTGAGGCGATCGACGCCCAAGATGCGATCAGTAGCGCCAGGTGTAAAAACTAGTCCAGCGAGCAATATTGCAGAAAACAGTTTGGAAGTGTCTATATGTCTTTGTGACTCCATGTGCAACCCTATTCAATACAGCGCCTATGGAGACAATTTGGGTTTTTCGTTTGATGATTTCCTATATTCGAATAAGCAGGTCCACTCTGTACATAGGAAACTAAGGACCCTGTCAGCACAGGTGTACCACATCACAACCTGGACAGCCCTAGAGTTAGGAAAATTAGTGTTTAAATCCTTTGGCAAAATGTATTCCGTAATGGGATCACTCTGCACGGATTTTGTTCACACACCTTAAAGAATGACATAATTATAATTATTTAGAAACCTTTAAAATATAGGATACGCTGTTCCAACGGGTGACATGAAAAAAAAATTAGCAGCAAAGCTCGCAGACGTTTTACGTATGGAGTAGTTACGTGAATATGTCAATATACAAAGCAGTATTTTTATCATGCACGTAAAACTGTCAATCCTAAAAGTACATTTAAACTAAGGAAAATGGAATTTTACACGTTTCGAAAAATATACACAAAATATACTCAAATATGCGACGATTTTTATGTCCCATTTTTAATCAATAAGTTATCTGAGAGGGAATTATGCTTTTGTTCGGTTACACGTGCGATGCGAGCACTAAGAAACATCTTTTTTTGCGATTGTTGTAAATTATGATGGTGACAAAGTTGATATCACTGCTTCCTTTTCTCATAATTTTTCTGATGTTTGAAAAAATATTTCTCTTTATAATTCTGCATTACTTGTGTACATAGCTGTCTGATGCCTTGTTGTTGAATATGCGTCAATCTGAGCAAGTTATACATCCGCATTCTGTTCACTTGCTTAAAAAGGTTTACTTATTTGACGTGACGAACTACTTGCGTACCTTTGTGGCTGCCAGTGAGCACACAAGCACAGTGTGCTAAGGATAAGAAAATGTAAATTACACAGTTTGAAGCAAGTGTCGTTTTGTTTCTACACTCATTTTTGGGCAAACATCGCAGGCGCCCACCACACACTAGTACCATGATGTACGGCCAGGTGGCCACTGAGCCGACGCCGAGCATTTTCCTGGTGCCTGTTACCACCATGGGACCGGGAGGCGAAACAGCCGACATCGTTCGCATCAACACGGAGCTTGGCGCTGGCAGTTCTTCTTCGAGGTCTTCACCATATCTCGGGGCCGTTGAGAGCTGGCAGGCAAGGAATATCTACTCTGTCAAAAAATTTATTAAGGCGTATAAATAAATTTCTCATAAATGACCCAACAGACAACTGTTTTAAAAACATTGGCGGTGGTTTATTTCTGGTTGAACCTGGAGTGACGCGATATCTACAGCTGGCCAAGTGGAACTTGGTTACGTGCCAACCACGTGACGAACCACTTGGTCAGCCGCGGCGCCGCGCCGCCGGCAGGTGCTCCGCACCACGTGACAAACCACGTGACAACGTGGCGGCGCAGCCACAGGGTGGCAGCGCCGCCACGCTGAAGGCTCCAAATGCTACCGCAATGTAACTGTAGCTACAAAACCTTGGCTGAACGTCTTAGTGCCATTCAAATTAGGCGCTAACCTTGATGAGTCGACAGTGGTTCAGAGAGCAGAATGTCAGAAAGCAAGCGGTTTAAAATTCATCGCCTTTGCTCCTGTAATTGCAGCCAAAGTATTAAAAGTAATTTCAGTTAGTGAAGCATTAGAGACCAGTGTTTTCTCTGCAGCAGCATAAACATAGTTGTCTATAGATAGTCTTTTCTCTTTATCCTAGGCCTCATGTTGCTTCCAGTGTTTTAAAGCGCATCCAGCGTTCATTAATACTTTGCTGAACAGAAATGACTAATACAAACCCGCAACATTCAAGAAAATTTACTAGTGCATGAAATAGGAGTTATGGTATGAGTAAAAAGTTAGGAACTTTCCGCTCAGGAACATCGCGTTAAAATATTGAATTCGAGTGGCAGTGGAAGGTTGTGTGGCTTTTCAGACCTTTCATGGATAAAAGTAACAATGAAGTGAACCGACGATAATTTAATATCAATTCCTGCTTAGCTCTAAAGTTGCCGACAAAAATAGATATGGGAAGATTAGCCTATATTCTCGCAGGTAGATGCTTTATTTATTTCTTAACTAATTCGGTTTCCCCATCCCCTCACTAAGCTCAATTGTGTAAAAACGCTATCTCAGCTCGCTTTAGCTCCACAGGTGTCAAACATTTTTTACACACTGAGTAAATACTGGCTTGAAGCTCTTATAAGTGCTCGGTGCATGCAAAAACTGAGGAGCAACGACTTGGGAGTATGGAGTGTTCTGTAGCAAACAGTTTTCTCCAAGAGTAGTGCATCCAGGATTTCATTTAAGAAACTGCTTGCCTACCCGTGGCTTTCCTCGACGAAACCACCCCATATTTTCAGCGGCACGCATGTCCACCTCTTGAGCACCGCCACGAAAAAAAAACAGTGTTCCCAGGATTTCAATATAGAATTCTCGGATCATTATTGAGACGTGTTTTCTGTGGTGCTGCGTGTTAGGACCCGTACCGGCCCGCACAATAACGATATGGTCAGAAATGCAAGCAATCTATGTATAGCAGCAGTGCTTGACCGCGGTGGCCACGTTTCAGACTTCGCATAGTGTAGCTCGACGCATGAGCGCCAGCTCGGTGCCGCAGCCATAGATTTTGAGTGTTTGTGTTTAGGCTGTGAGCAGATGTAAGGAAATGGGTTAGTAGGACACCTGTAGAAGGCGGTGACCTAGATTGTACCGCGAACGAAGGCAGAAATGTAACTCTGAAAGAGAAATGCAGTCGCGGCTCGTCAGTGCGACCCTCTAATATGAACGACTCGAATTGCAGACAGTTTTCTTTGAGACAAAATTCGTTCGATGTGCTTACGCCTGATTAATATGAAAACTCGCTGCTTGGACAATTCTCAGAGTGAGAATGCATAGAATTTATTGATGTGCATGTATTTTTTGCCGCGCCCATATAAGGACAACGTTCACTAGCAGATCTTTCCTTTGCTGCATTCTGAATGCAGGGCCTGATTGGAACGCAGTGGGAAAGTGCAAATGCTTAAGTAATCACTTTATTGGGGGGAAGGAGGGGTCAAGCTTTACAGCTTCGAGATGCCCGCCCGTGCACTTTGCCGAACACTACCCATTTGCTGGATTGCAAGAATAGTTGGGATGAAAGCTCTTTTGCGTGCAGAATTTTGAAAGCCGCATTCAGCAGCTGTCTGCCGACTCAGCACGTGTGTGTACCACTTGTGGGGAGATCTGAACAGTCGTAGTAAGATATATAACGCCAATAAACGTCGTCACGGGTCTCATAGAACACTGGGTGCTCTTAACTGCATCGAATTGTTTTAAACTTTATGACGACTAGAATCAAATCCTTGAAGCTCCCAAAGTTTTTTTTCTAATTGCTACTGCAGTGCCCACCACTAAGCTCATAAGCAGACCTAGCTGGCGTGGAACCTTTTTTCCTAAGCATTTTGTTTTCTTCAAAATTAGTTATTTGCGGACGATTCGCTTTATGGAAAGCCTTGCACCGGAACCAAGGTGCCAAGAATATTGAGGTACCACTGCATATTTAAAAAAATAACAATATTTGCCCATGCGCTCGTAGGTTCTCGACACTTGAGCTACGAGCGTAAACTTTTTAATTTTCTTACTGAAGCTTCGACGGAAGCAGCTGCCTAAAGTAGTCTCAGCACTGTTATTTTCTTTAGATTTTGACGCAGCCCGACAGTACTTTAACCCGATAGATCCGGGAGCTGTCTGCATCCTGACTTTCAGCTTTTCAAACGTTTTCTCCCAATCTTCATGATGAACGGAGTTGTGGGTTGGCAGCTACACTTTGCAGAAGATATTTGGTTACTGTAAAAATTCATTCGTACCACGTGCGCAGAAGGCAATGGCAAAAAGCCAGCTGAAGTACTGCAATTATCGCTTAAGGTTGCAGTTGTTTTCTTGCTTCCAACATCCTGCTAAATTGAAAGTAAGAATTACGTCATATATTGCATGAGCAAGTGGTACCTAATGGGATAGAGAGCCTCAGGGTTAAAATAAATAAGTAAAAATGATTCTCTGAGGAACAGAAAACGTCGTGTTCTGTTTTAAGAAGCAGACAGGTTTATCTCTGTTAGGCTGGTAGCGCTTAAACGACGAAAGGGAGATGACTATAAATGAACACTTGTCAACGTGTTCTGGTGAAAATTGACTGCTTGCGTGACAATACATATTTTTAGTTATGGAATGCAGGCTGCTCCTCTCAAACTATCAGTGGTCATGTAACGTTGCGTTTAAGGTACAAGAATACGCACACGACATGACGTCTGGCTCTCTAAGCTCTTAGCTTTTTAAGCGGGAAAGTAAGAACCATGTCCAATTGAGAGCTAATTTCACTGCTTAGCTGAAAACAGCAACTTCTCGTACATTCACAATGTGGGTCTTCTTAGGCGTTGTATCTCTGTGTCTCTGCAGGTTCGCATTGCGCGTGCCGCGAGCGAGACACCGAGCGTCAGCGAGCGTAGCTGCCAGCTTCGTTCGTGGAGCGATTCCTCCATTCGAACTTCACACAGTGCCAAGTACCCGCTCCTGCAAAACATCAGCACGCCTTCTCGACACACCAACGTGAAGAAAGGCAGGCGGAAGACCAGCACTGCGGCCAGAAAGGTGTGACTTGAGGGTTTTCAAAGAAGAAGGTTTGAAGTAAAGCCGGAGGGGCCTACTGAAAATATTGAGGGCCAAAGACACATTTTTTCTGGTGCGATTTTGAATGAGTCGTGCACTTCGAGGAAATTCAAACTAAAATTTTTAAAGACGATTCGTACGCAATGCATGTGTGAATATTATAATCCTAAAGGAACCTAGCATTATAGTAGCAACTCCTTTGTTTTGTCTCTTAGGTATTTTGGGGGGGAATGGTATTTAGGCATCCGCATTTTCTGTTTTGTTGTGTAGCGAATCTCACAAGCAGCGATGGCAAATTGGTATTTCAGGGGGCGAGCGAGAGCGTAGCGCTTAGCCTTAATAGACATGATCGAAGAATTTTATCCAAAAAGAACCGAGCGCGAAGCCGCAGGAATGCTTGCTTTCACTGATGAGGGAGTGAGTGCGCCGTGCATTAAAAAATCAATTGAAGTCGTTATTGTCCGGTAAAAGCGGCCCTCTGCTGATGTTCCATTCGTGGAAATTCTTGTGTAACTAGACATCCAGTATGGCGTTCGCGAATTTTTTACTCTAGTGAAGTAATTCAGGAGTTAACCTTACTGGTGGAATTGTATCTTAGTGGATCTAATCTATTTTTAGGCGCAGGTGAGAAGGAAAAAGGGAAAAGGTTTGTCCTCGCTGCCCGACATTAAAGGCCAGCGCCGACACGAAGACCATCCTTCGAGTGCGAACCTGCACGTCGTGACGCCAACCGAGAATGAGCACCGCCACGGGTCCAACGCTGTTGTAGCGGAGGCCAGTGGAGGCGTTGCGCCTGAAAGCAGCAGCAGCTGTAAAGACCACCTGGACCTTTCGACCGTGACTTGGGGAAGCATTGGCAAATCGCTGGACAGCCTGCTCTCCATTCCTGTGGTGGCCAGAGTCCACACTTGCGCCAGCAGGATGGAAACAACGCTGGAATCTGAGAAGGATCTAGTTTTAACAGCCCATAAGCTTTAATTGACAATAGGGTTCGAAAAGGAAGGAGCGAGCAAGGCCAGCAAATTATTTTATTTATATGGCGCTCCATTGGGGGTCCTTTCTCCTTTGCTAATTCTCATAAACGCTTCCACCAAAGATTCGGTTCTTTTGCGCTTAAATTATTTTGTTTCCAAAATTTTTCTTCTCCTGTACTTTTGCTCAAAGCGAAGCAACGTTTCAGTTTGAGTTTGGATTTTGGACAATAACTGCGTACGGCTACAATGTAGAAGCTTGGAACTTTGCAGGACATAGCTTAAAGGGGAACTCGTGTCGAAATAATTTAATTGTCGTGGCAGTAGGGCAGATCGCGGCAATGTGACCTAGTGCTGGTATTTGAATCGGAAAAATATGCTTTGAATTAGTCCACAGAGAGGATGCTGCGGTTTCTATATAAGGGCTGCCGCTTAGCGCCTACCTCGTTTGTTTACACTCGTGCTAAAAATAAGCTCCTAGAATAAATCGCTGGCACGACTTTTTGATTACCATTGAGGGTTCTATTTATGACGTTGCACCTGAAAACCCAACTATACGAGCGAGCCCCCCCCCCCCCTCCCCTCCCATCGCCTGGCAAGTTCTGGCAGTAGCCTCTGAGGAGTGACCGGGCCCCTCAAGGTCTTGACGGCCGCTCCGCGCAACCTTCAAGACGGGTGAAAAAGTCGGGCTCGTCCGCCGACGGGCAGTGCGCTTTGGGGAGATCCAGTTCCTGGGATTCCTCCAGCGGAACCGCGCTTCCACCGTCCTACTAAAGCGGCCCTGCTACTACCACCTCACCGTCACCCCCTGCTCTTCTCTCCGGAACATGAGAACTCTGCTCGCAATGTATATTCTTGAACAATCCATTCGCACACATCAGCTTTTTATTATTTGTTTTTGTGTGCCTGTACATTTTAGCATCGCCTGTACCCTTTCAGTGTTACCTTAATTTATTTTTTGCATCCATGTAATTATTCTTGTATATATTGCGAGCTAATTGTTCGTGCCACGTAATCCTACACTTCTTCAATATGTTCAATTCACTTTTATGCAGCCGTGCTGCGCTCTTCGTAATATTTCCGTTTCTGTTGTAAACTTTTCCTTCTGAAATAAATAACGAGGTGTTTTATGTGTACTAGCCGAAGTTTTGCGAATTTCTTCTTTCGGTCGACCGGACGCACAGGTCGACCGGCCTAATGAAATTAATGTGCCACAAAGATCCGTAGTGGGAAGGCGGGTAACCGTCCGGGGGATCCGCGCCTTAACCTGCTATATTGTGACAGGTTTATCATAGGTCAGCAAAGTCTTCCAAAAGGTGGCCTTACTTTGCATGGAGAGGAAGTGCAATCGTCCATTGCCACAATAATCCGAAGCTCACTCGAAAACACATTGAGGCTTATCTGTGTGGTTGCGGAGAATAGCTCAGCAAAGGCGACAGCACTACTCGTAAGGTCTAGTCCGTGTTGTCAAAGGGGGCACTACTGGTGTATAATTACTGGGAACTTTGTGCAAATTCACTTTCGCTTGCGCCTTCTCAGAATTTGTAGTGTCTGTGTACCTTCATCACTACGAAAGTTTTTTCTAATTTGTATGAGCTTTATTACATATGCTAGTAATAACGACATAGATGAACTCCGCCGATTATTGTTGACCTGAACCTTGGCGTTCTTCATTCCTTTCGAAACAGAACAGCCTTGTCGTCGATCAGGGTGCGTAGTATTCTGAACCCATTCGCGTGTAAATACTGGCGGTTGGTTGTTCTCAGCCGCCTAATGTGACAGGCAAATGCGGCAGTGGCATGCTATAAGACAAAGAAAAACTTTATTTCGCAAGTGAGTTTTAGACCCTGCTGGGTCCTTGGGGCGACTGCATAGTCCCGCACTGCGTCAAGTAGGTCATGTCTGTACATACGTCGGCAACCCGAGTCACAGCAGGAAGCTGTGATGTCGGGTCTGCAGACGTGAGCAGGACCTCCAAGTCCTCCCAGCTCGAGCTGGCGTGCTGTTCCTGCGGAGGAGGGTCAGCAGGGCAGCCGAAAAAGATGTGGAAGAGTGTGGCTCGGGGGGCCACCACATAGGAAACATGCAGGGAACATGCCACAATAGTGGGATAACTGCGGAGGGGATGACAGCGAGTCTGGAGGCGTTTGAAGAGGATCTGTTGGGAGTGCATGAGAGATGGGTGGGGAGGGGGGTAAGTACGACGGTCCAAACGGGCTATTTTCGTGAGCTCCGCAAAGGTGTGCGCCCCCTCCCTCAAGAATCTCGGATCGAGACTGTCCTGAGCCCGGAAAATCGAACCTCGGGACAATGTATTGGCAGTGGGTAGGCACCCACTGGAGCTCTACCATGCGCGGTAAATCTTGCGTAGGTGTGTTCAAGAATTGCCAGGCGGAGGTGTGAATCCTGCCCCTGGCAAAGTTGGACAGAGCTTTTTTTGGAGTCGCTGAAGTTGTATTGGGCGTCCGAATGTGCAAGGCCTAGGGCGATAGCGGTTTCCTCTGCCTTCTCGTGCGCAGAGCCCGAGGGAAGACTGTGGGCTAGGGGGTGGGATAGGGTTTCATTGTCGGCAACTGCTAACGCTTCATGCGCTGTACATGCGTACTCTACAGCTATAAGAGTTATAAGCTATGAGAGAGCAGCTACAATCTAAGTGCCAGCTATAAAGGAGTGAGAGGAGCCCGTCATACACCCGCCATTATCGCCTAGAGGCGCCAACCGCTTATTTCCGCCCTGCAGGAGCCGACAGAAGTGGACGACACATTTCCGCTAGTCGGGTTGTAGTGATAGCGTGTTTAATGCAGCGAGGAAGATTATTTGGGCACGACACCCCAGATCTCCCGGTCATGCAGACGCCTTTTCTACTATTGCGAGCTGTCTTATCCCGAGCCAGATCAACGGAATCATTCGTCGTTGACTGTTCGTGTCCTTTCGCGGTGCACGGCACGCACTATCCGGCCTGTCCCCACCCTTCCCCCTCTCTACTCTGTACAATGTCCCTAACGCGACTGCTAAGCTTTAACACATTATGATAAAGACACCAGGAGGAGGTGATCAGTGTAAAAGTTAAATATCGAACCAATACTGCACGCGGGAACTTGTTGCATCACATGGTATGATCACCCGAAAAATTTTTAACGCATTGTTGTTCATGGTAACTTCCTTTGTCCCAGTTCTAACACCTTCCATAAGCTCTTAACTCTTTTGCCTCTATAACATATCCATGTTGGACTGCGTCAGCAGTTTGATCGAGCGACATGTCCCAAAACGGATGGCGGCGTTTGAAGCTTCCACGAGTGAGGCCTCATCCTACAGAAGCGCCAGAAAGCACCTACTGACTCATCAGCACTCTCCAGAAGCACATACAGCGAAAGATACAGCCCATACAGCGGAGCGAAACAGTAGGCGCAAAATTAATTTCCAAGACGCAATGAGACAGCAGTCAAGGTAGAAGCAAAATGTAAAACTACTAATAGAAATGCAATGTCGCATCACCACATTTAACGATCGTCTGCTCTTTTTTTAGTGAGTTGAGTTTTACGTGCTTTGAACCAGCCGCTGAAAAGGCCTATAACGCATTTTTCATTGCGAAGGTCCTACTGCTCATTCCAAAATAGTATCTGATTTAGAATCTGTAGAGATTAAATAAAGGTCCTTATTATTTGGCGCCTGCTTCGGCATTTGACGGCAAGCTCCCGCACACTATCGTGGCTTTCTTTATGGTTCGCTCTTCAGCATCAGAAGGAGCACATGAGACGCCCGAAGAGTGGCAGTACCATGGAGTAGCTAGGATTCAGATCGATGCAGTATTTTCTGTAGCAACACCTTTAGCTTCTGCGCCATCGCCTAAAAGTTTTTACGCATTTTGGTCCGTCGCTCGGTTGCAAACTTCGCCCGGAAATCAATTATAAATTTCTGAAAACAATCTTTGAAAACAATTCTAGGTTTTACCTCGCTTTGAGCCACAACGCCTATTTGGTGCTGAACCGCAGTATATGTGCCGCAGAAAATAAAGTTTTGAGCTTTTAACGTAGTTACACCGTGTAAACATGCAAAAGCCTGTGCTTAGCCTGATTGGCTCCTCGTTTTGCTCAACTGGCTTGTCCCCACGTGTGTTAGAGGTTAGGCTCTGATCGACCAGTTCACGCCACAGATGGAAGTTGATGAAGATGACGATGTGCAATGCACAGCACGAGAGTGTGCTGCGATTTAACACGTGGTGGTTGTAGGAAGGAAGGAAGGAAGGCCTCAGACGTTGCTGGCACATACCCACTAGGGGGAGTGGCCAAGACACAGGCGGTTAATTACTGGACACAGGAAATTTTTGACGGGAAAAGCAGTGGAAATAGTATGTAGTCTGATAGATTGGAAGAGGGAAGGAAAGGGGTCCAGTTAACTTGGAGATCGAAGACGGGACAATTGCTTAATATGCATAATAGTACACAATGCCTGTAATGTTGCAATGTCTTACTGACTGAGATCGGGAAAAAGAAATTAGAATGGGAGTCGCTGCGTTTCTTGAAGAAAAGTTTGCACAGCAGAGCGCACACTCCTGTCGCTTCGTCCAAGCAAAGAAGCGCCAATGGAAAGAACAACCGCGGAAGACACAGGCAAGCCCAGTTGATGAAATGGAATTTGCAAAAGACGCTTCTTCAAATGAGAAAAGCGGCGGTAGAACAGCAGGAAGTGATCTATTGTCTCAGGTTCGGCACAAAAAGGGCACAGTGGGGAAGCTGCCAGGCCAGATCTGTGAAGGTAGAAATTTAGAAGGGGAACCCGGCAACGCAAGAGCGTGAAAGAGACCTCTAGTCTGCGTGAGCGCCAGTCTTTGCTACTCCAAGGATGCAGAAGATGCTGATATTCGGGATATGATGTAAGAGCTGAGGCAGCAAATTCCTGAAATATTGTGTAGCTGCGAAACCTCACCGCAGCTGTATATGCACACAATGGTAGGACAGCAACAATTGGGCCGCTGAGAGAGGCTCTCGCTAAGGAATCTGCAACCTCATTTAAGTGAAAGCCCATGTGACCTGGTACCCAAAGCAACCTTACCGAATTTAGATGCAGCGGAATCAGGAACTTAAAGAGGCGTAATGGCCGCGAGTCAGTGGGTGAGGATAAGGAAGAGCAAATGGACAGAGAGTCGGTCAAAAGCACGACCTGGGAAACGGTAGATTCTAATTTTCGTAAGGCTAAGATTACTGCTAATAATTCAGCCAGAAAAATTGGAGTGAAGTCAGGAAGACGGAGAGAAAAAGACCAATCCAGTGAAGGTGAAAAAATTCCCACACCTGCCTTTTCGCGATCCTGCGAGGCATTGGTAGCAATAAGAACATGAGAGGGAAAGGACCTTAGGTGATCCTGCAATAGACCCTGAAGAAGCGGGAAGAGCTGCAGCTTTGTATTCGATGGGAAAATGTCATCGAATTCAATCTGGACAGATGAGGAGTTGTTATATATTTGGCGGACATCAGTGAAATGAATATTTATGCGATCAAGGAGAGACTGCACGTAACATATCTGCGGGGTATGAAATCGAGACCAGGCAGCACTAAAAAAGGCGGAAGGTTGACTAAGAAATATTATACTGGAAGCGTGAAGAGGTGAGTCGCACAATTTTAAAAATGTTTGAACTGTTAAAAGGCGAAACCTAGCTGATAACGAAGGCATTCGGGCCTCAAGGTGCAGAACAGCATTGGCAACATATTTTGGAAGCCCCAGACAAAGGCGCAACGCCTCACGCTCCAAAAGCACAAGAGGGCGAAGTTTATAGGCAGGAGCTCCTGAGAATAAAACACACCCGAACTCCAAAATTGGGCGGACGTACATTTTATAAATCATCAGAAGTGTATGCCTTCTCATGCCTGACCTAGCACCACAAAGCCTGCGCAGGATGCCAATGGCCCGAACTCCTTTTGCAGAAACTTGCTCAATGTGTGGCCGCCGGGAGAGAGTAGAGTCGTATATTACACCGAGATACTTCACCGTCTGAACTTGAGGTATTATGTTATTTCTATAGACCAGGCAGATGTTTACAGGAACAGAAACTGGAAATACTAACAATGCGCATTTTTTCACATTAAGGGACAGATGAATTCTTCCTAGCCAGTTGTCAAGAACATTGAGGTAATTTTGCAGGGTTCGATAAAGAGTGTGAATGTCACCTGTTGATGCAAAAAATGTAATATCGTCGGCGTACACATAAGTTTTCACATCTTGAATGCATGGAATTGAGCTTAGAAAAATGTTAAAAAAAAGAGGTGAGAGAACTGATCCTTGCGGAACACCTCTTGTCTGTGGAAATCTCCTTGAGGAAACACCATTTTGGCAGCAGTAAAATTCTCTATTTTCTCAAAAAAACAGAAATCCAGGCTACAAAATAGCTTGGGAAGTTGAGTTCCTGTAATCTTAGTAATAGAGTCGAGTGCTCCACGCTGTCGTATGCTTTACTGACATCCAAGGTGACAAGCGCAGCAAACTGTTTTCTATTGCGAGCTAATTTAATACGACTCTCAAGGTCAGTATGAGCACACCAAATTGAACAACCCGGCCTGAAACCAATTTGACATGGATTCAATACTGCATTTTCTAGAATGAATGACATGACACGGCTGAGAAGTACCCTTTCCACCAATTTCACTAGGTTCGATGTTAACGAAATAGGGCGTATATTGTCTAAAGTTAAGCCCTCCCCTTGCTTTTTAAGCAATGGAACTATTTCAGCAAGACGCCACTCATGCGGTATCCAAGGACCTTTAATAGAATGGTTAATTAGAGCCAACACGTCTGCAGGAGATTCATTGAACAAAATATTGATCATAGATGAAGTGACCTTATCGGGGCCAGGAGCCGCTGGGGATAAGCGCAGAACAATTTGCGACAGCTCAGGCATAGAGACCTCAGTGAAATCACTTGAGGTGCATGTGAATATAGTAGGAGAAGGTAAAGCAGATGTAAAGCGAAGCTCTAGGCCACACGCCATATCTTCTAAGGCCTTTGCGATGTCAGCAGGGGACTGAACGAGGGATTCAATGTTGGCAGTCAGAGGAATCACCTTGTTGCGCCTCATGAAATTAAACAAAGCTCGTTTACTTCCTGATTGGGAAAGAAAATCATAATGATTTGTATTATACTCCTCCTTTGCACGGGCGACAGTGCGCTTAAATGTTGCTGCAACATACTTATAATCCAGCCAATTTTTTGGGCATTGATTGATGAGAAGTTTCTTCCAAGCTGCTTTCCGTCGTCTATATGCACGCGTTCACTCAGCGTTCCACCAATTGTTCGCGATTGCACCCTTTGTTCTCTTAACCAAAAATTCAGACTTTTCCTTTTGCATGGTCCAGTACTGAACATAGATGTGCAGCCTTGCTTTCGGCACTTATCTGAGCGCGAGTGTCTGAAGTGATTTGGAGGGCTGGTTTTAGAGTGTCTTTAAAGCAATTGTAATTTATTAACGTGCGCTGATGTCGCTCAGGAAGAGTTAATTTACACGCAAACTTGAAACTAATCGGTAGATGATCACTGTTTGTTGCACAGTCAACAGGCGCCCAAGACATAACGGAGACTCCTGGGGAGGAAAAAGTTAAATCCAAGGCAGAGCAGCATTGACTGCGAACAAACGTAGGCAATCCGGAATTGTTGCGGATCAAGTTGTAGCCAGAAGCCCAATCAAATAGCCTAGAACCAAAGCTGTCTGTTTTAAACCCCAAGTCACATGGTGCGAATTGAAGTCGCCAAGTAATAGAACCTGAGATCGGCTACTAGACATGAGTGAGTCAAGGAGCCGAGTGTCACGCACACCAGACGGGAAATATGCATTAGCTACCGTAAAGGGCTGTTGACCTGGGACACTGAGGTCAACCGCAAGGATTTCACATTCATTGTCCGCATATTGAAAAGAAATGCATGCCCTGTGGCAAAACTTTGTAGATATGAGAACTAACAACCCTCCCCCTCGTGATGACCGGTCAAGCCGGAACGGATGGTAATCCTTGAGATGATAATTGAAATTTGGAGTTAGCCATGTTTCCTGTAAAGCAACTAAATCTGGTAGAAGCTGATTGCATAGGCAATTTAAATCTATTGAAGCTGAGCATATTGATCGACAATTCAACTGGAGTACACTTAAGAACCCTATCTTGGCGGAAGTGCCGCAGCCGCGACTGCCTTTTCTAGAATCCTAGTCTTAGCGTTTTGACTTGCGTTACTTTTCTTTTTCTTTGACGGGGGGCAAGATGGACCTGCAATATTCAAAGGAGACCCACTTCGTTTCTGGGCGCGGAGATCAGACTCCATATCAACACAATCCATAGAGGATGCGTCCATAACGCTATTCGAAGGAGAGGGCTGAGAGGTCTTTTGTTGCTCACATTGTTTTTGGCCCTGTGGAGCGGAATCGATTACTACAGAAGAAGGGGTAGCTTCCGAAGCCAAAGAAGACAAGAGCGGAGTGGTGGACGCCTGCAGAAGAGTGGTCATCTGAGCAGCTATGACCTGCGAAATGCACGTGGACACGGTTTCCATAATGCGATCCATTGCATTTGCCACAGCTTTCTCAACTGCCGCTGTAATAGCCTGGGACAAACTAGAATCCATTATGGGTGGGCATTTGGCGGCCACACTAGAGTAGGCTGAGGCTCTCTCCTTGACTGCGGCAAAAGCCTCTCTGCGCGTGCATCTGCGCTTGTCTATAAGCTCGAGCACCTGAACTTCTTGTGCTCGTGCAGGATAGTCAGGCGAATCAGCAGGATGAGCACCGCTACACAAACAACACTTCTCTTGCTGTTCAGGACATTCCTCTCTGCAATGACGTTCCCCACAGGCACAGCAGCGTAAGGCCGATTTGCAGGCTTTGCCGCTGTGGCCAAATCGCAAGCAGTTTTGACACTGAAGGGGCCGAGAGTTAAAGGCATCTACTCGAAAAACCAATGGCCACACCTTAATCTCTGACGGGCAAAATAATCCTGCAAATGTGGCAATGACGGACTCCGTAGGAATTTTTACTCCGTCAACCAGCCTGCTGCATCGATGGACAGCAATCACTCCCGCAGGCGAGAGGTTCTCAAGCGTTTCCGCAGGGCTCAATCGAGAGTCGACCCCTCGGACCAAGCCCTTGAAACATGCTAGATGAGGCGGAATGAATGCGCTCACCGGGTGGCTGGCGAAGGTCGTGCACTTTAGAAGATCTTCAATACAGTCTTTATCCGACGACCGGCACAAAACACCACCCCTGCCGAACTGCCGGACATCGGTAATGTGCATAAAGTGCTTCGATGTGGACTGAATGGCCGCCTGCACTGCCTCCGGGTTGTTCAGTCGGATAGCGCCTCCATCGGAAGGCACTAATGCGACTGGAATGCTTGAAACACCGCTGCGGAAAAAGAGATCAAGTGGGAGCTGGTCTTTAGGAAGAGATGCCGACCAAGGGGAAAACCCTTGGCCAGGAGAAGAAGTCGACATTAAGCTCTCGTCCCGCACCCAATCACCCCAGAACAGGAGCAAACAGGCACAGAAAAAACGGGGAAATTTAGCAAGCTAACGCAACACCGCCAGGTACTGAGGTAGCTGAGGTATATTCATTTGCTACTGTCTTCATAATGTTCCTAAATATCTCATCTACGTGAAGCATTGCATAATTTTAATAAACACCATGCTGAAAAAAAGCGGCGATAGCCTAGTGTTCTCATGCGGCAGCTTTTAAAGTTGATCTGGACGCGCCGCCGCAGGATCTCCTTTCAGTCATGGATGTTGAGGGAATTCTCTTTTACCCTCCAAACGTGGCGTCGCTGTTTCCAGGCAACAGCACAAAATTGAAAGATCACAAGGCCCAAAGATGACAAGATTTTTGGTCGGCGTGGGTGCTCGCATGAGTGCTTTCGCACATAAATTTTTTTCCAGTGGCTCCGCTGTCGTTAAAACAACCCTGTCTGTCTTTCTATGAGTCATTTACAATTCCATTGACTACAAAGTGGTCTACATTGTCCATTATCAAGGGACGAGTTCAAAGTTGAAAAGCACTGCCCAGAAACTAGAAACTGAGCGAAAAGGTGCAAACGCACATAGGACGCTACATAAACAATGAAAAAAAGAAGTCAGCGACAAAACTTTGGGGACGCCTAATACCGAACAGCTGTGACAATGCGATAGAACCGGAACGTCGTTGTCAGCTGCCATGTAAGGCCACAAATGGATAGGAAGCAGTGCCACTCAGTAACATTTCCCATATTGGCCCTTGTTATCCGCTGTGTCATCCATATTAGCACTGCCGCTCCGTTACGCAGTCAACAATGGCCCTCTTTTTGCAATGTTTCCCCATGAATGGCAAGGCTATTTTAACAAGCTGGACAAATTGGGCCATTGCTTGTCTCTAATCCTCCGGTATATAGGGTGTTTGACGTAACTTTAACCACGGTTTTCAAAAATAGGTGGTGTACCGGAGATACTGGAAAACAGCGACCTACTATTTCCCGTTATCTATGTCTTCTCACAGCACTTTTTAAGTTTCAGTTAATAAGTTAGCTGTGAATAATTATGCGAAATCTCAAATATTATGTTCAGTGTGACGTACTTTCCGTCATGTTGTACAGGCGGTAAAGAAAGGCCCAATCAATGTTTTTATAACAACGCCTCCTACCCATCATTTTTTCAGGCGCTTTAAATCCGGAAAATATAAAACAATCGCGTGACTGTGCTCATGCGCAACCATATTGAACGAACGGACGTAATGCGAAGAAACTCCGCATGCGCTTCAGACAAGCCGAAGTAAGCGGCCGCTGCTCAGTTCGGCGGGCTGCAAAATGACAAAAATAAAAAAGAAGGCTACTTTGTAATATGCGACATCACTGCTTTCTTTACATTTTTTGTTTTGTCTGTGTGATGTCTCAGTTCAAGCCACGTCTGAAATGTATGTCTCTGACCTTCCGATCACATATATAGTGTTACGTTTCAAAATATTCTGACCTTCGAGACAATGAGTTTCGGATGGACATCCGCTGGTCTGGGAAAATCACTCCCGGCTGCTCCGACGGGTTCGAGTTGCTCTTACGTTTCCAATTCTGATGTACATCAAGAGAGCGGCGTGAAGAGGCTCGTCTGCTGCGTAGCAGAGTTCATCACGGCCATCTACTTCAGCCACAGCGGCACGGTATTGTGGGTCGGAGGCAACGGCGGGCGCCGATCTTCTGTGTGATTCACGGCGTACGCGGCCGAAGTTTTTTACAGCGAGCCACGGCGCCTGTATACACGCCGCTCTGAAGAGACGCCGCCTTTTCCCCTGTGCGAACCTCTGTGCGCGAGTGCCGCTTCGACATTCTGTTCTCATGGAGAGGTGTGCTGCCGTTGTCCTACTTTCGCCCCCATTTGGATCGCATTCTGTGCTTGTCATCACTGCTGCAGGAACAGCCTGGACGCCTGAAGTGGCGAGAGTGTGTCGGGGACGTCCTGGTGGGTGGTTCCCGAAGAAAGTGCACCTGACCCAAACGACAGTAACTAGGACGCTTTCCATTAAAATAAATTCCCCAACTAGGGACCATGGGACAGTGGCCTCCTTTAAAACGAGCCGCAGTTCTCATTGTGAGGACAGAAATCTCTCTGATCACCATGTAAATAAATCTCTGTTAAGTCTCTGTATTGTTCGACTCGTCTCTGCTTCGGCATCAAACGCGATGCCCGAGTCCCTGCAGCCCGACTTCTGACTCGGCTCTTACCTACCTGTTGAGCCCGCTATCAGAGCAGACGCAACGCAACAACAGCAGATCGCGCCATGAGCTTTCCAGGTTGAAAAAGAATGTGCTAACGCTCTTTTAAGTCTATGTTGAGAGGGGCGCCACCACTTCGAGACGGTTAGCGCGCGCGCATCTTTCATTCAGAACACGCTTGACAATTCCATAATAATGTAGCCAAAGTGCTCAATCACGTGTTTTTTTCTTGTCATATTTCGCGGGCTTTAAATGCTGAAAAAAGGACCTCGTCGAAGGTACCTTGGTACAAAAAAAAAACCGGATTGGTTCTTTCGTAAATCACCCTACAACTTAAGGAAACGCACGTGTTCCTTCATGCATATTAAGAATGTGGTAAATATTCTTTGCTAATTAATTAAGTGGAATTTAAACGTTCTCTGAGGAGTGCCACACGACGGAAAAACATTACGTCGTGGTTTCTCCTACCTACTGCACTGCACTCTATGAATACTATTTTAATGTAATGTGACACATCCATTCCGATAAAATAGATGGTGTGATTAAAACGAGATTTACGTTTCATCGAAAATGAACAGCGGGCGTTATTACTTGCTGTACATATATTGAGTGAAGAGGCAGGTGACGAGAAAGAAAAGCGGTATAACTTACATTTAAAAAACAAAAACAGAAAACACATCTGCCTTCTCAAGCCGTGAAGCTAACCTGGCTAGCTTTTTCATGGTTGCAAATTTGTTTTATCATCTTACTCCGCGTTCGAGAATTTTGTACTTATGGCTCTCGCATTCGTTTTTTGCTTAAATAGACCGCCTTCATTTAATAAAAGCATCGGAACCTTTGCTTCTCGAATTTCACTCGTTTCTCAATTTGCTTTTTCCTTGGCTACCTCAAACACTTTCGGGCAGACCGCATTGCTGTTGCTGAGACCGACCTGTCTACCTTGTTTTTGCACAAAATGTACACGATTCTTATGTCTGCTAGCTAATAATGTTTCGTGGACACACGTACACGCCACACAATTTAATAAACAATATCATTTAGAAGTTTGATTATTGATCCATATGAGGTGCATCCACAAAACGCATTTCAAAATTCCTTCTGGAGGGTATGTGTAAATCCTTTCACATCCTACGCAAACCATAATCATAACTCTGAGCTCGTTTAAGCTAGATGAAGCATTTTTTATCACTGTAACCGAAAACACAAGCTTTCTCAACGCACCGAGGCTGGTAGCTGGTATCGATGCAAGATTCCAAGAGCTACGAGTTATTCTTGAGCGTTTAGAAATAAAGTGTGAAGTGGCAAGTCAAGAGATGACCCCCGAAACTCTTGTTTGAAGAAATTATCATAGAAAGGGCTATCTACAGCCATCAGGCACAAAATGGCAGGCTGCAACGCTCATGCCGTCCTCGAAGCCGCTGTCTCGAATTTCGGGAGTGAATTTCCGCCCATGTTTCTGTGTTTACAAAGGATGCCCTTTTGTGCCCTACTAGTATTCAGCGTCGCACAGGAATACAGGCTTCTCATTACTTTACATAGTGGCTGGTGGCATCAGTTCACTCTGTACCACCTTTTGCAAACGGGTTTCTACTTCCTCCATATATTGGATACTCTCCTAAACTTGTTCCGGGCGCACCGTTAGGACGTCGCTCTTGCTGCAAGGAAGCGTTGATCTGTGTCTCTTTCCGATGGGGTGTTGCGTTACCGCTTTGGTGCATATTTCGAATTTTAACGCGAAAGCTTTACTGGCCGCGAACTTGCGATTTCGCCGTGGTGGTGGTGACTTTGAGCCGTTACCTAACAACTGCCGCAGTTGGGCTGACGCAGCGCCATCTGGAATGACGTCGCACCACGCGCCTCACAGCGGAACCGAGCCGATCTGGCCGGCGGCGGCTGGCGCACTCGGGGCGAAATCGAGACATGCTCGAAGACTCCGTAATTGTGGTCAGAGTGCGCCGAAGCCGCTGAACGCGACGGCGGCTAAGCGCAGCAGGAGTATACAGGGTCTCGTTTTCGACGACGTGACGTCGGCGTCCAGAAAGCGCGCACGCCTTATGCCGGAGTATAAACGCGCCTTAACAGAGCCTGCGCTGAACCGCTAACCAACGTATACGGTGTCGGAATCTATGGGAGCCGCTGTCTCAAATTGCTTATTCAAACAATTTCCACATTTAGTGTTTATAATATACGTGCGACTACCTGGAAGCATCGTTCTCAAGTGAGAATATGGGTCTTATTCTCATACGTTCCTTCTTCACAATTAAGCAGATTGAGGACAACGCGGACAGGCAATATTGGTTCGCACTCGACAGGCCCACACCTGCTGTGGCTAGAGAAATCCAAAAATTTTGATATCTGAGCCTCAGGTAAACCCAAGGTGCCACTGTAAATATGCTCATAATGGTTATGTCCTGAAGCTTTCTTTTGCGGCAGGCAAATTTGGATTTACAATTGGCAGAAGTTACAGGTCTGAGCGTCTCTAAAGGAGTCATTATTTGCAGCTGTAGTTTGGAAGACTGTGATTTTGCGTTCACCTTAATCTGGAAGATATGTGCTATGAGATTGCCTGACTGTCTTTGCCTTTTTATGTGCGTTTTTCTTTTTATATCCGAGGCTGTGTACCTATCGATAAAAAGAAAATAAACAGCACGAAATAAAACTGTGACTAATGCAATGCTGATTTCTACATTTAAGCCAGACGGAAGATCCGACGACGAACAGCGCGCAGCGGATATTGGTTACTTGTCAAAAGAAGAAGAAGCAGAGAAAAGAAGCCATGTTGACCCCCCGCGTGGGTATGTGCCATATACCTGGAGTGAAGAAGAAGAAGAAGAAGAAGAAGAAGAAGAAGAAGAAGAAGAAGAAGAAGAAGAAGAAGCAGAAGAAGAAGAAGAAGAAGAAGAAGAAGAGTGTCCACGAAGGCGGTGACTTCCAAGTCGAGGGCGTAATCATGGATTCTTCTGAGGTGCTGTCGGCGACGCAAGCCACCGACACCGCATCGTCGGGAGATAGTGAGAGAACTACAAGCTTGGACTACGCGGACCGCCATGGAAGCATATCGCCTCTCGAGGAGAGACAGGCTGAACGAGGTGAGCGGCATAACATTATGCTTAATATGTAAATGTATGACATTGTTAAACGCCAAAATATTTAATACCGGTGGGAAGGGAAATAAGTTTCGGCTATTCTTACAGGGAATGAGCTTATCCTTCGTGCACTTTTTGCATCACGTAGCTGAAATCGAATGCATAACAATTATGCGTTCAAAAGCTCTGCTAAAGTTCAAAGAAAAAGAACGGCTAGATACAAATTAGAGTTCCCCTGCACATTTTCCCCGCTACAGACTGCCTATTCAGGAATTACTGTTTCCACAAGTGACCAGTGATCTATGGCAACGCTGTGTTTGCAGGAAATTTAGATGGGCTGTTTTTTTGCATCCACGGCACTACCGAAGTGCACACGCGCTTTGGTAGTGACTGTGGTATGTAGCACGGAAACACTGCTTGATTATTTTTTTATTCGAACGGCGGGTTGTGTGTAGTATTAACTCGCCGTTTTACCGCACAAACCTTTTTAAAGGCGCGTAGCTTGTTGGCAAAGTGTTCGAAATACAGTGGATTTTGAGCAGTTAGGAAATTTTAAATATTCTTGGGCATTGATGACACTCGCGGGATTTACCGCAACTGTAAGTGTGCAGGGCACTTCAACAAAACTTTCTGAGGCGCAATAGATTTTATAACCTCCTGTGTTTCCTTCCTGAATTGCTTTTTCTCGAAAGCATCGGTGCCTTCGGCGGTAATGTTCAGCCCGTGATACCCGCTGGTCATGTATATCAGAGTCGGCTCAAAGGATGCGCATATTATCAGATCTATTGAAAGAATGCGCTACTACACGAAAATTATTAGTAATGCTAGCGTGAGGGCACGTCTAGGAGCGGCGATAACATAAACTTGGAGACAGATCTTCTCAAAGACATATCTGCCACATTATGCAGCTCTAGCTTAGTTTGCACTGTGTGTAGCGATCTTCATAGCATTAGCAATGAGAGAATTTGCAATATATGCTCATCTCAGCGATTTTGCGAGTATTTTGTAGCTGGATGTACCATTAATGCAGTAATTACACAGCAGAATCCACCCAGACATAACCAAACGCCTACAAAAGTTAGCTGTACAGCTTTGTCTGAAACTGCTGAGCTGAGAAAAAAAATTTCTGGATCGAGGGTCAAACCGTACCTCCAACAAAGAGCACCAATTACCAGGCGTGTCTGAAAGCTTTCCTCGTATTACTGCCTGATTACAAGTCTACTCTACTTGGGGGCTTCACATAAACGTTGCACTAGCACTACGATTTCAACAAAATTTTGAACAAGCAGTAAAGAAGAACATGTCTAGGGCAACGGCTCCACGTTGTCTATGAAACTCTAGGAGGACAACCAATTTCTTCTGCGTAATATCACATATTTTCTATGATCTGTTTTAACTCAACCTTCCAGTTTCGGCTTGAGAAATGTAATGCACACAAGCAGTCAGTAGTGAGGATAATGAGTTATCACATACTTAAGAGATGCGTGCTCCCTGAAACAGAAAACGCCCATAGCAGGCTGCAATTCGAACTCCATTTTCTTCGGTCAGAAAGATGCAGACTTTAGAGAAGACTTCCAATGTTAGTGAGAAAAATGAAAAGCAAGGTGAGCCTTGTGTGCATATATATCAGAAACTAGAAGAAGAAAATTTAGCGCGGACGCGCTTCATGAGCGACCACTGAGTGTAAAACACTCAGTGCAGTCATAAACCTTCTTTCTAATGTCTGGGGTGCCTCCTCTAACACGCAGGGCACGCCGGGCTGCACGACGACGAATGGCACTACGCCCACGCGCGGCGGCGGGCTGCCACAGCTGGGTTCTGCCTGCTCTGCTGCCTGGTGTTCTTGTCCAGCGCCGCCGTGACGTGCCTGGTTGTGCTGCTGATGGGCAACGACCAGCGGATCTCCGCTCTCTTCTCGCGCCTCATCGAGGCCGCTCTCGAGCTGCACCTGGGCAACTACGACTGAGCGCGCGATCATGTGCAATTTCCGAGCTTACACAGGACTTGCATTTTCAGCGCAAGTTTTATCGTCAGTTTCAATGCTTAACACTGACATAATCAGATTTTATCGGTTCTTATATGAATAAATCGATTTTCCTTCACGCAGTCAAAATGTGTAGTGTATTGATTCCGAAGCGTTAACATTGAACAGACTACGTCAACACATCGAAGTCCAAGGTGTAGCTTTTTAAACATGAACTGGGGCATTTCGGACACCCGGGGACCCTAAAGTATGTGTAGGGGAAGTATCGTTCTCGCGTTTGAGATCTCAAGTAGGTTCATAGCTGTTTTAACAGGTAGAATGTACTCCTGAAAAGCAGAGACAATGGACTGCTCAGCTTTGACGCACGCAGTACAGGGCATATAAGGAAGAATTCGAACGACGCGATGGCTCCTTGCTCCGGACATTGTTTTCCTTCAGATGCGTGCTGTACCTCGGAGGTAACAAAAGTTCACAAGAGCCATTGATGACTACAGCTACTATATGCGGCCACTCCTATACAAGCCCGATGAAAAGAAAGCGAAAAGCGGAGCGCGCAGGCGACGCGTTGTTCACATTTCTTTTACTTGTAATAGTACCTACCGCTTCTTGAAGCCTGAGCACCTTTTTGCAGTCTGTGCACTGAACTTGGGTCATTTTAGCACATACATTTTGTCGCAGCATAATAAAGTATAGTGGCCCAGAAAACCACTGAAGCTCCTTCAGGGCATGGCCTCCATTTTACAAATAAATTCATCTCTGGGCAATATCACATGCTTGGTTTGTTAATGGCCTTTAAGCACTACGTAACCAACTGGATGCTAAGCATCTCTGAAAACAGGTGAAATATGAGAATGCCCCTCCGGCTCCGTTTGCTGTGCTGCCAACTTATAATTTTCCAGGTTCTTCTCTGTTGTTTCCAATAAACGGTCAAGTTTTAAGTCGGGACTGATATAGCTCAACTCAAAACTCATGTATTCAAGTCGCTAGGTGCACTAATATTATGGTGTGAGTTACTTATAGTGACATCAGATTATTTCCTTATAGGGAAAAGTTAAAGATGAAAGGGTTCCTGACCGCTCTACAACGTAAGCGTGCACAGTGAAATTAAAAATTACAAACGTAGAAAACATTTCATGAGAAAAATGCAAGTTTTCGCAAGGAGAAATAAAGATTCAATGGCATGAAATGTCAAAGGCTTATGCTGGGTCTCCTGATGGGAGAAAAATTCAATGCAGGTAAAGCCGAAGGGCGAGCCCATATTTAGTCGAGTGAAGATAATATAACCTTTAAAATTTTCATTGCTAATTTTTTGTTTTTGAAAGTAACGTCCGGCAGTTTCGAACCTTCATATCATCTCAACTGTGCCGTATCAATAGCTCTATGATTCTTACGCCCCCCCCCCCCCCCTTACTCCAATATTTACCGCAGGAATACAGCAAAACTTTTGTACAATTTTGTGTCTTGTATTTTAAGGAAGCATTTCTTTTTGTAGGAGGAAAGACTCCGTAGGGCAGAATTTGGTGACTGCGATCTTGGAACACTCAGTTGCGGTTTCGAGGGCACAAAAACACGGGATTTCTTCGTGGTGCACGCCTTGAGACAACGACTTTTTTGTTTTAAAAAACTGGTTTGACATCAACTTCTCCGTTGGTATGAAATCAGTATCGGCACTATTCGCAATAAAGGTGTCATTATGTAGCTAGTTTTGTACTCATTAGGTTGATTTTGAGTTTAACTAGCGCCTGTTTCGGCTAATAGTGCCTCTCAAAAAGATTTTATTTCATGTTTGAACACAGCATTTTCCGCAGATCTGGAACGCGTTATGGAACGCGTGTGCAGAAGCCCGCATAGAAGCAAACAAGGTCCGTGGGTGCACCAGATGCGGCGCTTTGACCACTCAAGCTATTCATTCTTTATCTATTGCTCATTTATGCATATAGTCACAAGTGCCTTTCACGAATGAAATGTTAGAAACTGGAAGTGAAATTTAAAATGATCCGTCAATCGCTTTTCGGTCGGAATGTAGCGCTTTTTGTTACCATTTACTTTTTCTGCTTCTCATTTTTAAGGCCGTGCATTCTCAAAATCTTTAAGAACGGCTGTAAAAGGCAACTCTTAACAGGAACCCGTCACGGTGGCTGATTGGTTAGGGGCTCGGCTACTGAGCCAGAGTTCCCTGGTTCGAAGCCGGCCGCAGCAGTCACCTTTCGACGAAGGTCAGATGCAAAAGTCGCCTGCGTGCTGCGTGATGTGAGGACGCTTTGATGACCCCAGGTTGTCGAAATTATTCTGGTGGCCTCCACTACAGCACCTCTCGGTCAAGTTTTTCTTTCACTCCTACCTTCCTCCGTTCTATTAAGTCGCGGTTCAGATGTCCACTGAGGTGTGACACAATTAGTGCGATATTTCATTTCTTCAAAACTCCAATTTTCCGAGACTCTGAACATTGCAAGCATTTCCTGCATCCGTGTTCAGCTGTTTGGCCATCCCCGAATTCCAGCAGGGGGAGACGATTAGAAGAAGACGAAGGACAAGAAGCGTTCTCACCGAGCGGCTACCTAGAAAACAGCACCAGCTCCAATCAGAAAAGAAGAAAGGAAAGGTAAGAGCTAGGGTCATTTCATTTTATGAAGAGTGTCTCGTTGCTCTAAGGACTCGAGAAAAAACTCGAAAAGGCCACTGCCGTAAGTTATCACCATAGCACATGCCGAACACTGCCAAGCTGCATTCACTCCGATTATAGCATGCTTCCTATAATCTGCGGATGTCATTATCAATTACCCTCACGGTTGCAGCGCTGGTTTTTCATGTTCGTAGTGTTCCTTTCCTGAATAGCACAATTTTCTAGGAGAAGCCCACGGGTATCTCAGCGTGTGGCCGTCTCGCGGCTGACAAGTGGGAGAGGCGCTGAGCAGATGGCTGACTCTGCGACACGAACACGTAAGTTGTCATCATGCTATTGTTTTAGCCCTATCTTTTGTGTGTACACCAAGATGTTACCTGCGTCATCCGGCTTATCGCACTGGACAACATGGCTTAATTTAATCTGTTTAGACGATTTCGCTGTGCACCAGAATTGTGTAACATTTGAATTTGGATTCTTTAACGACGATTTTGCCAAGCACATGTGAAAAATGGCTGACTGTTAAGGCGGAGATGAAGAGAAGGAACGACAGAAACGGCACGTCACAGTCTTTTTATGGGTATAGGTGTCTGTCCATGTTTCTCTCGCTCCAAGATATTCTAACCCTTATTCTAAGCTGCCATCTTGCCTTGAAGTAAAAATCGGTTGGTGTAGTCTACGTAACGCATATAGGTTTGCGGCTTGCTCTCATTTAGATGGAAAACGTTGGCGTAATGGAAGCAGACTATGTTACCGAACCTAGCAGCCGCGTTCTCATAAATACTCAGCAGCGTGCACTCAAATCAGCAATATGATATATCTTTTGCTGGGGTCCACTTGACGGGAGCAGTGGTGCAGACGTAGAGAATCTGCCTCGCGTGCCAGAGAACCGGGGTTTGAATCCCAGAGCCGCGCAATTCTCCCCTGGCTTTTAACAAACATCCGAGAGTCAATGAAATTGCATATTAGGCATGGAGTTCGGCCTGATTTCGGTGACCACAACCTACAAATTACTCAATCGCCAGTTCTATAACTAGGGTGACCAAACCGGCCACCCTAGTTTGGTACTTTGCCACAACCTCCTACAGAAATACATCAATTAAACCTCGGCCTTCAGTCCCCAGTGGCTCCGGAGAAAGTGACCAAGGCGGGGTTCTGGCCTGTGACACAGCGGAGGTTGCTAACGAGTCTCTGGCTGCAAAGTATCCGCCATTAGAAACAGAAAATGGCAACATATAACTCTAGAATCCTTTTCCGTAAGGCTAGTTTAGCAATGCTGTTTGAGAAACTAGCGGGTATTGAATGGAATGTCATAAGGCTTAGTGAGGTCAGCAGGACAGACGAGGCGTTCACAGTGCTAAAGGGTAGGCTTATACTAAGCTTCTGCGGATTAGCACATGGACGATAATTAGGTGAGGGATTCCTCGTTAATCAATGTAACAGGAAATATTAAGGAATTCTATAGTATTAAAGGGCGGGAGGTATTTATAGCATTTAAGCCTAATAAAGGTACGCATTGATAGGTGGTACAGACCAACGCGCCTATATTCACCCATGATAACCAGATCGTTGAAAGGTTTTATGGAGATGTGAAATCCCCAATAATAAAAAAAATACTTTACACTGTAGGCAAAAAACAGTCCGGAGACCTGGCAGTGACCGACTATGGCATAGGCTCTCGGAATAGCAGCGTGGAGTCCCTACTAAAATTTTATGAGAGAAATCTTCTACTGATAATGAATAGCTTCTTTCGCAAATGGTGTAACTGGAGGTGAACGTGGAAAAACCCCAGTGATGAGAATAAAATAAAATACACTTTACACTTTACCTCAGCGCTTACCTCAGCACACACAGTGCAGATGAAAGTCGGCGCGCGCATCACTCTGGCGCCATCTATGAGCGAGTGGTGGTTTATTCGACACGACTGGCCTCGAGTAGAGCGTGCTTGCTTTCCTCCCTTCCCGTCGTGCCCGCCGGTTGCACCGACGGCGAGGGCGACGTGGCTCAACCTATGAACGGGTGCATAAGAGCTGCGCTCTAGCATAAAAATCTTGGGGAAAATGTTGATGATTTTATTTTTAAGGTGCAAGGGTAGCTTGGCCAAGAAGAGCCGTAAATAACGCATTTGATTACGTCGAGGGAACGCCAATAGTCTGCTCACAGAGCTTCTCACCCGCCCACAAAGGCACATCAGGCAAGGATAAAGCTTTTAGTCATGACAAATCAGTGGATACCTTTTGGTAATAGGCAACTCGTGACAATGTTCGGCCAATGCATGTTACTAAACAAAACTAGGGATAAGGAATTGGCAACTCTCTTTTGTTCCTTCGGTCGGTAGGCCGCTGCGGGGGTTCACTGGTTACGGCGCACGGCTGCTGACGCGAATGACGCGGGCTCGATCCCAGCCGCGGTGGTCGCATTTTTATGGAGGCGAAATTCTAGAGGCCTGTGTACTGTGCGATGTCAGTGCACGTTAAAAAACCTCTGGTGGTCGATCTTTCCGGAGCCATTCACTAAGTCTTTCCTCATAGCCTAAGTCGTTTTGAAACTAAACCACTATAAATCAATCGTTTGCTTGCAGAGGGCGTAGTCCGTAGCGGAAGACACCATTTAGAGAGGACCATAAAATAAAACGAATTTCAACTTTACAAAATAAAGCCCCTATTACAAGTTAAACAATTTTCCGTGTTGCTGTTTGCACACTGTTTCTTTCTATAACGCGCTATACCAGTCATGTGATTCCTTTATTTATGGTCACTATTTTGGTGTAGCTTTGTTGTCTCCATCACGGTGTATTCCGTTTAGTGGCCACTTGTAATTATTGCAGCCAGTAAATAAATAATTGCCACTCATACTGACCTTCCTGTGATGCAGTTTTGGCGCTCGTGGCATGCAACACGACGGAGCAGTGCGCATCGATGGAGGCGAGCGCCACGTGCACCGACCACCTGTGTGTCTGCCCGTCCTTCCAGCCCCTCACCAAGGCGAGGCGCTGCAACACTACCGGTGAGCTCGGCAGTTTGTCTGATTATTGTTCGAAACGCATACTGTATGGGACCATGGGATGATATTTGTCTTCATTTCATCCATAAGCATCAATATTGCTGTGCCCAAATAACTCCCCATTGTGACACCTATCTTCTACGCTCTCCACTTCATCAGCTCCTTAAGAGGTATTCGAGATTAAATTTATACTGAGGACAAATAGAAGCGAGCCTGTATCGATTGCATAGCGCGCGCTTGTCACAAAGCCACCTCTCTTATCTAAAACGCGTTTTTTATAACCCTCTTCCGTGAAATGTGAACTAACCAGATGAAAAGGCTAACAAAATTCATGATCAATTACTCGCGGTTAGCAAATATTCTTCTGTGAAAATAATGCATCAACCATGAACAAATTATCACAAGTGAAAATCCCTCTGCTGATCGTCACTACTACTCCTAAAGCGAAAAGCTGTGTTATTGATCTCATTTACGCCGGAAGTTCTGTCTGGTCATGGTCGCTTCTGGCCGTGCCCATTTGCGCGCAGTGCGCGATAGAACAAAGCACACATAATTAACGAAATAAATGAGAGAATCACATTTGTTGAAGATAATCTCCCTGGCATCCGTCTTTGTCTCTTAGCTCGTATTGCAAAAAGCAAAGGCCAGGAGTAGTCAACTCGGCATGATCGCCCAATTTGTCCTAGGTACTTCTCTCCCGAACATGGGCAATTTCATGCCGTCTTTGTTCATGCGATTACAGACACCTCGCTACATCTCTCAAGTGTGAAACCGCGTTGTCAGCAGCCAAATACTTGCCACACAGGAGCAGGCACACCTGCATCAACCGGTTTCGTTCCCACCCGCGATGCTTGCACAAAGAATGCTTGAGCGGTGAAAGACGATGCGGTCCACCTCAGAACACAATTTGGCTGGCATTATGTGGAGTTGATTTCACCTTTTTACGTGGTGGTAAAAGCTTAGCAATTATCGAATTCGCTTGTTGCAGTGCGCCGCTTCCAAATGAAACGGGAAGCGCTATACTGCGTCAAGCCGGAGAAGATTGTTTCGCCGATTATAACGATCTTGATCACATGATCTCCAAGATTGCGATGGAAATTAGTATTGGTCATGCCAGAGCTCTGGCGCGCTAATGGGATTTTACAAACGCAGCAGCCCAGGATTTGTGTGTCTCTAAATATTGAGCATAAAAATGGACTATAGTTGTAGTGACTAGGAATAATCTGATACAATCATGTTGTTTTCAATCCAGTAGCTATACTCAAGCGCTCTGTTTGATGAAATTGATGAGCCATGCAGGAGAAATGCCGAAGATATATGCCTTCTTTCGTTTGATTTCTATGCTAATTGATATGAATAATCGACGCCACCTGGTGATTCCACCCCCACCCCCTTGCTCCCGCCGTGGCGCTCCTTTATATTACAAGTCAATTTCTTAGGTTCTCAGATCTTAGGTTCTTAAGTCACGTTCTCCTTACAAATATTTGAATAACATGAACGCATATGTCATCGTTATCCTTCAATAGCATTATTGTCGGTTGCGGTTACTGGAATATACCTTCCGATCTGCCGAAATTAATGTGATTTAGTTAAAAAATTAGGTTCTCATTGTTCAGCTGATAAAGCTTTATTGAATGCACGAAATATTTCATTGTTCCACAATTAAATTTGGTCCGCGAAATACTTAGAGCATTGGAACAATGCTTTCGTTTTTTCTAGCTTCCAAGTGTATGTAGGACATTAATGCGTCAAAGCAATTACATTACAATAGTCACTTGAAACCAACTGGATATCAAAAGAAAAGCATTGTGCGTTTCTGTATTGATGTCTTTCTTGGTGAACGTTGGCATGCGCTCTTGGGTGCAGGCCATTTTTAGGAACAAATATGCAGGTGATGCGTTGAATAAATACGTTGTTAGTGAGGTTATACCCTGTAAATGATTTAAGTGGTATAAAGAATGATTTGAATAACCTTGTGTTTCAATATGAGCAATAATGAATGCAACAAAAGTACAGAACCCACGCATATGATATTTAAAAATAAAAAGAAATTGGTCACGGTTAAAAATACGCTATACGAAATATCAAAACTTTAGCATTGAGTGCGAGTAGTATCGTGGCGTGTTTTTGAGAGCAAGATTGTAATGACTCTGTGATATCAAACATTTAACAGCTAGAGCTTGATAAAGACAATCCTTAGGAACACTATCTTCTTTGAAGAACTAAAATCTTTACCCATACAATGTAAATTCAAATTTCAAAATGCTTCCACGGTGTAAGATGCGTGATTAAAGCTAGATATTTAAAATTTTAGAAATGCTTCCTGTTTTTGGCGGAATTTTCACTTGTAATTATTCAGCCTAGTTTAGCTTTCACGTGAGGAAAGCACGCACAAGGGTAACTCTTGGTTATATAAGGAAACGCAAGTTTAAATGTGTCCCGTATTATCTGCAGAAATATCTAATAGGAGAGGTGCGTGCCTAAAATTAACCACGAGAAGGCTATGTCTGAGACACGATTCCATTTTTCAACAGAGATACTTGCGCACAAATAAATTGTTCCCAGCAAATGCCAAGGGTCACAGTGTACATCAATTTAAATATTTTTTTGTTTTACTATGAATTTGGCCATGCAAATATGATGTTCTGTCTTTCTGCGTCCATTACCGCAGCATGCTTGCCGCGGTTTTTTGAGCGACTGGCGATACTTTTTGCGTTCTGTTCATATTTTTTTAGTATGCTTAGCCCTCCTTCGTGTAATCTTAGTTCAGGAAGGTGCATAATAAATTTACAATTACCTAAATATAACATTAAACAAATATTAGGTTTCAGGACCATCAAGTTAGAATTTTAATGCTGACAAAACTACCCAGGCTTTTTACTCATTAGTTGTAGGATACATGCTAGGAATCTAGTAAGAACGGAAACTCTTCGGTTCACCCTTATTCTTTGAGATTCTTTTTTTCAGATTCCAACCTGCCACTGGCACTGGGGAGTAACTGCAGCGTCAGCGCCCAGTGCCCGAACATGGCAGCGTGCTTGGATGGACGATGCAACTGCCCCCAGGGTTACCAGCCTTCGGACGATCGCCACTGCCACGCCATCAGGCAAAGCGGTACGCTCGCTGCGCTGTAGCGAGATACGGACAGCGGCTGCAATTGTTTCAGGGGGCTTTAGAAAAACTGATGGCCACGTTACAAATCCTCACAAGAAACCTTCCTTACATCAACTCGACGCAGTCAAAAAGAGTAATATGTGCGCAAGACGAAAGCGAAGCAATTTAAGCCAGGAAATTTGTCACCTGTTGCGTGTGCTGCGAAACCAATATTTTAACCACTTGAGGCTCCACAGATGTTCCCTGAATAATACAGCCAAATTCTGAACTTAGCGCCTTTGCTGGACGCTTCAGTGTTTGAAGTCACATTCGGCATTCCTTACTTAAGAGGTTTCATGTTACTTAGAGAAAATAACAATCTTTTAAGAAATATCGTTTGTTATTAGAGTGAATCCAAAAGTACATCTAGAAATATTGTATCCTTTAAAGGTTTCGATCATGTGAATATTTATTACTGTCTTAAGCTTGTATTTTGCTGAAAAAGCTTTTCGTGGTTAAAGGAAGGCAAGCTCCATCGCGATGGCACGAAGTCATGCCATTAGGCAAAATATTCAGTCATTGCGGCAGATGTGTACCCGAAGACGAATATTTCTTTTTTCTCAAAATGTTTGCGCAATATCTTTCAACTACGACACGAACTAAATCTATCGCTTAGTTCTGTCGTGCTATATTCCGTTCAAGCCCTAAATGTTGATGACTGGTGCCACATTGTGCAGAAATTTGTCATACGGTATGATTGTAAAATATACTTTAGTGTCAAAATTAGCGATGTTCGTTCTTCTCGAGTAAGAATTGGACCGTCGAGGCCACGGGGAGATAGATTTAGGAGAACACCCGTCATTACGGCAACGTGGACTTTACCAGGCTCAGAAAATAGGTTTCTAATCAGAGAAATGCTTCTTTGTTCCAACCTTGTGAAGCATTTTTGTTTTAGTTGCATTATACAGCATCAATACTAATGCCCTCTGCCAAACAGCGCCAAAGAGCTGCGACGTAACGAGCACCATTTTTAGACTGAAATGGATCTGGGCTGCTGTATATTTCTTCCTAAAGCCGGGCAAAGAAATCAATTTTTATAGTACAGTATTACACAAGAGCAAAAGTTGTCAACAGATGCAAAGTTAAGCATAGTTGATGTTTACCCAGGTTGCACCATGAGACTGCAAATCAAATGCTGCAGTCGTGAGGAAGCGACTCTTCTGACTGACTGTTTCTCTGTTTTCAGCACTGTCAGTTACGTCGTGGATGGCCATCATGATCATGACTTCAGGCTTTCTTTTCATCCTGTTGCTTATAGTCTACGTCAACGTACTCGGCCAGAGGTGAGCACAAGTTTGCTTCGGTAAGCATTAGTGTCAGGGGCCGCGAAACGTCCTAGAGAAAGTCATTTTACACCTGCCGCTCTTCTAAAGCTCTGTAAAACGAATAATTGCATTCATGCCAGATGCCTACAAGCCCCCGTCCTCTAGACCTTGAGAAGATTCGGGCAACCTGTAGCCTGGAAAATTTCCACTTCATGCAGTCATATAAACGATTGACACCTGTGGATATGTATACTCCTCAATCTTTGAACGGCGCAAAAAAATGGATGGCATTAATGCCAGCTGCTTACAAAAAGGCGCACTCCAGACGTTGAGAAGACTTAGACAGCCTATAGCCTGGAAAATTCTCAATTCTTTCAGCATTAGAAATACATTTGAACCTACACATAGATTTACAGCGCAGTCTTTGAACGTCTAAAAAAATGGGGCGAATGTGTACCACTTTGGAAGCTTTGTCGGGGAGTCCGAAAGTAGAGTCTTTTCTTATTGTTCGGAATACCTATCTCTTGCACTTCTTACGGTCCAATCGAAATGCGTAAAAATCACTCTAATCACGATGTTTTCTACCTAGGTATCCTTCCCATACTTTTAGCTACAAATAGAAGCATCTCGGTGTGTGTTGCGCAAACGCAGAAAGTTCTGAAGTAAAATTTTCAGCGTGTCATTCACTTCTTGGCTCGGGTTCCTGATTAACTGTAACATAAATGTTATAGAAAGAAGACCCGAAACCAGTGTACGGGCCATGCTGGCTACAAGGCTGTTAAGGTTCGTTAAGGTCCCAAACTTTATGTAGATGAAGGTTGTGCTCGTCCTTATCCTTGCAAAAGCATGCCTTAGGATTCCTTGTGTTCATCGTAGCACCAAATGCCTTAGTCTCCTTACTTTAGCTAACGATGCACACTCGAGAACGCAGAGTAGAGTCGGCATCCGTACATGAAGGCGGTTTGCCGAAGAACAGTGTATAGACACATTAAACGTTACATTTTTAATTTCTGATCCATTTCAAGGGAGTCTTCGGAGCTTATGAAGAGGGGATGTGAAGACTGGCTCAAGATGCTATGAGTAATTCGAAAATATAACAATCATAGAGCACACACTGAGAGAGCGCATACAAGCGCTCCCGCGAGCGTCTACCAGGATATATTAACCGCAAGTTCTACTAGAGCCAAGTATACTATAGCCATATTTCCACAGCGTTTTAGTGTCCTATTTCATAACGCGTTTGCATACTACGAAATAAGTTAAATAGGTATATAACATTAAATTACGCATGGTATATCGTATATTATATATATTAAAGGAATGCTATTGCCGATATTAAATTTCTCCAGATAACTTTCCTTGCTGACAAAAGCAATGAGTAATGACTGATATCCTTGCTGCGCACTTCCCTTGGCCTCGTTTAAAAAAAAATTACATGCAACAAAGTTGTTTTTATAGGATGCTAATTTTTTCACAGTTCATCTATTATTCTGAGATAAATGACTTGGAAAGCTTTTTTTAATCTTAGTTTGAGATAGGGAGGTGTTAAAAATTACAGCGAAAAGATTGATAACAGGAAACCCACCGCGCAGTGATCATACGGGTCAATTTAAATAAAAAACGAAGCTTTATGACACCTTTGCGCCGAAATTTCTCGTATAGTATGTAGTCATCTGAAGATTTTCACGAAACAGACATATAGGCATATATGTTAATGCCCGTTCAAACACTCTTCAAAGGGAAGGGTACTACATCAGAAAATGTTGAAACTGAAAACATCCTCTATCCTCTATATATATTGACAGTTGTCACAGCACATCGGTAGCTGTGTTTGACTAGTTCCTCCTTTTTCATTAATGTCGTTATCTCGTCCACATGCCCCATTCCGGAGAACAACTCAGACAACTATGCCCACAGGTATAAAGCTGCCGACATGAAGACGGCCTTCCTATACGCCTACTCTATAATGGACTACATCCTATGGCGAAGGAAAACTTGGACAATCGCCTTCGAACTGGAGGCGCTAACCGAAATTTTTATGCAGAATAAACTTCCGCCTAGCACAGAATATACCCAATCAGCTATTGCATAGTGCGGGTTATTTTTATTCCATCAGTGGCACTTCAATGCATGGCAGTTATCTTGTTTATGATGTCGCGAATCAGCTAGCACTGATCTGTCGTTCTCTTCCGCTAAACAGCTATAATTGCTAATGCCATAGCGTTAGAAGCCAAACTGGCGAAATCCATAGTCGGTCATAAAATTCATCCATTGGCTGGACAGAAGTGACGTCAAAAGTCGATAGCATTCTTGTTAGCTTGAGGGAAGTGACGTCAACAAACCTGAAATTACGTCACTTCCATTAAAGGCAGCAACAGCTGCTAAGTTCTATTGCGTTGCCAATGCACAGCCTAAATAGAAGTCCTTGTTAACATTTGCTTCAGTGTACACTGGTTTCAAATAAACCCTTGGTGATTTATTTGAGGTTGTGGCAGTTATGCACTAACCGAGAAGACTATACACACGACGAAAAAAGTTTTAGCTGGGTTGTAATTTGTAACGAACAGGACGTCAAACGTGTATAATTTGTGTGTTCCACTGGTGCTGTGATCCAACTGTTGTAAAGGAGTCATAAATAGAACGGTTTTGCTTGGCGTGGTATACTATGGTACAGTATGATATAAGGGATTTAATGTCTAAAAGATGCGTCATTGGCTATGAGAAATGTCGTAGTGGTGGGCACTGGACTAATTTTGACCACCTCTGGCTTGTTAGCGTGCAATGAAATAACTGAAGAATTGCGTTTTAACCTGGTGCCCATCAAAATTCGGCCGCCGTGTCCAGAGTTCAATGCTTCGCCCTCCAGCTCACCATCTAAACGGCGAAGCCACTTCGCTCACGCGGCGTGTTCACAGTTCGAAACATTCAAATTTATAGCACAATAACTAGGCAACCCTTATGGGCGATTAAGAGATTCCCCCCTGCTTATGCTACCTCCATATTAGGGGAAAACTTTCCGAGGTTTTCATGGAAGAATTATAACACACCTTTAGCAAGCCTGGTCTCTCTTCGCATTCTATATTAATTTTACTTCCTCTGAATTAAGACCAGTGAAATACGCCATTATGGAGGCGACTAAGGCGTTTTTGATTGCTACTTCTTTACTGTTGGCGCTAAATGTGGCCTTTTGCTTTCTTGCTCCAGTTGACTTTCGGGATTCGAAAGGACTAAAAAACAAAATCGTAAAACGAAACTATGCAAAATCTGGCGGCACGACAACGTCGTTTAGAAATAAGCCATGCAAGTGGAAGCTTGGTTGTTATGCTGCTTGAATGGGTTTGATTGTAGACAAAAATGTCATTGCGCAGCAACCACCCTTTCCATGACAGTTAACGAATCTCTACTAGTAGTTTCACATCACATCTGAACACAAGACGGATTCTGCATTGTTAAGCTCTAATCACTTGGCCACTTAAAGAACTTTTTAATCTAACTGCCACCATATTGCTCGCTGGACTGCTTTTTTACCTGTAGCTACGTATCCACCGCACCTGCGGGAGGGGCGCGCCGCACCGTAGTGAACAGTGAGGCGATCGACGCCCAAGATGCGATCAGTAGCGCCAGGTGTAAAAACTAGTCCAGCGAGCAATATTGCAGAAAACAGTTTGGAAGTGTCTATATGTCTATGGGACTACATGCGCATCTCTATTAAATACAGCACCTATGAAAACTATTTCGGTTTTGCGTTTGGTGGTGGTCTATCTTAGAATAAGCAGATCGATTCTGTAAATCGGAAGCTAAGGACTCTGTCAGCACAGGTGTACCATATCACAACCTGCATAACCCTAGAGTAAGTGAAATTAGTTTTTAAATCCTCTTAGAAAATATATTCCGCTATGGAATCACCCTGTACAGATTTTGTTCGCACACCTGGAAGAATCAGATAATTAGTATTATTTATAAATGTTTAAAATATAGGATACGCTGTTCCAACGTGTGACCTCAAAAAAATAACATAGACAAATTCGCAGACGATTTACGTATGAAGTAGTTACGTGATTATGTCTATATACAAAGCAATATTTCTATCATACGCTTAGAACTGTTAAGGCTAAAAGTATATTTAAAACAAGGAAAATAAAATTTTACACATTGCCAAAAATATACACTGAATATACTCAAAGATGCTGAGGCTTTTATGTCCCATTTTTAATCAATAAGTTATCTGAACACGAATTATGCTGTTGTTCGGTTGCACGTACAATGCGCGCAATAAGAAACGTCTGTTTTCTGCGATTGTTGTAACTTATGATGGTGACAAAGTTGATATCATTGCTTTCTTTTGACATAATTTTTATGATGTCTGAAAAAAAATTCTCTTTATATTTGTGCATTACTTGTGTACATAGCTGTCTGATGCCTTGTTGTTGAATGTGTGTCACTCTGAGTAAGTTATACATCCGAATCTTGTTCACTTGCTTAAAAAAAGTTTACTTATTTGGTGTGACGAACCACTTGTGTCACTTTGTGGCTGCCACTGCCGCACACAAGCACAGCGTGCTTAAGTTGCGCAGGGCTAAGAAAATGCAAATTACAGTTTGCAGGAAGTGGCGTACTGTTTCTACATTCACTTTTGGGCAAACATCGCAGGCGCCCACCGCACACAACTATGCTGATGTATGGCCAGGTGGCCACTGAGCCGACGCCGAGCATTTTCCTGGTGCCTGTCACCACCATGGGCCCGGGAGGCGAAACACCCGACAGCAATCGCATCACCACTGAGCTTGGCGCTGGCAGTTCTTCGAGGTCCTCGCCATACCCCGGGGCCGTTGAGAGCTGGCAGGCAAGGAATTTCCGCTCTGTCAAAAAAATTATTCAGGTGTATAAATAAATTTCTGATAAATGACACAAAAATTAACTGTTTTCAAAAAAATTCATGGTGGTTTATTTCTGGTCAAACCTGGAGTGACGCGATAGCTGCAGCTGTCCGAGAGGAACCTGGTCACGTGACCGACCATATGACAAACCACGTGATCAGCCACGGCGCCGTGCCGCCGACAGAGGCTCCGCCCCATGTGACAAACCACTGGACAACGCGGTGGCGCAGCAACAGCGTGGCTGCGCCGTCACAATGAAGGCTGGAAATGCTGCCGTAATTTAGCTAGCGCTACAAAACGTTGGCTGAATTCTTAGTGCATCAAATTAGGCGTTAACCATCATGAGTCGACAGTTGTTCAGCGAGCAGAATGTCAGAAAGCGATGGTTTAAAATTCAGCGCCTTTGCTCCTGTAAGAGCAGCAAAAGTATTAAAGGAAATTTTCATTGGTGATGCATTAGATAAAGACCAGTGTTTTTTTCTCCAGCAGCTTAAAAAAAAATTGTGTATAGGTAGCATTTTCTCTCTATCCTAGACCTCATATTGTTTACAGTGCTTTAAAACGCATCCAGCGTTCAGTGATACTTTGCTGAACAGAAATGACTAATACAAACCCGCAACATTCAAGAAAATTCACTAGTGCATGAAATCTGAGTTATGGTACACGAATATGTTAGGAGCTTTGTGCTCAAAAACGTCGCATTAAAATCTTCAAATCGAGAGGCAGAGGAAGGCTGTGTGGCTATTCAGACCGTTCACGGATAACAATAACAATGGAGTGAACCGACGATAATTTAATATCTATTCCTCTTTAGCTCTAAAGCTGCCGACAACAAATGAATATGAGAAGCTGAGCCTATATTGTCACAGGTAGATGCTTTATTTGTTTCTTAACTAAATATCTTGCCCCTTCCCCAGAATAAGCTCAATTGTGCAAGAACGCTGTCTCAACTCGCTTTAACTCCACAAGTGTCAAACTCTTTTTTACACTCTGGGTAAATACTGGCTCGAAGCTCTTATAAGTTCTCTCCGCATACAAAAGCTGAGGAAGAACAACTTAGGAACATGGAGTGTTCTGTAGCAAACAGTCGTCTCCAAGAGAAGCGCGTCCAGGCTTTCATTTAAGAAACTGCTTGCTTACCCGTGGCTTTCCTCGTTAGAATGTCACCCCATATTTTCTGCAGCACGCATGTCCACCTCCTGAGCACCGCCACGAAAAAAAACTGTCTTCCCAGGATTTCACTATAGAACTCTCGATTCTTTATCCAGATGTGTTTTCTGTGGTGCTGCGTGTTAAGACGCGCACCGCCCCGCACAATAACGATATGGTCAGTAATGCAAACAATCGAGGTATAGCAGCAGTGCTTGACCGCGGTGGTCACGTTTCACACTTCGCATATTGCAGCTCGATCCAGGAACGCCCGCTCGGTGCCGAAGCCATAGATTGTGAGTGTTTGTGTTTAGGGTGTGAGCAGTTATAAGGAAATGCGTTAGTAGGACACCGGTAGAAGGTGCTCACCTGGACCATACCGTGAACAAAGGCAGAAATGAAACTTTAAAAGAGAAATGCAGTCGCTGCTCGTCAGTGCGACTCTCTAATATGGACGACTCGAACTGTAGACAGTTATCCTTGTGACAAGATTTCTTTGATGTACTTACGCCCAATTAATATGAAAACTCGCTGTCTGGACAATGCTCAGAGTGAAAATGCATAGAATTTATTGATGTGCATGTATTTTTCTCGGGCTCGTATAAGGACAATTTGTACTACCAGATCATTCCTTTGCGGCATTCTGAAAGCATTGCCTGATTGGAACGAAGTGGGAAAGTGCAAATGCTGAAGTAATTTTTTTCTGGGGGGAGATTGAAGGGGGTTAAGATTTACAGCTTCAAGGTGCCCGTCCGAGAGCTTTGCCGAACACTACCCATCTGCTGGATTGCATGAATAGTTGCGATGAAAACTCTGTGCCGCGCAGAATATTGAAAGCCGCATTCAGCAGCTGTCTGCCGACGCAGCACGTATGTGTACCACCGGGCGGGGAGATGTGAACTGTCGTAGTAAGATATATGTCATGAGGCCACTGGACGTATTCACGGGTCTCATAGAATACTGGGTGCTCTTAATTGCACCGAATTGTTTTAAACATGATGACGACTAGTATCAAGTACTTGAAGCTCCAAAGGTTTTTTTTTTCATTTGCTACTGCAGTGCCCGCCACCAAGCTCTTAAGCTGACCTGGTTGGAGTGGAAACTTTCTCCATGAGCATTTTGTTTTCTCAAAATTCGTTATTGCGGACAATTCGCTTTATGTCAAGCCTTGCACAGGAACCAAGGCGCCCAGAATAACCAGGTGTCCACAATAACCACTGCATATTTTTAAAAAATTAACAATATTTGTGCATGCGCTTGTAGGGTTTCGACACCTGAGCTACAAGCGTAATTTTTATTTTTCTTATCGAAGTTTCCAAGCAAGTATGAGCCTAAATTACTCTCAGCACTGTTATTTTCTTCAGATTTTTGCGCAGCGCGACAGTAGGTTAAGCCTATAAATCCGGTATATGCCTGCATCCTGACTTTCACCTTTTCAAACGTTTCCTCTCAATCTTCACGACGAACGGAGTTGTGGGTTGGCAGCTACACTTTGTGGAATATATTTGGTTACTGTGAAAATTCATTCGTTCCACGTGCGTAGAAGGCAATGGCGAAAAGCCAATTGAAGTACTGCAATAATCGCTTAAGGTTCCCGTTGTTTTTCTTACTTCCAACATCCTGCTAATTTGAAAGTAATAAATACGTCATATATTGTATGAGCAAGTGGTAACTAATTTGATAGTGAGCCTCAGGTTCTTAAGTAAATATGATTTTCTGCGGAACAGAAAACGTTATGTGCTGTTTTAAGATTCAGACAGGTTTTCCACTGTTAGGCTGGTAGCGTTTAAAAGACGAAATAGAGATTACTATAAATGAAAAATTGTGAACGTGTTCTGGTGCTATCTGGCTGCTTGCGTGACAATATATTTTTTTAGTTATGGAATGCAGGCTGCTCCTCTCAAACTATCAGTGGTCATGTAACTATGCGTTTAAGGTACAAGAATACGCACACGACTTGACTTCTGGCTCTCTAAGCTCTTAGCTTTTTAAGAGGGAAAGTAAGAACCATGTCCAATTTAAGAGCTAATTTCACTGCTTAGCTGAAAACAGCAACTTCTCGCACATTCACAATGTGGGTCTTCTTAGGCGTTGTATCTCTGTGTCTCTGCAGGATCGCATTGCGCGTGCCGCGAGCGAGACACCGAGCGTCAGCGAGCGTAGCTGCCAGCTTCGTTCGTGGAGCGATTCCTCCATTCGATCTTCACGCAGTGCCAAGTACCCGCTCCTGCAAAACATCAGCACGCCTTCTCGACACGTCAACGCGAAGAAAGGCAGGCGGAAGACCGGCACTGTGGCCGAAAAGGTGTGGCTTTAGGGTTTTCAAAGAAGAAGGTTTTGAGTGCAACCGGAGCGGTCTACTAAAAATATCGAGGGCAAGAAAAACATTTTTTCTGGTGCGTTTTTGATAGCTTTGTGCGCTTCTAGGAAATTGAAACTGAAATTCTTAAAGACGCTTCGTTCACAATGCATCTGTGAATATAATAATCGTAACGGAAGGAAGCATCATATCAGCCACTCCTTTGTTTTCGCGCTTAGATATTTTTTCTATGCAATGGAATTGGTATTTCAGGGGGCGAGAGAGAGCGTAGCGCTTAGCTTTTATAGACTTAGTCCAAGAATTTCATCCAAAAACAAACCGAGAGCGAAGCCGCAGGAATGCTTGCTTTTACTGATGAGGCAAGTGGGCACGTCGTATATTGAAGAATCTATTGAAGTAGTTATTGTCCGGTAATAGCGGCTCTCTGCAAATGTTCCATGCCACGAAAAGTTTGTGTAACTAGCCATCAAAGACGACGTTCGCGATTTTTTTCTGTAGTGAAGTAATTGAGGCGTTGTCCTTACTTGCCGGAGTGGTATCTTAGTTGACTTAATCTATTTTCAGCGGCAGGTGAGAAGGAAGAAGGAAAGGGATGTGTCCTCGCTGCCCGACATTAAAGGCCAGCGCCGGCGCCAAGACCGTCCGTCGAGCGCGAACCAGCACGTCGTGACGCCAACCGAGAATGAGCACCGCCACGGGTCCAACGCTGCTGAAGCGGAGGACAGTGTAGGCGTTGCGCCCGAAAGCACCAGCAGCTGTAAGGACCAGCTGGACCTTTCGACTGGGACTTGGGGAAGCATTGGCAAATCGCTGGACAGCGTGCTCTCCATTCCTGTGGTGGCCAAAGTCCACACTTGCTCCAGCGCGATCCAAACAACGCTGGAATCTTAGGGGGATCAAGTTTTCTCAGCCAATAAGCTTGAACTGACATTAGGGTTCGAAAAAGAAGGAGCGAGCAAGGCCAGCGGATAATTTTATATAGATGGCGCTCCATTGGGGGTCCTTTCTCCTTTGCTAATTCTCATAAACGCTTCCAACTAAGATTCGGTTCTTTTGCGCGTTAATTATTTTCTTTTGAAAATTATCTGTATACTTTTGTACTTTTGCTCTCCTTGCTGCTCTAAGTGAAGCAATGTTTCAGTTTCAGTTTGAATTTGGGACAATAACTCTGTACGGCTACAATGTAGAATCTCGGAGCTTTGCAGGACATTGCCTATAGCTTAACTCGCGTCGAAAAAATCTAATTGCTGTGACAGTAGGGCGAATCGCGGCCATGTGTACCTAGTGCTGGTATTTTATGAGGAGAAATCTGCCTTGAATTAGTCCTCTGAGAGAATCCTGCGGTCTTCCTATAAGGGCTGCTGCATAGCGTCTTCGTAGTTTATTTACACTCGTGCTAAAAATAAGCTCCTAGAACTAATCGCTGGAACGACTTGGATTCCAATTGAGGGTTCTACTTATGACGTTGCACACTGTCACAAGCCGCCTCATGAATACCTAACTATACAACTATACGAGTGAGCTGCCACTCCCCCCCCCCCCCACCTCCCAGCGCCGGGCAAGTTCTGGCAGGAACCTCGGAGCAGTGTGACCGGGCAGCTCGAGATCTTGACGGTGCGCCGCGCAACCTTGAAGAAGGGGCTCCTCCCGCCGACGGGCAGTGCGCTTTGAAGCGATCCAGTCTCCCGGGTTCTTCCAGCAGAACCGAGCGTCTGCCTTCCTTGAAACGCGACCCTGCTGCTACCACCTCGCCGTCATCCCCTGCTCTGCTCCGCCGTAACCTGAGAACTCTTCTCGAATTGTACATTCCAGAACAATCTATTTGCGCACATCTGCTTTTTGCTCTTTGTTGCTGTGCGCTTGTACATTCTAACATCGCTTGACGCGTTGTGGTGTCGCCTTAGTTTATGTTTTGTAACCATGTAATTATTCTTGTATATACTGCGAGCTGATTGTTGGTGTCGCGTTATGTTAGTTTTGTTGAATTTGTTGAATTGACTTTTATGTCGCCGTGCCGCGCTCTTCGTAATATTTCTGTTTATGTTGCAAACTTTTACTTCTCATATATATACCTAGCTATTTTATGGGCACAAGCCGAAGTTTTGCGAATTCCTTCTTTCGGTCCACAGGACGCAGAGGTCAACAGGCCTAATGAAATTAATGTGCCAGAAAGATCCGTAGTGGGAAGTCGGGTAACCGTCCAGGGTAATCACCTTAACCTGCTATATTGTGACACGCACAGTTTATCATAGATCAGCAACGTATTACACAACATGGCCTTACTTTGCATAGAGCGGAAGTGCAATCGTCTATTGCCACAATAATCCCAAGCGCATTCGAAAACACATTGAGCCTGATCTGAGTGGCTGCAGAGATTAGCTCAGCAAAGGTGACAGCACTACTGGTAAGGTCGAGTCCGTGTTGTCAAAGGCGGCACTTCTGGTGTATAATTACTGGGAACGTTGTGCAACTTCACTTTCGCTTGCGCTTTCTCAACATTTGGGGTGTCTTTGTACTTTCATAACTACGAAAGTTTTTCTAAATTGTATGACATTTATAACATATGATCGTAATAACGACATAGACAAATCCGCCGACTTTTGAGAGCCTTAACCTTGGCGTTCTTCATTCCTTTTGATACAGAAGAGCTTTGTCGTCTCTCTGCCCACAAAAGAACTAAACTCGTGGATCAGGGTGCGTAGTATTCTGAACCCATGCGCGTGTAAATACTTGCGGTTGGTTGTTCTTAACCGCCTAATACGAAAGGCAAATGCGACAGTGGCATGCTATAAGAGAGACAGAAAAACTTTATTTCGCAAGTAAGTTTTGGGCAATGGTGGGTCACTGCGTGGTCCCGCACTGCATCAAGTAGGTCATGTCGGGACATGCCGTCGGCAACCCGAGTCACCGCAGCAGGGTGCGATGTCGCGTCTGCAGAGGTGAGCAGGACCTCCCAGTCCTCCGAGTTCGAGATGGCGTGCTGTCCCTGCGGGAAGGGTCAGCAGGGCAGCCGAAAACGATCTAGGAGAGTGTGGCGTGAGGGTAATCGCATAGGGAGCATATCGGGGACGTGCCACAATAGGGTATTTTCGTGAGCTCCGCAAAGGCGTGCGCCCGCTCCCTCGATAATCGCTTATCGAGACTGTCCTGAGCCCGGCAAATCAAACCTCGGGCCAATTTATCAGCAGCCTCGTTTCCAGGGTTCCCAGAGTGAATCGGTACAAATTGGAGCTGTACCTTGGGCGGTAAATTTTGGGTAGGGGTGTTCAACAATTGCCAGGCAGGGGTGTGAATCCAGCCCCTGGCTAATTTGGACAGAGCTGTTTTGGAGCCCTGAAGATGTATTGAGCGTCCGAATGTGCAAGGGCTATAGCGCCATCACGGTCTCCTCTGCCTCCTCGGGCGTAGAGCCCCAGGGAAGACGGTGTGTTAGCAGATGGGGTAGGGTTTAATTGTAGGCAACTGCTACCGCTTCTTGCGCTGTACATGCGGCCTCTACAGCTGTAAGAGCCAAAAGCTATGAGAGAGCAGCTACATGCTGTCAGTGCCAGCTATAAAGGAGTGATAGAACCCGTCATACACCCACCACCATCGCCTAGAGGCGCCAACCGCTTATATCTGCCCTCCAGAAGCAGACAAAAGTGGAGAGAGGGAGCCTATCGAGGCTTCACACTCCGGACGCAAATGCACGACACATTTCCGCTAATCGGGGTTGCAGTGATAGCGCGTTTAAAGCAGCGGGGAAGATTATTTGGGCACGACACTCCAATCTCCCGGTCATGCAGACGCCTTTTCAACTATTGCGAGCTGTCTTATCCTGTGCCAGATCAACGGAAACATTCGTCGTTGACTGTTCGTGCCCTATCGCGATGTACGGCGCGCATTAGCCAGCCTGTCCCAACCCTGCCCCTCTTTACTCTATATAATCTCTCTAACAGGCTGTTAAGCCTTAATACATTATGATAAAGACGCCAGGAGTAGGTGATCAGTGTAAACGTTAAATATTGAACCAATACCGCACACGTGAACTTGTTGCACCACATGGTATGATCGCCGGAAAAATTTTTTAATGCATTGTTGTTCTTGGTAACTGCCTTTGTCCCAATTTTAGCACTTTGCATAACCTCTTAACTCCTTCACTTCTATCACATATCCATGATTGACTGCGTCAGCAGTGTGATCGAGCGACACGTCTCAAAACGGCTGGCGATGTTTGAAGCCTCCACGAGAGAGGCCCCATCCTCCAGAAGCGCCACAAAGCACCTACCGAATCATCAGCACTCTCCAGGAGCCCATACAGCGAAATATACAGCCCATACAGCGGAGCTAAATACCAGGCGCGAAATCGATTTCCGAGACTCATTGAAACAGGAATCATGGTAGAAGCAAAATGTAAAACCACTAATACTAACGCAAGGTCGTGCCACCACATTTAATGATCGTCTGCCCTTTTTTACTGAGTTGAATTTTACGTGCTGTCACGAAGTAGCTGGCGTACGTCGTGGTAAGGAGTGAGGAGGACCGCCGAAGGGGAGCAGGGGAACGCTCTCAGTGCTCTCAGGGCGGCGTCGCTGGTGAGTGTCGGGAGCCTCGGCCTAAGCGAGGGGGAATGGTCCGATAAGACGCATGTGTCGTAAAGGGTTTCTCTCCGCTCGTTGTTGCATATTTCTAGTTAGCCACGGCAGCTTGCACGATGGGCCAGCGCCGGAGGCGAGCGGGCATCCGGGCACCCTTGGCCACAGCGGCTAACAGGACGCATGTGTCATAAATGGTTCCTCCCACCCTCGTTGTGGCATTTTTCTAGTTAGCCACGGCAGCTTGCAGCAAGCCGTGTGTTCGATATTTTGTGCTTTTCTTTTGTGTTGCAAGGCGTGTGTTTTATATTGTGTGCTTTTCTTTTGTGTTGTAATATGTTGCGTCCGAAATGTGGCGGGAAAGTCACCTATTGGCTGAGGGTGTAGTTTTGGCGGGAGGACAAGGAGATGGGTGCGCGCTAAGGAGAGTGCGGGAGATCGGTCGTGTGCGGCCGGTTGTGGTCCCGTGGTCGCAGAGTTGGAGAAGCGAGTTGCTTGAGCGGCGGCCGGGCGGGTTGGCCGTGTGGTGGCCGACGGTGGTCCGGAGTCGCGAGAGTGTTGGAGGTTTGCATTTTTTTGTTAAAGTGGAGAGGCCGAAACCTGTCGGCATATGTAAATAAGTTTTGTAACTATTGTAATAAATAATTTTTTTGAGGGAAGCCTTTCCAAGTGCCAACGTCAGAAGACCTGCACGCCTGTCTCAATCTCGCCAGTCGTGAAGTACGTCCCCCGGGTCACTCACGAGACCCGCCCTCTACCAGTCCACGTTAACATCTCGATGCAACAACAACATCGCACAAGAGAGAGATGGACAATATCGTGACTGGCGCAGCCGACAGGATTAAGGGACCGCTGCTTTGCGACGGGAATGAGGAAGACAGAGGCAACGCAAGTTGAGAAGACGTCGAGCTAGTCAGCTCACCAGCAACGTTTGCCCTTGGGTGGCGAAGAAGAGTGGAAAAACGGACATCAAGAAAGAACGCCAGCACAAGATCAAGAGACGGCAGACGGATCTTCACCGATCACCGCAGCATCGACACCGATGTAGGTGTGGAGAACAATCATGCACCCGAACAGAGCAAGGAAGGACGGACTTAATTGCAGCGGGACTTGAGAGTATGGCGGCGATTCGTACCAGGACTGGTGGCATGTTAAAACGAAAGTGATTGTGAGAGAACTCTGGAATTTGGCCTGATTGACGATCTTTGATTACAAGACGACGAAAGAAAACGGTGAGCGAACAGCGCTGCTCTCAGCTTTTGTTCCTTCATGCTCACGATGGGAAATAGTAAGCTACTGTCGCCAGAGATGGATGATAGCACGACTGGGGGAGTGAGCGAGGCAAGCACGCAAAAGGGTGAACCTGGACCCAATATGCAAAACCAAATGGAAATTGAGAAGATGTGGCTAGAGAGGGCGAAAATTGAATTCGAGACAGAGAAATTACGCAGACAAGACACAGCTGATCTTTCAGAAGGGAAAGAAGCAGTAAAATACTCCACAATGCTGAGCAGTGAACTGCCACGAATGCCGAAAGAGGAGTCACTTATTCCTGGGTGGTTTGATTCCGTGGAGATGCTGTTCCACTCTTTCAATGTACCGGAAAGCGTGCAATCCATCACCCTGATTCCTTATCTCACTGACCGCATGCGATCAATGGCGATGCAAAATGGGACAAAAGAAACTCTTGAATACAAACAGCTAAAGCAAGTAATTTTGAGGGAACTGAGACTAAGCCCGGCAGAGTATAAAAGAATGTTTGACACGGCTAAGCAAGGACCGCAGGAATTGTGGCGCCAGTTCGGCTACCGCCTTTGTAGTTACTACTCATAATATATCAGCAGTAGAAAAGTGACCGAAATGGAGGAGCTGATGGAGCTGGTAGTGGTTGATAAACTGAAAGAGGTCCTGCCCAATGACGCGCTGCGACAGATAGCACTTCAGGAGAACAAAAGCTGGCTGAAATTACACGGACTTACAGAAGTAGTCGAGGCTGTGGAGAGCAGTTGGGGGGAACCATCGGGAGCTAGCGTTCCACGCATGGGTATGGCCAGTGGTGAAGTACGTAGAAGAGAGATGGCTGGGGCATCGCCGCTCCATGGGCAAGAACAGATAGAGGTGAAGAATGCGCAATTTAAAGCACGTACGACGATGCGCCCGTGTTACCGTTGTGTCCGATCAGGTCACATGGCTAGGGAAAGTCAAGAAACTGAAGAAAAAATAGGAAACAGAGGTTTAAGTGTTCGTGACGGTGCCACGGAGGGGCATTCTGCCGGCAGGGAATGGGAGCAGGAAAGAGGAGAGAAGGCAGCGTCAGCTTTTTGCTACCGCTGTGGCCGTTCAGGGCATATGGCCCGAGAATGCCTAGGGACAGAAGTTAGGAAGATTACCGCCAGTGTGATAGAAGTAACCCCTCAAAGCGCTGAAATTGGGTGCCGGGATCAGGAGCCAAAAGGGAGCACTCAGTTGGCGGGGACACATGTAGCCGATGTTCCTCTGTGTTCGGGCGAATCAGTCATCTTGGCGCGTTTGGATTCGGGCGCGGACATCACAGTGGTCAGGAAGTCACTGCTGCCGCAGTGACTTCGGACATCAGATTGAAGCGGAGCTGGTGCATGTACCACTAAGAGCGGATCGGAGGGGCCCACATGTTGCCATCTTGTGCGCATTGACAGAGGAGCTGGCGAGCGAAATTGACTGCTTGTTAACAGTGAAGGACTATAACGATCTGGTCACGCAGAAGCAACCCCTGAGCATGGAGCATGAGAGCAGCGATGTTCGAGGCTCGCCTGGGTGGACTGTTGTTGATTTTCTGTTTATTTTCATGCATGCTTCATGTATACTCTGCCTTGATTTTAAATATGTGATCCTGTGGCCTACAGTGTGGTGTGTAGCAGCGTACCTTGCTTTCATGTACCTGCATGCCTGTATTCTTTTTCGGGGTGAATCTCGAGGGGAAGATTTAGTGCATTCTCGCACTGGAGAGAGGTGTGGCGTCCTGAGCCAGCCTAGGGGGAAAGCTTGTTTTTTTTTAGAACTTGCAAAAAACAATGGGGGGGAAAGAATGCAGAAGAAGAGGGTAGGTGTCACGACGCAGCTAGCGTACGTCGTGGTAAGGCGTGAGGAGGGCCGCCGAAGGGGAGCAGGGGAACGCTCCGACAAAAGGGAGAGGCTCTCAGGGCGGCGTCGCGCGTGAGTGTCGGGAGCCTCAGCCTAAGCGAGGGGGAATGGTCCGATAAGACGCATGTGTCGTAAAGGGTTTCTCTGTGCTCGTTGTGGCATGTTTCTAGTTAGCCACGGCAGCTTGCTCGATGGGCCAGCGCCAGAGGCAAGCGGGCATCCGGGCACCCTAGGCCAGAGGGGCTAACAGGACGCATGCGTCATAAATGGTTCCCCCCCCCCCCTCGTTGTGGCATTTTTCTAGTTAGCGACGGCAGCTTGCAGCGAGCCATGTGTTCGATATTTTGTGCTTTTCTTTTGTGTTGCAAGGCGTTTGTTTTATATTGTGTGCTTTTCTTTTGTGTTGTTATATGTTGCGTCCGAAATGTGGCGGGAAAGTCACCAATTGGCTGAGGGTGTAGTTTTGGCGGGAGGACAAGGAGATGGGTGCGCGCTAAGGAGAGTGCGGGAGGTTGGTTGGTGGCAACCGGACAGATCGGTCGTGTGCGGCCGTTGGTGGTCCCGGGGTCGCAGAGTTAGAGAAGCGAGTTGCTTGAGCGGCGGCCAGGCGGGTTGGCCTTGTGGTGGCCGACGGTGGTCCGGAGTCGCGAGAGTGTTGGAGTTTTGCCTTTTTTTAGTTAAAGTGGAGAGATCGAAACCTGTCGGCATATGTAAATAAGTCTTGTAGCTATTGCAATAAATACTTTTTTGAGGGAAGCCTTTCCAAGTGCCAACGACACAAGACCTGCACGCCTGTCTCAAACTCGCCAGTCGCGAAGTACGTCCCCCGGGTCACTCATGAAACCCGTCCTCTACCACTCCACGTTAACATCTGGATGCAACAACAACATCGAACAAGAGAGAGAGGGACAATATCGTGACTCGTGCATTGAACCCGCCGCTGAAAAGACCTGTAACGCATTTTCTATTGCGAAGGTCCTACTGCTCATTCAAAAATATTATCTGATTATTTAGATGCTGTAGAGATTCAATAAAGATCCTAGCTATTGGGCGCCTGCTTCGCGATTTCACACCGTGCACCCGGCCTCTATCGTGGCTTTCTTTATGGTTCGTTGTTCAGCATCAGAAGGAGCCCACAAGACGCCCGAAGGGTGGCAATACCATGGGCAAGCTAGAATTAAGATGCAAAGCATTTAGCTACTGCGCCATCGCCCATAAGTTTTTGCGAATTTTGGTCCATCGCTCCGCTGCAAACTTCGCCCGGAAATCAATTATATATTTCTGGAAACAGAATCTTTGAAAACTTTTCTAGGTTTTACCTCGTTTTCAACCACACCGCCCTATTGGTGCCGAACCGCCGTATATGTGACGTATAAAATAAATTTTAAGCTTTTAACGTAGTTACAACTTGTAGACATGCAAAAGCCTGTGGTTAGCCTGTCTGGATCCTGGTTTCGCTCTACTGGCTTGTCGCCACGTCTGTTAGAGGTTAGCCTCTGATCGATCAGTTCACGCCACAGATGGAAGTTGATGAAGATGACGATGTGGAATGCACAGCACGAGAGTGTGCTGCGGTTTAACACGAGGTGTGTTCTGGTGTCTATTTGTCTAGTTCTTCGTTGCTTACATGTGTAATACTATGATGTTTTAGATATGTGCTCTGCATTGAGTTTTTCTCGTGCTTGGTCGCTGAGGTGTGTTGATTTGTTACTGTTTTCTTTATGTTCCTCAATATCTCATGTACAGTAGGGGACAAATGTCTGGAGACCACGTTTTCCTAAACCAAGCCTATAGTTCTATTATTAGCCAGCGTCTGGAGACCGCATTTGTGGAAATGAAAGAACAAAATTTGGACATTCGCCTCGACAAGTGCGGTCTCCAGTTGCCGCCTAATAGCAGAGCTATTGGCTTCGTTTGAGGAACATGTGGTCTGCAGACTTTTTGTCCCTGACAGTAAATGAAACATCGCATCATTTTAATAAACACCAGGTTGAAAAAAGTGGCAATAGCCTAGTGCTTCCGTGCGGCAGATTTTAATGTTCATCTCTTTGTGCCGCCGCGGGATTTACTTTCATTCATGAATGCTGAGTCATTTTTTATCAACCTTTTTACGTGGCGTCGCTGTGTCTAGGCAACGGCACAAATTCAAAGATCACAAGGTCCAAAGATCCAAAGATGACAAGATTTTTGGTCGGCGTGGGTGCTCGCATGAGTGCTTTCGCAGTTATATTTTCTCTAGTGGCTCCGCTGTCCTCAAAACAACCCTGTCTGCCTTTGGAGGAGGCTTTTACACTTTCATTGATTACTGAGTGGCCTACATTCTTCATTATGAAGTGACGAGTTCAAAGTTGAAAACACTGCACAGAAACTAGAAACCGAGCGAAAATGTGCAAACGCACATAGGATGCTACATAAACAATGAAAAAAAGAAGTCAGCGACAAAACTTGGGGGACGCCGAATACCGAACAGCTGTGACATTGCGATAGAACTGGAACGTCGTGGTCAGCTGCCATACAACACCACATATGGATAGCAGGATTTATCTCTCTCCTCTTTGCCAGTTGCCAACCGTGGAATGTCGCGCATGAGCCTTTTGTCTACCTATCTTAGCAGGTGAGAAGGTTGTTTCCGTGGAAGCCACTTTGTAGTGTCTCCTTCCCCTCCCCCAAAACCACTCGATGTCACTTGTGCACGCCCCTCGACTGAATGTTGATCCGGGAAAGTGACCTTTAGACCTTTCTTTCTCCTTCGCATTCCTTGTTCTTCACCTGTTTCCGCAACCCGTTTATCAAGGATACACTGTCCTCTCTGCAGTGCTTCGCTTTGACGCTTCGCAATATGCATTGACTCGGTTGACTCACATTGGCGCTCTCTCCTTTTGCGTTGTTGTTTTGCTCTTCATGCACTTCGTTCGGCTTCGAATCTTTTGAAGGATCGGCTTATCCATGATCTAACGGTTTTCTGTACTGCGTGGTTTTCACTCAAATTTCTCATACGCCTCTTCTTTCTGGCGCCAACATGTGTACACTGTGACAGTCAATGTAATTAGATATGCACTGTGCCTTCACTTCCTTGACCCAGTTCACATAAATCATGCGACCGTTCTGGCTGTATCTATTGCGCGACGGAACTATAAAAGGGGTGCTTTCTTGGTCACCATCACGAGCGTCTGTCTGACTGGTCTGACATGGTGTCAGAAGTAGGATGGAGGTCGACTCCGATGTCACACCGCAACAGCACCGCCAGCAAGAGGATGACCAGAAGCTGCTAAAAAAAGAGCAAGAACTCCCGGTGGCGGGCGTGAAGCCATGCAGCACAGAGCATTGACCCGATATTTTAAATCTATTGGCAATGGCGGGCCCTCCAAAGGACCAAAGTCGCCACTGTGCTCCCAATATAGGCAGTGCCATTTTCTTACAGGTTCAAAGATGGCCCTACCTGTACTATGTGTCCACAACGTAGGCAAGGACACTATCTGACGGTAGGAATAATGGCCCTACTTCACCTGTTTTCTCCCAATACTGGCTGCGAAGCTGTGTTACACTGACAACAATGGCCCCTTCTAATTACTATTTCCCTCATGTTGGCAGTGTCACTCACTCACATTTCCCATAATAGTCCTAGTTATCCACTCTGTCATTCATATTAGCACTGCCACTCAGTTAGACAGTCAACAATGGCCCTCTTATTGCAATGTTTCCCATTGATTGGCAAGGTCATTTTAACAGGCTGGACAAATTGGGCCATAGCTTGTCTCTAATCCTCCGGCATATAGGGTGTTTGACGTAACTTTAACCACGGTTTTTAATAATAAGTGGTGTACCGGAGCTACCGGAAAACAACGACCTACTATTTTCCGCCATGTAAGCCTTCTCACAGCACTTTTTAAGTTCCAGTTAATAAGTTATTTGGCTATGCTTTTTAAACGAAATCCCAAATATTAAGTGTGACGTGCTCTCCGTCCAGTTGCACAGGCGGTTAAGAAAGACCCAGTTTTTTTTGTAACAATGCCTCCTACCAGCCATTTTTTCAGGCGCTTAAAGTGCGCAAAATAAAAAACAATCGTGTGACTGTGCTCATGCGCTACCATTGTGAACGAACGGACGCAATGTGAAGTTGAGTTGAGTTGAGTTGAGTGGTTGTAAGCTACCGGTGGGATTAGCCTTGCAGTTGCTGCCGGCAATTGCTCCACCGTAGCGACACTTAAAGAGAAATCACAGAAACACTGTCCGCAAAAACCCAAATAGACACTCCTGGGGTCACCATGTGGAGGCCAAATCCGTGTCCTGCAGGTAAAGTAGAAGAAGGCGAGAAGCATCCCTTCTACTCGGCTGGCTCCCGCGCGGGAAAACAATGTCCTGAAGAGAACTGTGAGGAACTCCTGCCTTCTTGAGGGATCCGAATAACACAGCCCGTTCCGCGTTGTACAAAGTACAGCACAAGAGGTAATGTTCTATGTCACCACACACACCACACGTTGAACACAATGGTGACAACGCTAGGCCAGTCTTATACATCCACGCCGGCGTACGAGCAGAATCCGTGCGAACGCGGTGCAGCAAAGTGGCTTGGTACCTTTTGAGACCCTTGGTCACACATGGCTGATGAGAGCTCCACAAAGAACTGAAGTGGCACAACGCCACATCTCTGAACATTTGCTTGACTTCATGAGGGACTCCATGTACTGGAATCCTGGAGAGAGCTGTATGGGCGAGGTTGTCTGCTATCTCATTGCCTAAGACACCTATGTGCGAGGGCACCCATTGAAAACGTATAGAGAAGCCTTTGCTATGTAGATTCTGCACCAAACGTAGGGATCTAAGACTCAAGGCATCAGTGGGGATCCCGTACTCCAACCTTTGAAGGGCAGATTTTGAATCCGTAATTATGACAGTAGGTTGAGGCGTACAACACCGTAGCTGCTTTAGAGCTGCCTCAATGGCAACGCTTTCTGCCATTGTGGAGGACACGACTTTAGTAAAACGAACAGACCAATCATACTTCAAAGACGGAATATGAAAAGCAGCTGCACTAGATCCTCTGACCTTGTCCACAGAGCCGTCAGTAAAAATTTGAAGATGACCGGCATATTCGGTCTCAAGATGTTCCAGTACGAGCGAACGCATTGCCGCTAAAGGAGAATTCCGCTTAGCGCGAACGTGGGGCATTGTCAAGGAACAATCGAGGCTCGGAAAGGACCAAGGTGGCTTCAACGTCTTAGGTCGATCTCGAAGGTCGAGACCCAGAGAACGAAGAGTATTTAAAGCCAAGTACGCCCGGGACTCAGATCTCTTTCGAAGGCGCTGTAGAAGCGCTCTTCCGGCAACAGTCTCTCTGAGGCGGCCAATTTGCAGCAAAAGTCTTTGTGAAGCGGCTAGCTGAAGAGGTTTCGATTGAGACTCATACAGTACTGCATTGTTTGGAGCAGCCTGCGGAACGCCGAGAGCCCTCCTTAGTCCCATTCTGTGCAAAACCTCAAGCGTTCCAGCTGCGATACCGAGGGGGAAATTAAAGGGAGCTGGTACATTATGCGAATTGTCACCAGGGCATCGTGATGCCGGATTATTGAAGCAGGATGGTTTCCCCATTGCTCACTAGCAACTCTACGAAGCACATTGAGACGCGAAGATAGTGAAGCCACAAATCGAGTCCACAGCTCGTCGCCACTGTAGACGTGAGTCAATAGTGACGCCCAAAAAACGTATGTGGTTAACCTGACGAAGGCAAGACTGATCAAGGTCTATGCTCAGCCGCGCATACCGTCGTCCCCTTCCTGGAAACAGGACGAAGCCAGATTTTTCCACCGAGAGAGTCAACCCAACACCTTGAAGGTAACTTTTAACTGAAAGCACGGCCTGTCGCGCTAATAGAGCTAAGCGTTTGTGTTGATATCCGGTTAACCGAAGACAAATCTCTGCATATATCGACATATGGACATGCCTACAATGTTTTTGCTCTTTTGCGGGAAGTCCAGCCATGACAACATTAAAGAGCGTTGGGGACAGGACACTACCCTGAGGTACCCCTCGCGATACCGCCCTTTCGGATCTCATTGTACTGCCTAACCGCACTCGAAATTTACGATCACTGAGAAATGAGTGAATGAATCGCAGAAGATAGCCCTGTACGCCTATGACCTGAAGACTATTCAGTATTGAGCTCTGGAGGACGCTATCGTAAGCCTTTGATACGTCTAGGAAAACAGCTAGTGTTGAAAGTCCAAAAGCACTCTGATGTTCAATGTGGCTTATCAAGTCCAGGACGCTATCTTGCGCGCTTAAACCTGTGCGGATTCCAGTCATGCATGTTGGTAGTGCCCTTCTATCCTCAAGCCACCAAGACAAACGCTTACTTGCCATCTTCTCCATGAGCTTAGCCACACACGACGTCAGCGATACAGGACGATACGAGGCCGCGTCTGTCATCTCTTTACTGGCCTTCAGCAGTGGGACTACACAAGCCACCTTCCATGAAGGGGGAACGTCACCAGGCTCCCACACTCGTTTGAGATAGGTTAGGAGCATCTTCCGGTGTTCCAGAGGCAGGTTCTGTAACATTTGATTGGTAATGCCGTCAGGACCTGGTGCACAGCGACGCCGCAGGCTGCGGAGCGCTGTCTGTAGTTCTCGAAGTGTGAACGGGTCGTCCATAACAGACGGAGACGTAGCAGGCAGAGCGCAGGGATGAATACCTGGTCTGGAATTTACAAATGCATCCGCAAATTCCTTTGCCAAGCACACGAGATGTTTCTGCGTGCGCAATGCAAGCGCCTGGAAAGGTTTACTCGGACGAGAGCCACCAGCAAGACTGCCAACGACACGCCAAATTCTCGTTATCGGTGAGAAAACAGTCAAACTAGCGCAAAAGGATGGTTACTGGGACCTACAGAGCTTGTTCGCATGACGTCTAATGGCAGAGTTGAGCCTGTTGAAAGTTGTCTTCAAGGCTCTGTTGTCCTTCCGCAACAGTTGTCGCTCCGCCCTTCTGCGCGCTGCGCAGAGGTTCCTAAGTTTTAAATCCGGAGTCGGAAAATGATCAGGTATCTTGAGCGCCGTGGTAGCAGCCATCTTAGCATCAATCATTTTGTCTGTCACATCACCGGAAACACAGGCTAAGTGCTCCCTGTATTTGTCCCAATTAACAACATGGCAAATTTTGGGACCACGCAGATGGAAGTCGGCAGTAAACACAAATATCGGGTAGTGATCACTTCCCATTCGGTCAGCTGTAGTTGACCACTGCACACGGACGTCAGGTGAATGAAAGGTTAGGTCTATAGATGTGGGTGAGGTTGGAGGCCGAAAGAAAGTGGGACTTCCGTCATTGGCCACGCACAGGTCCAAACTGTCGATGACTTCTACAAGTTGGCGTCCGCGAGGATCAGTGTTCCTGTCACCCCAGGCAGGGTGGTGGGCGTTGAAGTCACCGCAGATGATTCTGGGTGCTGGGCAGCGGTCACAAAGTTGCTGGAGGAACAAAGCCATATCGACCTTCTTCCGCGGGGACACGTGTACTGATGCAATGGACAGAGTTCGGAAGGTGAGCCAAATCCTCACAGCCACTACCTCAATACTGTCGGTGCAAAGATCGGTGACGTTCAAAGACGCATGAGGAATCTCCCTTCGTATGTAAAGGGCGGCACTTCCTGCGGGAAAAGGCTTTATGCTGCAATTCTTGTGGGCGACGTATCCCGGCAAAGACCTCCCGCTTGGCAAGCCAGCCTCCGAGAGGGCCAGTACTGGAACACAGGTCTCTTTCAAGAACAATTTTAGTTCTGCTAATCGACTTTTAATCCCAGCGCAGTTCCATTGCGTGATAAACGGCAATTTTCTACGGTTTTTAGTTGCAACAGGTTGAAGAAAACTAGCCATCTAGGAGTTGAAGTTCTCTGCGAAGGCGGTGATCAAGGTCTCAAAGAAAAGCACCAGCTGTATAAAGTTCTTCAAAGTGCCAGTCTGCATCGCTTGGCTATATGAACGCAGGACATCAAACAAAACGCGTAGAAGGTCGGAGAGATTCCGGCTTTTGAGCTCCTTATTTTGCTGCACGCACTGGCGCACCACTTCGACAAAAGACGGGGACTGGGACCCACTCTTGGCCACGGTAGCTGGTGTCTGCATCTCTTTTAAGGCAAGGGGATGTCCTTCATGTTGTGGAGCCTTGCTGTGATCTGGTCGCTGAGGAACATGGACACTTTTTGCAGAAGCAGAACGAACATCCAGCTCACCCTCAGAGGCCGTTGCCGACTTTCTCGGATCAGGTCGTGCAGCGACGTCGCTTGCTACCACGTCCCGAGCTTCCGACTCGAGCGCAGGGAACTCTTCACTTCCATGTATCGGCTTCTGAGTAGGTTGTGGTTTGGGGCCACTAATGAAGGACTTGCGACGGTGTAAGGCGCTTACACGGAACGTGCAGCCACTGAAACTCGCTGGATGGTCACGTCCACAATTAGCGCAAGCAAAATCTGCCTTGCACTCTTTGTAATCATGGCCACCACCACACCGCTTGCAACGTTGATCTTTGGTGCAAACTCTCACTACATGTCCAAAGCGTTGGCACCTGTAGCACCGGGGAGGAGTTTCAACGAACTCGTGGACTGCATGTTCGGTGAAACCAAGGTCAATTATTCCAGGGCGCTCGGTCTTGGGAGCAAACGTTAGCACAATAGAGTTTGTAGGCTTCGCCACCCATTGTTGTTGTCCAGGCTCCACCCGGCGCATTAACCGTCGCACGTGCAGAACTCCTTGCGGTTTCAAGTAGTCAAGAAGGGCACTTTCCTAATACCCCACTGGTACTCCCCTTATAACAAATGTGTTAGTCATGTAGGAGTGTGGCAACCGGGCTTGAACTCGTATGCCACCGATCTGAGAGCACCGCAGAAGAATGTCTACTTGCTCTTCCGTTCAGATATCTAGATGAAGAGCCCCTTGCGTTGTGAAGCGACTGCGAATCGGAGCAGATCCCTGTAGTACTTTAATATCATCGAACAGCCTGATAGGGTTCCACTCTCTGAAGTCAACACCTTTCTTTTTTGGCTAATTTATCACTGGGATGCCGACTGTCCGGTGCTTCCGATGACTCACCACTTTGAAGCCATCGTTGTCCATTTCCGCCATGCCAGCCACTTCCTCATCAGAGGCGACGATAGTTGAGTCGTCCCCACTGAGCGATGATGACGCACTGCACTGCTGGACGTCCCTGATGACTGGCAGATCCCCGCCATGTGATGCCATGGCCGCCTCCGCCCCACTGGGCTCCTTCGGATGGTGCTGTCCCTTTAAGGATACCGGCGCCGGAGTTGCCGTACCCTTCCCGTAGGGACAGTACCGCCTTAAAGACGCGGCCGTCTTCCAAGGATGGAAATAACCTAGTTAATAACTAGAAAACAAGGCAAAATTACTGAGCTGAGGTGACAACAGAACGAGCAGCGTCGTCTTCCTCTTCCAAACAAACTCCACATGCGCTTCAAGCAAGCCCAAGTGAGCGGCCGCTGCTCTGTTCCCCGGGCTGCAAGATAACAAAAATAAAAAGGAGGCTACTTTGAAATATGCGACTTCACTGCTTTCATTACATTTTTCGTTTTGTCTGTGTGATGTCTAAGTAAAAGCCCGGTCTGAAATGGCTATCCCTGACCTGCCACTTACATATATAGTGTTACGTTTCGAAATATTCTGTCCTTCGAGACAGTGGGTTTCGGATGGACATCCGCTGGTCTGGGAAAGTTCCTCCCGGCTGCTCCGTCGGGTTCGGGTTACTGTTACGTTACTTATTCTCATTTGCGTCGAGAGAGCGGCGTTGAGTGGCTCGTCCGCTGCGTAGCAGAGTTCATCACGGCCATCTACTTCAGCCACAGCGGCACGGTGTCGTGGGCCGGAGGCGATGGCGCGCGCCGTTGTTCTGTGTGATTCACGGCGTACGCGGCCGAAGTTGTTTACACCGAGCCACGGCGCCTGTATACACGCCGCTCTGAAGAGACGCCGCCTCTTCCCCTGTGCGGACCTCTGTGCGCGAGTGCCGCTTCGACATTTCCTTCTCGTGGAGAGCTGATGTCCTGCCGGTGTCTTACTTTCGCCCCCCTTTGGATCGCATTCTGTGCTTGTCATCACTGCTGCAAGAACAGCCTGGACGCCGGAAGTGGCGAGAGTGTGTCGGGGACGTCCTGGTGGGTGGTTCCCGATGAAAGTGCACATGACCGAAACGATACTGATTGGACGCTTTCCATTAAACTAAATTCCCCAACTAGGGACCAGGGACAGGGGACCCCTTTAAAACGAGCTGCAGTGCTCGATGTGAGGACCGAACTCTCTTTGAAGAGCGTGTAAATAAATATCTGTCGAGCCTCTCTATTGCTCGAATCGTCTGTGCATCGGCGTCAAACGTCATGCCCGAGTGCCTGCAGCCCGACTTCTGACTCGGCTCTTCGCTACCTGTTGAGTCCGCTATCGGAGCAGATGCAACGAAACAACAGCAGATCACGCCACGAGCTTTCCATGTTAAGTGCAAATGCTCTTTTACACAACGTTGAGAGCGGCGCCACCACTTCCAGCCAGTGAGCGGGCGCGTATCTTTCATTCAGAACGCGCTTGGCAATCCATAATACGGTAGCCTAAGTGCTCACTCACGTATTTTTTTCTTGTCATATTTCGCGGGCTTTAAATGCTGGAAAAAAGACCTCGTCGAAGGTACCTTGCTACAAACAAACTGGATTTATTCTTTCGTAAACACCCCTACAACTTTAGGAAACGCACGTGTGCCTTAAGTGCATATTAAGTATGACATAATTAATCTTAGCTAATTAGGTGGAATTTAAAAGTTCTCTGAGGAGTGCCACACGACGTTAAAACAGTACGTCGTTGGTTTCGCCTACGTACTGCACTGCACATTTCTGAATCCTCTTTTAATATAATGTGAAACACCCATTCCGATAAAATAGATGGTGTGGTTAAAACGAGATTGAAGGTTTATCAAAAATGAACAGCACATATGATTTCTTGCTGTACATAATCGGCATGAAGAGGCAGGTGACGAAAAAGAAAAGAGGTGTAACTTAGATTTAACAAACAAAAACACAAAACACATCTGCCTTCTCGAGCCGTGAAGCTAACCTGGCTAGCTTTTTTTTGCTTGCAATTATGTTTTGTCATCTTACTCCGCGTTCGTGTGTTTTGTACTTATGGCTCTCGCATTCGTTTTTGCTAATAAACATCGCGTTTATTTCATAAAAGCATGGGAAGCTGTTGCCGCTCGCAATTGCACTCGTTTCTCAATTTGCTTTTTCTTGGCTACCTCAAACACGTGCGGGCAGGCCGCACGGCAGTTGCTGAGACCGACCTGTCTACCTTTCTATGCATAAAATTTTCAGGATTCTTCTGTCCGCTAGCGAAATGTGTTGCGTGGACGTGTGTCCACGACTCACAACTTATTGGTTAATATCAATTAATAGTTTTATTATTCATCCATATGAGGTGCATCCACGAAACGCATTTCAAAATTCCTTCTGGTGGGTATGTGTAAATCCTTTCACATCCTAGCAAACCATAATCGTTAGGCAGAGCCCGTTTAAGCTTGATCTTACTATTTTTTCAATGCAACCGAAAACACTATCTTTCTCAACACACCGAAGCTGGTAGCTGGCATCGATGCAAGGTTCCAAGAGCTAAGAGTTCTTCTTGAGCGTTTAGAAATTAAGTGTCTAGTAGCAAGCCTAGAGATTACCTCCGCAACTCTTGTCGGAAGAAATTAAGATAGAAAGGGCTATCTGGAGGCATCAGGCACAAAATGGCAGGCTGCAACGTTCTTGCAGTCCTTGAATCCGCTGTCTCGAATTTCGGGAGTGAATTTCTGCCCATGTTTCTCTGTCTACAAAGGATACCCTTTTGTGCCCTTCTAGTATTCAGCGTCGCACAGGAGTACAGGCTTCCCAATACTTTACATATTGGTTGGTGGCATCAGTTAACTCTGTACCACCTTTCTAAACGGGTTTCTACTTCCTCCATATATTGGATACTCTCCTAAACTTGTTCCTGACGCACCGTTGGGACGTCGCTCTTGCTGCAAGGAAGCGCTGATATTTGTCTCTTTCCGATGGGGTGTTGGGTTACCGCTTTCGTGCATTTTTCGAACTTTAACGCGAAAGCTTTACTGCCGCGAACTTGCGATTTCGCCGTGGCGGTGGTCTGAGGAGGCACAGAGACCGCCTTTGAGCCGTGCCTAACAACCGCCGCAGTTGGGCGGACGCCGCGCCATGTGGAATGACGTCACACCACGCGCATCACCGCGGAGCCGTACTGATCTGGCCGTGCCGGCGGCGGCTGGCGCATCGGGGCGAAATCGAGACATGCGCAAAGTCTCCGTCACTGTGGTCAGAGTGCGCCGAAGCCGCCGAATGCGTCGGCGGCTAAGCGCAGCAGGAGTATACAGGGTCTCGTTTTGGTCGACGTGACGTCCCGTGAAGCGCGCGCGCGTTATGCCGGAGTATATACGCGCCTTAAGAGAGCCTGCGCTGAACCGCTAACCAATGTATACGGTGGCGGCATCTATGGGAGCCGATGCCTCGTATTGCTCCTTCAAGCAATTTGCACTTATAATGTTTAAAATATACGTGCGACTACCTGCAAGCATCGTTCTCAAGTGAGACTACTTGTCTTATTCGCAAACGTTCCTTCCTCACAATTAAGCAGATTGAGCCCAACGCGGACACGCAATATTGGTGCACACTCGACAGGGCCACACCTGCTGTGGCTAAAGAAATCCAAATATTCTGGCATCTGAGCCTCAGGCAAACCCAAGGTGCCACTGTAAATATGTTCATAACGGTTATGTCCTGAAGCTTTCGGTTGCGGCTGGCAAATTTGTATTTACAATTGCCAGAAGTTACAAGTCTGAGCGTCTCTAAAGAATTCTATTCTTTGCAGAGGTAATTTGCAAGACAGTGATTTTGCGTTCATCCTTAATCTGGAAGATATGTGCTATGAGATTGCCTGACTGTCTTTGCATTATTATGTGCGTTTTTCTTTTTATGTCCGAGGCTTTGTGCCTCTAGGTGAAAAGAAAAAAAAGCACAATACAAAATTCTGACTAACGCAATGCCGATTTCTACATTTCGACAAGACGGAAGATGCGACGACGAAGAGCGCGCATCCTATATTGATGACTTGTCGGAAGTAGAAGAAGCAGAGAAAAGAAGCCATGTTGAGTGTCCACGAAGGCGGTGACTTCCAAGTCGAGGGTGTAATCGTGGATTCGTCCGAGGTGCTGTCGGCGACGCAAGCCGAGGACACCGCATCGTCGGGAGATAGTGATGGAACCACAAGCTTGGACGACGCGGACCGCCATGGAAGCATATCGCCTCTCGAGGAGAGACAGGCCGAACGAGGTGAGCGGCAAAACATTATGCTTAATATGTAAATGTATGACATTGTGAAACGCCAATGTATTTAATACAACTGGGAAGGGAAATAATTTTCGGCTATTCTTACAGGGAATGAGATTATCCTTCATGCACTTTTTGTATCACGTAGCTGAAATCGAATGCAAATTAATTATGCGTTTATAAGCTCTGCTAAAGTTCAAAAAATAGAACGGCTAGATACAAATTAGAGTTCCCCGGCAAAATTTCCCCGCACAGACTGCCTATTCAGTAATTACTGTTTCCACAAGTGACCTGTGATCTATGGCAACGCTGTGGTTGCAGGAAATTTAGATGGGCTGTTTTTGCATCCACGACACTACCAAAGTGCACAGGCGCTTCGGTATTGCCTGTGCTAGGTAAGACGGTCTGTTCAGCATTATAGGATATCATTTCGAGTGCAACGCGCTTACCTTTGTCCTCTGAAGCTTAAACTGGCGTGTTGCTATGCAAAGGCGGAAATATTGCTTGAAGATTATTTCTTTATTCGAACGGCGGGTTGTGTGTAGTATTAACTCGCCGTTTTACCGCACAAACCTTTTTAAAGGCGCGTAGCTTCTTGGCAAAGTGTTCGAAATACAGTGGATTTTGAGCAGGTAGGAAATTTTAAATATTCTTGGGCATTGATGACACTCGCGGGATTTACCGCAACTGTAAGTGTGCATGGCACTTCAACAAAACTTTCTGAGGCGCAATAGATTTTGTAACCTGCTGTGTTTCCTTCTTTGATTTCTGTTCCTCGCAAGCCTCGGTGCCTTCGGTGGTAATGTTCAGCACGTGATACCCGCTGGTCATGTATATCAGAGTCGGCTCAAAAGATGCTCATATTATCAGATCTATTGAAAAAATGCGCTACTAAAGCGGTAATCAATAGTGATGCTAGCGGGAGGGCACGTCTAGGAGCGGCGATAACATAAACTTGGAGACAGATCTTCTCAAAGACATATCTGCCACATTATGCAGCTCCAGCTGAGTTTGCGCTGTGTGTAGTGATCTTCATAGCATTAGGAATGAGAGAATTTGCAATATATGCTCATCTCACCGATTTAGCGAGTATTTGTGTATCTGGGTGTACAATTAATGCAGTAAGTACACAGCAGGATCTAACCAAACATAACCAAACGCCTACGAAAGATGGCTGTACAGCTTTCTCTGAAACTGCTGAGTTGACAAAAAAATTTCTGGATCGAGGGTCAAACCGTACCACCAACCAAGATCGCCAATTACCAGGCGTCTCTGGAAGCTTTCCTCGTATTACTCCCTGATTACAAGTCTACTCTACTTGGGGGCTTCATATAAACTTTGCACTAGCGCTACGATTTCAATTCAAGAAAATTTTGATCAAGCAGTAAAGAACACGTCTAATCCAACGGCTGCACGTTGTCTATGAAACTCTAGGGGGAGAACCAATTTCTTCTGCGTAATATCCCATATTTTCTATGATGTTTTAACTCTTAAGCTTCAAGTTTCGGCATGAGAAATGTAATGCACACAAGCAGTCAGTAGTGAGGATAATGAGTTGCTACATTCTTAAGAGATGCGTGCTCCCTGAAGCAGAAAAACCCCCAGCCGGCTGCAATTCGGACTCCATTTTCTTCGGACAGAAAGATGCAGACTTTAAAGAAGACTTCGAATGTTAGTGAGAAACATGAAAAGCTAGGTTAGCCTTGTGCTCATAAATATCTGAAACTAGAAGAAGAAAACTTAGCGCGGACGCGCTTCATGAGCAACCACTGAGTGTAAAACACTCAGTGCAGTCCTAAACCTCTATTCTAATGTGGAGTGCCTCCTCTAACATGCAGGGCTCGCCGGGCTGCACGACGACGAATGGCACTACGCCCATGCGCGGCAGCGGGCTGCCACAGCTGGGTTCTGCCTGCTGTGCTGCCTGGTGTTCTTGTCAAGCGCCGCCGTGACGTGCCTGGTGGTGCTCCTGCTGCGCAACGACCAGCGGATCTCCGCTCTCTTTTCGCGCCTCATTGATGCCGCACTCGAACTTCGGCTGGGGAACTACGACTGAGCGCGCGACCATGTGCAATTTCTGAGCTTACACAGGACTTGCATTTTCAGCGCAAGTGTTATCGTCAATTTCAATTCTTAACATTGACAGAGTCAGAGTGTATAGGTTCTTATATGAATAAATCGAATTATCTTCATGCCGTCAAAATGTATAGGGTATTGATTCCGAGCATTAATATAGAACAGACTACGTCAACACATCCAAGTCCAAAGGGGTAGCTTTTGAGCCCTGAACTGGGGCATTTCGGACACCCGGGGACCCTAAAGTATGTGTAGGCGAGGTATCATTCTCGCGTTTGATATCTCAGGAGGTCCACAGCCATTTTAACGCGTAGAATGTACTCCCGAAAAGCAGAGACAATGGACTGCCCATCTTCGACACAGGCAGTACAGGACATATAAGGAGCAATTCGAAAGACGCAGTGCCTTCGTGCCCCAACACATTGTTTTCCTTCGGATGCGTGCTGTACTTCGGAGGTAACAAATTTACACAAGAGCCGTTTATGACTACAGCGTCTATAAGTGCACACGCTTATACAAGCCCAATGAAAATAAAGCGAACAGCGGACCACCTAGGCGATGCGTTGTTCACATTTCTTTTAATTTCCATAGTACCTACCGTTTCTTGAAGCCTCAGCACCTTTTTGCAGTCTGTGCCATGAAATTGGATCATTTTAACAGATACACTTCGTCGTAGCATAATAAAGTAGAGTGGCCCAGAAAACCACTGAAGCTCCTTCAGGACATCGTCGCAATTTCACAAATAAGCTAAAATCTGCGGCCAATATCACATGCTCGGCTGTGTAGGTGACTCTAAGCAAAACGTAACCATCTGGATGATTGGCATTCCTGAAAACAGGTGAAATATGATTATCAATGCACCTGTGGCCATATTTGTAGTACTGCCAACTTGTAGTTTTCTAGGCTCTTCTGTGTTGTTTCCAATTATGGTCAAGTTTTAAATCCGGGCTGAAATAACAAAACTCAAAACCCAAGCATTCAAGACTCTAGGTGCACAAATATCAATGTTTGAGTTGTTTATAGGAAGCTCAGATCATTACCTAATAGGAAAAATTTAAAGGTGTACGGCTGCCTGACTGCTCTGCAACGTAAGCGTGCACAGTAACACAAAAAAATTAAAAGAAAACATTTCATGACCAAAATGCAAGTTCTCGCAAACAGATTAACAGATTTTTTGGCATGAAACTTCAAAGGCTTATGCAGAGTCTCCTGTTTGGAAAAAAATTCAGTGCAGGTAAAACCGAAGGGCATGTCTATATTTAGTCGAGTGAAAATAATTGAACCTTTATAATTTTTATTGCTAAAACTTTTTTTTGTTTTTGAAAATAACGTCTGGCAGCTTCAAACCTAACTATCATCTTAAATGCCATATCAATAGTTCTGTGATTTTGAAGCCCACCCTTTACTCCAATATTTTCCGCAGTCATACCGCAAAACTTTAATGCAATTTTGTATTTGTTATTTTCAGGAAGCTTTTCTTTTTTGTATGAGGAAAGACTCCGTAGGGCAAAGTTTGGTACCTGCGAGCTTGGAGTACACCGCTACCGTTTTGAGGGCACAAAAACACGGGATTTCCTCGTGGTGCAGGCCTTGAGACGAGTGTTTTTGTTTTAAAAAACTGTTTTGGCGTCATAAGCTCCGTGGTTATGAAATTAGTTACGGCACTATTCGCTACGCAGCAAGCTTTGTAGTCATTAGGTTGATTTCGTGTTTAACTCGCGCTTGTTTCGACTAATAGTGCCTCTCTAAAAGATTTTATTTCAGCTTCGAACACATCATTTTCAGCAGATCTGAGACAGTTAACTCAAACAACCGTTATAGATACGTGTTGCAGAAGCCCGCTTAGAAGCAAACAGGGTGCGCGCGTGCAGCATAGCCGGTGCTTCAACCACTGCAAGCCATTCATTTTCTTTTTATTATTCATTTATTCATATAGTAGAAAATTTTCCTTTTACGAATGAATTGTTAGAAACCGGAAATGAAATTTAAAATGCTTCGTCAATCGCTTTTCTGTCGGAATATTGCGCTGTTCGTTACCACACCCTTTTCTCCTTGTCATTTTTCTCACGGTGCATTCTCAAAATATTCAAGAACTGTTGTGAGAGTCAACACTTAACAGGAATCCGTCACGGTGGCTGATTGGTTAGAGGGCTCGGCTACTGAGCCAGAGTTCCCTGGTTCGAACCCGGCCGCAGCTGTCACCTTTCGACGAAGGTCAAATGCAAAAGTCGCCTGCGTGCTGCGTGGTGTGAGGACGCTTTGATGACCCCTGGTTGTCGAAATTATTCTGGTGGCCTCCACTACAGCACCTCTCGGTCAAGTTTTTCTTTCACTCCTACCTTCCTCCGTTCTATTAAGTCGCGGTTCAGATGTCCACTGAGGTGTGACACAATTAGTGCGATATTTCCTTTCTTCAAAACACCAATTTTCCGAGACTGAACAATGCAAGCATTTCCTGCATCCGTGTTCAGCTGTTTGACCATCCCAAAATTCCAGCAGGGGGAGACGGTTAGAAGAAGACGAAGAACAAGAAGCGTTCTCACCGAGCGGGTAACTGGAAAACAGCACCAGCTCCAATCAGAAAAGAAGAAAGGAAAGGTAAGAGCTAGGGTCATTTCATTTTATGAAGAGCGTCTCGTTGCTGTTAGGCCTCGAGAAAAAACTCGAAAAGGCCACTGCCGTAAGTTATCACCATAGCACATGCCGAACACTGCCAAGCTGCATTCACTCCAATTATAGCATGCTTCCTATGATCTGTGGATGTCATTATCAATTATCCTCATGATTACAGCGCTGGCCTCTCATGTTCGTAGGGTTCCTTTCCTAAATAGCACAATTTTCTAGGAGAGGCCCACGGGTATCTATGCGTGTGGCCGTCTCGCGGCAGACAAGTGGGAGAGGCGCAAAGCAGATGGCTGACTCTGCGACACGAACGCGTAAGTTGTCGTATCGCTATTTTTTAGCGCTACTTTTTTTGTGTGTACGCCAAGATGTTACCTGCGTCATCCTGCTTATCGCACTGGCAAACATGGGCTTAATTTAATCGGTTTCGACGCTTTCACTGTGCACCAGAATTGCGTAACATTTGAATTTCTCTTCTTTAGCGACAATTTTGCGAAGCATTTGTGAAAAATTGCTCACTCTTAAGGCGGAGAAGCAGAGAAGGAACTACATAAACGGCAAGTCACAGCCTTTATGGGTATAAGTGTCTTTCCATGCTTCCCTCTCTCCAAGATTTTCTGACCCCTATTTTGAGCTGCTATGTTGCCTTCAAGTAAAAATCGGTTGCTGTAGTCTACGTAACGCATATAGGTTTGCGGCTTGCTCTCATTCAGATGAAAATGTTGGCGTGATTGGAAGCAGACTATGTTACGGGAACTAGCAGCCGCGTTCTCATATATACTCAGCAGCGTGCACTCAACTAAGCAATATGATATATCTTTTGCTGGGGTTCACTTGAACGGAGCAGTGGTGCAGACGTAGAGGATCTGCCTCGCGTGCCAGAGAACCGGGGTTTGAATTCCAGTGCCGCGTAATCCTCCACCGGCTTTTAACAATCATCCGAGTGTCATTGGAATTGCATAACTAGGCATTGAGTGCGGCCTAATATCGGTGACCACAACTGACAACGTTCTGCATCACCAGTTCTATAACTTGGGCGGCTAAACGGGCCACCCTACTTTAGTACTTTGCCACTACCTCCTACAGAAATACATCAATTATTCCTCGGTCCTCAGTCCCCAGTGGGTCCGGAACAACTGACCAAGGCGGGTGTCAGGCCTGTGACGCAGCGGAGGTTGCTAACAATCTCTGGATACTAAGAATCCGCCATTAGAAACTGAAATTGGCAACATTTAACTCTAGGATCCTTATTCATTAAGGTTAGTTTAGCAATGCGTTTCGAGGAACTAGCGGGTATTGAATGGAATGTCATAAGGCTTAGTGAGGTTAGGAGGACAGACAAGGCGTTCACAGTGCTAAAAGCTGGGCTTATACTAAGCTTCTGCGGATTAGCCCACGGACGATAATTATGTATGGAATTCCTCGTTAATCAATGTAACAGGAAATATTGAGGAATTCTATAGTAATAAAGGGAGGGAGGCAGTTAGAGCATTTAAGCCTAATAAAGGTACGCATTGAAGGTGGTACAGACCAACGCGCCTGTATTCAGCCATGGTAACCAGATCGTTGAAAGCTTTTATGGAGATGTGAAATCCCTAATAATAATAAAAAAACACTTTACACTGTAGGCAAAAAACAGTCTGGAGAACTGGCAGTGGCCGACTATGGCTTAATCTCTAGGAATAGCAGCGTGGAGTTTTGGTAAAATTTCATGAGAGAAATCATTTACTGATAATGAATACCTTCTTTCGGAAATTGTGCAACAGGAGGTGTGCGTGGTAAAACCCCAGTGATGAGAATAAAATAAAATACACTTTGTACTTTACCTTAGCACTTACCTCAGCACACGCAGTGCAGATTAAAGTCGGCGCGCTCACCACTCTGGCGCCATCTATGAGAGAGCGGCGGTTTATTCGACACGACTGGCCTCGAGGGTAGCGTGCTCGCTCTCCTGCCCTCCCGTCGTGCTCGTTCGCACCGACGGCGAGGGCGACGTGGCTCAACCCAAGAACGGGTGCTTAAGAGCTGAGCTCTAGCATAAAAATCTTGGGGGCAGTGTTGATTATTTGAGTTCTAATGCGCAAGGGCAGCTTGGCCAAGGAGAGCCATGAATAACGCATTTGATCACGTTGAGGGAACGCCAATAGTCAGCTCACAAAGCTTTTCACCCACCCACAGAGGGCACATCAGGCAATGGTAAAGCTTTTAGTCATTGCAAATCGGTGGATACCTTTTGGTAAAAGGCAACTCGTGACAATGTTCGGCCAATGCATGTTACTAAACAAAACTAGGGACTAGGAAGTGGCAACTCTTTTTTGTTCCTTCCGTCGGTAGGCCGCCGCGGTGGTTCACTGCTTATGGCCCACGGGTGCTGACGCAAATGACGCGGGCTCGATCCCAGCCGCGGTGGTCGCCTTTCTATGGAGGCGAAATTCTTGAGGCCCGTGTACTGTGCGATGTCAGTGCACGTTAAAAAACCTCGGGTGGTCGAACTTTACGGAGCCCTTCACTACGTCGTCCCTCATAGCCTAAGTCGCTTTGGGACTTTAAATGAATTTTTTTGTCGTTGATGGCGGCTTGCAGAGGGCCTTGGTTGTAGAGGATGACACCGTTTGAGAGGACGAGAAAATGAAACGGAGTTCAATTTTACAATATAGAGCTCCTCCTTCACTTCAAACATTTTCCGCGTTGCTATTCGTAAATTGTTTCCTTCTGCAACGTGTTAGACCGGTCATGTGATTCTTTTATTCATGGTCACTATTTTGCTCTTGCTTCGTTGTCTTCAACACAGTGTATTTCCTTTAGTGGCCACTTGTAATTATTGCAGCCAGCAAATAAATAATTACCATTGACACTGACCTTCTCTTTGATGCAGTTCTGGCGCTCGTGGCATGCAACACAACGGAGCAGTGCGCATCGATGGAGGCGAGCGCCACGTGCATCGACCACCTATGTGTCTGCCCGTCCTTCCAGCCGCTCACCGAGGCGAGGCGCTGCAACACTACCGGTGAGCTTGGAAGTTAGGCTGAATATTGGTCGAAACGCATACTGTATGGGACCATGAAATGATATTTGTCTTCATTTCATCCATAAGGAAATATATTGCTGAGCCGAAATAACCCCCATTGTGGCACCTGGTCTTCTACGCTCTTGATTTCGTCAGCTCGTTTAGAGCTATCCCAGGTAAAATGTACACTGAGGACAAATACAAGCGAGCCTGTATCGATTGCATAGCGCACGCTAGTCACAAAGCCACCTCCCTTATCTAAAACGCGTTTTTATAACCGTGTTTCTTGAAATGTAAACTAGCTAGATGAAAAGGCTAACAAAATACATGATCAATTACTCGCGGTTAGCACATATTCCTCTGTGAAAATAATGCATCAAATATGAAGAAATAATCACCAATCAAATCCCCGCTACCGATCGTCACTGCTACTCTTATGGCGAAAAGCTGTGTTAGGGATCTAATCCACGCCGGATGTTCCGCCTGGTCATGGGCGATGCTGGCTCTGCGAGTTGCGCGCAGCGCGCGATATAACAAAGCACACCTAATAAAGGAAATAAAAGAGATCGTCGCATTCGCTGAAGATATTTCGGCATCCGTCTTTGTCTCTTAGCTCGTATTGCAAAAAGCAGAGGCCAGGAGTAGTCAACTTGACAAGATCGCCCTTTTTGTCCTAGATACTTTTCTCCCGGACATGCGCACTTCCAAGCCGCCTTTATTCACGCGATTACAGACACCTCGCTACATCTGTCAAGTGCGATACCACGTTGTCAGGAGCCAAATTGTTGCCACACTGGAGAAGCCACACCTGCATCGTCCTGTTTCGTTCCCACCCGCGATGCCTGCACACAGAATGCTGGTGCGGTAAAAGACGATGCGGCCCACCACAAAGCAAAGTTTGTCTGGCATTCTCTGGAGCAGCTTTTTACCTTTTTACCTAGTGGTAAAAGCTGAGCAATTATCGAATTTTCTTGCTTCAGTGCGCCACTTCCAAATCAAACGTCAAGCGCTATACTGCGCCAAGCCGGAAAAGATTGTTTCGCCGATTTTAACGATCTTGATCACATGATCTCAAAAATTGCGATGAGAAATTAGTACTGGTCATGTCAGAACTCTGGCGCGCAAAGGGAATTTTACACACACAGCAGCCCAGGATATGTGCATCTTTAAATTTTGTACATAAAAATGAACGCTAGCTGCAGTGACTAAGAAGAATTTAATAAATTCATGTTGTTTGAAATCAGTTATGCTTAAAACGCTCTGTTTGGTGAAATTGATGAGCCATGGAGGGAAATGTCGAAGATATATGCCTCCTTTCGTTTGATGTCGACGCTACTTGATACTAATAATAGCGCCACCTGGTGATTCCACCCCATCCCCCTTTCGCCTCCCGGGCGCTCCTTAATATTACAGGTCAATTTCTTAGGTTCTCAAATCTTAGGTTCTTATGTCAGGTTCTGTTTAGAAATATTTCAATTACATGAACGCATATGTCATCTTTATCTTCTAATAGCGTGGTTGTCGGTGCGGCTACTGGTTTATACCTTCCGACCTGCCGAAATTAATTAGATTTAGTTAAAAACTTAGGTTCTCTTTGTTCTGCTGATAACGTTTTATTCAATGCGTTAAATTGTTCACTGTTCCACAATTAAATTTGGTCCGCAAAATATTTAGATTATAGGAAAAAAGCTTTAGATTTTTCTACCTTCGAAGGGTATATAGGACACTGATGCGTCAAAGCAATTACTTTCCATTAGTCACCTGAAATCAACTGGATATCAACAGAAATGCATTGCGCGTTTCTGTTGTCTTTCTTGGTGAACGTTGGCAAGCGCTTTTGGGTGCAGGCAATTTTTAGGAACATGTATGCAGGCGACGCGTGGAATACGTTCTCAGTGAGGTTTTACTGTGTAAATGATTTCATTGGTATAAATGATTTGAATAGCCTTGTGTTTCAATATGAGCAATAACTTATGCAACAAAAGTGCAGAACCCGCGCATGTGATCTTTAAAATTAAAAAGAAATTGGTCACAGTTAGAAATACACCATACGAAATATCAAAATATTAGAGGTGAGTGCGAGTAATATCGTGGCCTAGGGATTGATAAAGACAACCGGCTTCGTTAGGAACAACGTTTTCTTAGAAGAACTAAAGTCTTTATTCATACAGCGTAAATATAAACTTCAAAATGCTTCCACGGTGTAAGATGCGTGATTAAATCAAGATATTTAAATGTTAGAAATACTTCCTTTTCTGGTGGAAATTTTCACATGTAATTATTTAGCGTAGTTTAGCTTGCACGTGAGGAAAGCACACACAAGAGAAACTCTTGATTATATAACGAAACGCAAGTTTAAACGTGTCCCATATTATCTGCAGAAATATCTAATAAGAAAAGTGCGTGCAGAACCTTAACCACGAAAAGGCCATGTCTGAGACACGAGTCCATTTTTCAACACAGAGACTTGCGCACAAATTAATTGTTCCCAGCAAATCCTAAGGGATCACAGTTTACATCCATTTAAATATTCTTCGTTTTACTGTATTGTTGACCTTGTAAGTATAATTGTCCGTTTGTCTGCGTCCTTTACCACTGCATACTTGCCGCGGTTTCTTGAGGGCCAAGCGATAATTTTGCAGTCTGTTCATTTTTTTAGTATATTCTTTGCCCTCCTTCGTGTAATCTGAGTTCTGGAATGGGCATTAATAAATAAGTAGTTACTGAGATATAACATTAAACAAATATTAGAATTCGAAACCTTCAAGCTAGAATTTTAATCCTGACGAAACTACTCAGGTTTTTCACTCATTAGTTGGTTACGGTACATGCTTGGAATCATTCAAGAATGGAAACTCTTCGGTTCACCCTTATTCTGCGAGATTATTTTTTCAGATTCCAACCTGCCACTGTCACTGGGAAGTAACTGCAGCGCCAGCGCCCAGTGCTCTAACTTGGCAGCGTGCTTGGATGGACGATGCGACTGCCCCCAGGGTTACCAGCCTTCGGACGAGCGCCACTGCCACGCCACCAGGCAAAGCGGTACGCTCGCGGCAGCACAGTGAGATACGGGTGAAGGCTCCAAATATTTGGTGGGCTTTAGTAAACACGACTGCCCACTTTCAAGAACCCTCACACGAAACCTTTCTTATATCAACTCGACGCAGTCAAAAAAGATACATGTGTGCAAGACGAAGACGAAGCAATTTATGCCAGGAATTTTGTCACATGTTGCGTCTGCTGCGAAACCAGTAGTTTAACCAGTTCAGGCTGCAGAGATGTTCCCTGAAAAATACAGCCAAATTTTAAACTTAATGCCTCTGCTGGACGCTTGATGCTTCGAAGTTACAGCCGGCATTCCTTACTTAAGAGGTTTGATGTTACTTAGAGAAAATAAAGATCTTTTAAAAATATCGTTCTTTATTACAGTAAATCCAAAAGTACATCTAGAAATCTTGTATCTATTAAAGATTTCGGTCATGTGAATCGCTCATTACTGTCTTAAACTTGTATTTTGCTGAAAAAGCTTTTCGCGGTTAAGGGAAAGCACGCTTCCTCGCGATATCACGCATTCATGCAATAGGCAAAATGTTCAGTCATTTCGGCAGATGTGTACTCGAAAACGAAAAAAACGAATATTTCTTTTTCTCAAAATGATTTTGCCAAATTTTTAACTACGACACGACCTAAAGCTATCGCTGAATTTTATCTTGTTCTATTGCCTTCGCGCCCTCAATGCGGATGAGTCGTGCCAGATTGCGCAGAAGTTTGTCATTCGGTAGAACTGTAAAATTTACTTGTGTCAAAATTAGCAAAGATAGTCCTTCTTCAGTAAGAATTGACCCTTTGAGGCCATGGGCAGATAATTTTAGCACAAGTCTCGTAATTACGGCAACGTGGACTTGAACATGCTCAGAAAATAGGTTTCTAACCAGAGAAACGCTTGTTTCTTCCAACCTTGCGGACCGTTTTAGTTTTAGTTGCGTTGTAAACCTCAATACTAAAGCCCTCTGGCAAGCAGCGCCAAAGAGCTACGAGGTAACGAGCACCAGAATTAGGCTCGTGTGGATCTGGGCTGCTGTATTTCTCTTCCTAGAGCCAGGTAAGGAAACCAATTTTTATAGTACAGTATACACAACAGCAAAAGTTTTCAACAGTTGCAAAGGTAATCATAATCGACGTTAGCACCCGGACTGCACCATGAGACTGCAAATCAAATGACACAGTCGTGAGGAAGCGACTGTTCTCAGTGACTTTTTCTCTATTTTCAGCACTGTCAGTAACGTCGTGGATGGCCATCATGGTCATGACTTCAGGCTTTCTTTTCATCCTGTTGCTTATAGTCTACGTCTACGTACTCGGCCAGAGGTGAGCACAAGTTTGCTTCGGTAAGCATTATTGTCAAAGGGCGGGAAACGTCCTAGTGAAAGCATTTCACTATTGCACTTTGTTGAAGCTTACTAAAATGAATAACTGCATTCATGCGAGATGCTTACAAGCCCACGTCATCTAGACCTTGAGTAGATTCAGACAACCTGTAGCCTGGAAAATCTCCAATTGATGCAGTCATATAAACGATATGCACCTGCGGATATGTATACTGCTCAATCTTTGAACGGCGCAAAAAATGGATAGCCTTAATGCCAGCTGCTTGCAAAAATACGTGCTCCAGACGTTGAGAAGATATAGACAGCCTATAGCCTGGAAAATTTCCAATTCATTCAGTATTGGAAATTGATTTGAACGCACACATAGATTCACAGCGCAGTCTTTGAACGTCGCAAAAAATGGGATGAATGTGTACTACTTTGGAAGCTTTGGCGGGGCGTCCAAAAGGAGGGTCTTTTTTATTTTTCGGAACACCTATTTCTTGCACTTCTTGTGGTGCGATCAAAATTTGTAAAAATCACTCTAATCACGATGTTTTCCACCTACCCATCCTTCCCATACTTGTAGCTACAAATAGAAGCATCTCGAGGTGTGTTGCTGAAACTCAGAAAATTGGCAGGTACAGTTTTCAGCGTGTCATTCACTTTTTGGCTGGAGTTCCTGATTTAATGTAACATAAACGTTATAGAAAGACGACCCGCAACCAGTGTATTGACCGTGCTCGCTACAAGGCTGCTTTATGTGGCAGGTCGTGCTTCGTTAAGGTTCTAAATTTTGGGAACGTGAAGGGTGCGCTCGTCCTCATCCATGCAAAAGCATGCCGTTGGATCCCTTGTGCTCATCGTAGCGCCAAATGCCTTCGTCTCCTAACTTTTACTAACGGTGCTACTTGAGAACGCAGCGTACACTCGGCATTCATAAATCATGGCAGTTTGGGTGATACATATAGTATATAGACACATTAAACCTTAAATTTTAATTTCTAAACCGTGTGAAGGGCGTCTTCGGAGCACATAAAACGGGGATGTGAAGACTGGCTCAAGATGCTATGCCTAATTCGAAAATACAACAATCATAAAGGACACACTGAGAGAGCATACATGCGTTCCCACGAGCGTCGACCCTGATATATTAAAGCAAGTTCTACTATGGCAATTATAAAATGGCCATATTTGCACACCGTTTTAGTGTCCTATTTCATAACGAGTTTGCCTACTATGAATTTGTTATCTAGGTACTTAACATTAAAGTACCCATGGGATATCTTATAATAATAAATATACAAGGAGTTCTATTGCCGATATTAAATTTCTCCAGATTACTCCTTGCAGACAAACGCATTGAGTAATGACTGATTTCTGCTGCGCATTTCCCTCGGCCTCATTAAAAAAATAAATACAACAAACTTGTTTGTGTAGGATGCGAAAATTTTTACAGTTCATTTAAAAATCTGAAATAAATGCAATGGAAAGTTTTTGATATTTAACCCGAGATGGGGAGGTGTTAAATATTACAGCGAAAAGTTTCATAACAGGAAACCCATCGGGGAGTGAACATACGGGTCAATAAAAAAAACGAAGCTTTATGACACCTTTGTACCGAAATTTCACGTGTAGTATGTAGTCATCTGAAATTTTTCACAAAACAGAGACAGGCATTAAGATTAATGCACGTTCAAAAATTCTTGAAAGGGAAGGGTACTCTAGTAGAAAACGTTGAAACAGAAAACATCCTCTATCCTGTTTATATATTGACAGTTGCCAGAGCACGTCGGACGGCGTGTTAGACTTGTTCCTCCTTTTTCGCGTTGTCTTTGTCGTCATCTCGTCTACATGCCCCATTCCGGAGAACAATTCACACAACTATGTATATAGGGATAAAGCTACCGACATGAAGATGGCCTCCCTATACGGCTGCTCTATCCTTGACTACATCCTATGGCGAATGCCAGCTGGGACAACCGCCTTCGTACTGGAGGCGCTTACCGAGACTTTTATGCAGAATAAACTTCCGTCTAGCAACGTATATACCCAATGAACTAATGCATAGAGTGGTTCATTTCTATTCCATCAGTGGCATTTGAATGCATGGCGGTTTTTTTGTTTATGGTGTCGCGAATCAGCAAGCGCTGATCACTCGTTCTCTTCCTGTAAACAGCTGTAATAGCTAATTCCATACAATTAGAAGCCAAACTAGCGAAAATGCATCGTCGTTCACGAAATTCATTTATTGGATTGAGACAAGTGACGTCAAATGTCGGCAGCATTCTTACTATCTAGAGGAAAGTGACATAAACAAACCCGAAATTACGTAACTACCAGCAAAGGCATCAACAGCTTTTAAGTCTATTGCGTTGCCAATGCACAGCCGAATTAGGAGTCCTTGTTAAATTTTGCTTCAGTGTCCACTGGTTTGTTTGAAATAAACCCTTGGGGATTTATTTGAGGATGTTGTAGTTATGCACTAACCGAGAAGACATTACACACGTCGAAAAAAGTATTTAGCTGGGTTGTAATTTACAACCAACAGGATGTCAAACGTGAATAATTTGTGCGTTCCACTGGTGCTGCAATCCGGCTGTCGTAAAGATGTCATATATCGAACGGTTTTGCTTGGCGTGGTATACTATGTATAGTATGGTATGTGGGATTTAATATCCAAAGGATGCGCCATGGGCCATGAGAAATGTCGTAGTGGCGGGCGCCGGACTAATTATGACCACCTGCGGCTTGTTAGCATGCAATAAATTAACGCTGAACAAGTGCGTTTTAACTTGGTGTCCATCGAAATTCGGCCGACGTGGCCAGAGTTCGATGCTCCGTCCTTCAGCTCAGCATCTAAACGCCGAAGCCACATCGCCCCCGCGGCGTGTTCACAGTTCGAAACATTCGAATTGCTAGAACAATAACTAGGCAACCCTTATATAAAATTAAGATACCCCCCCTCCCCCCTGTTTATGCTACCTCTATATTAGCGGATAGCTTCCCGAGGTTTTCATGAAAGAATTATGAACACCTCTTTAGCAGGCCTGGTCCCTCTTCGCATTCTATTATAATTTTACTTCCTCTGAATTAAGATCATTGAAATATGTCTTTAGGGCGGCTGCTTAGATGTTTTTGATTGATACTTCATTATTGCTGTCGCTTATGGTGCCCAATTACTTTCTTGCTCGAGTTCACTTTCTGGATTCGAAAGGACTATCAGGCCAAATCGTAAAAAGAAACTGCAAAATCTGGCTGCACAACAACGTCGCTTTGAAATAAGCAATGCTATTGACAGCTTGGTTGTTATGCTTCTTGAATGGGTTTGATTGTGGACAAATGTCATTTTGCCACGATCACTCCTGTCAATGACAGTAAACGAATCTCTACTAACAGCTGGTCATCACATCTGAACACAAGACGTACTCTGCGTTTTTAAGATCTGATACTTTGCCTCTTAAAGAACTCTTCAACCTAACTGCCGCCATATTGCTCGCTGGACTGCTTTTTTACTTGTAGCTACGTAACCACTGCACCTGCGGGAGGGGCTCGCCTCAGCGTAGGGAACAGTGAGGCGATCGACGCCCAAGAGGAGTTCAGTAGCGCCAGGTGTAAAAACCAGTTCAGCGAGCAATATGACAGCATTCAGTTTGGAAGGGTCTATATGTCTTTGAAACTCCATTTGTATCCCTATTCAATACAGCACCTATGGAAACGATTTGGGTTCTGTGTTTCATGATGTCCTATCTTTGCATAAGCAGGTCGATTCTGTACATCAGAAAGCTAAGGACCCTGTCAGCACAGCTGTACCACATCACAACCTGCGTAACCCTAGAGCTAGCAAAAGTTAGTGTTTAAATCCTTTGGCAAAATGTATTCGATTATGGCACTACTCGGTACGGATTTTGTTCGCACACATTGAAGAATCAGATAATTAGAATTATTTAGAAACGTTTAAAATATGGGATACGCTGTTCCAACGGGTGACAAGAAAAAAAAAATAACACGGCCAATCTCGCAGACGTTTTACGTGTCTTGTAGTTACGGCATTGCGTCTATATACAGAGCAATATTTCTATCAAGCGCTTAAAACTGTTAAGTCTAAAAGTAAATTTAAACTAAGGAAAATCGAATTCTATACATTGCCAAAAAAGTACACTAAATATCCGCAAATATGTCGACATTTTTATGTCCTATTTTTATTCAATAAGTTATCTGAGCAGGAATTAAGCTTTTGTTCGGTTAGACGTGCGACGCGAGCACTAAGAAACATGTTTTTTGCGATTGTTGTAAATTATGATTGTGACAAAGTTGATATCATTGCTTCCGTTTGTAATATTTTTTCTAATGTTTAAAAAAAATTTTCTCTTTATAATTGTGCATTGTTTACTTAGTTGTGCAATACTTGTGTATGAGCGAACTTATACATCCGCTTTTTGTTCACTTTCTTAAAAAAAGCTTACTTATTTGGCGTGACGAACCATTTGTGTATCTTTGTGGCTGCCAGTACCGCACACAAGCACAGTGCGCTTAAGCGACGCAGGGCTAAGATAATGTAACTTACACAGTTTGCAGCAAGTGGCGTATTGTTTCTGCACTCATTTTTCGGGAAAACATCGCAGGCGCCCACCACACACAAGTACCATGATGTATGGTCAGGTGGCCGCTGAGCCGACGCCGAGCATTTTCCTGGTGCCTGTTACCACCATGGGCCCGGGAGGCGAAACACCCAACAGCGTTCGCATCAGCATGGAGCTTGGCGCTGGCAGCTCTTCTTCGATGTCCTCAGCATACCCCGGGGCCGTTGAGAGCTGGCAGGCAAGGAAATTCCAGTCTGTCAAAAAATTTATTAAGGCGTATAAATAAATTTCTCATAAATGACCCAAAAATCAACTGTTTTAAAAAAATTGGTGGTGGCTTAGGTCTGGTTCAACCTGGAGTGACGCGACATCTACAGCTGGCCGAGTGGAACTTGGTTACGTGCCAACCACGTAACGAACCACTTGGTCAGCCGCGGCGCCGCGCCGCCGGCAGGTGCTCCGCACCACGTGACAAACCACGTGACAGCGTGGCGGCGCAGCCACAGGGTGGCAGCACCGCCACGCTGAAGGCTCCAAATGCTACCGCAATGAAACTGTAGCTACAAAACCTTGGCTGAACGTCTTAGTGCCATTCAAATTAGGCGCTAACCTTGATGAGTCGACAGTGGTTCAGAGAGCAGAATGTCAGAAAGCAAGCGGTTAAAAATTCAGCGCCTTTGCTCCGTTAAATGCAGCCAAGGTATTAAATGAAAGTTCAGTTAGTGAAGCATCAGACAAAGACCAGTGTTTTCTCTACAGCAGCATAAAAAATAGTTGCCTATAGGTAGTCTTTTCGCTCTATCCTAGGCCTAACGTTGTTTACAGTGTTTAAAACGCATCCTGAGTTCATTGATACTTCGCTGAACAGAAATGACTAATACAAACCCGCAACATTCAAGAAAATTTAATAGTGCATGAAGTCGGAGTTATGGTATGCGTAATAAGTTAGGAACTTTGTGCTCAGGAACGTCGCATTAAATTCTTGAAATCGAAAGGCAGAGGAAGGCTGTGTGGCTATTCACACCTTTCATGGATAACAATAACAATGAAGTGAACCGACGATAATTTAATATCAATTCCTCTTAAGCTCTAAAGCCGCCGACAGAAAATGGATATGAGAAAATGAGCCTATATTCTCACAGGTAGATGTTTTATTTATTTCGTAAATAAATCTGTTCCCCTTGCCCTCAAAAAGCTGAATTGTGTAAAAACACTACCTCGACTCGCTTTAGCTCCACAAGGGTCAAACGTTTTTTACACACTAAGTAAATACTACCTTGAAGCTTTTATAAGTTCTAGGCGCATGCTAAAGCTGAGGAATATCGACTTAGGAATATGTAGTGTTCTGTAGCAAAACAGTCGTCAACAAGAGAAGAGTCCAGGTTTTTATTGCAGAAACTGCTTGCTTACCCGTGGCTTTCCTCGATGGAATGAATGTCACCCCATATTTTCTGCAGCAAGCGCGTGCACCTCCTCAGCACAGCCGCGAAAGAAAACCTGTCTCCAGGATTTCAATATACAACTCTCGTCTAATAATCCAGACGTGTTTTCCGTAGTGCTGCGTGTTAAGACCCACAGCGCCACGCACACTAACGATATGGTCAGTAATGCAAGCAATCCAGGTATAGCAGCAGTGCTTGACCGCGGTGGTCGCGTTTAAGGCTTCGCACAGCGTAGCTCAGTGCATGAGCGCCCGCTCTGTGCTGAAGCCAGAGATTTTGAGTATTTGTGTTTACGCCTGATTAATACGGAAACTCGCTATCTGGACAATACTCAGAGTGAGAATGCCTATAATGTTTTGATGTACAATTATTTTTGTCTGGCTCTTATAAGGAGAACTTTCACTATCAGATCTTTCCTTTGCTGCATTCTGAAAGCAGGACCTGATTAGAACGCAGTAGGAAGGTGCACATGCTTCAGTACTAATGACTTTTTTGGGACGGGTAGGAGGGGGGATCGGTTAAGCTATACAAATTCAAGGTGCCCGCCCATTACCTTTGCCGACCACTACCCATCTGCTGGATTGCATGAATAGTTCGGATGAAAACTCTGTTGCGTGCCGAATATTTAAAGCCGCATTCAGCAGCTGTCTGCCGACTCAGCACGTATGTGTACCACTTGTGGGGAGATGTGAACAGTCGTAGTAAGATATATAACGCCACTAAACGTCGTCACGGGTCTCATAGAATACTGGGTGCTCTTCACTCCACCGAATTGTTTTAAACTTAATGACGACTAGAATCAAGTGCTTGAAGCTCACAAGGTTTTTTTCTAGTTGCTACTGCAGTGCCCACCACTAAGCTCATAAGCAGACCTAGCTGGAGTGGAGACTTTTTTCCTGAGAATTTTTGTTTTCTTCCAAATTCGTTATTGCGGGTGATTCGCTTTATGGAATGCCTTGCACAGGAACAAAGGTGTCCAGAGTAACGAGATACCAATGCATATTTAAAAGAAATATCAATATTTGCACATGCGATCGTAGGTGTCCACACTTGAGCTACAAACTTTTTAATGTTCTTATTGAAGTTTCCAAGCAAGCAACAGCCTAAATTTGTCTGAGCCCTGTTATTTTCTCCAGATTTTGGCGCAGCTTTACTGGACGTTAAGTCTATAAATCCGGGAGCCGCCTGCATCCTGACTTCCGGCTTTTCAAACGTTTCCCTTCAATCTTCATGACGTACAGTGTTTTGGGTTGGCAGCTACACTTATTGCAAGATATTTGGTTACTGCTACTGTGAACTTTGGTTAGTGTGAAAATTCATTCGTACCACGTGCGCAGAAGGCAATGGAAAATATCCAGCTGAAGCACTGCAATGATCGCTTAAGGTTCCAGTATTTTTTTATGCGTTGCATATTGCAATCACTCATGTCAGCCCTTGGGCGCGGCCGGGCAGCCGCCATTGACCTTTAGCGCAACCACGTGACGTGACGTCACGACAGCCGGAGGAAAAGCTGGGCCCCAACTCGCGTGGTCGCGCGCGGCCGCAGCCACCACCTGACTCCCGCTCCTCCCGCTAGGGGCGCTGCGCCGGCACGTAACGTCACGGAGGAAAAGCTGGGCCCCAACTCGCGCGGTCGCGCGCGGCCGCAGCCACCACCTGACTCCCGCTGCTCCCGCTAGGGGCGCTGAGCCGGCGCGTGACGTCACGGAGGAAAAGCTGGGCCCCAACTCGCGCGGTCGCGCGCGGCCGCAGCCACCACCTGACTCCCGCTCCTCCCGCTAGGGGCGCTGAGCCGGCGCGTGACATCACGGAGGAAAAGCTGGGCCCCAACTGGCGCTGTCGCGCGCGGCCGCAGCCAACACCTGACTCCCGCTCCTCCCGCTAGGGGCGCTGCGCTATGAAAATCGAGTGCCGCCAAGCAATATCTCGCCCTCAAAAAAAAAAAGACCGCGCAATATGCAACGCAGTCTTGGCTTAACCAAGCTAAGCCTGGTCATTTTTTGCTTCCAACAACCCGCTTATATGAAAGTAAAAATACGTCATATTTTGCATGAGCAAGTAGTAACTAATTTTATAGTGAGCCTTAGAGTAAAAACTAATAAGTACAAATTATTGTCTGCGAAACAGAAAACGTCATGTTCTGTTTTCAGAACAAGACAGGTTTTACTCTGTTAGGCTGGTAGCATTAAAACGACGAAATCGAGATGACTATGAATGAAAAATTGTCAGCGTGTTCTGGTGAAAAGCGACAGCTTGCGTGACAATATATATTTTTAGTTATGGAATGCAGGCTGCTCCTCTCAATTTAGCAGTGGTCATGGAACTTTGCGTTGAAGGTACAAGAATACGCACACTGCATTACGACTTGCGCTCTGAGCTCTTAGTAAGAGCCATGTCGAATTGAGAGTTAATTTCACTGCGTAGCAGAAAACAGTAACTTCTCGTACATCCGCAACGTGGGATTGGCGTTGTATCTCTGTCTCTGCAGGCTCGCATTGCGCGTGCCGCGAGCGAGACGCCGAGTGTCAGCGAGCGTAGCTGCCAGCTTTGCTCGTGGAGTGATTCCTCCATTCGAACCTCACGGAGTGCCAAGTACCCGCTCCTGCAAAATATCAGCACGCCTTCTCCACTCATCAACGTAGAGAAGGGCAGGCGGAAGACCGCCACAGCGGCCGAAAAGGTGTGCTTGAGTGTTTTCAAAGAAGAATTTTTGAAGTAAAGTCGGAGCGGTCTACTAAAAATATCGAGGGCCAAAGGAACATTTTGTCTGGTGCGGTTTTGATAGCTTCATGCGCTTCGAGGAAATTCAAACTAAAATTCTTAAAGACACTTCGTACACAATTCATATGCGAATATAATAATCATAACGGAAGGAAGCATCATAGTAGCCACTCCTTTGTTTTGTCGCTTAGATATTTTTCGGTGGAATGGTTTTTACGCATCCGCATTTTCTGTGTTATTGTGTGGTCAATCTCACAAGCAGCGATTGCAAATTGGTATTTCAGCGGGCGAGGGAGAGCATAGCGCTTAGCCTTTATAGGCTTAGTGGAAAAATTTCATTCAAAAGAAACCGAGTGCAAAGCCACAGGAATGCTTGCTTTCTTGATGAGGCAGTGGGTGCGCCATGTATTGAAGAATCGATTGAACTAGATATTGTCCGGTAATTGCGGCTCTCTGCTGATGTTCCATGCCTCCAACATTTTGTGTAACTGGTCATCCAAGATGGCGTTCGCGAATTTTTTACTCTAATAAGTAGTTCAGGCGTTATCCTTACTGGCGGAATTGTATATTAGTGGACCTAATATATTTTCAGGCGCAGGTGAGAAGGAAGCAGGGAAGAGATCTGTCCTCGCTGCCCGATATTAAAGACCAGCGGCGACGCGAAGAACGTCCATCGAGTGCGAACCAGCACGCCGTAACGTCTCCCGACAATGAGCATCGCCACGGGTCCAACGCTGTTGTAGCGAACGACGGTGTAGGCGTTGCGCCCGAAAGCAGCAGCAGCTGTAAAGACCAGCTGGAGCTTTCGACCGTGACTTGGGGAAGCATCGGCAAATCGCTGGACAGCCTGCTCTCCATTCCTGTGGTGGCCAGAGTCCACACTTGCTCCAGCAGGATGCAAACAACGCTGGAATCCGAGAGCGATCTAGTTTTAACAGCCCATAAGCTTTAATTGACAATAGGATTCAAAAAGGAAGGAGCGAGCAAGGCCAGCGGATAATTTTATATAGATGGCGCTACATTGGGGGTCATTTCTCCTTTACTAATTCTCAGAAACGCTTCCACCGAAGATTCAGTTCTTTTGCGCGTTAATTATTTTCTTTGCAATATTTTTCTAATTCTTTTGTACTTTTGCTGCTTTTGTTGTTTTAAGTGAAGTAACGTTTCAGTTTGAGTTTGGATAACGGACAAAAACTGTCGACAACTACAATGTAGAAGCTTGTAACTTTGAAGGACATAGCTTATACAGTAGGTCGCGTAGAAATAGTCTAATTGCCTGACAGTAGGATGAATCGCTGCCATGTGCACTTAGTGCTGGTATTTTATGAGGAGAAATCTGCCTTGAATTAGTCCTCTGAGAGAATGCTGCGGTCTCCATATAAGGGCTGCCGTATAGCGCCTCCGTAATTTCGTTACACACGTGTTAAATATAAGCCCTTAGAACTAATCGCTGGGACAACTTGGATTACCATAGAAGGTTCTGCTTGTGACGTTGCACACAGTCACAGGCCGCATCATGAGTGCCTAACTATACGATCAAGCCACTCCCCCCCGCCCTCCCTTCGCCGGTCAAGTTCTGGCAGGAACCTCGGAGAAGTGACCGGGCAGCTCGAGGTCTTGACGGCCCCGCCGTGCAACCTTGAAAGGATAAAAAGGCGGGCTCGTCCCGCCGATGAGAAGTGCGCTTTGGAGAGATGCAGTCTCTCGGGTTGCTCCAGCAGAACCAAGCGTCCGCCGTCCTACAAACGCGACCCTGCTACTACCAGCTCGCCGTCACCCGATGCTCTCCTCCACCGGAACATGAGAACTCTGCTCGCATTGTACAATCCTGATTAATCCATTCGCACCCATCTGCTTTTTACTGTTTGTTGATGGCGCCTGTACATTCTAACATCGCCTGCATCCTTTTGGTGTCACCTTTGTTTATTTTTTTAACCATTTAATTAAACTTGTATATACTGCGAGCTAACTGTTCGTGCCACGTTATGCTAGATTTGCAGAATTTGTTGAATTAACTTTTATGTAGCCGTGCCGCCCTATAAGTAATATTTCCGTTTCTGTTGTACACTTTGCCTTCTCATATAAGTACCAAGCTTTTTTATGTGTACAAGTCAAAGTTTTGCGAATTCCTTCTTTAGGTAGACCTGACACACAGGTCGACCAGCCTAATGAAATTAATGTGCCACAAAGATCGGTAGTGGGAAGGCGGGTAAGCGTCCAGGGGATCCGCGCCTTTACGTGCTATATTGTGACACGCACAGTTTAGATCAGCAACGTCTTTCACAAGATGGCCTTACTTTTCATGGAGGGGAAGTGCAATCGTCCATTGCCACAATAATCCGACGCACATTTGAAAACACATTGAGCCTTATCTGTGTGGCTGCGGAAAATAGCTCAGCAAAGGTGACAGCAATACTGGTAAGGTCGAGTCCGTGTTGTCAAAGGGGGCACTTCTGGTGTATAATTACTGGAAACTTTGTGCAAATTCACTTTCCGTTGCGCTTTCTCAACATTATGGGTGTCTTTGTACCTTCATAACCACGAAAGTTTTTCTAAATTTTATTACTTTTATTACATATGCTCGTAATAAGGACATAGATAAACTCAGCCGACTTTCCAGAGCCTGATTCTTGGCGTTCTTCATTGCTTTTGAGACAGGAGAGCTTTGTCGTCGCACTGCCCACAAAAGAACAAATCTCTCGCGGTTCAGGGTGCGTAGTATTCTAAACCCATGGTCGTGTAAATACCAGCGGTTGGTTGTTCTTAGCCGGCTGATGTGACAGGCAAATGCGACAGTGGCATGCTATAAGACAGACAGAAAAACATTATTTCGGATGAGAGTTTTGGACCCTGCTGGGTCCCTGGGCCACTGCGTGGTCCCGCACTGCATCAAGTAGGTCATGACGGGACGTGACATCGGCAACCCGAGTCACCGCAGCAAGCTGCGATGTCGGGTCTACACACGTGAGCAGGACCTCCCAGTCCTCCAAGCTCGAGATGGCGCGATGTCCCTGCGGGGGAGGGTCAGCAGGACAGCCGAAGAGGATGTGGAAAAAGTGGGGTGTGACGGTCACCGCATAGGGAGCATGCAGGGGACGTGCCACAATAGTGGGATAAGAGCTGAGGGGATGACAGAGAGCGAGTCTGGAGGCGTCTGAAGGGGGTCTGTTGGGAGTGCTTAACGAGGTATGTCCGACCGTCGAAACAAGGTATTTTCGCGAGCTCCGCAAAAAGTGTGCGCCCGCTCCCTCGAGAATCCTGAATCGAGACTGTCCTGAGCCCAGCAAATCAAACTTCGGGCCAATTTATCGGCAGCCCCGTTTCCAGGGTTCCCAGAGTCGGAACCCACTGGAGCTCTACCTTACGCGGTAAATTTTGGGTAGGGGTGTTCAACAATTGCCAGGCAGGGGTGTGAATACTGCCCCTGGCAGAGTTGGGTACAGCTATTTGGGAGTCGCTGAAGATGTATTGGGCTTCTGAATGTGCAAGGGCTAGGGCGATGGCGGTCGCCTCTGCCTCCTCGGGCGTAAGGAAAGACGGTGTGTTAGGGGGTGGGGTAGGGTTTGAATGTAGGCGACTGCTACCGCGTCGTGCGCTGTACATGCGGCCTCTACAGATTCAAGAGCTAAAAACTATGAGAGGGCAGCTACATGCTGTCAGTGCCAGCTCTAAAGGAGTGAGAGGAGCCCGTCATATCCACCCACCACCATCGCCTAGAGGCGTCAACCGCTTATCTCCGCCCTCCAGAAGCAGAGAGAATCGGAGAGAGGGAGCCTATAGAGGCTTCACTCTCCAGACGCCAATGCACGACACATTTCCGCTAGTAGGGGTTGTAGTGACAGGGCGTTTAAATAATAATAATGATAATTGTTTTTAGGGAAAGGAAATGGCGCAGTACCTGTCTCATATATCTTTGGACACCTGAACCGCGCCGTAAAGGAAGGGATAAAGGAGGGAGTGAAAGAAAAAAGAGGTGCCGTAGTGGAGGGCTCCGGAGTAATTTCGACCACCTGGGGATATTTAACATGCACTGACATCGCACAGCACACCGGCGCCTTAGCGTTTTGCCTCCATGAAAACGCAGCCGCCGCGGTCGGTTTCGAACACCACTGAGCCACCGCGGCGGGTAAGGCGTTTAATGCAGTGGGGGAGATTATTTGGGCACGACACCCCAAATATCCCGGTCATGCAGACCCCTTTTCTACTATTGCGAACAGTCTTATCCTGAGCCAGATCAACAGAACCATTCGTCGTTGACTGTTCGTGCCTTTTCGCGGTGTACGGCGCGCACTAGACGGCCTGCCCCCACCCTTCCCCCTCTCTACTCTGTATAATGCCTCTAAGTGGACTGTTAAGCCTTAATCAATTATGATGAAGACGCCAGGAGCAGGTGATCAGTGTAAAAGTTATATATCGAACCAATACTGCAAAACGCGAACTTGTTGCATCGCATGGTATGATCGCACGAAAAATTTTTTTAATGCTTTGTTGTTCGTGGTAACTTCCTTTGTACCTGTTTTAACACCTTCCCTAACCCCTTAACTCCTTTACCTGTATCACATATTCATGTCCGACTGCGTCAGCTGTATGATCGAGCGACAATTCTCAAAACGGCTGGCGGCGTTTGAAGCCTCCATGAGTGAGGCCTCATCCTCCAGAAGCGCCACAAAGCACCTACCGACTCATCAGCACTATCCAGAAGCCCATACAGCGAAACATACTGCTCATACAGTGGAGTGAAACGGCAGACGCGAAATGGATTTCCAAGACGCAATGAGACAGCAGTCAAGGTAGAAGCGAAATGCAAAACCACTAATACGAACGCAAGGTCGCGCCACTACATTTAATGATCGCCTGCTCTTTTTTAGTTGAGATTTACGCGCATTGAACCAGCCGCTGAAAAAACCTATAATGCATTTTCCTTTTCGATGGTACTACTGCTCATTCCAAAATAATATCTGATTTATAATCTGCAGAGATTCAATAAAGGTCCTAGTTATTTGGCGCCTGCTTCGGCATTTGACGCCAAGCTCCCGCACACTATCGTGGCTTTCTTTTTGGTTCGTTCTTCAGCATCCGGAGGAGCACGTTTGACGCTCGAAAAGCGGCAATATCGTAGTCAAGCTAGGATTCAGATCGTTGCAGTATTTTGCGTAGTAACGGATTCAGATTCCGCGCCATCGCCTAGAGGTTTTAGTGAATTTTGGTCCATCGCTCGATTGCAAACTTCGCCCAGAAATCAATTATAAATTTCTGAAAACAGAATCTTTGAAAACTATTCTAAGTTTTACCTCGTTTTGAACCACACCGCCCCTTTCGTGCCGAACCGCAGTATATGTTCCGTATAGAATAAACTTTAAGGCTTTTAACGTAGTTAAAATGAGTAGACATGCAAAAGCCTGTGTTTAGCCTGATTGGCTCATGGTTTTGCTCTACTGTATCGTCGCCGCGTGTTTTAGAGGTTAGGCTCTGATCGATCAGTTAACGCCATAGATGGGATTTGATGAAGATGATGATGTGCAATGGACAGCACGAGTGTGCTGCGGTCCAACACCAGGCGCGTTCTGCTGTCTATTTTTGTAGTTCTTTGTTGCTTACATGTGAAATATTATTATGTTTAAGATATATGCTCTGCATTGAGTTTTCCTCGTGCTTGATAGCTGAGGTGTGTTGATTTGTTATTGTTTTCTTAATGTTCCTAAATATCAAATGTACATGAAACATCGCATCTTTTTAATAAACACCATACTGAAGAAAGCAGCGATAACCTAGTGCTCCCGTGCGGCAGCTTTTGAAGTTGATCTGTTCGCGCCGCCGCTGGATCTACTTTCAGTCATGAGTGTTGATTGATTTCGCTTTCAACCTCCTAACGTGGCGTCGCTGTTGCTAGGCAACGGCACGAAATTCAATGATCAGAAGGCCCAAAGATCCAAAGACGACAGAATTTTTGGTCGGCGTGGCTGCTCTCTTGAGTGTTTTCGGACTAAAAAATATTTTCCAGTGGCTCCGCTGTCGTCAAAACAACCTTGTCTGTCTTTCTGGGAGGCATTTACAATTCCATCGATTACAAAGTGGTCTACATTGCCCATTATCAAGTGACGAGTTCAAGATTGAAAACCACTGCGCAGAAAGTAGAAACAGGGCGAAATGGTGCACCCGCCGCGGTGGCTCAGTGGTTAGGGCGCTCGACTACAGATCCGGAGTTCCCGGGTTCGAACTCGACCGCGGCGCCCGCGTTTTTATGGAGGAAAAACGCTAAGGCGCCCGTGTGCTGTGCGATGTCAGTGCACGGTAAAGATCCCCAGGTGGTCGAAATTATTCCGGAGCCCTTCACTACGGCACCTCTTCCTTTCTTCTTTCACTTCCTCCTTTATCCCTTCTCTTACGGCGCGGTTCAGGTGTCCAACGATATGTGAGACAGATACTGCGCCATTTCATTTCCCTAAAAACCAATTATTAATTATTATTAAAAGGTGCAAACGCGCATAGGGCGCTACATAAACAATGATAAAAAGAAGTCAGCGACAATACTTTGGGGACGCCTAATACCGAACAGCTGTGACATTGCGATAGAACTGGAACGTCGTGGTCAGCTGCCATACAACACCACATATGGATAGCAGGATTTATCTCTCTCCTCTTTGCCAGTTGCCAACCGTGGAATGGCGCACATGAGTCTTTTGTCTCCCTATCTTGGCAGGTGAGAAGGTTGTTTCCGTGGAAGCCACCTTGTAGTGTCTCCTTCTTCTCCCCCAAAACCACTCGCAGTCACTTGTGCACGCCCCTCGACTGAATGGTGGTCCGGGAAAGTCTCCTATAGACCCTTCTTTCTCCTTCGCATTCCTTGTTCTTCACCTGTTTCACCATCCCGATTATCAAGGATACATTGTCTTCTCTGCAGTGCTTCGCCTTGACGCTTCGCTGTATCCATTGACTTGGTTGACTCACGTTGGCGCTCTTTCCTTTTGCGTTGCTGTTTTGCTCTTCACGCACTTCGTTCGGCTTCGGAATCTTTTGAAGGATCGGCTTATCCATGATCTACCGGTTTTCTGTACTGCGTGGTTTTCAGTCAAATTTGTCCTTCGCCTCTTCCTTCTGGCATCTGCATGTGCACACTATGAGAGTCATGGTTATTAGCACTGTGCGCGCGGCCGTCGCACTGATACGCACTGAGATATGCGCTATGCCTTCCGTTCCTTCACCCAGTTTTCACACAAGTCATGTGACCGTTCTGCCTGTACATATTGCGCGACGGAACTTTAAAAGTGGTCATTTCTTGGTCACCATCACGAGCGTTTGTCTGACTGGTCTGACATGGTGTCAGAAGTGGGATGGAGGCCGCCCCCGATGTCACACCGCAACAGCACCGCCAGCAATAGGATGACCAGAAGCTGCTAAAAAAAGAGCAAGTCGTCCCGGTGGCGGGCGTGAAGCCAGGCAGCACAGAGCATTGGCCCGATATTTTAAATCTATTGGCAATGGCGGGCCCTCCAAAGGACCAAAGTCGCCACTGTGGTCCCAATATAGGCAGTGCCACTCTCTTACAGGTTCAAAGATGGCCCTACCTGTACTATGTGTCCACAACGTAGGCAAGGACACTATCTGACGGTAGGAATAATGGCCCTACTTCACCTGTGTTCTCCCGATACTGGCTGCGAAGCTGCGTTACACTGCCAACAATGGCCCCTGCTGATTACTATTTCCCCCATATTGGCAGTGCCACTCACTTACATTTCCCATAATGGTCCTAGTTATCCACTGTGTCATCCATATTAGCACTGCCGCTCCGTTACGCAGTCAACAATGGCCTTCATTTTGCAATGTTTCTTCATGATTGGCGAGGCCATTTTAACAAGATGGACAAGTTGGGCCATTGCTTGTCTCTAATCCTCCGGCATATAGGGTGTTTGACGTAACTTTAACCACGGTTTTTAAAAATAATTGACGTACCCGAGCTACCGGAAGACAAGGACCTACTATTTCCCGTTATCTATGTCTTCTCACAGCACTTTTTAAGTTCCAGTTAATAAGTTAGTTAGCTATGATTAATTATGCGAAATCTCAAATATTACCCTCAGTGCGACGTACTTTCCGTTAAGTTGTACAGGCGATTAAGAAAGACCCAATAAATGTTTTTTGTAACAACGCCTCCTATACCTGTCATTTTTTCGGGCGCTTAAAGTCCGCAAAACTTAAAACAATGACGTGACTATGCTCAAACGCTACCATATTGAAGGAAAGGAAGTAATGGGAAGAAACTCTACATGCGCTTCAAGCAAGCCAAAGTGAGCGGCCGCTGCTCAGTTCTCCGGGCTGCAAAATGACAAAAATAAAAAAGAAGGCTACTTTGTAGTATGCGACTTCACTGCTTTGTTTACATTTTTTTTATTTGTCTGCGTGATGTCTCAGTAAAAGCCCCGTCTGAAACTTCTGTCTCTGACCTGCCAATCACTATATAGTGTTACGTATCAAAGTGTTCTGATCTTCGTGACAGTGGGTTTCGGATTGATATAGACTGGCCTGGGAAAATTCCTCTCGACTGCTCCCACGGGTTTGCGTTGCTTTTCCGTTTCCCATTATGTGCATCGAGAGAGCGGCGTTGAGAGGCTCGTCCGCTGCGTAGCAGAGTTCATCACGGCCATCTACTTCAGCCACAGCGGCATGGTATCGTGGGTCGGAGGCGACAGCGGGCGCCGGTCTTCTGTGTGATTCACGGCGGGCGCGGCTGATGTTTTTTTACAGTTTGCCACGGCGTCTGTATACACGCCGCTCTGAAGAGACGTCACCTCTTTCTTTGTGCGGAACTCTGTGCGCGAGTGCCGCTTCGACATTCTGTTCTCACGGAGAGCTGTGCTGCCGATGTCTTACTATCGCCCCCACTTGGGTCGCATTCCGTGCTTCTCATCACTGCTGCAGGAACAACCTGGACGCCGGAAGTCGCGAGACGTCTTTGTCGGGGACGTCCTTGTGGGTGGTTCCAAAGAAAGTGCACCTGACCCAAACGATAGTGATTGGACGCTTTCAATTAAACTAAATTGCACAACTAGGGAGCTGGGGACAGGAGACCCCTTTAAAACGAGCCGCACTGCTCATTGTGAGGACTGAAATCTCTTTGATCACCATGTAAATAAATCTCTTAAGTCCCTCTATTGCTCGACTCGTCTCTGCACCGGCGTCAAACGGGATGCCCGAGTGCCTGCAGCCCGGCTTCTGACTCGGCTCTTCGTTACCTGTTGAGTCCGCTATAGGAGCAGGCGCAACACAAAAGCAGCAGATCACGCAACGAGCTTTCCATGCTGAAGAAGAATGTGCTAACGCTCTTTAAGACTATGTTAACAGCGGCGCCACCACACACTAAAACGAATGACACGAGATGGGAGGTTTATCGGTGTTCGTCCGCTTTAAAACTACGCACCGACAGATGCGAACACCGGTAACACGGAGCGCATGATACTATAAGCACCAAAGTAACACCAGCTAGAACTGACGGTGTGCTAACGAAGTCCGCAATCGTTCATAAGCCGTTTATAACGGAGTGGTTGTCGCCATTCCGAACCTTCTGAATGGTGTAGAAAGAAAAACACCGTACGGCAACTGAGACGCCGGTAGGTCGAACTGCTACCGCTGTTCAAAATAACGCACCAGTGGAGCTCTGTACTCATATCTGTTTCGATTAGTTCCCGAAAGAAGCAGCAAGTTTTGGTTTCGGTGGAGATGAAATCGTCATCAGGCGGCGCAAAGAATCAGAAGACTGCGAGAGAGTCGTGACTCGTGAGTGCGGACGCTCTGACCGTAGCGGCGTAGGCGCTAGGCCTAGGAGCGCCAGTGGGGCCGTCTCGAGTTGCGTCGCAGAATGGAGCATGGCGGGTTGTCTGGAGCCTCTCTTGGAAGGGATATCGTTAGCTTCGACTGTGAGTTTGCCGCTGCTGCTTTTCCATGTGCGACAGAGAAGGGAAAGACGCCTACTTAACCGAGTTCACTGGAGTGGATATCGCAAACGACGGCTGAGCTTGTGCTGCTTGCGCTTCGCTTGGTCTGCTAATGGCGGTTTGGCGCCGTTGTGAGCGGATCCAGACGTGCGCTGGCTTTGCGGCACCCGTGACCAGCGAGAGATAAGTTTCTACCTCGATACGACTGCCCGGGAGGATGTCCTTGAAGCCCTGCCGTTTCACATCCGTCTCGGTGTCAGGTTAAGTGGTTTTTCGTCTTAAATAGCGTCGTACGATGAAGACGTGAGCAGGCTTACCTAGAGCGCTGGAGCATTGTGCTGCGGAATAGGTCAAATTATTATTAAGGTCCTGTTGCTAGTATATGGGTCGTTTTATATGATTATGCGCTATCGCGTGAGCACCAGCGCATAATCCTATAAAATGTTTAATCATTTTTGTCCGGATTCGCAAGGCGAGTGCGTGTTTTTCTCTGTGAGTAATTAAGTACTAAATTTTAAGCCTTATCATTCATGCAGATTATAGCCTTTCGTAGTTTCTTCTATTACAGCTGATGTGTACATCGCTGCTACACAGGTCACTAGAGTTGGGCTACCTATTTTCATCTAAATTCAGTGTTTATACTGCATAAAAATTTTCACCTTGCTTGAAAATATTGCTGTGAACCTTCATATGCGCAACAAGCAATGTGTATTTGAGGGAGTGTTCAATTTTTATATTATATCTTTTTGGGCCTCTGAATTGCTTTCACTCGACCTTGTCAAACGGGCCTCACTGTGTGTCCGTTTTTTTTGTTACTTTAGGACCATTTAATCTACACGGTATAAGGGCACCCTTACCATTTTTGGAGGCACTTGCGCTTAAAAACGTACTTTTGGAACACGTTACGTCGCAACAGCTAGTATGGCTTTCAAATCTTTGGTAGAGGACATTTATTTTCTTTATCTTTTGGATAGTTGTGGCGGCCCACTAAATGTAATCGTGGCTCTGATGGGTAAATCATATGTGCAGTCATGCCTCTTTAATGTGTACACTTTGGTTCCGGAGAATAATTGTCGCAAAATGATTCATCCATAATGACAAATCATTAATGAAAAAAATTGATTCAAAGCTTGTAGCTAAAGTCTGCTTCTGCTCATGGTGGTGGGCAGTGAAGTGGAAGCTAGGCAGTGTTGGTAGCTCCAAGTGCATTAGCCTGGTTGCCGTTATCTTTAAAAATAAGTCCTTTAACGACGTGTTTGAACCTTGAATTTCTTTGACTTTATTCATTAAAAAATTGGTTTGAACATGGTTCTTCTATGTAAAATTTCTCGCTTGGGGAGGAAAGACCACCCCCACATGAATTCATCCATAGGATATCGTAGTGACAATGTGCCTTAAACTGAAATGTGACGGCATTTTTGCTCTTCCAGAAGTGTTAGTAATGTCAGTGACATTAAATTTTTAATTTCGCAGGATCACGTACTTACACTGCGCCTCCTCATCTAGCAAGGTGCAGTTCTCCTTCATTTGCCAGCACCTTGTGGTGAAAACCTCATCACTTCTGTGGGGTCTCTGCTGTTTGCAGCCTGCTGGGTGTGCCTTGTGGAAATTATAAGGAAGGCACACTGTAGGCTGAGCTTTCTTGAGCGCGATTTGTAATCTTGACTCAAAATAAGTCATTCCTTGGTGCTCTTGAGCTCGACAGTTCTTAAAAACTAGTTCATCTTTCCTTCGCAGCTGCCTCTTCTATCCGCCAGTAGGTGTTGTACATATCTAGTTGTTTAGCATTGTTTGGAACATTGCTAGTGGAGCACACTGCTATATCTTACCAATGTTGACATGTTATATTGTCACCGACAAACGTAGCAAGAAGCGGGAAACACAGCGGTTTACTAGGGCGAGGCTTGCCGAACCGCCGCGCTCATTCGAGACAGAAGAAGACGTTCGGCCACGCGCTGGGAGACAGGTTCGGCCACCACGTGGCGCAGGCAGAATGTCGGCAGTGTGGCATTGCCCCCCTCCCTTTCAAGAGGCATCGACTGGATGCCGCACGCGAGGGGGAAAAAACGTAAGGTGGAAGGTAGCAGCGCAAGTGTCTTCGCGGAAAGGAGCTAACGGGAGTAATATGGCTTCATTCGCGCCACGTGCACTACTTCGGACGCCGGTTGTCGAGACAACCGGACAGTTCCTTGAGGAAGCACCTCGTAAGTCACCGCGCTGAGGCGGCGTAACATCTGGTATGGACCAAAGTAACGGCGAAGAAGCTTCTCAGAGCGCCCTCGCAAACGGATCGGGCTCCATACCCAGACTTGGTTACCGGGTGTATAAATCACCTCCTTGCGGCGGAGGTTGTAGCGCTCGGCGTCGCGTTGTTGTTGGCACCAGATTCGCAGTCGAGCAACTTGGCGAGCCGCTTCGGCGTCACGAACAAATTGTTCAGCGTCCACGACAGAAGAGGGAGTAGGATCCGGAAGAAGCTTGGCGTCCGCATGGTCAAGGCTTCGCGACCGTGCACCAAATGGAACGGAGTGAAGCGTGTCGTTTCGTGGAGTGCAGTGTTGTATGCGAACATGATGTAAGGCAGTATCCGGTCCCAGTTCGCATGGTCATCGTCGACATACATAGGAAGCATATCGACAATTGTGTTGTTAAGCCGCTCAGTGAGTCCATTTGTTTGCGGATGGTAAGCTGTAGTCTTGCGATGGCTGGTGCCACTGAGTAAAAGTACCGCGCTCGTAATTCCCGACGTAAACGCGGTGCCCTTGTTAGTTAATACGACTGCTGGGGCTCCGTGACGAATTACAATGTTGTGAATGAAAAATTGTGCAAATTCGGCGGAGGTGCCACAGGGAAGGGCCTTGGTCTTAAAGTAGCGGCTGAGATAGTCCGTGGCAACAGCAATATATCGGTTACCCATGGAAGACTCCGGAAATGGACCGAGTATGTCCATGCCGACCTGTTGAAATAGGAGGCGCGGGGAATCGATAGGCTGCAGGAGCCCGGCTGGTTTAGTCGGCGGCGTCTCCCGGCGCTGACACTCACGACAGGTTCGCACGTAGCGGTGGACATCCGCAGCAAGACTGGGCCAGTAGTACGTGTGGCCGGATAACCCGAGGTGGCCCGAGGGAAGGTGTCGTGGCACGCACGTAGCATTTCGTCCCGAAGCGTTGTAGGCACTACAAGCAGATAGACAGTGTCTGTTGGGCCTTAGTTCTTTTTGTAGAGGACACCATCGCGCAAGCAAAACGATGACAGTCCGCGCTTGAAGAGTCGAGGTGGTGATGGAGCGGTTCCCTCGAGGTACTCGATGAGGAGCAGCAGCTCGGGGTCGTCCTCTGTTGGCAGGCAAAGGTGGGTGTGGTGACAGCTTCGTGAAAAGCGGAATCGCCGTCGGACTCGTCCGTGGGGCAGAGAATAGGAGCGCGCGAGAGACAGTCAGCATCACTGTGTTTCTGGCCGGACTTGTGCACGATGGTGACATCAAATTCTTGTAACCGAAGGCTCCATCGAGCAAGCCGCCCCGAGGGATCTTTCAGGTTCGCCAGCCAACACAGTGAATGATGGTCGCTCATGACCCGAAACGGGCGGCCATACAAGTACGGTAGAAATGTCGTAACTGCCCACAGCACAGCCACACATTCATTTTCCGAGGTGGAATAACTTAATTCGGAACGGGATAAAGAGCGACTGGCGTAAGCAATCACGCGTTCTAGACCATCCTGTCTCTGAACAAGGACCGCACCGAGACCAACGTTACTGGTATCAGTGTGCAGTTCCGTGTCGGCCTCTTCGTCGAAGTGACCAAGCACAGGCGCACATTGGAGACCGGACTTGAGTTCCGTGAATGCTCTATCCTGGTCCTCGCCTCAGAAGAAGGGTTCAGCGTCTTTCGTCAGGCGGGTTAGAGGCTGTGCTAGCTTGGAGAAATTGTAAACAAACCGGCGATAGTACGCGCAGAGGCCCAACAAACGACGCAGGCTCCGTTTCTCAGTTGGCTTGGGGAAAGCAGCTACGGCGGCCGCCTTTTCGGGGTCCGAACTAACACCTCGAGCGCTCACAATGTGACCAAAAAACTTTAACTCGTGAAACGCAAAGTGACATTTTTCTGGCTTGAGAGAGAGACCAGCGGAACGTATGGCCTCGAAAACAACACGCAAACGTTTCAGATGCTCATCGAATGTGTCAGAGAATATCACAACATCGTCGAGATATACGAGGCACGACTGCCATTTCAGGCCAGACAGCACAGTGTCCATCATTTGTTGGAATGTGGCAGGGGCAGAGCACAAGCCAAAAGGGAGCACCTTAAACTCGTACAAACCGTCGGGAGTAATAAAGGCGGTATTCTCTCGGTCGCGTTCCTCGACCTCTATTTGCCAATACCCACTGCGGAGGTCAAGAGATGAAAAGTATGTGGCATGGCGCTGGCGGTCTAGGGAGTCATCAATGCGTGGCAGAGGATACACATCCCTTTTCGTGACGTTATTGAGGCGTCTGTAATCCACACAGAACCTGAGGGTGCCATCTTTCTTCGTGACGAGAACAACAGGCGATGCCCAGGGGCTCGTGGACGGTTGTATTACGTCGTCCTGAAGCATTTGAGTAACCTGACGGCGGATGGCGTCACGTTCTTTTGAAGACACGCGATAAGGGCGCTGGCATAGTGGTATTTGGTCGTCAGCAGCGTTAATTCGGTGCTTGGTAAGAGGCGTTAGTCGTACCTTGGAAGTCGATGCAAAACAGTCACGGAAGGAAGAGATGAGCTTTTCCACGCAGCGTTTCTGACTGGCCGAGAGGTGCGTGTTTATGTCGGTCGGAATGGCTGTAGCCGTCGTCTCGTCGAGGTCTGACGCGGTGGACAAAGAGCACTGCCTGGTACACTCTCCAATCTCGTTAAAATATGCGATGACCGCTGTCTTCGTTAAATGCTGTGGTTCACGGGTAAAGTTGGTGATTAAGATGTCGGTGCGACCGTTGTCAAGTTCTACTAGGCCTCGAGCGACACAAACTTGCCGAGCGAGTAGCAGCGAAACGTTCGCTCCAGCGATGCCAAGAGTGTCGGTGCTGTCATTACACTCGACTGTGATGAACTTGCTGGCTTGCGGAGGGATCGTTATGTGGTCGTCACATACGCGCAACGTTAATCTGCTGGGCACGGCGTTGGTGTCAGCGGCTCGCTGTACGGAAAAAGAAACCATGAGCTCCCGAAGGTCGATGACCGCGCCATACTCTTGAAGGAAATCCATGCCCAGAATGAGGTCTTTCGAACAGTCACTTAATGCGGCAAAGGAACCAGTAAAAGTGAGACCGCGGATCTGGATGCGACAGGTGCAGACGCCGATCGGCGTCACTACATGGCCACCAGCGGTGCGGATCACGGGTCCACACCAAGGCGTCAGAACCTTACGGAGGGTTGTGGCGAGCTGCCTGCTCATCACAGAAAAATCAGCCCCGGTATCAACGAGTGCGGTCACTTCATGACTGTCGGCGGTTACACAAATTTCAGCAGCAACTAATCGTTCGCAGCACGCCGGAGCGGGTTGTCGCCGCTCGGGCCGTCGCGTCAAATCGTCGGTTGGAGGCTGTTGACTCTGTGCAGTGGCAGCGGCCCTACCCCCCCCCGAGGGCGCCGTCTTCAGTTCTCCCGGCGAGGGGACGTGCCTCTGAACTGACGAGAGGATGAGGGCCGACTGGGCGAATCAAACCGCCTTGGTGACGGCGATCGCGATTGGCGCCGCTGCGAGGTCGGGGGCAGCACCTGAGTGGCCAAGTACTCTTCGATGTCCTGCGGTCTTTCACCATAGTGCGGTCGAGGTGCGTCTGGTGGGAATCCTCTCAAACCCAGCCGCCGGTACGGACAATTCCGCAGAATATGGCCAGGCTCCCCGCAGTGGTAGCAGAGCGGGCGATTGTTGGATGTTCGCCATACGTGCGCTTTGCTGAAAAGAGGGCCCAGGTTCTGCCGCTGCTCGACGGGACGCAGGTAACGATGGGGTGGTCGTGGTTCGGCAACGGGGCGAAACGCTTGCGGCGCGGGGGAAGGTCGGCGCAGGGAATCGCTGTAGGACATCACGTGCGGCTCCGATAGATGTGCTGGTGGTGGCTGCACCGCCCGCCGAATTTCATTACAGGAAGACATCGCCTGTAGAATGTGTGCTTGCCGACGGAGCGTCCAAGTGGAGCTGTCGCAGTTCTTCGCGGACAGTGCTCCGCACAAGCTCTCGCAGCGCCTCCTCCCCGGGACCGGGTAAGGACGTGCAGTAGTGAGCGGCCGCTACATTTGCCTGACGGCCGTGTTGGGCACTCCGTTCCTGCAATGAACGTTCCATGCTCGTAGCTTCCTTAGCGAAGGCGGTGACGGTTCTCGGAGGGTCGCGCACGAGGCCAGCAAACAGCTACTCCTTTACCCCATGCATTAGATGCCGCACCTTTGTAGCTTCGGGCATGGCCGGGTCAGCCTGATTGAAAAGGTGGGTCATGTCCTCAATAAACATGGCGACGCTCTCGTTGGACTGCTGTGACCTGGAGCGAAGGGCAATTTCAGCATTTTCTTTTCGCTCGTTCGAGCTGATTGTAGCGAGCAGCGGCGAAAAGCTGCCCAGTTGGAAAGGGATGCCTCGTGGTTCTCGAACCACGTTTTCGCCGAGTCTTGCAGTACGAAATAAACATTCATCAGCCTCCGCTCGTCGTCCCATTGGTTGAATGCAGCAACCCAGTCAGAACTGGCCAACCAATCTTCAACATCCTCAAACCGGTCGCCGTGGAAGGATGGTGGCGACCGAGGTGCGAGAAGGACGAACGGCGGGGCACTGCCAGAGTACTGACCTGTCTGGATACCAGTGGTGGAAGTCATAGCTCGCACAGGCCTTGTCAATGGCTCGAACTCGGGTTGCAGGCCTCGTAGGCGACGGCTGGCTTTGTGGACAGGTGTGGCGTCCACACGTCGGGGAGAAGCGTCAAGGATTTCGACGGGGTCAGCGTACATTGGATGGTACCCAGCACGGCTCCACGAAATGTCACCGACAAACGTAGCAAGAAGCAGGAAACACAGCCGTTTACTAGGGCGAGGCTTGCCGAACCGCCGCGCTCACTCGAGACAGAAGAAGACGTTCGGCCACGCGCTGGCAGACAGGTTCGGCCACCAGGTGGCGCCGGCATAATGTCAGCAGTGTGGCTATATGATACAGTTCTCCTGAGTGCAGCAAAAGGAAAACAATAAAACAAGAGCCAATTGGTTCAGCTTCTATGTCATGTGATAGGGCCTGTGTACTGTCCATGGATGTCCTAGCATTCGCGGTGGTCAGTGCAAGAGTTTTTGTATCTTCAAGAGATCCGGATTGCTAGCGATGCAGAACAAGCCGCAGAAGTGAATTCCTTGTGCTATACACTTTTGACAAATGCTGTACTTGCATTATGTGGAAACGTTTAAAGAAAAATGACAAACAGGAACAGCAACATGGCATTGGCCTTAGGAGTCATCACCCCACCGTTTTTCTCCTCCTCACCTAGGCTTTAGTAGAGTGGAGAGCTGGGCGAGTCGGTACATGATTGAAGAAGGAAACCAGCTCAAAAGACGGTGTCCTGTGTTCCTTGTTCCTGTGTCTTCGTCTTTTGCGCTGGTTTCCTTCTTCAATCACCTGGGCTAGTCATAGTCTTTTTCTCTTTGCATCTTTGCTTGGACAGCTTCCTGGCAACATTGCCAGCACTGTGCCATTTTTTTCTGTTTTGTAATAGATTTCCCATTCTGCCACATGATGCAGTTGCTAGCATTTATACATATCCTGCAGTAAGAAAAAAAATTCTTAGTGACTGCAGATTTGATGAACATTTAAGTTTTCGACCAAAAATGCGCTTAGACACAGATGTTCAGAAATTCAGCGATTTATTGATTCACCAAATTACCAGTCCAAATTACCAGTGGTAGACAGGCCTCAGGCTTTTCGGAGCTGCCTGCACCACGCCAGAAGAGACACGACCACCGGACCGTGCTGTTGAGAGGGGGCGCAATTTGCTGCCCGCCAGTTTTTTTTTGTAACCTCGCACGAACTGAGTAGTCTCGTTCAACTCAAGAAACGTCTTTGTTCACTCGAACTTTGCGCTTGCACAGCCGCCCGACACATTTTGCTAGCAAGGTAGGCATTGTGCCACGAGTCCCCTGCGGACGCCGTTTTCCCACCCGTGACCTACGTTAAAGGCACGCCGTGAGCGTTTCGCCAATTCTGCAGATCCGGTGGAGTCCCCCAGGCCTGCTGTCCGGTACACATCGTCTCTTTGCGACCTGCTGCGACGGAGCGGCCTGTATCCTGTTCGCCGCATCTATCCGGGGCAGCTGTGGCGACACCAGTCAGCAGCAGTGTTGTAGGCGTTACTGAAAAAAGTAACTAAATACGTTACTCGTTACGCTAAAAAAGGAACGCGTTACCGCCCTACGTTACCTACAAAAAAGTAACGTGTTACAGTTGCCGAGAAAAGTACCGCACGTTACTTTACCGTTACTTCATGGCCATAAGTTCTAATTAGTGCGTCTTCGCGTTAAGAACTCACGAATAAAATTTCATAAAGCTCATATTTCACATAAAACATCTAGCCCAAACAACGATTTTACGCGAAATCCTGATTTAACGGGAATACTTTGCACAAATGTACAGGAGCTTAGCAATGTTATAGTGGCATAAAGTTGCCTGTAGGGTTACATGTGATGGATTCTGACTGTGGCACATAGTGAAGCCATTTTCCGAATGTGACGTTAAACACAAAATGACACTTCATCACGAATTCTAACTTCACGATGAAAACACCGCTGAACTCTAAAACAATTACGATAATTCTGCAAAATGTGATGTTCAAAAATGCTCGGCATTCTTCCGCAGTTGTGTGTGTGAGCGGTTCGGGAAGGGGAGGTAGGGGAAAGCAAGTGTGTTCGTGCACGTGTTTCGTGCTTTACAGCTGTTCTGTCCTTTTTTTAGTTGGCTGCGTCGTCAAGAGCAGGTGTTTTCTGGCATGCATGCTAGCCGCAACAGAGGTCGTCTAGAGCACCTGTTTGTTTAATTGCAACATCAATTTAGGTGCTCTGCGCTTTTTTTCTAAAAAAAGCGGGCGGAGTGGGGGACAACTGGAAGAAAAAGTAACTAGTAACGTGACACCTCACGATACCGAAAAATATTAATCTAAGTACGTTACCCGTTACAGTTCCCGAAGGGAAACGAGTACGTTACTAAGTTACCGAGAAAAGGAACACGTTACCGGTAACGCCGTTACTTGTAACGCGTTTCAGCGAACACTTACCAGCAGTCACCTCCGGCTGCTGCTGCCCTGGCGAGCACTGCAGAATCCCAGCATGCAGTTTTCCCACTGGCCATATATTCGCGGGCCCGCGGACACGGTAGTCCGCGGGCCATGCGAATCGTCTCAGCGAAGACCTTCACGCCGCCTTCGGAACACCGCGGAAGTCTGTGTGGACGCTGTCGGCGTGACCTCCGCAGCAAGACGTGCCTCACGGACATGAAGACCAGGAGACTGCTCCATTGCATGTACCTTCAGGCGCGTGGCTCTATTTAAGGTAGGGGGATGTGGGGCCTGCCCTGCAGTCCCCTGTGTTTGCTTTCCCGCGAGGCAGCGTGCAGCAGCAGCAGCAGCCTCACCTCGAGGAAGAAAGCATTCCCTTGTCAGTTACATTAACTGGGCGCCAGCGTCGATACGGGAGAAACTGCTTGGAGCCCGCGCGCCGGAGAGGGCATGAGGGGCTCTGGGGCGGGGATCGTCGGCGCGAGTTGACGTGTCGCTCGCGACTTCCCTCTTCGCCGGCGGGGCGGCGAGGAAGCGGCGGGGATACCCGCTCCCGTATTCTTGTCCCGTCCAGGCCGCTGAGTATCCCTTGCCGTAGCGCGGGCGAACATTCGCTCGGAACCTTGCTCGTGAGTCGGACGACCTTGATTCATTACCGCACCTTGTTGCTAGCTGGCGTTATTGTTGCTGGAGCAATAAATGCCTGCTTGTGTCATCCAATGTGTCGTTCCTTTGTTCCCCCAGAGCAAGGCCTGCCGTGGTTGGCGTGCGCTCGGTAGCGTACGCGACCACGGGGTGGGGTCCGGGCGGCTTTGAACCGTGTCAGCCGCGATTGAGTGGCGAGAACGTACTTATCTCCCCAAGTCAACCCCACAGTACACATCTTGAAAAATTTCACAAATCCCCCCTCACATTAAACTTATGAACTTTTATTGGCATCCGGCCCCTTGGTGACTTCAGTGTCATAAAGTTTTGCTTACTTTGCACATGAATGTATCAGCATTGGTTCTTGGACACCATCACTTCAACGAATATCGTTGGGTTATCGCCGTCTGTGTTTGCATCAATTAAGTAACTTTTTTTGTACGTAGTTAGAACTCTTCCGCTTTTTTCCGCTTATTCAAGTGGTAGAGAAAATTATGAGTTGCAATCAAAGCTGCCATTTTGGATAGTCAACATCTTGCTAACTGAAAAAAAATTTACCTGGAGAAGGACCTTATGTTACCGCCTTTTTCTAAACGGTTGTCAGGTATTGCTTCTTGTGGCGGTGTGTTGGGAACCCATATTAAAACACGGCGCGTAACTGAGCGACCAGAAGGATTTTTACCGAATTTTGGGATATATTAAGCTGTTCCCGCACTGCGCAATATTTTAGGACGCTTCCTATAAACCATGTGAGCTGTGTTACGTAAGAGAGCAGCTAGAGTGGTATTCACACTCGGGTGACCTCGGCGCGGATGGACGGAGAGAGGAGGCGCGCTACGTCACCGGCCGGCCAAACTCCTCCCCCGCTCCCAAGTTCACGATTCACACGGGTAGCACGGAACAGCCGCGGGGGATACAGATGCGCGAAGCGGCCTGGCTTCGGAAAAAAGAGTGGGAGGGGTTAGAAAAAAGAGCCGGATGGCTGGTTTTGTTGATCTTTGAAGACGGCGAAGGTTAAAAAGAAAGAAAAAAACCGATGCGCGAAAGATAGAAGAGAAAAAACTTAGAGATGATGTCGTCGGGTTCCAACCCGACTGCGGCAGCTCCGTTTTCATGGAGGCAAAACGCAACGCGCCCGTGTACAGTGCGATGTCAGTGCGCGTTAAAGATCCGCAGGCGGTCGAAATTATTCCGAGGGCCTCGAAATATAAATACACGCGTAATGGTACGTTTCTTAGGTAGTGCTCAGAGCTCAAAAATGTGGCACTGAGGTGCACTGTTGAAATTTGGTGGCACATGAATTAAGTGGGACAGCTTGTCTCCCGCGGTCCTACTAATTGAAAAAGGAATTCGTATACAAACATCCAAGCGAACGCCTAATCAAGAGAACTCGCAAGGTGCAAGAAATATTATAGTTGTATTTTATGTGTCCATTCCATAGAAGGCAGCACTTCACGCCTTAAAAGCGTGACAAGACCTATTTTGCTCTCCAGGTGAGTAAATGCGAATGTGACAAAAGAATGTACTACGGCCGGATGCAAATCTCGCCTAGAGGACCATCTCATCCGTCGAGCCACTATTAGGGAGCAAACGCAGGACGAATGCACTACCACCAGTCGCCTGAAGATTCGGTTAGTTTAAAGCGGGATCAGCCTCCTGGGTTTTAATGTAGGGCAGGGCACAGTGTGTTTACAGTATTAGAATAACCAGACCAAACTGCAGCTGCCATCGTCAAGAGACATCAGGAATTGGCAGCTATTTCAAGGAATCTTGCCAAACTTACTGAAATGCGCCTGCCTATTAAAGACCCATCAGCTCCTGAGCAAAGGTGCCTGTTGGTCCTGGACTGACACGGAGCAGTGATCGCTTCGGGCTCTGTGAATGGCTATCACCGATATTGCATGTCTGCGGCTGCCCACAGCAACCTGCGCTTCACCGTGCAAACTGATGCACAAATCAACACGGTTCCGGCGTGGTTTTGCTTCAAAAGGCTAAATAAAAGGAAGGTTTGCCCTCTGGCGCTTGGCAACCAATATCGGTGAGATTGGTTGCCAAAAAATAAAAAAGTGCCGAACTAGACTACATTGCAACAGAAAAATAGTTCCAAAAATTATATTAGCATTCAAGAAGTTTACATGACTCTGAGGCTGAGTTTACTATTCGGACTAATCATCAGGCACAGCCATGGTTCTCAAAGCGGCAAATCCCAGCCGGCCGCCTCGCCCGCTAGGCGCCCGCTCTCTAAAGTGTAATTACAGGGTGGTAGACATTAAAGGCACCTTCAACAAAGCAGCTGACGCTCTGTCCTTGGCCCAACTACCTGAGGATGGAGAGCCGACATCCCATGCCCTGGCTGTGGCAGTGCCCGCAGCTGCCTGGAACACCGTGGTATCGCGTCAATGCTAAGGTAAGCCACGACCAGTGCTACCAGAAACGCCAATACCTGAACAGTGCCAATCTTGCCTGGGGTACCTCGCCTACCGGGAACTACGGCTGCTACATGGAAGCAGACGATGGCTCCTTGTTGCGGTATATAGTGCCTGCTGCCTCGAAAAACAGGTGCGTACTCAATACGTGCTGTCGTTCCTAGGAATATGCGCAAGCTTTTTCAAGAATGCATTTACTACGCACGCCTCAGCGGGCTGCAGCTTGGGAGAAAAAGTAAGTTTTGTCCTGTCACAAGATGTATTGGCCACACATGAGAAGAAATATCTTGAGGTATTTTCGGACTTGTCCCCAGTCAGACTGCGAAGCCTTGGGGAGAGAAGCCGCCTGGCTTCCTGCAACCCGTGGGGAGTCTGCACTCACGGGAATTATAGCGTGTGACGTAATCTGTTTGTGCACCAGATCAGCTAAAGGAAATTACTACTTGTTAGTGGTCACTTACCATTTCTCAAAATACGTTATATGTGGACGAAATATCTGATATGAACGGGTGAATAACTTTACTGTTGTACCAAACCCTCGTAATGTCGTCGCTCTGCTGACAAATGCTTGCATTAAATTGAAACGCTGATATTACGGCCTAGCACTTCGTACAATCACCCTTACGTTCAGATTGAGTAACGCTCCTAATTTGTTTAGGGAGCCGTTTTCAGTCTGCAATCCTTAATCAATTTATTTTTCACTTAGGGGGTGAAAATTTGGTCCCCCTCGATGTTCGAATATTAATATGGGCGGTCACTCTGCCCGGATGAAATTATAAGGGAAGACATCGTCCTCCGATTGTGCGGTTTAACTGCGCTTGACCGCGCGCTCAATCGTTGCTTCCAAGGCGCTCCGCAAGTGCGGCACGGATGAGGCGCGACAGAAGAGCCGACACTCCCTTGTCGTTGCGCAGCAGGAGCACCACCAGGCACGTCACGGCGGCGCTGGACAGGAACACCAGGCAGCAGAGCAGGCAGAAACCAGCTGTGGCAGCCCGCCGCCAAGCGTGCGCGTAGTGCCATTCTTCGCCGTGAAGCTGAACACTTCCTGCGCGTTTATGTGCGCTATTTAATTCAGAAATTGATATCAGGTTCACAACAACACTTGCGCCGCTAGTGTATTGGTCTAAGCGGGAGCTTCGTTCTCAAAAGGCTGAAAACACATCGGAGCATATGCTGGATCACAAGCCGTCTTCCTAATTATAATTAGTACGAAAGATGCTGCGTAGAAAACTCCGCACAGAAGCGGAGGGCCGCGCAGATGCATCTACTGCCTTTGCTAGATGTTTGGAGTCCGCAGCGATTGTCGCTGGCGCTGGAGCACTGCCGAGTGGTAGTGAGAGGCACATGCTTCTCGCCTGGTGCTTTTCTCTATGCTCCGGCAAGCGCCGCCGGTCGGCAATGCTCCTGAGTTATCTGCCTATGAATTAAAGTATTTCTCTCTCTCTCTCTCTCTCTCTCTCTCTCTGCATTCTAGGCTAGATATATTGTTTTCAATTAGCAACCTTAAAAAATGCCAGACAATAAGCAAGGCGCACCAATTTCTTTTTTTCCGCAAGCGAATTACCATCTTCTTGTCAAATACAAAGTCCGCAATGGAGCGGAACGCCCCAGGCTGCTTTTCAACGTATGGACAAAGGGATTCGTCGTCGAACACCATGATGCTTTCTCCTCCCTTGTTGAGTCTGATTATCAACAACCATATACTCACTCACTCTCTACCATCATCTTCATATCATTAGTTCGTACACTTCGTCATTATCGCGGCTGTGCTCTTGTGACGCCTTGCAGCAAACGTACCCAGCCCATCAAAACTGCTGCGACCCCATGTACTGCTGCCTGGCAAAGACGTGGTACCAAATAGCAGCAATTCGTAATCCTTGTATCGAAAAGCAAAAGAAGCTCATTGGCTTAGAGAATTGCGGTCAATTATTACCATCCTCTACTGAAATAAACATTTTTGCAATGCGCCGCTTTACATAAAGTCGCGAGTAGAAAAAGATTAGCACTAGTGACGCGGCACCAGAGCGGCTGCTGGCAACGCTCGGCGCTGCAGCTGAAACAGGTCAATAACAGGTGTCAGGTGTGATCGCCAGCCACGGTGCCCTGCCCGCCGCGCGGTGCAAATTTCGGGGCTCCGGTGGCGTCATTGGGCTAATGACTTTTACTCGCGACTGTATCTGGAAAATGTTATGCAAAGTTTTGTCCCTCACCTCGATCGGCCTCTCTGTCGTCTAGCGGTGACCTGCTGCTGTGGCCTTCCAGGCTGCCGACGCTTGAGGCGCCGTCGCTGTCCGCCGACGACGTGGCATCATCGGCTTGCATTGGTGATAGCTCCTTAAAGAGTACCTGAGGACGCTCTCAATACGAGCTTCGCAGCCTTGATAGGTATGAAACATTCCTAGCCGAAGAGGCTAATTCTTCTTCTTCCTCCAGACATGACATGAATATCTGGAGAGCTCGCTGTCGTTAGTTTTTCTAGGAAACAAAAATTATATTTTGGTTTAATACCGTCTACAGTTTCTTTCCTTATTATTTTCATTGTGATGAAAAAGACAAAAGTAAACAATGTAAAATTTTGAAAGCTAGCGATGAAGTACTGGTGCTATACACCATCTCCAATATATTTTTCCTTACCTCGTGCTCGTCTTACTAAGGGTGAAACGCTTTGAAAAATATGCGTTGGATCCCACCGTAAAAGATACATTTTGCCACTGCGCTATCTCACCCAAGTTGCCCTTGCGCAATCAAAATCTATCATCGTAATCTAGTATTCAATGTCAATGTCAATACGAAATCGCCCATCAATCTATTAATAGCCACAGCATTCAGCACGAGTTCCAGCGAAGGACGCTAGTAATATTGAAATTTAGCCTTTTCAGGAATAAAAGTGGCTTTTACGGTGTAGTAATACCAGCGGTACAAGACTCCCTGATACAAGTGAATCGTAAAAATAAAATTGCGGAAGAGATTAATTACAATTATGTGAGGAAAATATGTCATCATAAGGCCTTCCTTTTGCTTTATTCTTTACAGTAAACTCAATTGCTTCTCTTGTACTTTTTCTTTTCTCGTGAATTTTTGTTATATACTTTGTGATGTATTCCTTGGTGATCGAATGTTCTTTGCTCAACTCTGCTCAGCACACTGCTGCAGAACTTTGTTGTGCTCTTTTCTGAGCCATTCACATTCATTGTCTTTTCTTCTTCCCAGAAATTCTGGACAAACGCATTTTTCAGCGGCAAACAATTTATGAACAATCTTTTTCATATATTGTAATATATCAATATACCAATCAATATATCCGCTGACCACCCGACGGCAGACTTGAATTGTTTTGCTATTAGCTTTCTTGTTTTTGTCGAAAGCGTTCCCCAATGCAGCAATACCTTCAATATTTCCATAAGAGTACCTTACAGATTTTCAATGTTCAAAATTTTTGTCCGAGAATGTTGCACATGAGTGACTTATCCGCCGTCAATATCAGTCATAAACAATCTTTCTTTGGCGGGGTGGGGTGAGGGATCTTCTTGGGGCAACCACCTTCCAGCCTCCCCAACCTCTCCAATACATGTTAGGTTAACCGTCTTGGTTAACCTCTCCCCACTTTCCTATATACAAGCTATGTCAGTTGCCTGTTGCGTCCTCCGCTTCCAGAACTTGGCAGATGGTAACACATTTTTTTTCATGGTGAGCGCACAATGATAAATCAAAAGTAAACAGTAGAGAGGGCAATTAAATCGTAATAATGGCTTTTCAGTCTATTGTTAGGACAGCACTAGCAGTGTCTACACAGTGTGTTTCACCGATGAATTTAGAAAATTTTCAGATAGGGTTCTTAAGTTCGAAGTTCGCTTTCTTCTCCATATCAATGTAAGCCATGATGTACATCGTAATACAGCTAAGGAGTGCTAACTAGCAGGCTGGTTAACTAATATTGAATAGTTAGCTCTTTAACTCTTACTGTTAGGCTCCTTAATTATTGAGAATTCTGCAGCTCAGTGTAAGTAATGTCCATATCAGTTTTCAAACTTTCGAATCCGCGGTTTCCCTCGGCGCTCTGGCGCAAGAAAGTTTGCCTTAATTGGGAAAAATACATGCGCGGGAGAATCTTCCAGGCAAAGCAGCCTCTCGAGCACACATAACTCGTCGAAATAGTCAAAATTAGTTAGCGTCCAGTGCCGAAGAAACTGCATTTTTGAAATTTAAAAAAATGATGTAGACTTTACTGATGGTGCGATATTTGCTTATGAATAATTAAGGAGCCTAACCGTAATTGTTAAAAAGTAACTAATCAATATTAGTTAACCAGCCTGCCAGTTAGTCTGTCTTATCTTTATTGTGATGGACTTCACCGTTGACAATCTTATGGCAAAAAAAGCTTTCTTCTGACTCAAAAGACTTCTTATTAAAAATGGAGTAAAATCTTAGGTGAAACACTCTGTATTTAGGCTGCCGAAAATGCCATTCTCGTCATGGCCATGATAGCATAAATTTTGCTTCTTCGGTGCGTTAAGTAATATTCAGGAGGCCAGAGCCCACCCGCAGAAACGCCCACTAGCACAATTAAATTGGCGGCGCAAGTTTCACGTGAAAACCTCTATTCCACGAGGAATGACCTTTGCTGCTCCAGTCCTACAGCCCTACGTGATTTAGAAAGCACTTTCCGCCAATTTTTAGGGTTTCAGTCGTGAGTTCCCATCTTGTTCTCAAATAGCCAGTTTTGTTTTGCGCTTTATCTTCGTGTGATGTGGTTGCATAGTCAGCAGCTGCCAAACGACCGCAGTTGTCTATGCAGTTTTTATTGACCACTTGTGTGACGAGGAGGAAATTGTTAAACCATGTTACGGTAAGATGCTACTCCGATGAATAGATATCGTGCCGGGCACGCTTCAGAAAAGGAAACTTGAGCAACGGGCCTCGAATATAACTACCAGCGAAATCGCGCGGGGAGACATGTAACTGGAAACATTCTCGCCCGCAGCCACGCTAAGCTCACGGCTCTGTTTTGTGGGTTTTACTTTAAAATGTTTCGACTAAGACAGCACTCGAGGGATGTGAGAACACAGCTGATAAAACGGAATCGTGCTTTTCGCTGTTAATGTGAGCGTGATTTCAGGAATGTCCAAGGCCGCCGCGATACTTAGTCGAACCTCATGCTCGCATAACATGAGATTTGCGATGCGTACAAAAGGACACGATTTATGAATGATTAATTAATATCATATAAAAAGAAGGGCCTAAAGCCGGTGGAAGTGCAATGGATTGTCAGCTAACTGAATTTAGTTGTGATATGTACGAGTATGGCAGCGCCTTGCGTCACATGTCGTTACGAACATTTCTGGCGACATTTAAACCCCGTATTAAGGGTATGGCGCAATAATTTTTTTTGACCTTGCAGCGGTCTGGGTTCCTGTTTCCATATAACTTCACTGGCACAAACGCTGTTCTTTCCTTTCGGCATCACATAATAGTTTATCACTCATCAATCTGAACGCACTCATTCTAAATTTTCCTCTGCTTCACAACCTTCGTAGTTTAAGCGCGTCCCTTAATGGCCGTCTCTTGGCGCTGCTACCTAAACTACCGCGCTTGCAGTTCGGGCAGCCGCCGTTATCAAAGTGTGCCGCAACTGCGCGCTTCATTACCCGGAAGAAAACCACGCCTGCGAAGCCAGGTGTGTGTCGTGCCAGGAAAACCGTTCAACGGGCGACAGGGCCAGCAACCAACGCTTCAAGACAGTCACAGGACCCAGCCACAACAACGCCGTCCAAAAGGACAACAAACAACAACAAAAGCTTTCAAGGCAACACGTCAGCAGTAAAGATCCACAGTTAAACCCGATGGAGTACTGCTGGCTGGCGACGGAGGAAGGGGAGCGGCAGCTGACAGGGACTGCCCGTACCACAGTCCCGATCGAGACCTAGGACCAGGATTCAGGAGAAGCTCCAACTCCAGAGGCCCGGAAGGGGCCGAGCTCCATTCGCCCTCAACAGAAGATACACCAGAAAAAGCAAACTCCCAAGGCGCCAACACCCTCCCGGTCGCCGACGCCAAACCGCCTTAAGCCAAGCGACAAAACGGTAATCTAGTCTGAGGTTGTCTCCTTATGCTATAAACTGTTATAGCCCACGTCAGGATTGCGAAAGGATTGAGGAGGAAAGGAGACAACTAAAATTGAAGCTATCCGAACAGCACACACGCCTTAAGATTATCAACAAAACCTACAACAGCTCTTGCAAGTGGGTCAGAAAGATACTGCCGCTGCACCCTCGCAAATTGTAGTTTCATTAAAACCAAAATCGACACAAGACAACGCATCAACACCCGAACCGAACGCCCAGCCAAAACAGGCCAGTGTAATCCAAACGCAACACCCCAACTTCAAACTCTGGAAAGCACACAAAACTTTCTTAGCGAGGTTAAGCAGGTTATTAGACAAATGCAACCGGCAATGACGAGAAATTTACTCAACAACTCAAACCAAAAAAGACAGCCACGCTGGATCAATTTGCAGCAGTTCAAGAAGTATTCAACTCTAAATTCCAAATAAGAACTCAAGGAATGCGAAAGCGCACGAGGATCACCTACAACCTACGCCTAAAGGACAAACAAAGATCCGCTGGTGAGACAGATCTCAGCGACTGCGAATCACCTGATGGCGTCCTCCCCTAATTGGCCGCCAGACCATCTAGAAGTCTGGCAGTGGAACTCTCACTGCCTGAAGACGAAAAGCAGCTCCCTGCAGATGTCCATTCAAAATCAACTGATGCCCCCGGGCATCATTTGCCTCCAAGAAACAGGAAGAGCACTGCACGCCAAGACATAGCTGACATGCGCCCACCATACGGCACCTAGAGCAGCTGCACTGGTGCCACCCACACGAACAGTAAGATCGTGCATCTCCACTTCAGTGATATGTTTCAACTCCTCATCGAGATCGTCTCTCAGAAAAGAATGAGGCAGAGCATGTTCATCCTAAACTTCTGGAGTCCTCCAAGAAGACGCAAAAAGATTTCAAGCCGATTTTACTCGAATGCACACGTATGGCAGGAAAGAACAACGTAATTGTTTTGTGGGACTTAAGCGCTCTACACACAGCATGGGGCTACCACAAGGACACCCCGAAGGGAACCAACCTGTTGGAAGCGGCTGAGCACCTGGACCTTGAGGCGAAAACAACAATCTGGACCTTTGCCTAATAACGACAATCGTGTCCCCCACTAGAGTAGGGAACAGTGTTAGCAGAGACACCTGCCCAGACCAAAATTTCACGAAAAACATAAGCAACTGCACATGGACCATTTTGAAAGTACCCTGGGCAGGGATTACAAAATTCTTAGCTTGTCGTTAACGACAGCCCGCATGAGGCGGACTATTGGCTATACCAAAAAATGAACTGGGATCAATTCAGGAACACTAAACCGTCAGGTGGTGGCATCACATCAATTGAAGATTACGTTAAAAACATAAAAGGTGCTCATGTAAAAGTGACCCAAGTCATCCAGACGACCACAGAAACACGTGAGGTAGACAGACATCTCCTCCATTTATCAGAAGCCCGAAAAGATCTACTAAAACGGAAAAAAAAGCAAACGTTAAATAGAAAACTACAATTAAAAATAGCGCGGGTTAGCCTAAGAGTATATAAAATAGCCTAAGAGTATGCTATAATGCTCGGCAAGAAAACCTGGGTAGAGTATTGTGACTCGCATAGAGGTAGCCTAAGTACGGGCAAAACATAGTCGATCTTACGATGCCTGAGAGACCCGTCCAAAGTAAAATCGCGCTCAAACAGAACACACATAGCTTGTAAATACCCGGGCAGGATGCGGGTTTAATAAAAATCATGCCCAAAAATACATACGGGACCCATTCACGGCTTGCCAAACTTCATATGAGGGCCAGCCAAACTCCAATTTTTACTGCCCCATAACGCTGTCAGAGGTCTACGCGGCAGCCTCTATGTCCACATGAAACACTACCTCGGGAGGTGACAGGGTTGCAGGCGGTATAATCAGGAACCTGACCACCGACCGCCTAAGGGACTTAACTAAGTACATCAACAAAGAACTGTGGGAGAAGGGCCAGCTCCCGTCGGCTTAGAAACACGCCGACAACATCACTATACCTAAGGCAGGAAGGCCTCCGGCTATCTCCCTCAGCTCTTGCCTGGGAAAGCTCTACGAACGAGTAATACGCCCGAGACTTCAAAATTACGCGGACAAAAACAACCTATTTCCTTCCTGTATGCGGGGCTGTCGCAAAGGACTCTGAATCCAAGATGCATTTCTCCATATTAAAAAAGTCATAAATACCATCCCCATACACGTCAAAAACAACCTCGTACTCGCACAAGACTTTAAAGAACTATTCCACAACATTGGCCACCACAGCACATTAGAAGAATTAAAGAATATCTACCCCGGGAAGAAAACCTTCAACTACTTGAAGGCCTTCCTCTCGGATCGCACAGCCACCGTAAGAATTGGAGACATCCGATAACCCACGGTACCCATGCCCAACAAAGGCACGACATAAGGCTATGTAGTCCCTCAGATGCTGGTCAACATAGAAACGCTCAACTTAACGAAAAAACACTTAACCCGCGAAAATATCGGCTTCACCTTCTACGTGGACCACATCACCTCATCGGCTACAAGGATCATTGGCGCAGAAGGAAGAAGCTCAGCCAGCAGCTATAGGCATAGTCAAAGAATATACCGAAGACAGCGGTCTTCAGTGCTCCCCGGTGAAATCCGAACTTATGAGGTTACACAGGAAAAATTACAAGTCCCCGGGAGAGATTTACTCTATCTAGGAAATCATAAAATTCAGGAAAAAGAGATGAGAGTTTTGGGGCTGTGGTTACAAAGCAATATGAGAGCAGATTATTTAGTCAAAACTCTCAAGTCCACGGTCAACCAAATATTAAGAATGATTAGAAGAGTAACCTGGCATCTGAAACGGATGAGGGAGGAAGACACCCACAGCCTAGTCCAAGCCCTAGTCATAAGCAAGATTTCCTACTGGCTCCCATATCAAGAGATTAGAATCTTTAATAGAAGGGCCATTGCTACCATCAGAAGGGGAGCCTATAAAACTGTGTTAACACCACACAAGCGATATCAATGGAACGCTTTTGGGCACTCGGAGTACACAAAACCTTCGAGGAGCTCAGGGAGGTGGTTTTAGAGGGTCGAAAGAAACGCCTAACCACAACACAGGTGGGTAGAGATATTCTGACGAGACTGCGGCTGTGGCAGGCACTACGAACTAGTGAAAACAAGCGTCACATTCTGACACCTGCAAGAAAGAAGATCAATGTAAACTCGACGCCCAGACACTTGCACCACGAGCGGCAGAAGGGTAGAAGCAGAGCCAGAATCAAAGCACTGGCAAAAAAATCTATTAAAAGACCCGGAAGCAGTATACGTGGACATCAGGGCCCATGCCGAGCCAGGCAGGTTTGCGATTGCTCCGGTCGACATCTAGAAGCGGCCAATATTTAGGGCTTAAATCTATGCCAAGGACCCTGCAGTAGCAGAATCACTGCCATAGTCATCACTATCAAGATTGAAGACAGACAGGGCAACTCATGACACGTAGTAACGGGCTCCCAACAAGCCTGCAAGGATTACCTTGCTGGAAAACCTCACGTAATGGCGAGCACACTATTAAGTACGCCGTAACACTCGCACAGAATGACATAGCCACCTGGTCACGAAGGGCTAGCCGGAAACGAGGTAGCGAATGATTTAGCCCGAGCTCTCACAAACCAGGCGATCCCCATCCCTACCCCACTCTCCTCCTAGGACAATATGGTGCCAGGCTAGAACACCTTAGTGTAGAAAGAAGATATTTCACACCCTCACACAAACTGTTGTCCTCAGATCAATCAATCGATCAACCAATCAGTCAATCAATCAATCAATCAATCAATCTTTATTTCAGTTTGTACATGCAAACTTGGGATGGTGAGAAAAAAGCAGTGAATGATACACCGCTTGACGGGCCTCACCGCCCTTATAAGTCAGCAGTTGGCACCAGGCCAAAACAACCACTGCTAAAAAGTGAATACAAGTTCGCTGAAGAACAAGGTTGATCAAAACATATCTAGTAATTGGCAGCAATAATTATTAGCAAAAGACAGTGAGGTTATAACACATAGTTGCACAGTACACGCAGACGCTTGGCATCACTGTAGCACAGATTGCTGAATAAAGATTTTTCGGATGGTAGACAAGGACATAATATTTATTTCTTCATTGAATGAGGTATTGAGGACCTTTGGCACAATATACTTTAAAATACAAAATCTATAATCAGTTCTGCATATTGACAGTGCAAAGCTACACTGCAATTTGACATCGTACGATGAGTGGTGGCTTTGAAATGGTACAAATTTAGAAATAAATTAAAAACCCTTTTTTATCAGTTTTATAAAAAAACATGCAAATCTGTAGTCAAATAATTTGTTGACTGGTACAATATTTTAATATAGGTAAATGTCTCTAGTAGGCGAATCATAGGACCCGTTGACAATTGCACGAAGCATTTTTTTTGCAATGTTTGCAGTTTTAGGACGTTAGATACCGTTGTGTAGCCCCAGACAAGGAAACAATACCTTCAGTGGGAATAGAAAAATGTATAATAGAAATTAATTTTAGTTTTTGAAGGTAAAGTATGCCTTTTACGCAACGTAATTCCGACGATTCTAGAAAGTGTTGATGCAAGGTTATTAGCATGTGCATCCCAAGTCATCGTACTGCTGAACGTCACACTCAATGATATAAAGATGTCAACGTACTCGATTACACTGCCGCTGAGATATAGCGAAGGGCGCTGATATACTTGTTTTCTGTTAGGAAGGAAGAGTACTGCTTTGGTTTTCTGTTTGTTTATCTTTAGTAAGTTAGCTGATAACCACGTGGCAAGTGATAAGAGCGTATGGATTGCGGTATCTACTGAGCGGTGTACATCATTGGAAGAAAAGAATAGGCTGGTGTCGTCTGAATATATAATATATTTTACATGGTTATTGATGCCATCGACTGGAGGAAAATACAAAAACACGTCGAAGTCTTCGCATTTTACACAAGATCAGAAGCACACAATACTCAAGTTACTGGATTTGAATGCCAGGGCAAACCGGACAAGAAGTTAATAGCGCCATACCAGACACACGAGCAGTAAGAGGAGCTCCTGACCAGCGACAACCTGGACCAGCAAGCCTCAATAATCCAGCTAGTCTGCAAGTCAGCAGCCGCCAGCGGTTTCCTGGACAAAGGGCCGCGACCACTCGGCTCCTGCGAATTAATCTCCTAAATATAAGTTCTTACTCTCTGGTAGTCGCTGCTTGCCGGTGCCACTACGACGTGTCAAACGGCTTTCTGTTGCTTGCACGTATAGGATTCCTTAGATGGCAGTATTGAGTGGGGACTGTTATTTGTAACCTTTAATGACAAGACATGTCTGCCTCTTCCCCGTAGAATACTGTGTGGTGCGAGGGGCTCACATATCACTTCCTTTCACCGCACTGAACGCTCTTCTCGATGGTCGAGAGGTAGGGCGCCCACCATAAGACCCATGGGGCAGCGGTTCGGGTCTTGGCGCGAGCATTTCTTTTCAGCGCAAGAGTTTGTTTCTCCATAGTCACGGCGCAACGGTGGTGGTGGATGGCTTGACTACATAGTGGACGAATGAGGAATTTCTTTCACACTCCTTGGTCTGCGCCGAACGTCCGCTCTAAAAGTGCAAGCCCAGAGCTGCGTTTCTTGGGCTTAGTGTCAGCGTCTAGTCGAGCGGCGTTGTCGCTTTGCACTCGCAGGAGAGGGCGATGATAGGAATGAGGGCATGCGACCTGAAGTCTCCATATAGCGATGCGCTGTTTGGATTAAGCCCCTAAACCATCCCCTCTCTACCTAATTGCCCTGTTCAGCATCGACAGCAACCTAGTTTGGGGAAAAGGAGTGCAATGGCAATGGAACAGAAGAAATGATCTTGTCTTTGCGAAACGTTCCGCAGGTATGGCGGGAAAACCAGCACCGATTAATCAAAGAATTGCTGCAATTGCGTGGCTGTCCTTTGTTCCACACCAATATTCATTTGAAAAGTATCTGTGTCGCTGACGCTGAGATAACTCTTCGCCAGACACATGCGTCTTTCTACGTGGCCTCATTCGAAGCGCCGGAATACTTTTTTCGGGCTCGGGCAGTGCAGCGTCACAGGTGGGCGCGGAAGGGCTTTGGGAAATGTGTGCACGCACCAGAAGCCACCCCTTCTTTGCGGCCTGCAAAGATCAGTCCGGCTAAACCTACGCTCGTGGGTCATCATCAACAGCAGCGACACGCGTGCTGCAGGGCAAAGGCGTCTCCCAAGTCTCTCTAATTAACCCTATTTTGCCAGCTGCGGCTACCGTATCCCCGCAAGCTTCTGAATGTCATCCTACCATCCCACTTTCTGCCGCCCCCTGATACGCTGGCATTTTTTGGAATCCACTCCGTTACCTTTAAGGACCAGCGGTTATCTGCCTTCGCATTACATGCCCTACCCAAGCCTATTCCTTCCTATTGAATTTCGACTAGGATGTCATTAACCCGAGTGTGTTCCATAACCCACTCTGCCCGCTTCCCGACTCTTAACGTTGCATCTACCATTTTTCTTACCATAGCTAGCAGCATTGTATTTAACTTAAGATTAACCCAATTCGTTAGCCTCCACGTTTCGGCCCCGTAGGTGAGTACCGGTAAGCTACAGCTGCTGTGTAACTCTTCTCCTGAGGGACATTGGGAAGCTGCCATTCGTGATTTGAGAGAACCTGCCCACATACGCTCCATCCCATCCTTATTCTTCTACTTATTACCATTTCATGATACGTATCAGCGGCCACTACCTGCAATAAGTAGACGTATTTTCTTACCACTTCCAGCACCTTGCTACCGATTTAATAACTGATGTTCCTTTGCGAGACTGCTGAACATTACTTTGGTTTTCTGCACATTCGTTTTAAGACCTACCGTTCTGGTCTACCTGTTTAACTCATTGATCATGCTTTGTAGCTCATCTCCTCAGTTACTTAGCAAGGCAATGTCATCAGGGAATCGCAGATTACATAGGTATTCTCTATTAACTCTTATCCCCAACTGTCCCCAAACCAGGCCTCGGACGAACCTCGACTCATGGATGAGCCGGAGATAAATTTGTTCTTAGATAAAACTGTCTGCAATGTCCTTTGTCAGCAAGCCTCCGCCCGCAGCCAGTGTCCCTGTCTGCAATGTCCTTTGTCAGCAAGCCTCCGCCCGCAGCCGGTGTCACTCCGGTGGCCATCGCGCAGCGGTGTTTGAGTGCTGCTTGGCTCAATGTACAGACGGCGAAATTTTACCTGGCGTGATTTTTGCATTCCTAATTGCGCCTTCTAAAATTTTTCTAGCGGCTAAACAGCTGGCATAGTGATTCTTTAATTTGACGCGTGTCGCGCAATTTGGTGGTCATTTTTGTTTATGTTATGCGTGAGAGGAGTTCTTGCCTCTTTGGATCAAAATTAATAGAAATCTGCGTCATCTGCTGCAGCTACTACGAGCCAAAACAAGCGGCACACGCAGAAACAATTTTGGTTCATCTCGCTTCTTGACCTCGGTAAACTACCTCTCCTTCCATGCTAGACGAGTCTTTTACCCAGAGTAAGAGCGATTGCGGCGCCAGAACCATTGCCACGTATTCCCTTGTTTTTCACTTAGGTGGCACAGAGGTAGAATATTACTAATAATTTTGTTTTAAAGAGGTAATTAGTGTACTTAAGCAGAAAATAGAAAAAAAATTGACCACCAGCTGCCATAGATTTGATAAATTACAGTACGAATATGACAGCGGTTAATCGTAGAGAAGCATTTTCAAAGGCGTAATTATGGATACAAAATTCATGCCTTTTAAAGATTTGGCCGGGAGTGTTTAACGTTCTCACCACAAAAAACGGAAAAAACATTTGATAAGAAAAAGTGCTTGTTATAATACATTTACGGCAGAGCGTGCCAAGGGGAAAGGCCGGTTTAGCCGCAACGGCTTCACCCGCCGGCGCACATCTCGACTATATGCGCTACTCCAAGGCTGCTCTGGTCGTCGACATACCTAGCCCGTTACCTGTGCAAGACGCAGCAATAGGCGCTTCGGAAATGGCCTAGCCCGTAATAAAACTGCTGCTCGGGTCAGCGCTTCACTGGAAACCCTGTTTCATATAAATGTACGGTGGATTTATGTACTAGCAGTGCTAGCAGGCGGGAAACAGGATCAGTGCTAGCAGGCGGGAAACGAGCTTTAATCAGCAGCAGAAACGGTGCGGCTGAGGGAAGAAATTTTCATGTATCGCAGCTATTGCTTCAAATAACACCTCTGTGTTGTTTAGCGATCCTCAGAAATGATTTATTATTAGAAATCCTTCGTCTAAAAGCTTATTTTTTGCAGGAACAGCCCATTTTAGCCCCATTTATTGATGATGGGGCCGGTATACATACTGCATTCATTTAGCTACCTCACCGCAAACGCTAATGCCTATGTTTAAAAACAAAAGGACGTGCTGGATGCAAAACACACAATTCCTCTTGGATAACTCGGTCGCAAACACCACTTCCTACACCAAAACCTTCGCTGAAGGTTTTCCCGCTTGCCTCTTACCTCGTACCACTTGCAATGTTTTATTAGGCAGCACTGCGTGCCTGCAAGATGTTCTGAGAAAGCCCTAAAAAAGGCCTCTTTCACGTCCACCTACGCCTGTAGAGGTGGCGCTAACGCGAACCCGTAGAAACGCTGCGTTGTGGTCGGTCTTTAAGGCTGTCAAGTTGGATTGTTGCTTATGTTACGAGCTATGATTGAGCCCCAAAGGTAATTTCTAGAGAATCAGGCAAGAAGAAAAAGAGGTGGCTCTTTTCGGGAGTTAGCGGCTCAAGGATTGTCTTTTTCATCAACGAAAGTCCAGAATTGCGAAATCTTTGTGCATTCATGTGTAAATTGAAATTAAACAACATCCTTACAGAATTCCAGGTGTGTATACAAAAAGCTAGGACAAAGCTACGACAAGTAAGATCTATCATGAGAGAGCTACCGTGCCTCTCGTCAGCCCAAACAACCTAAATGACTCGTCAGAAACCTAGGATATTTTTTTAATACCTAAGTTGCGTTGCTCTATTTCTGCGAACTGTAATCTTGATTTCTTATTTGCCCAGAATAAGCAAGCAGGTTAAGTCGTCTCCATCGGTTGCTTGACGCAAAGGTATTTGGAAGGAAAGGTTGATTACCTTTTGCGCTTGTGGAATCTGATTGCAATTGAGCAACTGAAAGATGAGCATGGTCTTAACAGGGGTATTCAAATAGAAAATGCATCAGTTTTCAAAACAATATAAGCACAAACTCTTATTAGCTAGAAATAAGGTTAAAACCAGAGCAGCGGCCTACGATTGTGAAAATATATACGACTGTCGAGCACAATAAGAACAACGTACGCCGAATAAAGAGTATATTAGTGTAGGATATCATATCGGTTGGAAAAAGAAATCGACTTCCCAACAACATGCAATGCAGAGAAAATGTTACCGGTGGTATGCGAGGTGTAACAAGGGCGCAATGTTCTAAGACCACAAAAAGTTGAAAGATGTGGCCGACAGTTGGTTGCAGACGAGAGATCACCTTTACTGAATTATGGTAGGAACGATTTGCACATAATAGTGATAACTGAAAGCGTATTGGCCCGAATCTTTGGAGTGTTTGTTCCTTCTTCAAATCTGCAGCCACACCACTTTATCGCTTTGTTTGCGACGCAAGACGAGACTACATTTATCTCAAAAGATCACAGCCAGCCAGAGCTGATTCTACGTTTTTCCGGAATGTTCTAGTAACTTTGCATGCTTTATTTCGAGAGTTCGCTATCAGCTTTATATTGAGCACGGCCGACAGCGGCGGGCAATCTGTTCTACGACCGCCTAGCGCGCTTGTTGCTACACCGCCGCCGACTGATGCAGTGCACTGTGGGCGCTAGTCAGCTTTAATAAAAAGTTTTGCTTAGACCCCATCTTCGCTGTCGTTCTGCTCCTCGTATTGCAGTAACCAATTCGTGACATCTGGTGGAGCTGCGGCGTAGCCTTCCGTGTTCCGGACGCACCCTTCAAGTCGTGACGCCAGCCCTCAGAGCTTCGCACCCGAGGACGAACCAGCAGCCCAGCGAGCCTGCCGACGCCTCCAGGGAGAAGAGCCTGAGTTCGAGACCCTGCCGAACCGCACCAGACAGCGAAGGGGTGCCGCTACAAGCACCACTACTTCACCGAAGGTGTCGACCCCGATCATTCTGCAGCAGCCGCGGGTGCCGCCAACTTTCAATGGATCCCTAGGCGAAGACCCCGAAGAATGGTTGGACCAATTTGAGCGCGTGGCATCATTCAACGAGTGGCATGATGCCGCAAAAATTGGACACGTATTTTTCTCATTGAATGTCTCCGCACGCACGTGGTACGAAAACCACTAGTCGTCCGTAACGAAATGGGAGCTATTTAAAATAGGTATTCACTAGTATGGTGAGGAAAGAAAAAGCTGGACGGCTCCTCGAGTCCAGCATCCAGCTTCCGATTGAACCCGTCCGTGGTTGCGTCGAAGAGATGAAGCGCCTATTTCGCCGCGCCGGCCCCGAGATGACCGAGGAAAAGAAAGCTCAGGTTTATTGAGCAGCGTAAAAGAACAACTCTTTGGCAGCCTCGTCCGGCAGCCGCCAAAAACAGTCGAAGAATTCATGCAAGAAGCCTGCACGATTGGGAGTACCCTCGACGTCCGAGCTCGGCACGACAATCGCCCTTCCTCTGCCTGTGCAATCCGTTCGGACACGACGGCCGCCGCCAGCGGAAACTTCCGAGAAGTTATCCGCGAAATCATCCGAGAGGAGCTACGCCGATTACTGCCATGCTCCCGAAACAGTCGCAAACAGCGACTCTGATGAATGTAGTAAAGGAAAAAGTGCAACAGGCACTTGCCACCCCGACGGCCACAGAACCCCAGGCCATGACCTACGCCGCTGCAGTAAGGACTCCTCAGCCCCAGCGAACACCCCTACGTTCTTCCTGAAATGAGCCACTTGTTTCACACCGCCGCCTCGCAGCCTCCGCCCGCAGAGCCTATTACCGACACTCAAGCCCCAGGAAATGCGACGCCTGGAGGACTTCCGACCACCGACCGTTGTGCTTTCATTGCGGTGAGGCCGGCCATATTCTTCGTCAGTACCCGTACCGAGGTATTGGTCTTCGAGGACTTGCCGTTGACGCCCTACGACCATGATTGGACCAACGTCCGCAGGAAATCGACGAGTACCTGCGTCGAGAAGAGTACACGCCGAACCGCCTTTCGCACTCACCATCACCGACAACCTCGCGCTTTGAGTCGCCACGCCGCAGCTGCGCAGCCGCAGTACGAGGAAGGTCTCCCAGCGCCCGTAGAGGAAACTAAAGAAAGCATCCTCTGGAAGTGAGGTTGCTCACGAGTGAAACGCTGAAGATCCTCCATCGACCACGCCCCATGAAGACGCTGAACCCACTACGCCGCACGAAGAACCCACACTCGCTGCACAGACGCCGCACAAAATGACCACCCCGACCACGACGCAAACTGCCTTCAAAACGACGCCGCCACCCAGAAAAGCTTCGACCACAGGCCCCACCCGCGACTCGCATACGTGACGAAGCCGTGACCCGACACCGAGGGCAACATGCCAAGCAAGAGCCAGGACATCCGAATTAGAAGTGACAATTGACGGCCGGAAAGTTACTTCTCTTATCGACACATGAGCCGATTACACGGTGATGAAATGAACATTCGTTGCGCAGCTGAGGAACGTCACGACCGCTTGGGACGGCCCAAACATTTGCGCCTAAGGGGGCCGCCTGATTACGCCATCAGGGCGATGGACAGCGCCAGTGACTGTTAAAGGACATACCTATCCTGCGTCCTTCGTTGTGCGACCGCAATGCTCCCGCGAAGTGATCATGGGCATGTATTTCTTTAATGAGCATCAGGCGGTTCAACAACCCGCGATCCAAGTTGATCGCGCTTTCGACGGACGAGGCCATCCCTTCGATGAAAACTCTGGAAAGTCACGTTGCTCTGAGTGTCCTGGACGAAGAAGTGAGCGTCCCACCCCGTTCAAGCATTATCGTGACCGTGGGCGCCCCGAAAGCCATTAACGCTGAAGCCATCATCAAGGGGAACATGCAGTTGCTTCTAGACCGAGGAATCAGCATCGAAAGAAGAATCGCACATTTCTGCAATGGTTAAGCCGAAGTACTACTGACCAACTTCGGCGAAGAATATCGGCACATTAACAGAGGAACCACGATTGCTTTCTTCGCCACGAAATATTCGATGTACGAGACTCCTTCGCCCTCTCCGACTCCTCCGCAGAATATTCACCTGACCAAAAGAACTCGCCCACTTTCGACATTAACGCAGCCCTTCTCCGGAACAGACAAGACCAGATCCTCAATCTGCTTCGAAGCTACCGCGAGTGTTTTTCGTCATCGCCGAATGTCTGACAAACGCCGATTTTCAAGCATCGCATTACAACCGGCCAGCACGCCCGACCTCTCCGTCAAAGCCCCTACCGTGTGTGGCCGCGAGAATGACAAGCCATCCGGAATCATGTGGAAGAAATGCTTCGTCATCTAGCCATCAAACACCCCTTGGGCGGCACCGGTTGTTCTGGTGAGAAAGAAAGACGGTGCACATCGATTCTGCGTTGATTACCGTCACCTGAACAACATAACAAAGAACGATGTCTACCCTGTCCCCCGCATCAACACACTGGACCGGCTCTGCAACGCCAAATATTTCTCATCGATGGAGCTCAAGAGCGGCTACTGGCAAATTGAGATCGATGAAAAAAATCGCGAGAAGGCGGCGTTCATCACTACGGATGGGCTCTTCGGTTTCAAGGTGGTGCCATTTGGCCTCTGTTCCGCACCAGTGACGTTTCAGCGAGCACTGGATACAGTGCTGGCAGGCCTGAAACGGCCGATTTGTCTGGTATATTTAGATGACGCCGTTGTCTTCGCCTCGAACTTCGAAGAGCACCTCAAAAGACTTCGAACAGTACTAGACGTTATCAAGTCGTCTGGAATAACCTTGAAAGCAGAGAAGCCCCACTTTGCCTATGAAGAGCTGCTGTCTAGGCCACATCGTTAGCACGGAAGGGGTACGACCAGACCCGCAGAAAACAGCTGCTATTGAACAGATTCCACCGCCGGCCGATAAGAAAGGAGTGCACAGATTCCTCGGACTGTGCGCATAGTACCGACGATTTGTGAAAAAAACTTTTCACGCATCGCCGAGCCCCTGACGAAACTGACGAAGGCAGATGTGCCATTTAAATGGGAGGCCCCGCAAGCAGAAGCCTTCGAAGAATTTCAGCGTCGTTTACAGTCCCCACCGATCCTCGCGCATTTTGATGAAACTGCCGATAGTGAAGCTCATACCGACGCAAGCAGCGTGGGCCTAGGCATAACTTGTTGTTGAGCCAGTTGGTAGGCCATGATCTCAGAAGAACCAGTGCAAAAAGAACAACGGACCGTCCTGTCCGTGTCGGCCTCTGTTTCTTGTCCGTTGTTCCCTTTGCGCTCGTTCTTGTGAGAGTAGGCCTAGGCGCCATCCTCGTTCAAAAAAGCAACAAGCTGGCGAAAGTCATCGCATAATGTGGAAATACAAGGGGACCAAGTCTTTCGCCCCACCCGCACTCCGACTCTGCGAATGCAGCGTTCCCGCTCGCTAACCGCGGATGGGGTTCATGCTCAAGGGACAAAGGGAAGGGACGACAATAGCGTTAACACTCGTATACTATTTATTACGCTCGCAATTAATATGCAGAGCGGGCCAGCTAGCTACAAAACATCAACGAGGCATTCCTCGGAAGTAGAAGGCAACGTAAGAAGGACTTCCGACTTAGGGGGCGCGACTTCGGTAGTATCGGCGGCGAAAATTTGTATGCGCCGACAATGGCGGCCAGGTTTTCCCGTGCGCCGCATTCTTGAGGCGAAGCCATTCCCTCAATTTGCTGGGGAAGGCGACTAAAGCGCGTTTGCTGTGCTCGATTCGCTGCCTGGAAACAGAAGTCCAGCGGCAAGGCACAACGGATCCCCGTGCGCCTGCCGCAGAAGGTGACGAGAGCGTGCGGTTCCAACCACTCGTGACGCTGACTGGATCCCGAAGAGACTCTTTCCGGTCCCGCAGAATTCCGCGTAACCTACGAGGTGGCGCTCCCGTCGCCGTTCCCTTTCTCCCATGAAGGAGACTACCCTCCTCGCCCAGCCGGGGCTGTCCGGACGGACACCGATGAAGACGGTCGGCGGGATCAAAATGGACAGGGAAAACACGTTTCCACATCACGCTAGCCGTTCCCTTTCCCAGGCCGAGGCTAACTATTCTGCGACTGAGAAGGAGTGCCTTGTCATCACCTGGGCTACGTCGAAATTCCGCCCCTACCTGTACTGACGACCATTCAAGGTAGCCAGTGATTACCACGCGCTGTGTTGGCTTGCTAATTTGATGGACCCCTCTGGCCGCCTCGCCCGATAGAGTCTGCGCCTCCAGGCGTTTGACGTCACCGTCGTTTACAAGTCCGCACGCAAACTCTTTCACGCCGATTGCCTCTAACGAGACCCTGTAGATGCGCCACCGCCGGACGACGATGAGTACGCCTTCCTCGGACCCATCAGCTCCAGCTCTTTTGCCCCGCAGCAACGTTCGGACCCCGACATAAAACGCCTCATCGCGTACTTGTAAGGCAAAGCTTCTTCACCCCCCGCCTCATTCAAGCGAGGACTTTCTTCCTTCTGTATAATAATAATAATAATTGGTTTTTTGGGGCAAAGGAAATGGCACAGTATCTGTCTCATATATCGTTGGACACCTGAACCGCGCCGTAAGGGAAGGGTAAAGGAGGGAGTGAAAGACGAAAGGAAGAGAGAGGTGCCGTAGTGGAGGGCTCCGGAATAATTTCGACCACCTGGGGATCTTTAACGTGCACTGAAATCGCACAGCACTCGGGCGCCTAAGCGTTTTTCCCCCATAAAGACGCAGCCGCCGCGGTCGGGTTCGAATCCGGGAACTCCGGATCAGTAGTCGAGCGCCCTAACCACTGAGCCACCGCGGCGGGGCCCTTCTGTATACAGAAAGATGTCCTCATGAAGAAGCACTTCGCAGGGAACAAAACAGCCTACCTCCTTGTTGTACCTGCTTGTCTCCGCAAAGAGGTTCTGCAGGCTTCACACGACGAGCCGACAGCTGGACATCTCGGGCTTACTCGCACTCTCCGCAGCGTTCAAGACAAGTTTTACTGGCCCCGACTGTCTGCCGATGCCGCACATTATGTGAAAACCCGCCGAGATAGTCAGCGGCGAAAGACCCCTCCCGCCCGCCCAGCAGGATTTCTGAACCCCGTTGAACCCCCCTCAAGGCCCTTTCAGCAGATCGGCATGGACTTACTTTGTCCTTTCCCAAAGTCAAAGTTTGGAAATTAGTGACCAACAATAGCGACCGACTACCTGACCCGCTACACCGAAACAAAATCAGTACCGAACGAAACAGCAGTAGAAGTCGCCAACTTTTTCGTGGAGTGCATTCTTCTACGACACGGCGCCCCCGATGTGTTCATCACGGACAGAGGAACAGCATTCACAGCGGAATTAACGCAAGCCATCCTGCGTTAAAGCCAAACCAGCCACCGGAGGACATCTGAATACCATCCGCAGACCAACGGGTTGACCGAGCGCCTGAACAAAGCCACCGCCGATATGCTCGCCATGTATGTCGATGCCGAACACAAGACCTAGCTGGGAGGCCATCCTGGCTTACTTCGTCTTCGCCTTCGTCTTTGCCACAATACCGCAGTGCAGGAGACCACCCAGATGACGCCTTTTAGGCTCGTCCATGGCACGGAGGCAAGGACCACGCTATACGCCATGCTGCCCAACGTTACCGACGAAGAGAACGTCGACGTCACCGCCTGCTTTCAACACGGAGAAGAACTCGAAGGCTTGCTCCAATTAGGGATCAAAGACCAGCAGCGGACCGACACCAGATGCTACAACCTACGAAGACGCAACGCGGAATACAAGCCAGGAGAACAAGTCTGGGTTTGGACGCCCATTCGCCGCCGTGGATTCAATGAAAAGCTGTTGCACCCCGCTATTTCGGCCCTTACAAGGTTCTTCGTCGGCTAGGTGAACTAGATAATGAAGTCCTCCCTGACGCAATGAATGCATCCCAGCGACGCCGCGTACGACGAATAGTGGTCCATGTCATCCGTCTGAAGCCTTATTATGCGCTCTAAATGTCGGTGCATTTCCACACTCTGTTTATTTTCACGCGATCCGTTTTGTTTGTTGCTAGTCGCGTTATTTGTTTTAATGCATCGGGTGGAGGCTTCTTTAAGAGGGGAGTAACGCGGCGAATCTTTGCAATGTTTTTTCCTTCTTCAAATCTGCCGCCACGCCACTTTATCGCTTTGTTTACATCGCAAGACGCGGCTAGATTTATCTCCAATGATCGAAGCTAGGCAGAGCTGATACTGCGTTGTTCCGGAATGTTCCAACTTTCGCCGCTTTATATCAAAAGTTCGCTATCAGCTCTAAATTGAGCACAGCTGACAGCGGCGGGGATTCTGTTCGACGACCGCCGAGCACGTTTCTGGCTACGCGGCCGGCGAGTGTTTCCGTCCACTGTGGCTGCAAGTCAGCCCCAAATAAATTTTTATTTAGACGCCACCTTCGCTGTAGTTCCGCTCCTCGGATTGCAGTCACCACTTGGTGGCAACATTAAGTGGGGCTTATCCTCAAGTACGAATAAGCTGCTTGGTGACAAGCACAGTGCGGACAATGCAGATATTGTTAAACGACATAAAGCGTTGTGAAACTGTTCTAGGTCTGCACGGCCCAAGTTACCTGATTTGATGCCACTTTCGTGAAAAAAGCCGCAGGCGGTGCGATTCAACCTAGTTTTTGCATTTTAGAGCTGGGATTATGTTCCTCACATCGATAGAAGCGACATCATAGCGACTTCAAGAGATCTTCTGCAATTTTATTAATACTTCTCTCATATTGAGAGAAACGCGTAAAATTAACACTCTATCTAGTCATAGCACGGCAGAAGTGACATGATTTGATGCCACTTTCGTGATAAAAGCCGTAGGCGTTGCCATTAAACCTAGTTTTCGCATTTTAAATCAGGTGATTATGTTCGTCACATCGACAGAAGCGAGATGATAGTGACTTCGAGAGATTTGCGGAAAAATTTAATACTTCTCTCATATTGAGAAAAACGCATAAAATTATTACACTAAGTAATCATTGCATAGTAAAGTCTGCACTCGACAGTGAAGATTTGTGAACAATATCATTTTTTAGCGGATGACGGTTGCTCCTCTTTTTGACCCTCTGTAGTCGCAGGAAGCGCACGGGAGACACCATTTACTGCTCCAGTGGTGGCAGGTGTACCGGGTTTTGCCCTTTCGCTCTGACTGGCCTCAGCAGACTCGTTAGACAAACGGGGTGACAGCGGATCTAGCTTTGCTGACGTTATCTTCTGTACATCATTAGGACGCTCGGCAGTGTCAGCAAGTAACGTCTCCGACGTATTGCCCACAACTTGCTCTTTGTTAATTTTAGGACCAGACGGCAGCAATCCTAATTCTTGAAATTCTTGAAGCGTGGTACTTTTCGACACCTCTGATATCTGGACTGAGACGTGTATGTCTTTAGGAATTGAGGCAGGCACACTGGCGCCAACCTTATCCCACTCATCGGTCGTGGCTTGGAAGGAAGTGTTGGAGGTTTTGCTTGCAGATAATGCCGCTGGCCTGCATATCGGCTTGTCTGGAGTCGGTGGGTTATTACTTGCCTCCTCGCGTTTCGTTTCACTCCTGGCTTTTGACAGGCTAGGGTTGATCTGGCTTGCCGACGGTGCTGGCAACGGGCGCTGTCGCTGTTTTGCTTCCTTCGCGCGTCCTTTTAGCCGTTGATCGCTTCCTGTTCGACCGACTGCCGTAGCAGATGTTCGTGCTGTACTAGTCCTGGATGAGGCTGATGTCCCAGGTGAGCAAATATTCGAGGCCGCTGTCTTCATTAGCTCGTCCCCTGTTACCTCACTTGTGTTGCTCATGCCACTGAGGCACGTTTCGAAAGCTGACATGCTATCTTCGGAAGTGGTGTCCGAAAGGGAGCTCGGTTTCAAGCCAGGCTTTACAAACTGGATACCAGCCTCTGTGTAGACGTCGTTGGTGATTCTCAGCATGAACTGGAAGAAAATGAGTTCGACGCATTAATTCAGTTGTTCATGCTTAACCAAACCGCACTTCAAATGCATGTAGGCAAATAAATACATAGGAGGGCCATCAGAGCTATAAAGAAACGAATGTCATGAAAAAATTTTTGTGATATCGTTCGCCGATCACTCAATAATGATTCGAGCGGGTGAAACCATCCGTGAGATATTTGTGTCACCCCTCTGCGCCTACTAGAATGGCAACCTCTTTGCACAAGTGATTTAGGAAAAACTAAAATTTGCGGCACGAATTCATACTTGCTCAAGGTAAAACATTAGCAAATATATACCGCAGTAACGTCTCGGGTAAGAATGCTTTATTACATATGATCCGCAGACATTTTTGCACTGCGGACCAGTGGCACCGGTGTTCCAGCACTTATATTGAGAGCTTGATACTCTGCGTGCGATTGCGATAGACTTCACGCAAGCATTCGATGTGATGCTCACGTTTGCGGAAAATGCTTTGTGAGAAGAGCTCGATCTTCATAAAATTTCAGACCTTCACTCGTATCTACGCAAGCCTCGCAATCCGTGGTTTGCATCTGTCGTAGCACTTCAATGCTATAAATATTGAGTGTGCACCGACAGCCTTAAGAGGTAGTTTTAACACCTCACGCGAAAGAGGCTCAACATCTGCTAACCCTCTAATTTTTCAGCCTATTCAACAACTCCTCTAGGTTTTTGTCAGAAGGTCGGAGATGCACTGCATGAAGGCCACACGGAAATGTTATAATTTAACCGCAGTGGTGGCCTAGTGGTTTTAGCTTCCGGCTTGCATGTGGGAGCCGAGGGGGACGATCCGTTGTGCCGGGAGGTACCCAACAGTGACACAATGGAAACAAACTTCCCCTGTCCTCATAGTCGGCCTCTTTAGGTTAAAATGCTTAAAAAATGGGACCCTGGCTAAAACATTAGCGGGCAAAAACACCTTTTGACATGACGCTCTTTCTCCAGAAGACCCTTTTGTGCCTAAAATTTTACATCAAGATTATTACCAAATGTTATTTTGGTAGCGATTACAGTTGAGTAAACCAAGCAAGCCCGAGTGTGCAGAGAATTTTAATCGTTACTGACGAAATCTCCAAATCTCCAAAGTGCTCCTGTCATGAGCACCTTCCAAACAATTTGGCTTTCCCGGAAGTTGACAGCTTGAAACCTTGAAAAGCAGCCGTCATTTCTTTGTGGGCCATGTTTACAAATGCAGTAACGTCAAATTATTTGCTGACATTTAGGCAGAATTTCATCGGAAAAACGCTGAAAAAACGTCCTTGCATCAAATATGCCTTAACTGTTTCAAGAGGCACAGCCACGTTTGTCTCAGACAATACAGAGAATAAACAACGCGTGCTTGATTTGCGTGTCAGGGCCCCTTCAAAGGCTTCTTAAGCTACCGGAACGCATAGGCTGTGCATATATAGTTATTTTTATGCTGATCTTCCCGAGGAATGCAACATCACACTAAGTTATTGGGAAGTTTACGAATTTTATTTTTTCCGGAAGAAAACATGGCGAGGTGAACATCTCTGTGTTCTATAAAAAACTGAGCAAAAAACGGCCAGAAGAAGCAAACTGGAATACAGCGCTGTACGGTTGAATTGTCCTTTTCAGACAGCTTTGCGCACTACGTGAGAAGCGTTCTTTTTGCAGTCATTTACATATGATATTTGGAATACGCACACTGGAAAAGGTAAGTCGCAAATGTATGGGTTTTGTCTTCCAAAAAATAGCATAAAAATCTTTCTGTATTTGGCTCATAATCCAAACTAAATGCTTTAACAAGCGAATAAGGAGTAACATACTCGTCCGCTCAAAACTCCTGTCCATAAGAGGATTGATGTTAAAGCTAAAGGCAATAATGATCACATTAACCTGTCACATCACATACTATTATTCGCACATAATACGTACCTTAATTGCCCTTTGAGGTACCTTTTAGTTCTTCGATAACTTTTGTACTACCAGCTATGCCGCGAGCTGGCTTGCTTCAGAAACATCGTGCTCGAGAATCTGAACCATTGGGCCCATAAAATTATACAAGACTAAATAAATTTAATGTACAGAAGAATAGCTTTTCTAATACCTGACATACTTTTGACGCGACACAGCTTCAAAAATACTTCTAGGGTGCGCATTGATTGGGTATAGCTAAACTTTCTTCATATGTCTTTTGTTTTACGCCAGTCTTTGGTTCATGTGCTAGCTGCATTAATTTTAATTCCAAAAAACATAGCCCCTGTCAGTTCCGTGACAGCGCTCTGGCTGTGCAACCTTAAAGGGAGATATTTTAGTTCACCATCCAACCCTTTATACCAGGAAAAACCTTTGTTTGTGCACCAAAGAGACTGCAGGAAAATTCTCACCTCCAATAGCTTCCTCCAAGCCGTAAAAGCCGCAGGCGTGATCTGCTTCTTGTCGTCTCTGCGCACCATAACCTCCATCAATACGCGGCCCAAGATGTCGAAATGGTGTGGGTACACTCCGGCCTTGGTCGTGTGAAGAACAGCATTCTTGCGGATGAGCGCCTCGACCAAGACCGGGTCGCCGGCGTTGTCTACCATGGAAGTGACTTGATAGGCCACAGTGCAGGCGTGCGCCCTGAATGCCGGATCACTGGGCAGCATGGCTAGTGGCATGACGCGGAACCGACGGAAGAGCGTCAAGAGACTTGGGTTTTGTGTGAGGAAGGCGCTGAAGATGAGGACGCCGCCCTCGTGATTGGCACTGCAGAAGCCATGCCAGGTGTCGTGGAGAAGGCGGCATTCGCTCTGCGTCATGCCCGTATTATCGTCAGCCACCTCCTTGCCGTGAGCGTTACCCATTCTTCTGGTCGCTCTTCTCCTTCTTCTTTATCTTCGCCTTGATAGCTACGACAAGATAAATGGCCTAAAACACGGCCGTCTCTCTCAGTATCTTTTTCTTCGCGAATTCGAGTGGTTCCCTTTTAAGGTTTATTTTTTTAGGTGAATTTTACCGCATATCAAGCGTGTGTAACTTTAAGCTTGCTTGAGGCGAAGTATATACTTAAATCGTCTGCAGCCACCCCAGCGCTACCAAAAGCCGAAGAGAAAGAAGAAACCACAGGCACGTGGTACAGAGGGCTAGCTTCACCGGCCTCTTCTGCTATACTGAACGTGCATGGTCCAGGCGGTGCTGACATCCTAATCATGCCTGTTTAAGAACTTCTGCCGTCAGCTGCCTGGACCGCGACAAACTTGAGACCATCTTTTGAAGAAACAAAGCCGCGCGTTTGGCTGATATTCATCGTTCCGTTTGGGCTGCTCACGTTGCAATGTTATCATACCCAAGCCACGTGTGGCTTCAAAACGGGGCGGAAGGACTTGACTCTAAGAATTGGTAGGTGGTGCGGAAAAGTACTACGGGTGCGCCTGAAAACTTTTTGTTCCTACCGGTACCTGTGCGTTGCGGCGCTGCAATCAATACGGGAAACTTAATAGCTCGTCGCCCATAGGGAAGCCGCAATGGGCTATATCCTCAAATTTGCCGCATAGTATAGTCGGATACAATTCGAAAACAAAGCGGCGAATACACCCAAAGGGCGCTCACCAGGCAATGACGTCGACCGGTTTTAATAAGGACACGTTTAACCCCATTTCATGTACGCACCTGTAAGCCACAAGCGATTTCACGCGAGGGGATTGATTACGACGTCGTGAGAGCCGATCGACGCCGCTGGTTACAGAGGCTCCTCTAAGGGTCATTCGCCGCTACATTGCTGAGTTGTATCTGGCTGTAGGTTTCCTACTTGACGATGATGCTGTCATAGACTCGGAGAAATGCAAAGAGCAACGGCACAATTCAAGGAGCATTGCATACAAAATATATTTCAGTTGAATTGACAGAAGATCTCTGCCGCCAGCTCTTGTGCGCTGCTTCACAATTTGCAGTAAGACTTGAGCCTAAGATGTTGGAACTTTTCTCAATCATTAACCGCGTTGAATTAAAAAAAGGAAACAGCAGGAGAACAAACGCAAAATAGAAACTCCAAATGCTTGTTCTGGGATTGTGTACAATTTTCCAACTATATTATGAGTTAGCCTTTGCTTGCGGCTGTGCAGTACATGGAAAGCGAGAGCGGCCTAAAAAGTTCTGATGCTTTATTTTGGGCAGTAGTCTCATTTTGTATAGCAGCCATGCAAGGACGATGTTACGAACTTGCCTACTCTTGATCGCTAGTGCTGGTAATATTCAGTGTAGATGTTCACTTCTCTTTGACATTAAACACCGCACTGGCTCACTGGTTAGCCAGTGGACCTGCTTAAAAACAAACCGACAAATCAGCGCCGCTTAATGCTCAGGATGTCCAATGTAAGGTTTTTTTCTGTGACTTTTATTTCACAAAATCCTTCGGTAGTTCCCATATCAAGTTCGTGGCCGTAGGTTGCCTCCGCCTTGTTACTAAAGCTACTAGAAGAAAACATCAAAGTTACGAAATGGTTCTTTTGGTAGTAACACAAAAATGAGCTCCTTCTAACCAGCTTCCTGCGGCTCCAGAGCTTGCGAACACCTCATTTAGACTCTCCTGGCTAGGGTAACGGCGTAATCTATGTTATTGAGACTGTTATCGTGTGTACTGCACGCCGCGACAGCAAATGCTAACTTTTCGAGCACTTGGCGTTACGTAGAGAGCATGGTCATCTAGTTCGCTTTTCATATTTACATAACTTGATACGAGCACATCGTGCGCTTTTTATACAAAGTGGTTTGGACGTGCTTCCTTCATTCATCGTTAATGTGCACTGACATCGCACAGCACACGGGCGCCTTTTGCGGTTCGCCTTCATCGAAACGCGAAAATGCGGGTCCGAACCCGGGTACTCCGGCTCTACTGAGCCGGACTACCAGGGCTCGGACCAGACCGCAGAGGCCGCGTTTTGATGGAGGTGAAACGCAAAAAGCGCCCTTGTGCTGTGCGATGTCAGTGCACGTTAAAGATCCCCAGGTGGCCGAAATTAATCCGGAGGCCTCCACTACGGCACCTCTTTCTTGCTTTCTTCATTCCCAGCTTTATCCCTTTCCTTATGGCGCGGTTCGAGTGTCCACCGAGATATGTGAGGAAGTTACTGCGCCATTTCCTCTGCACAAAACAAATTTTTATTTCCTTGTTTCATCTTTCCGTGAGCACTTATGCCCGCAGTAGCTCGTGGAAATAAATGTAGTACTGGTAGGATGTGTTCATTTATTTGCAGCCAAGTTGGACGGATGAAACTTCAGAAGTTGCGCAGAAAAATATTCTCCTCTTGTATTCTTTGCACCTTAACTCTTAGTAATTTTTTCTCATAGCCCCGCGCTCGCCTTTCTGAGCTACCTTAACGCTTGCAAAGGGTATTTTCCTTTCTGTCTCTACCACTCCGCTGACTAAACGTCACAGTTCGGACCACTCCACCCGCTTCTTTTCTTCCCCACAGGGGGACTCAAGATACTTCCGCAGTCTCTTGCATGTCGCTAGATATGCAAAGATGCATTGTTATTCGATGTTTAACCTTCCATTCTGAATATGTTACGTACCGCCGTCAGCACACTTATACACAAAAGCTCGAGCGCGACTCTTATACTGACATTAGCACCACTGGGCGTCGTCCGCCGGGTCTGAGACAATATTAGAGCGGAAGCAAGGCGCCAGCTATCTTCAACGGCCGGAAACACACCGCGCAGCGTGGTCTCAGACTCGGCGCCCAGCGCTCAGGGGCTGTAAAATTAGTGCAGGACACGCAATCGAACGTTCGCGTTAAGCGTGCTGAGGGCGGTACACCTGCGATATAACGGTGGTGATTGCACGCATTTTACACTCTATACTCGATTAGTACCAGGGATACTCACGTTCAATAACAATGTTGTTAGTGAGCATCAATATCCCGACACTGCACTTTAGAATAATGCACCCTAATCCACTTATACTGATTTCTTTAGCTAGAAGGTGCCGCATACGCAAGGTAATGCTGCAGAAGGCGTTGACCATCTATCGCACACATCTTTGATCCTTTACGTACTGGTGTGCCATAACTGCAGTGAATGAAAACGATCACTTAGAGGAGAAGCACACAACACACGGACGAACGCTGCACTCACAACTGGCTTTATTGGTATAAGGGCACGCTGATATGTAGAAGTTTATCGACTCAGCGTGCCACAGAAAGTAACTTGCAAAAACATACCTAAGTGATCCAGAAAAAACTTAATTTTTTGCCGAGGAAAGGTGAAATTTTGATTCGTACAGGAAAACTGACGCATCAATAATGCAGTTCTCGCCTCTTTTTCTTACACGATAGGCCTCCAGAAGTTTTCGTGCAGTTCGATCCTTGCTCTTGGCTACAATTATAGCACTGTCGAAACGCGGCGCACATTTCCAGCCTGACCTGCAGTGCGCAACGAAGTTCCTATCGAAGCGCAAGCTTCACTACGAGACCTCGTGCTTCGATCGCAGTGTGCCCAGTTCTCAGCTTCAGCGTAGTTAGAGGTTAAACCTTGAAGAAGAGAAAATAAAATTGAATCAATATCCATGACCAGGAGTCGAGCCCGCGGCAGCGCGAACAAATCTCCTTTAAGAGCTGCTCAGCGAGACCACGAGGCTATTGCGGAAGCTTTTTTTTTCGTCTTTATTGCCTGTTTTTACAACAGATCACAAACATATGCTCTGTGCTGCACTCTCAAACATCAAGAGCGGGCATGTTTCATTCAAGTGACAAAATCAAAACTGTTTCAAGGAACACAA